>JAVGWX010000007.1:62302014-62997014 GCA_036924085.1 Ariolimax columbianus | reverse complement strand
CAGAAGTTACAGAAGTATGTGTTGTGCTCATTGCATCGTCCAAGTTTAAAATGTTCTTGATTGAACAACGAACAAATGTCAAATTATGTGTTTTGCTTGAGATGTCTTATGTTATGTTGGAAGTTATTTTATTTCCAGAGTATTGTCTACCATAATTTCATTCCTGAAGGCCGAAAGGTTAACAAGGACATGTACGTTGATATCCTCCGTCGTCTAAGAGATGCAATTAGAATAAACCGACCATAAAAATGGAGACCAAACATTTGGATTATACTGCATTACAATGCGCCAGCACATCGATCCCTACTGGTAAAGCAGTACCTCGCAAATCACAATGTGATTACCTTGGAAAATCCTTCATATTCTCCCGACCTGGCACCGGCTGATTTTTTCTTCTTGTTCTCTCGACTGAATTGATTCAAGGATAGCGATTCAAGGATGCAGAGGACGTTATCACCAATGCGACAAGACAGCTGAGAGGTGTCATAGAATGGGTTCCACGACAGCTGCTAGCTGTATGCACGTTGTGTGTAGTTGCCGAAGGGAATTACTTTGAAGGAAATTTAGCGTAGATAATTCTATTGTAACTTATTTCTATACAGTTAGTTGCCCATTGCAAGCGATGATGGCGAAATCATCAGGCGGTTTTGTCTTGATGATGTAACTTGTGCTGTATTTGGATTATAGTGAGAGAAACTGCACCTGGTCATCAACCTCACTCTCTGGTCCCGAACTATATTGAACCAGTGGCAAGACATAAGTCAAGACTACTGAAAGTAACTCAGGAGGCAGGCACTCTGGTCACACCTCTATTGAGACCAGGAGTTGGTTGAACCTAGCAGGATTCGATCACCCGCCGTTTCCGTGCATCGGTTAGAGAGACGAGTACCTTACCTCTCGACAACATCACTCAGGGTATAATCTCGCCAAGACGATGTGCTTCTCTATTATTGGCCTTTATACCTATCCCAGTCCCACCAAAACCGGCGCTGTCACCAAACAGGATCCAATCTCATGGAGTTCTACCCTGTGCATTGGGCCATACTGGACCTTCCAGTACCGTTTCGGCAAGATGCCTTTTGATACGGCTCAAATATCTAAACTCCCTACCTCTGGTTTTATGCCTTAATTTGCTCTGTTTATCTCCAACTTCTTCAAAACTTCTTGATTTCTTTTTCTTTCAATGAGATACTTTCCATTCTTCTAAATGTATTATTCGTATACCCATATCATTTCATAGGCCTCTACTGTTCTCCAAATGTTTGTTTATTGTTAATATTTCTCAATCTTAAAGGAATTATAAGTATAAATAATACTTGATTTAAAAACTTGCTTTATTAAAATAAAAATATTAAACATAACTTAACAACTTTCAACACATAGCATCCTAATTATCACCGATATTTTACACTTGAAAACATAAAATCTAGTATTATAATTATCTCAACAGTTGCAAATAAACGGAACCAATTTTTTAAAGCTGAAATAAATCAACCTCCACATTAAAATAAACAAATATAGACATGTCTACTTACTTTCTCCGGCAAGAAACATTTCGAAGATCGAGTATGTAATGCTAGAGATGCCAATAATCCAATAACTGCATCTTTCCCAGCGTGGCAGAACATCAACAAACATCTTGGCTACAAAATATAGTACAATTATGGGATGTAGTACTTGTCCTTGCAGATTTCTCATTTCCTAAAGCATGGTCTTTTTCTTTCTCTTAGATCCTTGGACAATTATTGCCAAGGCAGTCAGTGACCACCGTCCTTTGGCGTCTCTCATGCAAGCAACAATCTACCTCAATTTCGCTCTGTCTAGTATACTCGTAGTACAGTACCCCATCTCTGATTCATGGTTCTCGTGCAGATTTCGCGGTCATTTTGCCAAACTGTTTGTAGTCTGCCTCTCTTTCGTCTTCCCACTTTGGTCAATGGGATGACGGCTCTTGTGGTGGTATAAGGGCACAACTTTTACCCAGAAACTAAAACACCTTCCTCACCAAATGGATTGTTTTAGCAATCTATAAAAGAAGCTACATCTCAAACATTCTTGTTGGGGAAAAAAGTACCACAGATGTCATTTTACAAGGTCTGTTGTTTTAGAGATGTTGACCACCTTTCTCGTTGCCTTTACTTCCCCAACTTAAGTTATGTACTTATTTACAGCCTGGTAGACTGGAACCTGTCACGATGAAGGCATTCGTTTTCTTCTCTTCTAATTTGGATTATGTTGAGTGAAAAATGTAAGTACGCTCTATTCATTCTTGATATTTTCTTGGGGTTTGTTTTTCAACAGGATAAAATATTTTACACACAAATCCCAGTTGCAGAAGCCTCACCATGAAGTGAACTTCTACTGCACTGTTCAATCTCTGTTTAAAAATTGCCAACTTCATAACACTGTACATTCAACCACTCCCATAGTACAAACACTAGCTGAATGTTGAGTAGCTGTTAAGGCTTTAAAGGAAGCTATTTAGCTTATTGGGAAACGTGCTCTCAAAATGTATCTAATCTCTAAAATTCAAAAACTGACTTTTGTTTGTTTTGGCATGTAGTCTTATACTTACCATAACGTTGAGATATTGTTCATTACAACTATGACGGTATTACCGTCATATCAAAGCAAGTAGCTTCTTTAATCTTTTTCGGTTAAAAAAAAATATTTGGTTCCTCTAAAACATCCTTTTTTTTTTTTTAACAATCACCATAATGTTTATGAGTCACAGGCGTATCTTCAATTACCATGTGGGGAGAATTATACAGGTAGTTCCAACAGGCGTATCTTTAGTTTCCATGTGGAGAGAATTCTACAGGTAGTTTCAAAAGGCGTATCTTTAGTTACCATGTGGTGAAAATTATAGTTAGTTCCAAATAAGATGCACTGATATTTTGACCATGTTAAACACCACAGTTGTAAGGGGGGAAAGACTATGTACTGGAAGGTATAGTGTCAGGAAAATCAAGCAAATTCAGACTGATGAGAAGTAAACATACGACATCAAAGATTTTCTGAAGATGACGGCGACGGACCCGGGCGAACTGGCTAAAATCGAATCTTACATATAATTCCGCACAGGACGGGCAACATGATATTTAACTAATATTTAATTTATGTTCTAGTGGACAGTGACGAAAATAATATGCCATGCGCGCGCGTGTGCGTGCGTGCGCGCGCGCATGTGTGTTTGTGTAAAGTATTGTGTGGCGAGTTTCACGAGCCGTATGAACATGACAATTTAAATGATTGTGTGTTGTAATTAGCGTGCAAAAAATATGTATGAATGGTGCAGTGTCAAGCACCAATAACCATGTTCCTGAATTATCGTGATATGAAGTGCTTTTGACGTATGTATCTTCTTTACAAAGGACAGCAATTCAAAGTTCAATTACATTTTGCTAAATTGAATTCGATTCTTTGTGAGCGCACCCGTATTTTATCCCTTCGAACTTGATTAAGCCGCGACTGTGTTTCTTGTGCCACTGCATTGTGGTATGAAACAGTTTCCATTATTAGGCAAGGTGTCGATCTAGGAACGGAAAAACAGTTTTCTTAGCCCACTCTATAGATATGTGGCCTTTCGTTCGTGGGGCGCCCGATCCTCTCCCGGTCGGTGTGTGATTGGTCTGTGTGAGAACCTGAACCTAAATAAAACATGTGAGATAAAACTACCCGTGTGGATCCCGGAGCCCCAATGAATAGGACCACTGAAAATCCATGCATGTCATAAAAGAAACTAAAGGGAGTTATGCAAGGAGCTAGCTATCACATCATACCAACAAAAAACTGCTACAAAAACTCCCACTTCAAGAGCTGGCAAAATATTTTAGCCAAGATTTCCTATAATGAGCCATTATGGAGAAGTAGAGATGACATAGCTGTTTGGAGCAGCATGGGAAGTCATGGTACAGGTTATCTTATAGCTGACACTGCTGTCAAGGATGAAGTGTTATGAGATAATATTGCACAATGCCTCTGCCGATTATCTGGGGATGGCAATTTCCCTAACTCGCTGCCACTCCGTTGATAACATTACACCAGTGACCCATTTACAGCTTGGTCGACTGGGCCGTGTTGTGTTAACAGTAATCACACCCGGTACCTTTGCTGTTAGAATGAGCGTTCTATTGCTCTGCTACATAGGTATGGCTATCTAATTATCCTCCCAGGTTGTTATCTATGCCTGTGTGATAATACAGACAACTGATAACTAGAAAAACTAGTATACTCATTATTTCAGACACTGACTATACATACCGCCTTCTGTGTTTCGCAGGGTTTGAACTATGGACTAAAGATGAAATGAACTGCTTCCTTCCAAATGCCGTTAAACAAGCCACGTAGTTTACAATGTGAACTAATGACACTTTAATTTCTTCTGCCGAAACCAACAGCTGGTTTGAATGGCACGTGTATTCGTTGCGTTTTGTTGTTGTGAACGATCATGTGTGTATGCGTGATCTTACCTTGGAGAAGGTAATGGAGAGAGAATAACTTAATTTAACTCAACTTCATTATACGGGTTTAGAAGGCTCTAGGGAGTCTATATACAACCAGTTTATTCCAGTGTATTGCTGGAATGGATAACAATGTAGATGTTGAATGCCCATAATGAGTAACTATTGTGAAAAGGACGTTAAGGAAGGGTCGCAGTAGCTTTCCTAGCATCCCCATCGTGCTGATGAAGGTGAGAAGGGTTCTCCATGCGGTTGTGTTATGCTTGGCTATATCTGCGTGCCATTCATTACCACAGGGATCACGTTGATCCCATACCTCGTTAGCCAGTATGTCATTAAACACCCTGTTTCCAAGGTGAACTGGAAGTGAAGTGGAGGTCTTGATCAGTATATTTTGCTTAGTAATAGAAAGACTACGTGGTGGATTTTATTGCTGCCCTTAGCGGCAGCTGTGTGAGTGTGTGTAAATATATCTTAATCTTGATGGCCCGTTCCTCAGCGTAGCTGCGGGTCCCAACTGTTCTCCAGCGGACCCTGTCTTGGTCCACGGAAGTCCAGTGCGTCGTAAGTGCTCCTCTAGTGGCATCTCGGATGTAACGGCGGACAGCAACGCATTGGAGGTCTTTCCCGCGTCTCTGCTTACCTCTCGGGTACGAGATTGCTGTCGTTGTGCTCCATCAACCATCATTTCATCGCAATATGTGACCTGCCCATCTGTGTTTTGCCTTGTCTGCATATATTACCGCATCCTTCACCAGGGACAATCGTCTTATGTCAGAATTGTGGAGACTACATACGTTGACCTGAGTCACTCTCAATTTGTCATCTAGTGATTTTGTTAGTGTCCACGTCTTAGCACTGTAGCACATAGCAGGGAGTTCAGTGGAATTGAAGAAGGAAGCTCGTAGCTCTTGGTCATTGCAATCGCCCAGGATCGCGTTAATAGACGAGAAGGTTGCCCAACCCGCGCGGCGACGTCGTGTCAGTTCAGGTTATTCTCCATTTGAGAAAACGTCCAAAATAGATGTACTCGTTGACATCCTCTAATCGTACCTCACCATGAATGACTGGATCACAAGTGGCTTAGCGATTCCGCAACACTTTGGTCTTCGAATCATTCCAGGGTAAAATGGGCTAATCAACAACTCGACTTCCGAAAAGAAGACAACTACTATTACTTAACTAAAGAAGAGCAAGTCATCATCTTCAGACTGAGAACTGGGCATAACAGACTCAAACGTCATCTTTACAACAAAATGAGGATTGGGACAGATGACAAGTGTCCATGTGGGGAGCATATCATGACCGTGGAACACATCCTGCAAAGCTGCACGCTCACGCAGGAAAAGAGAGAACAATACTAGCCTTGTGAGACAGATATGAGACAAAAGCTGTATGGAGACAAAACAGCCTTACAAACAACGGTGTCCTTTGTAAGAGAAACCGGAACCTTGATCTGAGGATGAACGAAGAAGAAGAAGAAGAAAACGAAGAATCATTCATCTCCAGTCCCGCTTTCTTGCCCTCTCCATCGAGCAGTTGCATCATTTGGTTGGCTTCTGCTGCTGACTCTGTGGTGAGCACTATGTCATCGGCAAATCGAAGGTGAGTGAGGTGTCTGCCGTCAATAAGGATGCCAGAGGTGTCCCAGTTGCATCAAATAATGACTGATTCCAAACATGCAGAGAAGAGGTTCGATGAGATAGGATCGCCTTGGCGGACCTCCTTTTGAATTGGTACCACAATTGAACGTTGGAAAGGATGTGGTAGTACAGTTCGTATAACTGTTGGTGAGAACTCTGATGTAAGCAGGATCTATACCTTGTTCCAACAGTAAACGCCAGACAAAATGTCGTTCTACTGAATCAAAAGCCTTTTTATAGTCGATGAAGGTGAGTATCAAGGGCGTCTGGAACCCTCGGGCTGCTTCAATAAGGTGGCAAATATGGTACATTGTGCTATACGAACGCCGAAAGCTTGCCTGTTCGACTGCTTGTGATTCTTCCAGCGTGGTGCGGACTCTGATAAGGATGCATTTTGTAAGTTACCGGTAGGAGAGTAATTGGACGATAGTTTCATTATTATCTTTGTCTCCCTTCTTGTGGAAGAGTGCTGTCCTCGAGTTGTGACAGGCGGCAGGTGTTGTCCTCTAGTTGTGCCAGGCGGCAGGCGTTGTCCTCGAGTTGTGACAGGCGGCAGGTGTTGTCCTCTAGTTGTGCCAGGCGGCAGGCGTTGTCCTCGAGTTATGCCAGGCGGCAGGTGTTGTCTTCGAGTTGTGACAGGCGGCAGGTGTCGAGTTGTGACAAGCGGCATGTGTTGTCCTCGAGTTGTGCCAGGCGGCAGGTGTTGTCCTCGAGTTGTGCTAGGCAGAAAGTGTTGTCCTCGAGTTGTGCCACGTGTTGTCCTCGAGTTGTGCTAGACAGCAGGTGTTCCTCCCGAATGAAGATAACGTGTAAAACGTTGGGCTATGGCTTAGTAAAGGGGTACACCGCAAGCCCGGATGACCTATGCAGTGATGCCATCTTCACATATATAAATATATATCATCATCATAATGTAGCATGTTCTTGGAAGAACATTGTTCTCATCACAGCCATTCAAAAAGAATCTCGATCAGCAGTCAGTGTACCCGCCTGTTCCATGTTCATGTGTAATGTCTCCTTGATTCTTCTGTCTCCATCTACGTCTTGGTTGGCCTCTGACTCGTCTTCCGGGAGCAATACCCTCCAGAACTATTTTGTCCAGTCCGTCATGGCGCTTGATTTTGCCGAAAATCCTCAGGTATATATATATATATATATATATATATATATATATATATATATATATATATATATATATATATATATATATATATATATATATATATATATCATTCAGTCATATTATGAACCCTAAGCCATATGGCCAAAGGTCGTCTAATCTCATCTGTCTTTTGCTTTTAGTTAATATGATGAACAAAGGTTTTATCGTAGACTATCTCACCATTTCATTGGTGGACGTCCGGGGCAACGATTATAGGTGTAGGGCCACCATGACGTCACTTTAAGTGTCCATTTATTGTCAGGCATGCGTACCACGTGGTCTGCCTACTGTTTTCTTAGCAACGCCGTATCTACGACGTCATTGAAACAGGTTTGACTCCTGATCGCGGTCTAGCGGATGTGGTCCCGTAGTGAAAGTGACAGTGTTCTTGACTCCATCGCTCGTTGAGTAGCTTAGAGCAGCGACATGTCAATGTTGGTAGGTTCCACATCTCGCAGCCAAATACCATGGATGGAATGACCAGGCTGTTGAAGTTGTAAGCTCTCGATTCGCTGTTTTTCACCTGTTGAAGTATGGTCTTGATGCGGTTTAGGAGGAACTATCCTACTGTCATCCTTCGTGAGATGTAGGGCCACCATGACCCTAGTAGATGTACGAATTCCCGTTTTTGACGGGATCCGTTCCAAGCCGAATTTCCTCACATGGGCATTAACTTGTCAACGTGTATGGGTCTTTAGTCTATATATATTTAGACCAACTGCTTCACTTGCGTTGTTAAGCTCATTTAGGCACTGCTCAGTATCCGTTATGATGTAGCCCATAATGGCTATGTCATCGGCAAACCGGAGATGGCTTAGCTTGGCTTCGTTCGTTCTCAATCTCCCACTACCAAACCCTGAAAAGGCTTAAGTAGCAGAATGTAGTCCAGAGAACGGAATGCATTGTGTTGTAGTTTACAGCTTGACTGCGATATTTGCACCTTTCGGTCCAACATCCGACTTCAGCAAGCATTTTTTGTGTACAGGTTAGCATTCCCTCTTCGATCCCTTCTCCTTTGCCAGTCTGCCCTATTGCAACCTGTTATCCAGGATCACCGTGTGGAGGTGTAGAAGGGTCTTGGCAGCTTTGGTTCGCTGGCCCTGACGCTAGCAGTCAGCTATGGGTCGCTGACCACTGCAGCTCATGCGCTGCTCCCAAACCGGAGATGATTGAACATTTGTCCGTCTATGTTAATACCCTTACCATTCCAATTTAGTGAGGGGAAGACTTGTTATTTCGAATGACCGCAATGAGTCGGCTCACTCTTTTGCGTAACCTGAAAAGGACGTTAAGTGACGGGTTGCAGTAGCTTTCCTCACATCCCGAGCGTGCTGATGACCGCAGTCCCCCAGGCGGATGTGCTTGGCTTCATCTACGTGACACTCACTACTTCGTGGATCACGTCGATCCGCATCTCGTCAGCCAGTCTGCCTTGAAAACAGCCCGTTTCTAGGGAATGCTTCGTGGAAGAGATATAGTGGTCTTGGTCAGTATATTGTGCTAAACCCTGATGCGACGTCCTCGTCAGTATGTTCTGCCTGGCAGGACTAGTGTCTCAGTTCCCCGAGGGGAAAACCTGAATCTATACGTTAATTGGCTGGTATGAAGGATAATATTGGTAGAGTAGCCTTGGTTTATATCCGCTATTAGCAGAGTATATTGATCCACAATGCATTGATTTCGTAAGGCATTTATGACTGCTGTCACTTCAATACTATCGAAGGCTTTTTCATAGTCCCCTAACACTAGGCCTACGCACTTCCTTTGCCATTAACTGATGGAGAGCGTGGAGGTTGTCAATGGTGAAGTAGCCCTTCCTGGAACCCGCTTGCGCTCGAAACTGATTCTCATCAAGGTGCTTTTCTAGTCTGTTCATATCTACTCTCGTGAAAAACGTGTACTGGGATAAGATCAGACATACCGGGCGGTAGTCCGCATGGTCTTTTAATTCCCTTTTTTTTATTAATTAGATTTGTTTTGATACGTTTCCATTGGTAAGGGGTGTTACCTTCATTTAGACATTTATTGAACAGTTTCGTCTGCGGTTCCCCTCCCATCTGAATAACATCTACAGTGACTTCATACAGTCCTGGGATTTCCCCGTTTTTATATGCTTGATCGCATGTATTGTCTCTGACTTTAGGATCTCCGGTGCTGACGTATAACCTGAAGTGAGCGGCCGTTCATGGATTACAGCCTTGGATGCAAAGAAGTCAGTGTAGAACCTCCGACATTCTTCTATGTTTGCTCTGTCCGCCAAGGTTGTCCCATCCGGTTTTTTTTTTTTTTAGAACCATCAGAAACATTTTTTACTGGTCAAGATATCGTTCTCTGTCTTGTCTCAGCCGCTTTGATAAACTTCAGAATATTTTATTTTATATATATATATAGCATAGTATTTGTGACCGTGTACAAAGCCTTATAAATCTGAGACAAAGGATACAGACAAAAAAGGTACTAGAAAGATAATACTTATGGAAGAAAAAGGAGAGAGACGAGAGAGAGAGAGTGACAGACAGACAGTAGTCTGCTGGTGCACATCATCATGTTCAGGGATGTTGTTGTTTGTGAATGCCCACAATGAGTAGGTTACTCTTTTGTGCACACCGAAAAGGACGTTAAGTGGCGGGTTGCAGTAGCTTTTCTCACGTCCCGAGCGTGCTGATGAAGGTGGACCAGGGTTCTCCGGGCGGATGTGTTATGCTTGGCTTCATCTGCGTGTTGCTCACTACTACGGGGATAATGTCGATCCCTCACCTCGTTAGCCAGGCTGCCATGAAAACAATCTGTTTCCAGGTAGCGCTGCTAGGAAGCCGAGGTGAGGGTCTTGGCCAGTATATATATTTCTCCTGATCCTGACTAACATGTCTGATCAGTATGTTGTGCTTGACCAGACGTTAGTCTTCCTCCCCATGGTCAGGGATAGACAATAGTTTACTGGAGTATATCCCAATGCCACAAGACAGACAACACAATGGTCTGAATGAGCATATCTTCAATGCAAGAGACAAAAAATAGTTGGATGGAGCATACCAATACCAGAGAGAGACAATAGTACAAGAAACAGGCAGTGTTGGAGACCCATTCAGCAAAAGTGTTTTAAAAGTTTTGTATGTGCCATAGGGTATATAGGGAAGGTTATGTTATGCAGAAACGATATCACTGCACTCAGGCTGACCTATCTTTTTCTTCATCGTTTGCTCTCAAACTCCTGCTACCAGGCCCTAAAAAACGCTTTGCAAGTAGCAGGATGTAGTCTGGTGAGCGAAATGCAATGTGTCATGTTTACAGCTTGACCGCGATATTTGCACGTTTGGGTCGACACATTCGACTTCAGCATGGCATTTTTTGGGTACAGCGTTAGCATTCCATCTTCGAACTCTTCTCTTTAGCCAGTTTGGGTACAGCGTTAGCATTCACTCTTCAAACTCTTTAGCCAGTCTGCCCTGCTGCAGCCTATTGTCCAGGATCATCACATGGAGGTGAAGAAGGGTCTTCACAGCTCTGGGCTGCTTGCCTTAACAATAGATGTCAGCTTTGGGTTGCTGACTACTATAGCTCATGCACTGCTCAGCCTCTTGATCCCGCTGACCCATTAATTCTCAATGTTTAAGAAAATTCGATATTGTTAATTCTTCTTCGTTCGTTCTCAATCTCCTGCTACCAAACCCTGAAAGGGCTTAAGTAGCAGAATGTAGTCCAGAGAACGGAATGCGTTGTGTCGTAGTTTACAGCTTGACTGCGATATTTGCACATTTTGGTCCAACACATCCGACTTCAGCAAGCATTTTTTGAGTACAGGGTTAGCATTCCCTCTTCGATCCCTTCTCCTTAGCCAGTCTGCCCTGCTGCAGCCTGTTATCCAGGATCACCGCGTGGAGGTGTAGAAGGGTGTTGGCAGCCCTGGTTCGCTGGCCCTGATGCTTGCAGTCAGCTATGGGTCGCTGACCACTGCAGCTCATGCGCTGCTCAGCATCTTGATCCCTGATAATTCAAGTAACTCAATGACTGTACACACTCCTGCTTCATCCTCTCTGGGAACCCCCACCTTGTGAAGAAAACATGATTGACTTCAAACTTTTGCAATATGTAGATTCCTGACTCAGTTATTATATGTATAAATCCCGAAAAACAAGGCGCCAGAGGTAGATGAGATACCTATTTCTAAAGGCCAGAGGTACACACGATGCCACCAGATCATTGCAGCTTCTCGCAGAAAAAATGATCAATCAAGGACAACCACTATTTATCTCCCGGATTGACTACAAGAAAGCCTTTGATCAATTTCCCTGGAACAAATTTCTGCAGAAGTCGCAACAAATAGGTATCAAGAGACCAACCATTAGGTTAATCCAGAACCTGTATGAAAATAAATAGGAGATTACTTCAATCAAAGAAGGACTAACACATCCAGTTTCAAAAAGACACGTGGTGCGGCAAGGTTACTTGATTCTACTGAGTCTCCATAACGCATATTCTGAAATGATGGTGCAAAATGTTGTACGGAGTTGTAATAGAGTTCTCAAATTCAATGGTATAAAAGTTAATGCCATCAAATTTGCTGATGATCAAACCACAGTGAGGTCTGGGCTGGACGTCCCGCTCGTTAAAAGAAAGCGAAGCGCCTGCTATGGTCTCCCCTTTCCAGCCAGGTGTAGATATCGATGATGAATTCACTGGTTGGTTTACTGAGAAGGAGTTTCCTTGCCAATGGCCTCTCCAACATTATTGTCGCAGCAGCACCTTCACGGGGGACTCACTGTTTCTTACAGATCCTGCTATAGGGCATGACCAAGTACCCAGTGGTATAACCAAGCGGGCAGATTGAGCTCATTAACCTTGGTTGGCAGTCAATCTAAGAGAAGGTAAATTCTGACTCTTCATCTTCTCTTTCTGTGTTCGTTCTCAATCCCTCGCTACTAAGCCCTGAACAGGGCCTGGCAAGTAGCAGAATGTTGTTTGGAGAGCGGAATGCGCTGTGTCGCTAGTTTATAGCTTGACTGCAATATTTACACCTTTCGGTCTGACACATCCGTCTTCGGCAGCAACTCTGACTTTAAAACCAGGGTAGACGAAGCTAATTAGTCTGTTCAGGCAGTTTGCCTAGGAGAGGGGGAACTCTGATTTTAAACCCACAACTGCCAGAGAGTGCTGGCTAGTCTTGGGATGATGAGAGTATCATCTGATGCCTCGAGTAGCTAACATCCACGTCACTAGTCACAACAACGTGGAAATCTCAGGACAGGTTAAGACTACAGGAGTAAACCAAGACAGAAAATACAGAGTAGTGGCACCTAAGACAGATGGTCTAAAATTGCAAACTCAATCTGGCAGCTCCTGCAGCTGAGCTGGAGCCAAATTGTCACACTTTGCATTCCTTGGGATTACACAAGTGAGGCCAAGAAGGGGATCCTGTAGTTTGAGCAGCCCAAAGTCTCCATATTCAGCACTCAGGCTTACGCTACTCCAGCCTCGCTCTTTCTTGAGTGAGGAAACAACTTGGAAGCTGGCAGTCTATAGGTTATAAGTTTCACCCAATTGGCGTAGGGAAGGAGCGCCACAGGTCAGCTTCGACGGTGTCAAATTCCTTATCAGGGATTCGATTCACTGCCCTCTTTGTCAGCAGGCATGCATCTAAAATATTTGACCCCATGCTCTTCTGCATTAATCTTCTACATTAATATTAATGTTGGTCTTCTGTTCTTTTATAAAGCTGCATTTAAACCATTTGTTTATCAACCACAACCATAACTTATACAAAAATGATAAAAGTACAAAGTGAATAAAAATGATACAAAATGTATGTCATTGTACAACCAAATGCATACATGCACAGCAGGGTATACTCAACCAGATGCATGCAATGACAGGCTACAGTATAAACTCTAAAGGATATGTACAACACTTTGTTCTGGCTCATATTAAAAAATATATGTACTAAAATATGTATGATTTTAACAGACAAGATAAAAATCTTGCACACAAAGGTTAACACTTGACATTAATAATCAAAGATAACAGTATATCATATCAGAATGCAATAAAAATAGGTTTCTATCTGCATTAAACGACATTAATACTAGAACTAGATTCTAGAATCCCAAAGAATATCATTACAGACTTTTTTTACACAGCGGTTTTCAGAACAAGAGACAAAGATATCCATTCCATTTCCTTCCTAGTGTAACATGTTGAGTATCTAACATTGCACACAAAGTCTGGGAGAACAGCATGGATTCTGGCCTTAACTGATCAACTCCTTGCATTAGCAAGAACACAGTGATGATTTTCTAGTTCACTAGGAGAATTTGGGGGTGACTGTTGGTAGGTAGGACATGATGCTTCCTTGGGAAATCCAAGTACTAGAGCGTACTAACTTAGCCTTGCACATTGAGAGCAAAGATTAATCAGATAAAACATTACTTAACTTAACTTCTTTATATTAGTTCAGAAGACCCTGTATATAATCAGTTTCTTCTACTCCCCTTGATCAGAAAATAACTATGTGCATTCAATCTGATCAGGATCAAATCTCATGTCTTAGTTTGTGCTTCTGCACACAGTAATCTGGTCAATGAGGCAGAGATTGACACTGTAATCCCCATAGTGATGAGCTTACTGAGGAACCTCACATTGCAATACAGCCAGGAGGACATTGGTCCATCTTCTAAAGTACACCTCTTTATGTAAGAACAGCCACTACCAATAAAATGTCTCCACGAGTTAACTTAGCACGAGTAGCTTCAAAGAACAACAAACAGCCCTGCACATTTCAACAGCCTCCATAGATGGCAGGAAATACATATATGCCACCTTTCCCCTTCCTGTGAACCTAAAACAAGATATAATCTTCTGAGTGCATGCAGAGACAGGATGGAATGTCCGAGAGGAGGGAAAGGAAAGGGCTCACGGCTTCAACTCAACAAGTTACAAAATAGTGGGAAAACCGCAGCAAAACCTTAAGGAAGCTAGGCATTGACTGCAAAAGAGTAAACAGATTACTATCATCTAATTAAAGAATATGACTAATTTGAATACCTGAGTATATTCTTATGTTCATATATATAAGCAATCGATTTGCTAGCCCAAAACATTCTTAAGTTGGCCTTGTAACCTAATTGACCCTTTCCGGATATGAAGATGATCCTTGCTGGATATAACATTAAAAATTTGCAGATTCTATTAGTTACAATCACAGAGTCAAAAGTTGCAGTTAAACAGCAACAACACAATAACATGCGAGATAAAAATGAAAATAGGGCTTATGACAGCCATCTTCATCATGTGACATATTCTCTCCAGAATGGAATCTCCATCGTGGCATCTCTGTTTGGCAAAGTCGGCCCAGGTCTTACAAAAGACATCCCCAGGCTGTTCGTAATGTTCTGATGCCAAAGTCGTCATGGTGACCTCTTTTCCTCATCCCACGAACCATGCCCTCCATATTGTCGTCTCTTCACACGATCAAAATAAGCTTTTTCGTGATGTGTTATCCAGGAGCCATTTTTCTGTAACATGCAACAATTGTAACAATTCCTCTATTTGTCTTTCTATTCTGTCCATATTTTCAGCATCCTTCTGTAACACTACATTTCTACATCTTTGATCTTTTTTGTAATCGATTTGTTTAATGTCCATGTCTCATAACCATATATTTCCATTTGGAAAATGGAGGTCCTGATCAGTTGGATCTTTGTCTACTTGCATGACAGTGAATACTATAAATATGCCAAATGTAGAAAATAGGCTTTGATTTACGTTATTAACTCGTATCATGGACATTTGTTTTGGACCTGATGAAGCATGGACTGAAAGTCTGAAATAATAACTGTCTGTTTTAAAATAGCAACTGCAGGATAGCAGTAATTCAATCTCTAGTCTCATAAGCTCTGCAGTGATCTCATCTCTCACTCTACCAGAACTGGAATATCATGGAAATTTAACAAATCAGATAGCTCAGTGTTGATATTTCTTCTTCTTCAGCAACATTCCTGAAAAGGATGTTGTGTCGTAGTTTACAGCGAGGTTGTGATATATGTGCCTTTCTGCTCAACATTTCTGGTTTCACATGGCTTTTTTGGGTACCAAATTTGCCTTCCCATTACGCTATCTATTCTCTTTGCCAGGCTACACTAGTGCAACCTGCTTCCAGGACTGTCGCTTGGAGGAGGCGGAATAGGGTCTTTGTCAGCTTTGGTTCACTGACCTTGATACAAGAAACCAGTTTTGAGTCGCTAACTGTTGTTATGCTCATTCACTATACTGCATCTTCAGTCCTAGCATGAACATCTTCGCTATAAATTTGGCCCTTAGATGTTTCAAACAAGAGTAGCCTGAAAAGTCACTTCATTTGCTTGCTGAGCTCTGCTGTCATTCTCTCTTTAACCAATGTTTTATCCATATGCATAATTCAGCACTTACACTTTTTACAATTTTGTTAAATCAATTCACATTTTACTTTGCTTTATTTATCATCACTTGGTTCCTTCAACTTGTGTTTGTACCGCTGGACAAGGTAAAGCGCGTTGTGTATACAGGCAGTGAAGAAGACAAACTCTGTCAGCAGTGTTGTCCAGCTGGCTGTAAGAGACAAAACAAATAAATCAAAGTTAGTTATTGTAAAAATGTGGGGGTCCTACAACAGGGAACTCACAGCCCAAACTTTTTTGAGTTCAAATCTATAAAATAGCAACGCTGTGCCCACATGGGAAGCAATCCCATTACAAAAATGTGTGCTGAAGTCAGATGCACTATGCAGTCAGGCACAAAACAAACCACAACACACTCCACTAAGGAAGCAAGACAAAAAAACAAAAGTGAATAACTATTTTTTAAAATTGTAAATCCTCTGTTAATAATTGACATATGAAATATGTATGATTTGCAGGCATACCTCGCTGTTTCATCAGGTTAGGGGCCGGACGGCAAATGATAAACAAAATTTACAAAAGTCAAAGCATAGCCTTTATTTAGCTTACAAATGCATTAGCGTCATTAGGAAACTAAAATAACTAACTAAATCAAATTTATGAATGTGTACAATTCCAATATAAACAAAAGAAAACATAAGAATAAATAAAATATAGTAATAAAATAAACAATATGTAAATAAAATCTTACAGTAAAACTATTCTTGAGTAAGTAGATGATGAATATATATGGCATGTAGTTTTTATTGTTGGTGATTTAAAGGAATTCTAGATGTTGGGCCGTATGATTTTCTGAATAATAAATGAGCAGACTTTAACTTGATGTCAACAGCTGCTTTACTTACTAGCGACAGAGTAAGTGTCTTTTCATCCTGACATTATGCTACCAATGTCAAAACTTACTAACATCAAATGAAAAATCTTAACAGCAGAAATGAAATGCCTGCGAAGAATATTGGGTGTGACAAAGAAAGACATGATCAGAAACAGATATCAGGAAAATAGCAAGAACAACATCAGCATAAGACTACATAAAGATATCAGGAGACTTGTGGGAAAAACAAGTAATGCTATATAGATACAAAGGATTCAAGGACTAAGGTCGACCACGAAAAGAGTGTCATACGAAAATATCTAAGGTGGTGATTGCCACTGTGCATGAAGCACACAATCAGGCTTGTTCAGTAGTATATTTCTTTAAATCTATTTATCATAATTTTAGTTAGATTTGTTTAACATAAATTTCATTTTTTATTTTTTTTTAAAATATTTGATGTACAGTGTTGCTGCACTTGCATTGGATGGAATGACACAAATCAGTGTACGAAGAAAAAGAAGAATGACACAAATCTGTCAAATTCAGCAGGACAAGGGTTAAATTATGTCATTTATAACTATCCATTGGATTCTGTCTACAGGTTTTCATCAAGTAAAGTTTACATGTACATCAATTTTCTACATGCAACAAATTGGACGGTAAACATGTCAGTCCAATATCATGTAACTGTCTAAACAGATTCAGTTATCGATTCAAT
The DNA here is from genome assembly GCA_036924085.1 of Ariolimax columbianus. Classification (NCBI taxonomy): domain Eukaryota; kingdom Metazoa; phylum Mollusca; class Gastropoda; order Stylommatophora; family Arionidae; genus Ariolimax; species Ariolimax columbianus. Next base: position 62,979,782 of record JAVGWX010000007.1, on the reverse strand, counting down.
TTTACAACATTTAGGTCAATATTCTTTGTTTGTTGTTGTTTAATGCCCACAATTAGTAAGTTTACTCTTTTGTGTGTCCTGAAAAGGACGTTAAGTGGTGGGTTGTAGTAGCTCTCCTCACATCCAGAGCATGCTGATGAAGATGGACCGTGGTCCTCAAGGCAGTTGTGCTATGCTTGGCTTCATCTGCGTGGCGCTAACTGCTAAGGGGATCACATCAGTCCACATCTCATCAACCAGGCTGCCTTGAAAACAACCTGTTTCCAGTGAACACTACATGGAGACAGAGTGTAGTCTTGATCAGTGTATTGACCCTTACTAGTGTCTCAGTTCCCCATATTCTTTGGTTAATTGTTTCCTTTCTCTTTGTTCCGGAGTGGAAAAGTCTTTCTTTCTTTATCTTTCCTAATCCTTTGTTGGTTGGTTGGTTATTGATCCAGCTTCCTGTTGGCTCCTGTCCTTTGGCCCAATGCCATACAGTGGTATTTGTAAGTGTTTGTGAGCTATTGTTTAGTTCCGAACAAAATCCATTTGTCTGGTCTCAGAGGAAGAAGCTCTTTCCTAAAACCGGCAAGCGCTGGACATTCCCCGAAAGATGGTGTCCAACAGTGTCATAGAGATGAGTGCACAGCCAGCACTCTGGAGTATGTTGTGGTTGGATTCTATTCAAGTGACTGTAAAGTGGTATGTATTGAGTGTGAAGTCTGAAAATAGTGCTTTGATTATCCTTTTCAGGAGATCGATGCTGTGTTTGTAATATGGGATGGCCATATGTTTGTAAATTTCTCTCCCAGTATTCCCCATTGCCCATCTATTCAGTCAAGCCTCTTTGTTCACAATCTTCAGTACTTGCTTGACTGTTTGTAGTATTGTTGGTGTGTATTGAAAGAGTAGCTACTGATATCTACACAAATGAAACCTACTCAATCCAGGTAACAGTTGAGAATTCCCCAGAACATCTCATGCAGTAAGGCAATGTTGTCAGACGACTGGGTTGAGTTTTTTAAAAACAGAACGGTTGTTGATCTGGTTTATTTCTGTAATCATTTTTTTTGTCATTGAGTTCGCATTGTCAGTGTTAGATTAACACCTTAATTTAGAGAAACAAAGTGGCAATATCAATCATGAAGACAATTATATTTTAAGCACTTAGAAAACATATACCTGTCAGCCCTCAAATCCTTTCAGTGGATATCAGTAATGGTAATATAGCACTGTGATGATAGTGATAGTTTATACTTGTTTTTGTTTTGCTGCTAATTTGTTACTCTCTGAGCTATAATGAGTTTCCCTTAATTTGATGAACCAGTGTGCTTATTCACTCTGTCCTCTGAACCTGAAATCTGTTGTATTTATTAAATCTACAAAGGACACAAGGTGACTCTCACCCAACAACCACATGGGATTGAGAAGATGCTGAAGTCATCTTACCACCCAAGGTAGAATACATTAGGCAGGCTATACAATATATTTAGTTTCAAAACTAAATTAATTAATAGATTGTAAAAGTTGTTATCACCTTTAGATTGTTTGTGTTTTTTTGTTTTACTGCAAGTCGTATGACTTAAAAAAGAAAATTCACCTTTTGCAACCATTTTGGAGACAAATATCCAGCCAACTTCCATGTGGAAGAAAAAGTATATGACTTGTAGGCCTGAAGCCAAATATACTGGGAAAATGATGATGGCTTTCAATCTCAGGCGTACACAAGGGCTTAGACGAGACCTCTGTCAATGACAAACAGAACTGGATATTGCAGAATCTGAATAATAAATAATACATACAACATAGTCATGAGCATATTATGGATGGGGAGTTTATTTATACTTCTAATGATTACAGACTCGGAATCAGTGGCACACAATATAAAAATTCAAGAGAACCTCAACGTACGATTCTTCAACTTATGATGCTTCGATTAAAAAACCATTTTTAATGTAAGTAAATTCATCAGACATATGCAAATATATATATATATGACCACCTAAATACCAACTCCACCCGAGTTGGAGCAAAACGTAGTGACACTGTACCCTGTCAGGTATGTCGTAAGAGGTGAATAAGGAGGGTTTGACATGCGGCTGGCTAACACATCCTGTAAAAATGTTAACCTTCACCAGGCTTAACTAAAAAATTGACGCAATTTCCCCTGCTTCTGCACTCATTTTCAGCGCGTCATATTTTACAATAGTTGTTGACTTTGAGAGCATGTAAACTATTTATTAGTTGGCCTATAGATATGATTTTGTTGTGTGTAGATACATAAATTAATAAAGAACTTGTTGGTGTTATTGTTTTTGTTGTGTGTCTGTTAGTTTCTGAGATAGAAGAAGACGAAGGTGAAAATTTATAAAAACAAAGTACAAACATTTATACTCACCTGTTAGGGGAGGTCACTCCTCATATAATACATCAAAATCAACAACAAAGTATCGATACTATATTTATAATATCAGCATTACTGCTAGCTTACACGTATTTATTACATCTTTATGAATGAACTAAACTGAGCTACCTCACAAAGACCTTCTCCAACAATAATGGGCCAAGTCCACACTAATTGAAAAAGAAGAATATAACATTCAAAACTCTGCTAAACTTGGTAGTGAAGGAAGTGACTGTGGTCACATCAGCAGCATTTTGTATTGCTCACCGTTTGTGTTTTATATAATAATATCGTCGTCTATGAACGCCAGCTAAAATGTTATCCTCTGGTGCGCAAAATTAAGTTTTTTGATGTCAAAAATAGCAGCCTCAGATGCGATAAAGGTTAAGGGACAATAACTCCAACAGGTGTCAGTAGATCAACATTTGATGGCTTGACATGTATTTGTTGAAGACATATGCTCCACAGGGAGCTGAAAAGTTTTTATTTACTGATTGATTGTTTGATTTTAAGATCAATTCAGACCAAAAGCTTGACCAAATAGATAAAAAGACATGTTCAAGAGCCCTAGCCATAGTCTTTCTTAAAACTAATGGATACCAAACACAGACTAGACCAACAGGGACATTCCAAATCAACAGAATCAGACCTCACAAGGGCTAAACATTGACTGGCTGCAACACAATCAATAAGGCAAAAATAATCCTGTTGTTGTCTAATGCCCGGAATGAGCAAGTATACTCTTTTGTGCGCCCTGAAAAGGGCATTTAGTGGCAGGTTGTATTAGCTTTCCTCACATTCCGAGTAACCTGATAAAGGTGGACCGGTGTCCTCCTTGTGTTGTGCTATGCTTGACATGATGCTCACTACTACAAGGATCATGTCGATCCCCATCTCATCAGCCAAAATGTCCTGAAAACAGCCTGTTCTCAGGGAGCACTTAATGGAAGAGAGATAGTCTATTGTGCCTGACCCTGGCGCGACACAATGATCAGTATATTGTGCCTGACCGAAGACTAGCATCTCTGTTCGCCAAGACATCCTGTTATAACCGATAAGACTTTCTCTGGTGTTTAAATTGGTGTCTGGTTAAAAGTCAAGTCAATTAATTCGCCTAGGCAACCAGGGTCTGCCGCGTTGACTGTCCATAACCAAAATGGTGAGTCTCAGGCTGTATGCAGGACAGATAGGGTGGAGGTGATATGTGTTAGTCAGATGTTACGTGGACAGTCCCGATGGACACAACTCGAGTGATCAAAAGCAGGCATAACTTTAAAACAACTACATGTTACAACTATAAGTTCTTTTTCTTAGTCATTCATTCTCAAACTACCATTACCAAGTACTGAAAAGGACGTTGTAAGTAGCAAACAATGTGACTGCGAAGATTGCGTCTTTTGTTCCGACACATCCAACTTCAGTATGGCATTTTTGGGTACCGGGTTTAGACTTCCCTATTCAATCCCTTTTTTACCAGTCTGCCCTGTTGCAGCCTGATATCCAAGATCACCATGTGGAGGTGCAGATTGGTCTTGGCAGCTCTGGGTAGCTGGCCTTAATGCTAGCAGTCAGCAATCTTTGGGCCACTGACCTCTACAGTTCATGTACCTCTCAGCATATTGATCCCCTACAACTAAGTCATGCAAGTAGTCTTTCTGTGCAGTGTGCCATTGTATCATTACAACAATAAATTTCCTGATGTTGTCTTACAAGGAATGTTAACAATATACTGCCCTATGCTGTCAGGTCAGGTCTTCTCGTAACCAGTGAGGTCGTTGGGGCACACATGAGGACATCCTCACAACACACCCCCCCCCCCCCCCCCCCCCCCATCACTCTCTGCCAGCTGCCTCTGGTCGGAGATTGGTCCATTCTTTTATGTTGTCCTCCCACCTCTTTTTGGGATGACCTCTTCGTCATCTGCCTTGCACCTTTCCGTGCAGGATCATATTTGCAAGACCGTTTGATTGCGATATGTGCCCGTACCAAGCAAGCTTCCTCCTATTGACAGTTGCCAAGTTACCTATACTGTATGTTGATTTATTAATTTACTGAAGGATAGAAGATTTAAACATTATTATCACTTTCATGGGAAGTATGGGGGCAAAATAAAGAACAATTTAAGCCTTGACTCTTCTGTTAAATGAACAAGTGGCAAAGTTCTATGATTTTTTAAACCGCACATGTCTCAAAATATAAAAACATCCAATATTTTTATTTTTTACGTTCGCCTTATTTCTCTATTCCCCAAGGCGGTGAGCGTTGTACTATGTTTTTATTTTGCACCTGTCGGCCCAGTGCATCCGACCTCTGCATGCATTTTTTTATGCAAGGGTCTGCTTCCTCCTGCATTTTCTAAGGGTTTGCTTTCCTGGGGTAACGACCAGTGCTGTGTTGGGGAGCGAACCCAGCACCTTCGGGATGTGAGAGGTGTCACTTAACCACTAGCCCACGCCATCCCCTAAAACGCCCAATATAAGTAAGCATGAAAGCTTCAAATTTTTTTATTTAAGCTGTGAAGGAAGAACATCACCTCAACTTATTCAACTGGAAGCAAAGGGAGTATCACCTAAACATATTTAATTTGAATAGGGACTTAATATTCTTGTCTTGTTTCTGCTTCCCCCAAAGCATGGATATTGCAGTTTGCCCCTTACAAGCAGGAATCAATGGATTTATGTATTCTTGCAGTGGAGGTTTCTGTTGTACTTTCTTTTACATGATGAGGTTGCTAATCCCATGCACAACCTTCTTTGGTCACCTTTAACAACAAGCTTGGAAGCTTCAGTGGTGCTCTTCTTCATACAATTTGATACAAGGTGAAGATCAACTGTAGTTACCAAGTTCACATTGTCAATTATTAACACTCGTACCATGATATATAAATAGAACCTCAAATAGGCTGACAATTTAAAGAAAAAAGTACTCACCAATTGCATTCCTACAGAAGATCGCTTCAAAACAAGTGCTGTAGCTTCCAGAACTCCCATGAGGTAGTTGCCAACACACCACACAAACATTTCTTCCCTGGCACCATGCCAAAAGTAGATGAATGCAAAAACCATGCCTGAAGCGAAGATCTGCCGAGGAAGGCCATCTCTTGACCCCCCTAAGGGGACGTATATATAAGTCTTAATGAATATATACAGACCTACATCAAAGTGTTTCCACATGTCTGTAAAAGAATACACCCAACTAATACATCGTGGCACTGCTAATGGAACAAATCCATCAAACCTAGACAGCTGGATGGCCACTCCATACATGATTAAGTATTTAACCATAAAAAACTGCCCCTGACAATAACCAATGGCTGCTACAGCCCAAACTGGCAATCCGTCAATCAATTGTGGGTGAAAACTAAGAGCACTGTAATACAGAAAATGAAACTGAAATTCAATGAAGACAGCCCAGCTCGCTAATTTGATTAGTTGCTTGACAATGTCATATACATCTGGGGTGAAATTTGATGACTTGAATGATCTTTTTACCTGACTGTGGAAGTCACTGTACACAAAAATTGGGCCATCAATAAACGTTGGCAAGTAGAATGAATAGAATAGTAGATCAAGAAGCGATGGATCATAATCCACTTTCTGCATACTCATACCCACACTTTCACAGAACTTGTCACATGATTTCACTGCTTTTATCTGTTCACATTTTTCTATTTCACATGATGGTGGCGCAACTTTAGTCATTGCTGCTTGAGATTTTCTGTACTTGATCTTTTCAATGGCAAAACTTATGAGACGAATGTGGAAGAAGGCACACACAACATGAAATTGATATTCCTTCTCAAAATTTAAGAACTTAAGGTACTTGGTCTGTGGATATAGAAATTCACTAGTCATAAATTGCACAAATTATATATGTGGGCAAGTCAGTAAATAGGTCACAAATGGCTATTAAATCAAAATAAATGAGATATGAAGTTGAAAATCATTTATTATTGCACATACATTTTCTATTATTTTCTCAATATAATTTCTACCGATATGGATCCCACCACTTTATCAGTGCACTTGCAGAAGTTTTCGGTCTGCTGGCTCAGCTACATTTGCACTTCATTTTGAACCTCTACCTCTACATCAGTCGCTAAGCATTTTATGCCATGCCAATGTAGGTTTTTCTGTGCACCAACCAGGCGGAAATTGCTCATGGCTTAGTAGGGGCTGTAAGCTGGATGTTCAAGAAGTTGCTACTCCAGTGGGTTCATTGAGTCATGTGTGGTCTTGCATTGTCATTGTGAAGCATTACTCCACTAGTCATGAGAAAGATTCTTGCTATAAAATGGTTTGACAAAATTACAAATGACAGACTGTGGGAGAGAGCAGGTCAAGGCAAATTGGAACAGGAAATCTTAGGAAAAAAGTGGGGATGGATGGTGGGTCATACATTAAGAAAGCCTCAGGCCAGTATCACCTGGCAATCCCTGTCAAGGAACCCCCAGGGAAGGAGAGGTATAGGCAGACCAAGGAATACATGGAGACAAGATCTGGAGGCGGAAGTAAAGAAAACAGGAAAAAGCTGGAAGGAAGTGGAAAAGATTGCACAGGACAGAACTGCTTGGTGAGGGTTGGTTGATAGCATATGCACCCCTGGGTGATAGAAGGCAAAAGAGAGAGACTCCTCTAGTCACATGGCATGAAATGGGATCTTTACTTTTACTTCACAGCAAGCATGGATGTTTTCTTAGAATTGCATCCTGAAGCACCAACAGAATTTTACAGCATTCACATTGTAATTTTCATCTGTAAATTGATTAACAGCACTCCGTGAGAATCCCAAAACACTGTAAGCATAACATTGCCTGCTGATGGCACAACCTTCTACAAAAGGTGAAGAAAGATCTTTCAATTGTTTTGAAGCATATTTTGATTCGGGTTGGTAGTGATGCACTATTGATTCATCTCTAGTAACAATTCTGTTCAGCGTGTGTTCTCCTTCATCTGCATCCTGGCAGAGATGCTGCAAGGAAAGGCCCATTCTGTTCATTTTGTGTTCATCAGTCAGTTGTTCGGGTGCTCACCATGAGCACACTTTCCGAAAATTCAATCGATCATGCATTATTCTGTAGGCTAAGTCACGCAAACACCCTTCTGCAGTTGCTGCACTGTATTGCTCGCCTGTCAGATCTAATCATCTTGCACAAAACTGTACATGCTGACCGCAGTTATAGGAAGTGTGTAGCAGATAAGTCCCATAGCAACTGTTGTGATTATGGAGGTTGTGTGCATGCGTGATACATGGCAGGCAGAAAAATTCACGAACTTCAGTATTTTCTTAGACACTTCTAGAAATGACCCAACTATTATAAAATTTGTTGACAATTGTGAGAAAATGTTTATCTACATTTCGCTTAACCCTTTGGAGATGGAGCTTAATAAGGTTTTACTGCCTAAAAGACGGAGCCATTTCTAGGAAATAAAAAGAAGACAATGGTGATCTTTTGGAAAAAAAAGGAAAAAATATACTAACTAGGAATAAATATAGAAAAGTATATATATTTTTGGAGACTGCTGTTTCCTCACTATTTTCACTGTCATTTATATCACTGTCAGTAGCATCTGACACAGAAACATCATTTAAATCTGAATCACTCAATATCTCATTTACATAATCACTGGAAGACATTTTCAAATGAGCCCAATTACAACAACACACCAAAAAATTCAATATAATTCTCAAACTCGTGTGAAAACTTTCAAGGACGCTGCCATTTAAATGCTAGAATGCACAAGAATTGAAAGAGAACATTTTATTGGCTGATACTATTTTTAGTGTCGTCCTCAAACAGTTAAAATGCTCAAAATGTCCGCTGCCAGCTGCAACACATGCATGAGGTCAGGTATTCTATTTTCTCACAGATGCATTAATTGTACAATGTTATAGCTTATCTCATGCCTACTTTATCTGCTCTGTTAGACCATCCATACTGCCATTTTGATTCAGTATACATTCTCTTGCAAAGTGCCCCTAATCCCATAGATCCACAGGATTAAGACCTGGACTATTTGGTGGTTTCAAATTCGGTTCAATTAATTCAGGTGTCTCCTGGGTAAACTGTATCCCTAGCCTGACGAGCTGGAAGATAAATAATTCTGACATTTCCCTCATGTCAGCAAGAAGGCACTTCATCAACAATTCGTTGCCATAGTAATTGCCATCCATCTTGATACCAGATAGAACAAAATGAATTCCAATGTAGCCCAGCGATATCTGTGCCTTTCGGACCGACACTTCTGATATCAGATGGGTTTTTTTGGGGTACCAGGTTTGCAATTCAACTGTGCTTGCTAATCTCTTAGCTAGACTGCACTAGTGCAGCCTGTTTCCAAAGTCTCCGCTTGGAGGTGGAATAGGGTTCTGGTCAGCTCTAGTTCACTGACCTTAACGCAAACAACCAGCCATGAGTTGCTGGCTGCTGTCAGCTTATTCACTGTGCTATATCTTTGACCACAATAAAGTCCCTAACACTTTATTCCTGACAGGAGTGTCTGCTATGGTACTACCTTTAGCTTTACTAATTATTTTAAATTTTAATTTATAACAAAATATGACCATGTTCGCAACACAACATTTTAAAAAATGATTACACACATTGAACATATGCTTTTAGAAAAAAATACATTTCATTACACCTTTTGTTTAAATTTTCAACCATTTATTGTACAACTACATCTATGATTAATTTTTTTTGTGCAGTATTTGTTATCATTATTGTACAACCTTTACCATTGATTGTCTATTTTCTATCCTATAATCGGGCAGTTAAATAATTTTATTCACAGCAGGGTCCAGAGAATATTGCGGAGAGATGTACGGGGACAACACAAAAAATTAAGACATGCTAACAAACAATGAAGAGGAAGAACCAAAACCCAGATTGAGCGAGGTTCGAGCAGCGATATAGACTACATCAAGGCCTGTGACTGCGTAAAACATCAGCAAATGTGGAACATTATGAAAGATATGGGCTTCTCAACACGTCTGATTCAACTAAAAGAAGCCCTCTACAGGGAGCAGCAAGCAGCCGTCAGAATACATGGTGAAACCTCAGATTGGTTTGAGATACACAAGCGTGTCAGACAGGGTTGCATTCTTTCACCAAACCTATTCAATATATATGCAGAAAACTTTATCAGAAATGTAAAGGCAGATAAAATTTCTACAGACTTCAATCCTTTCACAATAGGAGGAAAGGAAATACCGGAAATATGATATGCCGACGACACAGTTTTGCTACCAAAAAGCGCCAAAGGCCTAGAACAAATAATTACATCAGTCCAGAAACATAGTGAAGCCCAGAATCTCTTCCCGAATACAAAGAAAACAAAGATAATGACAACTGATAAGACAAAACTCCAACCTAAAATCGAGATAGCTGGCGAAGAGATTGAAAATGTTGCATATTTTTAATATCTGGGATCAATACTGAACAAGAATGGAGACTGTACAAAGGAAGTAAGAAGACGACTGACTATGGCAATGCAGAAGATAAGGAGCATGCAGAACCTATGGCATAATACAAACAAAGAATTAAAACTAAAGATCCTAAGAACATGTATTTTTCCTGTGGAAACATATGGATGTGTTACATGGACGATTACAAAAGCAATAAGAGTGAAGATCGGTGCTTTTGAAACACAGTGCTATAGAAGAGTCCTGAAAATCCTGTGGACAAAGAGAGGAAAAAACAAATCCATCCGGCAAGACCGGAATGTAGAGGAGAATTTGCTCGTAAATGACATAATGACCCAAAAACTGAGGTTTTTTGGACACAAAGGAGTGGAGAAAGTGGTTATGGAAGGCATGGTCACTGGGAAGAGAGGCAAAGGCCGACCAAGAAAACGATGGACCCAGTATTTCAAGGAGATGCTGGATTTGACCTTGGAGCAGGACGGAAGACTGGCGAAAGATAGAGTTTCCTACAGATAGGCTGTCCATAAGAGCGACGTTTTGCAAAGGACGCGCTACATGATGATGATGTCCAGAGAATTCTTCTCAAAGTTAAATAGTATTATGGTTATAACAGTTCACAAATGGTGTCTTGAAAAGGCCCCAATGTTGTTTCTGGATCAAGTAATGCCTTTTAAGAGATATTTAACTATACACTACTGTACATGTCACATTAAGAGACTAAAGAGGATAGTGCATGTGGCTGAAAACCTCAACATATAAAAATACACCACAGAAAATCCCATAACTATTTGGCATAGGCTTCCTGTAAGGAGACACAACTACTGTGGTGCCCCATGCTCCTATGACAGTAAAACAGATGGAAGACCAAGTAATTGAACAATCATTATGACATTTTTCCAAATATTTTCTAAACATATTTTTGTTGTGTTTCAATCTGGGAGAAAATTAATTGTAAATGGCAAAATAAATTCTAGGAGGTTCGCTGTCCATAAACATTATACAAAGTAGTTGTTCGTGGTTGGTTACTATTGATGGTGTGACTGCATTTTGACACCTGAGAATAGTCTGGAATACTGTGCAATACAAATGGGAGTTTTTTCTTGCTTCCAATTTTGACTCAAATTTTTGTAGATCTTAAATTGGCTTATTCTTCTTATTTGTCATTCACTCAGATAATCACATGTAATTTCCTCTTAAAATCGTCTCAAGCTGATGATTTAACTGTGTTGGAGAGGATATGATGTCACTTTGCTCCTGTCATGGAGTCGACATGCCTCCGTCTATGTCACCTTCAACCCATTTAAGGCATGTAAAATCTTTATATCCTCCCCAAAGCATAAAAAAAATGGAAAACTAACAAACAGACAAACCTGAATTTCGTAGAAAACATTAAAATTCAGTGAAGATATCATTGCCACTTCCACCAGCCACACTAAGGAGATGCTTCCCAGAAGGGCGGCTGCATACATTGTCAGGGCCATGCAGAATTGTAACACCACAATTCTTAGATCCAAAAAAATATATGCTGCAGCTATATCAAATATTAGCAGAACACAAGAATGCAGCTGTGGATATATTCAACAAATAAAAGGTGAGCATGGACATATTCAAATGGGAGTCATTGTGTACCTGTACATTTTGATTGGGTATATCATTGCAACTACAATTATTTATTTCCATTCCACCGAAAGTTGCAAACGGTCGCTCTCCTATTTTGGCAGTCTTCTTTAGCTCCACTCATGCTTGTAAGCGGGACTCAGTGGTCTCGGGTGCCAGAGGACGCAGGTTCGAATCACGGTGAAGACCGAAGTTTTTTCACATGGATCTTCTGATAAAAATTCCCTTTATCTCTGAGTAGCGAGATTGAACTCCCGTGTTCAGTGTCGAGCATGTCAAAGATCCCTTGCAGCCAGAAATCTAAAAAAAAGTAGGCTTAACGGCCGCTGCAGACTAAATTCAAAATTCTAGCTAAAAATCTACCCAATTATTTGTACCTTCCCCCAGGTGGTTTTTTAAGAGCAGCATATAGATGGCACCTAACTGGCTGCGGTCTACTTAGATCTAGTGTTCGAGTCTATTAAGGTGGATTCGCACATCGGTTAAACTATCCTCCAAGAAAACTGGTTGTATATAGACTCTGCAGAGTCTTCTAAGCCAGTATAAAGATGTTAAGTAAGTTAGCTTTGTCTTCTGACACTTGTTTTGTCAATGTTATTTGGCTAAGAGTGGGTTCAAAACCCTGGTTCAACGTTTAAAATAACTTCACATCAGACTTAAATTTAAAAACAGCATGTACACTGCATGGATAAACTGCCTAATCTGCCCAGTCCTACAATTCTGTAAGCCAACCCCAGTAACGAGGCTAAATATCCTAATAAAATATCATTTAATGTAGTGATTTGGCTCTTCTAATCTTCTCTTACCCTGCAGATTGCCCACCTCAGATGCTCCCAATGTAGGAAGTTTGCACCAAATAGCATTTATTCAACGCTGTGATGGTTATTTCTACAGCCATTTCTTTTACATAATAAAGATGCTATGCACAACCCACGCTAGTAGCCTATTATGACAGGAACAGTAAGGTGCACTTTTTATTCTTTCTTGAGACCCAAGTGGGGTACCTCTGTTGTTCGTACAGTAGTCATTAATTTTATATAAGTATTTTATCAACAGCAACAATAATAAGCACATCTCTTGATATCTAAATCTAAAGTACATAAAAGTATCACACCTGTCATAGACATGTCATACAATACTAACCTTTACACTGACTTTCAAATAAAAACATGTCTGTGAAAGTAGCACATGAATGGCATTCAGAAATATTATCTTCTGTAGTTCACTTCGCCATACCCACCACTCAATATCTGATTGATCCTGAAACAAACAAAAGTTATTTGATGCCAAATCTATCAACTTGTCATGGCTGTCAGCATTGTGTAATGAGGCTTTAAGGTTCTTTCTGCCAAGTGCATAATTTTATTATCTATCTCTGGGAGCGAAGAGTAATGACTATTAGTTGAAAATTAATAATCATGATTCTACCTGACGTTCTCATTCGTGGTCCTGGAAAAAGGGTGTGTCACATAGCTGCGTACATTACTCTTTTTCTTCTGCATTTCTACTAAGACGTTTGTGACTTTGTGTTGTAGTTTACAGCAAGGCTGTGATATCTGCACATTTTGGCCCAAAACATCTGATTGCAGCAACATATTTAGGAATTGGGTTTGTCTTCCCTTTTCAACACCTAATGTCTTATCCAGGCTACATGGTTGCAGTTTGTTTCTAGGGCAACCACTTAGAGGTGAAATAGGGTATTGGTCAGTTATGGGCTTGATACAAGCTGCCAGCTAACTACAAATTGCTGACTGTTGCTGTGTATATGATATATACCACATTGGCCAAAATATAGTGCAATACTTTTCCTAAAGTACTTCATATTAAAAACTGAACTTGTATTATATGCAAAATCCACACCTGAATTTAAAATGCAGCAAATTGCTGCAGAGGTTTATTTTATGGCATTCTGGTGGAAATGGACCTGTAGATAGAAATAACTTAACGTCTTTAAACTGGTTTAGTAGAACTAAATGTCCTTATACTGGCTTAGAAGACTGCAGAATCTGTATACAACCAGTTTCATTAACATTACCTTGCTCTAAAAGCTATGCTCATCCAATCTATTCTTAAATGCATTAATTGTCCCTGCCTCCACTACTTCCTGCGTCAATGCATTCACCACTCTCTGACTAAAAAAATATTTCCTAATATCTAATTTGGACCTTTCTTTAGTTAATTTGTAGCTATGCCCTTTTGTTCTTGTAGGTGGTTGTATTTTGAAAAACTTATTATAGTCAAATTTATCCGTTCCTCTGATCATCTTATACACCTGTATTGTCACCTCGAATTCTTCTCTTCTCTAGGCACTGTAGGCCAGTTTTTCTGAGTCTCTCATAACTGTAATTCTGGAATTCCACTATCAGCTTTGTCGCTCTTTTTTGTATTCTTTCCAGCATGTTTATATCTCCTCTATGATAAGAACTCCACACCTGTACACAATACTCCAATCTAGGTCTAACTAATGCTTTATATAGTTTGACTATCACTTCCTTGCTCCTATGTTTAATATTTCTTTTTAACATACCTAACATTGCATTTGCCTTTTTCACGGCTAACTGGACTTGCTCACTCACCTTACCTGTATGATCTATTATAATCCCTAGGTCCCTTTCCTGTTCTATCTTTCTAATATTGTTCTCATCCATTCTGTAATTTTGTTCCATATTGGATTTACCCATAGGGAGTAGGGCAGAAGTGTGTAAGGGATAGTACCTCACGGTGAGAGGCAGTCACTTCCTAGCAGCATAGGATGGCCTGGACCTCATTTGGTTCCCCCACTCCTGCCTAACTCCCGTATGGCTCCAAGCGCAATCACCCAGAAAACAGCTTTGACTGTCTGACTAAACTACGTGAGTAAACGCTGTGGAAAAACCAGGGAGCAAATTCTGAAAGGAAAAGCTTGACAGTACTGGTTGATAGCCCACCTAAAGGATGGAAAACCTGAAAGAAACCCGGGTGGGGAAGACTCGTAGTCCTGCAAGACAACTTCCCTAAGAAAGATAACTCTGACCTCAAACAACTGCTACCTTACGGGTTGGCTGGGGTCAGCCAAGGGCTAAGGAGGGCAACCCTACAGAAACACCTGTTGAAATCAGATGCACTGGGCCACAGGCCTAACGAAACAGTACAATGTAAATCGCTGTATGATGATGTCAAAATTTAAAAGAAGACAGTATGGTGCTCATCCTGTGGAGTCTCAGCAGGCAGAGAGAGTGCCGGGCCCTACGCCTAGAAGGGGCCCACCTGATGCTACTGGTGGTCACCCACCTATGTGCTGTGGAGTCAAGGCACAAGGAGATGGGACAAGAACTTTTGACCGAAAACCCAAAATATACAAAGTTGGTCCCAAAACCGAGCCCTGTGGCACCCCACTTCTTACTTCACACAACTTAGAGTACTCCTTATGTATGCCCATTCTGCCTTCTTCCCATTAACCAATTTTCAATCCATTTGGCAACTTCCCCACCTATTCCATGTGATTTTAACTTTCTAAATAATCTTTGATGAGGTACTCTATCAAAGACCTTTCCAAAATCTAGATAAATAACATCTACTGGCTATCCTATATCTATCATTTTTAGTAACCTCCTCCATGAATTCTAATAGATTTGTTAAGCACGATTTCCCTCTATTAAGCCCATGCTCACTATTTCTGATTAGATTAAACTTGTCTAAATGCTTTACAATGTTTTCTTTGATTTACAGACTATGCACGTTAACCTCACCGGTCTATAATTTACTGGATCTGATTTGTTGCCCTTTTTGAATAAGTGGATCACTCCTGCATCTTTCCAATCCTGTGGAACAATCCCTTTTGCAAGTGATTGAGAACATAATATAGCCAATGGTTTTGCTAGTTGGTCTCTAATTTCAAACAGCAATTTTGGATGAATGCCATCTTGACCTGGACATTTATCAACTTTCAACCCCTCCAATTTTTTAAAAACCATTTCCTCTGTAATACAGATTGATCTTAATCCTGCTGTGTCCATGTCTCTCATTACCTTAAAATATAAATCCCAAAGTTATTTTTACTACAATTGTTGTTATATTTTTGTATAGTTAAAGACACTTTATTTGTTATTTAGAACACCTTCAAAGCTTTTTGGCAAATGTAAGACTATAATTTATTTCGACCATTACAACCAATCTGCATCAGTAACATATTTAGGCATTCGACCTCAATTTTTGTATAAACATTAAAATAAGTGTTTCACCTGATCTCTGCCAAGCCAACTCCAGCCAGGAGAAAGTGATACTTCTGTCAGGCTGTTCTTGAGCTCTATGGTAAGATCAAAACAATGAATTCATAATGAATAAATAATTGAAAATATGGCCTCGTCATCTTTTTGTTTGTATTAATTACTATATGATTCATTTTTATAAGACATTATTGATTTTTTGTCACAAAGAAAATCATGTTTACATACCTTTATCAAAATTCTTTCTACATGTGATGCCATTTAATTTCTGGAATGCCGATTTTATTTATGGCTTCCATCCATTACTTCTTAGTTGATTCTCTAACTTGGTGCATCAATATATTTAAATATATTGACACCTTTTATAAATTATCACATTTACATTGATGCTGCAAACTGGTTAACTGTTCTTAGAGATGATTATTACTTCTGTCATCAAGTCATTTAAAATGTGGGATCAAGACGCTTAGCAGTGCATGAGCTTCAGTGGTCAGCGACCCAAAGCTGACTGCTAGCACCAGGGCCAGCGAACCAGAGCTGCCAAGACCCTTCTACATATCCATGTGGTGATTCTGGTTAACAGGTTGCAACAGAGCAGACTAGCTACGGTGAAGGGATCAAAGAGTGAAGGCTAACCGGTACCCAAAAATGTCTGAAGTCAGACAAAAAGGTGCAAATATCAGTCAAACTGCAAACTACAACCCAGCGCACTTCATTCTCTGGATAACATCCTGCTATTTGCAAAGTCGTTTTCAAAACTTGGTAGTGGGACTTTGAGAACGAACAAAGAAGAATAAGATTTAAACTGTCGCAATTTTTTTGTTTAATTGCTTTTGACAATTCACTACTGTCAGCCCTTAGCACTGTACTAAAACAAATAAACCATAGCTTCACATTATACAATTAGGCTACAAACGTAAAAAATATATATCATGGCCCCAAAATTAATCGAGAGTGGTGAATGCTTGAAATTCATTGCAACAGGAAATAGTGGTGGCAGGGTCAATTAATGCATCAAGAATAGATTGGACGCGCATATGTATTTTTAATCAAGTGAAAGTAAAAGAAATTGGCTGTAAACAGACTGCAGAATCTTCTAAACCAGTATAAAGACAATAAGTTAAGTTTAGGTTAATAAACCAATAAGCACAAATCTCAAATCTACTGTGATAATGCAAAAATTCCTATATTAAAAAACGTACAACTGCTTTGAAAAGTTAAACTGTAAAACAAATATCCACTTTCATCAATTGTTGTAGACAAAAAATAAAACAGATAAACAAAAAAAGGTTGTTATAATCTTTAACATTAACATTTTAAGTAAAAATTACTTTTAAAATCTAAGGTAGCAAAAACTCACTATTCTGAACCTTATTTATCTCAACAGCTTCAAATAAAAAGTACCGTATTTCAAGAACCCAAATAAATAATTAGTAGAATAATAAATTAAAGGAAATATAAACTTGCTTACTTTCTCCTTCAAGAAACAGAATGAAGATTGAATATGCAATACCAGAGATACCAACAATCCAATAGATACATCTTTCCCACCATGGTAGAACATCAACAAACATCTTCGCCTGCAAAATACAGAAGCATGATTCTGTGACATAATCCTAAAATGAACACATTTTAACATACATCCGCATTAGTTTCCCCGCTAAATAGATTATTTTGGCAAGAAAATTATTATATTATCGTGTATAATGTCAATGTAAGATGGGGAAAGCAGGATGGTATCTCATGGAAAGTGAACGCCATATTCTGCTGCATAGTTAAGATCCGATATCTAACTCATATATGACACTACAGAAGGTGGCCACATCTTGAACAGCAGTGCTGGATGACTGGCTAAACTAGAAAAGCAAAGAAGTGGAAATCAATACTATAAGAGCAAGTCAGTAATTAGGTCACAAATGATTATTTAAAAACTTACATTGTCTTTTCTTCTTCTGCTTTCATTCTCAATCTCCCGCTACCAAGCCCTGAACATGGCTTTGCAAGTAGCAGGATGTAATCCGAAGAAAGCAATGCGTTGTGCCGCTAGTTTACAGCTAGGCTGCGACATTTGCACCTTTCGGTCTGACACATCCATCTTCGGCAGAACATTGTCTATTATTTCTCAACATAATTTATAACAACAGTGACACACTTATCCCATTGCTTTATCAGTTCACCAAAACCTGCAGCATAGAAGTTTTTGGTTTACTGTCTCAGGCATATTTGTACTCCACAATCAACCTTCTCATCATTCACAAAACCTCTCTCGTCAAGGTGGCTTTTTGGTGTACTAAGGTGAAAATTGCTTGTGCAAAGTCAGGGCTGCAAGGTCAATGTTCAAGAAGTTGCCACTCTAGTTGCTGAATTTGCTCCTGAATTAATTGAGCCGTATTTGGTCTGACATTGTTATGATGAAGTTGTACTCCTCTAGTAAGCAAGCCCGGACATTTTCTTCTAATTGCATCGCAAAGCATCAACAGAATTTCACAGTGCGATACATCAGCCCCATTGTCAAAATAAATGTACAACTGCATGATGTTCTTTGATTGCACACTCTATGACAGTGATTCTCAACTGCCAGTTCTCGGACTGCTGACGGTTCGCAGAAATTTAATTTCCTGCTGGTCTGCAAAAAAGGAAATTGCTTATCTATTTACTGCTCGAATTCTGGTTATTTTAAATGGCAATAGACTTTTCATTTGATAATATCAGTTTTAACAGCTAACAGACAAAATACTATATAAATAATGGGATGGTTTTTCCGTCGGAGCAGTCCGTGAAAAATGGTTAGTATTTTCACCGGTCCATGAACAGTTGTGTCCTATTTTCACCGGTCTGCGAACAATTTTTCCTATTTTCACCAGTGCGCAAGTGTAAATAGTTAGGAAACACTGCTCTATGAGCATGGACACCATTTTGTATCTGAGCTGTGTGCGCACATATGACAGCTAGTGTCTGCTACCTAAAGTAATCACAAAGCTGGATGTTGCTGTCCCCTAATGACACCTTTAGAAACTACCAACAACATTTTTCAGCTGGTCTATATCAGTTTGTGACCTATTTACTGATACTTAAGGAAATCCCACCAATACAAGGAATTATAATGCTATTTATTTCTATTAAGACTTTAGAATAATAGTTATATTTATGAACATGGTTTGTCAGGCAGTGTGGCTTAGGGGTGAGACATCCATTTCACAATCCCAACGCATCAGGTTTGAATCCCATTGTGTCTAGTTTAGCAGACATTGTGGCAACAATAAAACAGGCCATTTTTATTATTCTGATGCTTTTATGTATCATTGGTGTCTATCAATTGTAAGAAGGGTTTATCAAGTAAAACAGCACAATTAGTTATATTACCTTACAAAATTGTAATTTATGTAATATAGACACATATAAAGACTGCAATAGCTGGGTCAGTCATATTTCTATATTCTTTTGTCTTCTTTGTATGCTTTCCTATGTCAGCTTGAATGTTCCCATATCTTGTCTATCAATGGTAGTGGTAATAGCCATATCACCTATCTCTATTTTTTTGTAAGTTGAAAATATTAGCATCAAATGTTCAAAGGTAATTTTATCAGTATTATTGTATCAAAGGTTCCTATTTATTATTTCCTGTTTCATAAAAAAAAAACCATGTGTTCTATGTGGCATACAATTAACATAATGAGTTACATGTTCATTTATATGCAAAGCTAGGCTAAAGTTCATTGTGTTTATGCTTATTTGCTTACTTAGTGGCTCCTCTTCTACCCTGGGGTGTAGAGGTTTGCGAGAAAGAGTGCAAGACGATTATATCCACTTTTTTTCCTTTTTGTCTGGCTCCAGTCTAATCTCCGGTCTCCCATAGACTGTCTTATGTTATCATTCCAGTGGACTTTGGGTCATCCTCAGGGTTTTGATCCTTAACTCTTTACTTCCAGTGACTGTGTTGTTAGCCGATATACTTTTATTCAAATAACCAAAGTTGAGATTTTTTCACTCGAGTCTGCAAGAGCTGGGCGTTAAGATCATATCTCCCCTTGCCACTTGCATCAACTTCCACAGGTGTCTCATGTTTGACTCTTAGAGCTGACTTTTCTCAGTTGCTGTAATTACCAACGACTCACATCCATAAGCCAAAACTGGTACATGTTTGGAGTGGTATACAGCCATCCTAATTTTCGTACTTATTTCTCCTTTGCCTAGAAATGCTCTATTTATGGCAAGAAAAAGTTTACCCCACGTTGTCCTTTGGGTAGCCAACTCTTCTTTATTAACTCCCATCTGGTTTATTACGGCTTCAAGGTATTTGAGTTGCCTGACCTATTCCACAGACTTTTCTTCCAGAGAAATGTGATGTCTCCTCTTCAGTCTTGAGACTACCGTGGCTTTTATTTTTAACTGCTAATGGTCATCCTTCTCTTCCCCAGCTTCCACCTCCAGACTTGAAGGTTGGTAGAAAATGCACATCTGATTTAGTAATCAGGGCTACATCATAAGTAAATGACAGCTCTAATATATAGACTGGTCTCATCTTCCATTTTTTTTGGTGTTCATCTTATTTTCTCTATTCCCCAATGCAGCGTGCGTTGCACTATGTTTTTATTTTGCGTCTGTCTGCCCAGTGAATCCGACTTCGACATGCATTTTTATGTAAGGGTCTGCTTTCTCCTGCATTTTCTAAGCATTTTCTTCCCCGGTGTAACAGCCGGTGTTGTGATTGGGGAGCGAACACAGCACTTTTGGGTTGTGAGCCGTGTCACTTAATCACTAGCCCACGTCTTTTCCTTTATATTTCAGTATGCTACTGGTCTTCTCCTTACAAGTTTTAAAATGAAACTATCCATGAATAGTATGAAGAGGTATAGTGATATAATGTCTTATGCCGCTTTAACTCTTGACGTTTTGGTTTTCTATCCTATAAAAATTATGTATAACTCAGACCAAAGGTGCTTGGGTGTTCTTCCTTTCCAGGCAGTTCCAGAGATGTACCCTGAAGAGCCACCTCAAGCTTGGTGAAGGGAAGATCGTGCAACACAGAAAACTGAAAGAACAACGCCGCGATGAGAAAAAAAACCAGAAAACTAAATAAATAGTTTTGTTTGCTACTCCAATGTCTTATGATCCTATAGTCTGTGGCTGAATGGTTTTGATGCCTGCCTGCTGACAAAGAGGGCAGCGGAATGAATCCCAGACATATGAATAAGTTTTTTCCTGTTGGGGGTGAAATAAACAAAAATACAGAACATGGCGTGGTGACAGCAGTATCATAGCGGCCTGTAGTCGTCTATCTAAAAAAAAAAACTACCACAGAAAATGGGAATAAAGTCATAACTAAATCAGTAAATGTCCCTATATCGTGGTTTACAAGACTCTGCAGAGACTGAATACAACTAGCTTTTTTTGCATTCACTTGATCTAAAAATAACTATATTTTCTGGTGTCCATATTGCTATATAATATATTCCATATTGCTTGGTGCCTAATCTGGACATTTTTTTAATTTATTTGTTGGCTGTACGAGTGTACGTGCCCTCTTGTTCTTGTAAGGTGGCTGTATTTTGAAAAACCTGTTCTATAGACAGAAGAGAAAGGAGAGGGCTTCTTAAACTTTATTATTATTATTATACTTACTACTACTAGTACTACTATTAGTATTACTATTAGTACAGTTAAGTACAGTACATGTTTAGAATGTGGTAGCGGGTATCATATTCTTTGAGTTTGCTCCCCAGGACAATTATAGGGGTGATACAAGCAATGAGTATATATTATACTATAGGCCTAATATACTTACCGTACCTTAGTACTTTGTTGCTCATCTTCTAAATTAAATCTTATACACTAGGCTACCGTGAATATTAATATTAATTTAATATTATTATTATGCCATGCGACGGGCGACGGCGATAATACGCCGTAAGCACTTTAGCGTAACTTACTTAGCCGTAACTTCGTAAGCCGTAACGAACGTAAGGCTGTAGTAGTAATAAATACTTCTAATATAATTATATAGTAACTTACAATAACAAATAAACCTGAAACTTTTTTATCAGCTTAATAGTAATTCAAACATCTTGGAAACTGTTGATGCCTTGCATAGATATTAGATATGAAAGTAAAACCATAGAAAAGGTATCAGTCTCGAAATGAACATGCTACAACTTTTTTTAAGTGAACACAGTATATTTTCAAACACAGAAGAGCTTACCTTGCCAGGAAATTGCGTCTCTCTCATCATTGGCGTACCAGTCTCTACAGAGTATAGAAAATGCGCGTTGCGCACTGTGAGTTTTGACCAGCTGTCTTCTGTATTTCGACAGTCTGCTAGGACTGATCTGCGAATGACATTTTTTTTTTTTTTGCTTATATATTTGCCACACTAGTTTCTACTGGTGGAGGCGCGCCATTTTCCACCCCAGACCGTAGTCAATTGGGCGATATCAGGACGCATAAACCAGTGCTTGGATGCATGTGTGCATCTGTATGTACCCATGCTAGGTTTGTCAGTCTTTATTTTCTCTCTTTTGTGTGCAACTAGAAGGCCTCTGCGAGCGTCAGCGGCCAATATGTCCCTTCATACTGACTGTCTCTAAACAACTTGATCCTGAGCAGTTTTTTTCCCAACCCTCGGATGGCTTGTCCCAACAAATTCATGTCCCTCTTGTATACGTCATTGAATCACAGTGTGCGACGGCCGATTCTTCTAGCTCCAAACACCAGTTGTCCATATAGCATATCCTCTCATCTTCCAAGCGCTAAACATACCCCAACCATCCAAGACGTCGTTGGCTCAACAGCGAGTACATGCTGTGAGTGTTTGCTCGCTGTAAAATCAAATTATTTGGCACTATCTCTTGCCACCCTATATACCCAGAAGACAACACATTTGTAAGATGTTGAGCGACCGTTTCTGCCTCGTTCAAGTGCTCCAAGTCTCGCTTCCATACATGAGAGTGCCAAGAATGAAGGTATGATAGACTCAGACCTTGGTGTAGTGAGACAGCGCATTGTACTCCCAGACTCTCTTCGCCAGGTGGGGCATGACAGTACTCGCCCTGCCAAGCCTGCTGTCTTACTGTCTATCTCGAGCGAGAGAGCATTGCTGATGGCAGACTCCAGATAAGTGAAGCTGTTGGCGACCTCTAGAGTGACACCATCAATGTGTATCGACGGGGAGGGGTAATACTCTGTGCACAGATCTTCATCTTTTCCATGCTTATGGTGAGCCCAAACTGCTCGGCGAATCTGTCTCCTAGTCTCTGTAGGACCTCCTCACTATTGGTCACTTGAACCGCATCATCCGCAAAAAAATGTCCGTAATGAGCACCGTCCTCACCTTGGTCATCGCACGCAATCGGGACAGGTTAAACTGCCGCCCATCTGGCCTAGTGTGCAGATAAACACCGTCCACAGACGTGCCCTAAGTGCGCGATAGGAGCACGGAGAAGTATATCCCAAAAAGGGTTGGGGCAAGCACGCATCCCTACTTCATTCCCCTTTTTATGGGAAAAGAGTATGAAGGAAAATCCATCGTATAAGACTCAGCCCTTCATATCAGTGTGAAAAGAAATTATCATGTTGCGCAGTTTGTTTTTGTTGTTTATTTTTGGAGATTTTTTTTCTGTTGTTGTTTTTTTAAATTTTTAAATTTTAGTTTGTTTTGTTTGTTTGTTTTGTTTTTTTTTGGGGGGGGGGGGGGGGGATCGATCTTCTCGAGGAGTTCGAACAGACCCTATATACTAATCAAGTAAAAGTCTTTGGTATGGTCTATAAACATCATAAAGACCGAAAAGTCCTGTTATCTGCACTTCTCCTTGATATGGTGATAATAGAAAATTATTTCTGTTGTCGATCTACCTACTCTAAAGCTACACTGAGATTCTTGTTACACCCTGCCGCGAACAGCCTTAACCTGTTGAGTTACACGCGGGGGTAAACATTTCCTATAACGCTCAGGTGCGAGATCTCTCTATAATTATTGCAGTTCCCATTGGTCACCTTTGTTTTTGTAAATCGTCACAATGATAGCGTGACGCATATATTAGGGGACTACACCTTACTTCAGGTGGGATGACATCGCCACCTGGTGCTTTGCCGTTTGATAGGTAGTCTATAGACTTGTCATGCTCCTCCAGAGTAGGTGGTATGTCAAGTTTCTCTATAATGGCAGGACTTATATCCCGCACAAGGCCTCGACTGTGACCACCGCTACTAGTGAGTAGAGCTCCGAATAGTGTTCCGCCATTCTGGCCATCTGCTGGTCACGGTCCATGATTCTCATACTTGTCAAAGATTTCAGGGAGGAGGCACATTTCAGTGTAGAGACCAGGGCCATCTGTATGCCGCTATACATGCCTTGGCTATTTCCCGCTTGTGTATTTAGCTGAATTACTTCAGTTTCTGCCAGTACTCGTTCGCGCATTGTCGGCGCATCTAGCGGTTCGTGGATTGGTGCCTCAGGCACTCCTGGTGGCAGCAAGCGTCCTATCATTTTGGGCCTTTTTAAAATAAATGATGAAGGCTTCTCATTTGGCCTCAATTAATGGCCCCATTCTTGCGAGATGTGCATTGAACCAATCGTGATTGGTCCGTTCTCTCATGCCAAACGTCGATAATCCTATATTATAAATGGCACCTTTCATAACGTTTTACTTAGCGGTGGCGTCACATTCGGATCATTTTTGAAAGTAAGATTCAGGTCAGACACAAACCTCTCCGCCTTGGAGCTGCATAGTGTTGAAGCTACAAGCGTACCCTGCTGCACATTAGAGCATGGTCGGAGTCCCAGTCTGCACTGTGATAACTTCTGGTGGTGGGGACTCTTTTTATAGCTGCGCGTCGGTGACAATTAAGTCGATATAAAACTGCCAGACGGAAAAAGAAAGGAGAGATACTACCCTAAGCTTTATATCGAAAAACTACCCAAGCATGGACTGGGCCCATGCGTACACCGACGGTTCTGTAACAAACACTACACAGAACGGAGGGGCAGGAGCATTCCTGAACCTACCAAATGGCAGGAAAATAACACTGTCATTCGCTACTGGTAAGTACACAAGCAATTTCAGAGCGGAGGCAGAGGCACTGAGGGCGGCAGTGGAAGAAATGGTGACACATAAAGAAAATGAAAGCCATACAGTCCTGCTTACAGATGCTCTGGCCGTAGTCACAGCGCTAAAAAGCCAGAAAAACACTGAGCTTAATGACTTAAGAGCAGCACTCTGCAAACTGTGCCAGCAGTCCGCACCAAAAAGGATAGTGGTACAGTGGGTCCCATCACACTGCAACATCCAAGGCAACGAGGAGGCAGACAGACTGGCAAAAGAAGGTGCAAGACTACCACAAACAGATACTAGTATGACGTACGAAGAGTCAAAACGGCTTATTAAAGCCAGATACATGACCAAATGGGAAACCGAACATACTGGTTACACCAAAAACGATGCCTATTACCAGTTGAACAAAAGAGAGCAGGTCGTTGTCTTCAGACTTCGCACTGGCCACAATAGACTGAGGTACCACCTATTCAACAAATTGAAGATAGGTGGTACCGACGAATGCCCGTGCGGTACCGGTAAAATGACCGCTGAACATCTGCTGCAGAACTGCCCGACATACGAGGATCAGAGAGAGCAGATGTGGCCATCACCAGTGGAACTGCAAGACAAGCTCTATGGCAGTGTCGACAGCCTCAGGATGACCGCCGCTTTTTTCGAAAAAATAATGGTTACTGTCTGACTGCGTACGAAGAAGAAGAAGAAGAAAGTCGATATGATGCCATCGATGTGACTTGAGTGTTTCCATGATACTTTATGCTGCAACTTGCACTTGAAGAAACTATTTGAAATGCATAGGTTTTATTGAGTGCACAACTCCAGCAACCTCTGACCGCGTCATTTATCCTGTCAATGTCGCGATGTAAAAGGCATGTGGGCGACGATATGTGGTTTCCATCTACTCTAGCATTAAAAGTCGCCGAGAAAGAAGAGTGCTTTTTCTCTGGGTCTGTTCTTGACCATTTCCTCCAGCTGTACATAGAACTGATCCTTTGCTTCCTCCGGAGATGTCAGGGTTGGGGCATAGCCGCTAAAGATTTTAATAGGACATGTCCCTGTGACGTGGCAAATGGCCAGTAACCTCCGAGCGAGGATCGACAGAAGTCATAAAGGTATTATTTAGGGCAAAGCCAACATCATGCTGTCGAGAATCTTCAAGTTCACGACCCTACTAGAAGAAAGTGTAGTTTTCCTTCCTAAGTGAGCCACTAGAAGCAAGTCTGGTCTCCTGTAGTGCAGCTATGTCCACATTCAATCGAGAAAGCTCTCTATCAATGATGGATGTCTTCCTGTCATGCCCGATCTCCCTAAGCCGTTCCAGCTTGCAAATCGAAGAGATGAAGTCTTCTGAACCCAATCTGCCCGGGGAGCCGAATATTAAATCCAGCGGCGATCTCTTCCCATGGAAAGGAGAGGCTATAGCAGATGCTTCACTGTCCTTTAACGCACATCCAGAGCTGCCAAGACTATTCTGCACCTCCACTTGGAAATCCTTGATACCAGGCTGCAACAAGGCGGACTGGCTAAGGAGAAGAGATCGAAACGGAAAGGCTAACTCGGTGCGCAAAAATGTTGTGTTGAAGTCGAATGTGTGACCATGTGTCGGACCGAAAGACATTTTAGTTTCCCTCAAGATGAGTACAATAGGCTGTATTTTTAAATACAAGATACGACACGCTTTCGTTTCAAAGGCCGATTTGATTCATTTTCAAAATGTACAACATTTTCTAAAGTTTCCAGAATAGTTTTCCAGATATGACTGAGGGAAGTGTATTGTGAAATATGTCGATCTAGCGGGACTGAGTTCTGAATTAATGACTATGATTAAATCCCCACATTTAGAGAAATATAAAAAAGAGAAGAAAAAAAAGTGAAGGGTATCCTCCACCAAACTAAACAGCTGAATCAGAAATGGATTGTTATAAAAGTAAAAGTCAGTCCCCTGGCAACAATTGCCGTCGAGGATGAAGATAACTCTTCATGTACTAAACCGCAGCCTATGTGAGGTGGGGTGGTCGGTTCCTTTTCTTGCTATTTTTACCTTCCCCAACTCATTCGACAGATGTTAAACTTCGGTATACAAAGCTACAGCTTGTGTAAGGTGGTGTGATCAGTTCCTTTCCTTGCTGCCTTTTTCTTAACTAACAGTCAGGTATCCATTTACAGTTTGGTTTGGTGTGAAAAGCGAGTGCTCTGCTCTACCACTACTTAATCAGAAATGTATGTGGCAGAAATTCGCAGATTTCTTCTGAACAAAGAAATTCACAGAGGCCTTTTAGAACTTTACAAACTTTGTGAATTAATATTGACAATTCCTGCATCATCGTCACATGTGAAGCGTTCGTTTTCTGCGTTAAAAATGCATAACAGCATTCACAAGAAACTCCTCAGAAGTTGAAGGACAGAGCAAATCGTCCTGCTTTATCAATGGTCGATAGAAAAGGACCTCCTTGCTGAAATGAAGACAAATTATGACGTCTACAAACAAAGTCACAGATGACTTATGCCAGAAGAGTCTTCGTTGAGATCGACATGAAAACGCGGTTAAAGTGTAGAAGTGTTTGATGTCCACGAGGATATACGTTCAAAAATTCGGTGAAGCATAGATTGTTATTTTTCTATTGGATGAAAACAATACCGTAAACAAAATATTTATTAGAGTTATTGGCAACATAGTCAATATTCATCTGGTCATACATCAACCTCGTGAGCAAGCTGGATTTAGAAAAGGGTTATCCAACACTGACTACCTCCACGCGAACAATGAATTGATGAAGAAAGACAGCGAACTGCGCATGTCCTTATGCTTAGTATTTATTGTTTATGGGAAAAGCCTTCAACAAGGTCAAAACAAATAGCGTGAAAAATGCTCTAAGGAATCAGAGAATTTCAGAAAAACTGCACGAAAATGATTGAGGAAATCTACAAAGGCTGCAATACGACAATTACCAGTTGTTTTTCTTTGTGTGGTTTTTTTGTGTGGTTTTTTTTTGCGTTCGCCTTATTTCTCTATTCCCCAAGGCGGTATGCGTTTTACTGTGGTTTTTATTTTGCGCCTGTCGACCCAGTGCATCCGACTTCAGCATGCATTTTATGTAAGGGTCTGCTTCCTCCTGCATTTTCTAAGGGTTTGCTTGCCCGGGGTAACGACCGGTGTTGTGATGAGGATCGAACCTAGCACCTGCGAGTTGTGAGCCGTGTCACTTAACCACTAGCCCACGCCGTCCCCGGCAATTACTAGTGAGCTAGGTCCTTGTTCAGTATATATTCCAATAGTGAGAGTTCTTTTCATGGTTTGTGTTTGTTTTTTTGGTGGTTTTTTGTGTGTTTTTTTTGCGTTTGTCACGAAAAAGACGTTTGTGATGTTATGTTATAGTTTACAGCGAGGCTGCGGTATATTCGCCTTTCGACTCGACACATCTGACTTCAGCACAACATTTTAATGACCGGATGTACCTTCGCTCTTCGATCCCTAATCTCTTAGCCAGACTGCATGGATGCAGTATGGTTCAGATGTGTTATGTAGAGCTGCCGAAGACGGACGTGTCGGGCCGAAAGGTGTAAATATCGCATTCAACCTGTAAACTAGCGACACAACGCATTCCTTTCTCTGGACTACATCTTGCTGCTTGCAAAGCCCTGTTCAGGGCTTGGTAGCGGGAGATTGAGAACGAACGCAGAAGAAGAAGAAGACGAGGAAGAAGAAGACGAAGAGAAGTTATGGAGAGTCAAAAGTTGATTAATGTATGCGAGTCGTGGACAACAAATAAGCAATAGATAAATCACTGGCCGCAGCCTATTTACCGTACTGCGTTCTTCAGAAGAATATCTTTACATTGAACAGCTAACAAAGTGCAACGAAAATATATTAGAAACAAATAAATACAATTTAAAAAATAAAAACAATGTCAAAAGATCACTGCTAACTACATTAAAAATAAGACAAGCAGGATTGATTAGGCGTGTACTTAGGCATGTAGGGCACTTAAAATCGTATTACATCTGGAAAGATCGAGAGCAAGAGAGGCAGAGAAAGACAACGTGTGGCGGTATTATAAACTGGATAAACTGGAAACAGATCATTTAAAGTGGTACACTACGTCAACTGCAAGGGCTAGGTGGGTTTGGAAGGAATTTATCTCCAACTTCTCTTCGTTAAAGCGCAGTGTGATATTTTTTTCGATCGGAAAGGGATCTGAGGTCAACCCAGCCTAAAAATTGGTTACAATAGCAATTCTGGTAAGGAAAAGGCGGCTAGCTTTATGCTGACTACATCACAACATAGTGTGCCATTTGTCTGCGACAAATATGGAGTATGAACCCCCAGTATGCCACATGATGTAAATGGGATCCTTGCCTTTATCTTTACCTTATTTCTCCTTAGTATGACAATGAAGATGATAAAAGCAAACTTTATTGATAGATAGTATTTCTACATAAAACGGATGCACATATTCAAAAAAGCTAATGCTTTGAATTACCAAATTACCCAGATATCACAACATGCACCAAATAATGAATTTTATTGCAAAGTAATTTTCCGTTTCTTCCCCGTAACTGTTCCTCAATTTTGACATATTGTTTTCAAGATGGCGATGTCCATTGGGAGGTCGAGTTCTTTTGCAACACAGGTATGCAGTTTGAAGGGGACAAAATCAGAACTATCCTTGAACATTTTTCAGTAGCATAATAATATTGCACTTTGTAGAGTATTAACAATATAAGTTTTTGCAATTGCAGAACACCCTACATATTTTAAATTATGAAATTATGATTATTATCATGAGAATGAATATCAATCAATATGTCACATATTATGTGAATATGATAATAAAATACTTAAATACTATAGTATTAATAATTAATATCATTGTTGACTGAGTGAAAGCAGAACCTCTGCGCTGCGCTGCAGTCACTCACTGTGTCAGTAAATTTACAAAATTATTGGGTCAATATTGATTATTATGTTACAATATAGTAATATAGCAAGGTTTTCTTGTCCAACAAATGTTGTCTTTGACTTTCAACTTTATTATATTTTCTTTGCCACACTAGGTAGTCCTCAACTAGTCCTTCCAGTTTTTAATAATCAGAGTAAAGTAATTAAAGTATTATGTCTTTTGATATGACAACAAAATCGAATCTTAGTTTCTTTCATTATTTATTTAATTCTCTTTGTACTCATATTTTTGACAAGTGTTTTTTTGTGGTTATGTTTTGATTTTCCTTTCTTTCCACGAGATTCATCACATTTTAGTATTTTACTAATACTTCAGAGTCTTAATTCTTGTGTCTCTTTTCGTTACCTATTTTCTTCCTGACATTTAATGAACTTCTCAAGCCTTTTTGTATATAAAGCACATAAACATTTTTTGGGGTACTTCTATATATATTTTGCTGCTGGTGTCCTTATACAAAATATAATTTATTCCTGTTCTGTTTCTTCTTCTTCTTCATCGTACGCTGTTTACAGCGATATTTACGTTGCACTGATTTAATTTGTTAGCCAGTGGCTCAGTGCATCCGATTTCAACAGGCGTTTCTGTAGGGTTGCCCTCCTTAGCCTTTGGCTGTCCCCAGCCTAACTGCAAGGCAGCAGTTGTTTTTGGTCAGAGTTGTCTCTCTCTTGGGAAGTTGTCTTGCAGGACTATCGAGTCTTCCCTACTCGTGTCTATAGCGTTTGGCAATGATATGATGGACTATGTACTAGTTTGTACTATCCCGGAAGAGAGGCAGTCCAGTGTGACTTTTTCCCAGGATCGTCACGTCCTGCCAGAAACGTAGCATATGCATATGAGTGAGGTATCTTTTTGCTCGCTTTATTTTCTCGGCTCATCTGCAGTGATGGTACGCCTAGCATTCCCCGCCACCCGGGAGCTTGTCACCATAGGACAGGAGGTGCAATGTCCGCTGGACTGCATCTCTTCTGCGTCCATTGGAATGACTGATAGCAGACAGATGCAAAGAGCGAGGAAGGAGTGCATTTTACCAGGTGCATTCCTGCGGCTCGATCGGGCCGGGACACAAGCCCCAGCCATGTCGTAGCCTCCCATCTCAGCGGCTCTGAGATTTTGGGCAGGATTCTGGCTTAGAGGCGTTCGGCCGTAATCCCTCAGATGGTAGCTTATCAGCCAAGCACGTATTCCTGTTCTGTTTAAATCCAGTATGTTCTCAAAGAACTTTGTTTTCAACTTTATGCATTATTAACTTATTCTCTCCTGTATACTTTTGAACATTCAATTGTATTAGGTTGAAAATTGTGCAGAGCAACTGAAACTGTAATGCAATAGCAGTGGGAACAATCTCAAGATTGAATATGGTTGCTAGAAACTGAAAGGTGCCACATTTTAGCTGTCCGCTTTTGGTCTTTTCTCGTCATCTAACTTGAGGCGACAATGAAATTAGAACTTTAGTTGCATGTTAACGTACTACCAAATATTCTATTGTCGTTGTCCACGTTGTTACTGTTTCAGCTGTTTTCTTACTTAACTTACGATCTTTCATTGCTCATGTCTTGATTAAGTTATATTCAGATCTCGCCTTGTCTATTTTGACAGCACAACCAGTCCATACAATACTTTGTTGTGACACTACATGTATCTCCCTTGTTCTAATGACACCTTACATGATAAAAGAACGACTGTCATGCTCGTTGTTCTAGAGTTTGCTACTGGAATACATTCTAGTGATTGCCTTTAAAGTTTAAATTAAATCGATGGAACTAAATAATTAGATGTCATTTTAAGTGACAATCAAGTTTGACTGCTAGCAGTGAAAATGTTTGTCATATTGGTGAAATGGAACTGATGTTGTTGCTAATCCCACTGATACTTAAGTTAGGTACTCTTGATGAACTTATTTTGTGATAGGTTAGAGGGACTCTGCTCACATCCTGAGGCATACTTGAGAAGGTGGACAGGGGTTCTTCTGAATGTAGTGTAATGCGATTCTCATCAGTAAACTCCAAACTATGGGGATCACAGTGCTGATCACCACCTCATTAACTATACTGCCATGAAACAGCCTGTTTCCAGGAACAACTACTTTGAACTGAGGTGGGGTCTTGATCAGTATGCTTCACCTAACACTGGCGAACATAATCTTATAAGTATGTTTTGCCTGACCGGTGTTAGTCTCCTCTCCTCAAATATAATTGACTCGATGTAGATTTATATAGTTTATTATTATGTATTAATTGGCTGCGTCTGTGTGTTACAAGAACGTGAAAATGAAGCTAGCACTGTAACCTAGCCTGCAAGACATGTCATAAGAGATGACAGGATGTTTTTGGCATAGTGCCGTCTGTCCATCGTGTAGACACTAAATGTAAACCACAACAACAAGAGGGGGGGGGGGGCCCTTACATCCTGTAGTAGAAGAGTAGCAATTAAGCCAATGTATTTTGAAAATTGTTATTGATAAACCTAGCAGGAGATGAGTTGATCCAAGTCGAGAAAGATTGTGATTACCATATTTCAAGTTACTTAATTTTGTTTCTAGTTGCTAACTCAATCCAGAACTAAGGCTTGGAGCATATTACTGATATATTAAATTAAATGATATTCTAACAAAATGACCGCTGAACATCTGCTGCAACATTGCCCGACATACAAGGACCAGAGAAAGCACGTGTGGCCATCACCAGTGGCAACACTAGACAAGCTTCTATGGCAGTGTCGACAGCCTCAGGATGACAGCTACTTTCTTCGAACAAATTCAAGTTGACGTCTGACAGCGTACGAAGAAGAAGAAGAAATGATATTCCAACAAATAAAAAATAACCAGAGACCTGAAGCATAATAATAACTTGAGTTGTTAAAATATTTTATCAAAATATTAACGTTTTTACCACAAATACTATCAATCAATACACGATCAAGGAATTAAGATTTCACATACCATAAAGAGAACAAATTGTGTGATTGAAGATGTTATAACTACCTTAAAAATCAACCATTGATATATGTTTTCATAGGTGCAGTTAATTTCTAAAAATGTGTTGTACAATAGCACCATCCTAAAGTTGAGTCATATGCAACCAGCATGCATGTTCAGCTCCAGAGTACAGCCGAAGGAAGAGGCAAATAAGGTATATATATATGTTAATGTTCATCATCTTTAAAGTTTTTGTTTTGCATTTATTAATGTGGGTTCACATATTTATTTACTGTTATTGACGACTTAGATCTTTACTCCCATTCCTTTGCAAGCTCATTGGAGATGCCAACAACTTTTGGCCGACCACTGTTTTAAAAAAAAAAATATCCATGTTATGTGTTAAAACATATAGATAAAAATACTTTTTACTAACAGATGTCCCCATCACATACTTTGTATTAGATGACTAAATGTCTTCTTCTGCATTCGCTCTCAATCTCCCGCTACCAAGCCCTGAACAGGTCTTAGCAAGTAGCAGAATGTAGTCCGGAGAACCGTATGCATTGTGTTGCGCAATGTTTACAGACAAGTTTACAGCTTGACTGCGATATTTGCACCTTTCAGTTTGACACATCTGTCTTCGGCAGATGACTAGATGTGACAACAATAATAGATCTGTAACAAAGAATATGACAACAACAATTACAGTTGGAGATTAGGAGGAAAAAGTTGAGATGGAAACTTACAAATATAACCTGGGGAACTGAGACACTAGTTCGGTCAGGCACAACATACTGACCAGGATGTCACGTCAGGGTCAGACACAATATACTGACCAAGACCACTATCTCTCTTCCATATAGCATTCCCTGGAAACAGGCTGTTTTCAAGGCAGCCTGGCTGGCAAAATGTGGATTGATGTGATCCCTGTGGTAGTGAGCTCCACGCAGATGAAGCCAAGCAAGGCACAATTGCCTGGAGGACATGCGGTCCACCTTCATCAGCATGCTCCGGATGTGAGGAAAGCTACTACAACCTGCCACTTAACGTCGTTTTCAGGACACACAAAAGATTAAACTTACTTATTGTGGGTATTAAACAACAACCAAGCTTGTTACAAAGAGCTATATATGTACATTTTAAAAGTAGGTAACAGTGCATAAGTTCCTTGAATATAAGGACCTCTTCTTTCAGAATAACCTGAACAGTAAACTCAAAAGTACTTAGAGAATGTACCAGAGGACAGAAGAAAAAATGAGTATCATGATTTATCCATTTGGTTCCACTTGAAACATTGCGAGTGTGGAAAGATTTAAAAACGTGTCCAGTACCTAACATTTTGTTAAAGGACCAAGTTTTCGAGATATATGAAAAATGGAAATATAAAACATACTAATTTTTTAATGTATTTTATTTAAAATTATTAGGCATATAAATCCATTTATGTGATTATTGTTCATAAGTATTTTCTTAGGTTACATTATAATTGTTTAGAGTTGCTTGATTTTAATTTTTCAATGAAAATTTTGGGAATAGAATAAAACATGTCTACTGAGCAACACATGAGCTGAGGATGAGGTGAGTTGATAAAATTAACCTGCATTATATGTGAGCTACTGACAGTCTCAATAGTAGTGCTGGAGAGCAATATCACAACCAGTAAAGTGGGAGATTATAGAGGCAAGGGGAAAATGTACAGGATATGTTATCAGCAAGCTAACAGGCATGCACTTTATTGGAACTTACAAGGAAAGAGAAGGGTGTGGAGGCCAAAGAACAGGTCAGCCTGAATCTCAAAGGCGGAACTCCAGAAAGTGACTCAAAATAGGACATGGTGTGGAGTAAAAGTTTTAGTCATGAATTCACATGTATTGTAAAGAAAACAAACAGTCGTTAAAGGACAGGATAAGGAAAACTTGGAAAAACATGTTCTGCTGTAACTGACAAATAAAGGACAGAGAGAATAAGTTAAAGTGTAAGATATATTTAGTCATTGTCCTGTGTAGCCACAGCAGCTAAGTATAGATTGTATTATTTACTTTTGAACTATTGAAATATTTTCAGGATGAGCTCTTTAGAGAGATTATCATAGAGGTGAAGGGCCATGATACAGAAATCATCAAGAGCTATCAGAAATTCACTGCAATGGCAGCCAAAGAACTGGATGTATATATTGCAAGAATGTAAGTCTACAACATCACTTTATTCAGACGCGTAGCAAAATATAGTTCACACTTTGAATACTCATTGAACAAGATCCATGATCATCAGATTCATTAGAAAATGTCTTCTTTATGTAGATTGTGAAGTCAAGAAGCATTACATATCACAACACAGCAAGGGATGCAACATTTATGCTTTGCTTTAGAACAGGCTCAGACATAGCCATCATACAGACATCAGATGGGTGGGAAATAACAAACCCAGGGACAACAAGGGGAAAATTGTGATAGTTCAGGTTAGAAACAACACACGCACATACACAATAGTAAATATACACGCACCAAGCACCTGCAAATACAAACCTCCTTTCTATGAATCATTAGACAGACTGCTGGAACCCTCATACCAAAGATATTACACAGTGATATGTGGTAACTTCAACTATGTTCTCTCACATACAACAATGTTGTTGGAAACAACAGCAGAGGAGAGTTGAATCGAGTCAGTCGAAAGTACAAAAAACAAAACAAAATAATGCAGACAGTAATCGATATAGACAACCTAGCTAGACACACACCCAAATGGGACTGAAGCTACACACACAAGTTGTGCATATGTTAAAGCAGAATGACTAGACAGAAGCAACATACACTCAGATCTACACATTACACGTGCCTAATAATAATATTGGAAAATATACAGGCACAACATGGGGAGCACATTCAGATACCCTCCAAACATGAGAACTTGCCCTGTTTTTCTCTGTAGTTGAGTATGCCGTGCCAGCTTGGAAAAACTCTGCAAATATCAAACTTATTGATACAGCAATAAATGAGACTGACCGGATGGTTACAGGATGCGTAAAACCTACTCCAACTATCAAAATATACCCTATAATCGGTATAGCACATCCCGAGACATGAAGTGTTGCATCAGAAATTGGAAGAGATAAACGTGTAAATGATCCATGAAACACTATGTTTCAACACCAGGCACAATGCACACGATTGAAATCTAGATGAAGTTTCTTAGTCAACACAAACTTGTCAGGCTAGTCCTGGAAAACACAGCGAGATGAACTGACACTGGATAGAACTGCAGAAGGAACCTTAGTCTGGACACCACTTGCCTTACACAACACAGAAGTCATGGAAATAGACTCTGAACTGATGTATCACGATACTGGAAGAACTTAACTGATTAGCTACTGAATTGAAAAACAGGCTGTGGCAGAATTAAATTTAGGTCCCATTTTCCCATTTGCAGGTGTATGTACAAATTTAGCTGCAGTTTTCTTAATTATTAACATATTTTTATGAATGATATACCATTTTGTAGGTAAATGAATGTTCTCTAAGATAGATCTAAAACAATTGTGTGTTATTTTTTAGTAGGAAATTTGTAAATGGTAAATTATTATTTACAACAGAAAAGCATTACAAAATTTTTAAAAAAGTGCCAACTTACCTTAAATTTTTGAATGTCCAAAACATTTAATGTCTTTTACTTGGTGGTTATCACAAAGTATATCCAACAATAAGAAAAACAAATGCAAGAACACAGAAATTGGATAATATTTACACTTCTAATAGCTAATTTAACCACATGTAGGCCAGATCAGAAAAAATTAAACATTTTTTGAAAAATAAACATTTGAAGAAAAAAAAATATATCTTTGGAAAAATTAACATTAAAAAAAAAATATATATCTCCAATTTATTTACAGTACATCAATGTCTTTAGTGAGCACCATCTGCAGGATCATGTGTATGGTACACTCTAAAACAGTTCTTCGGATGGAGATGTGGCTTTTCTGGGCAACCAATGCAATAAAAATTTGTGCGGGCTCTCTTTGCAGGAGTTGAGCATACAATGCAGTTCCTGTCTTTGTCTGAGTGATCCACAAGATGCACAGCACCCTCATATCTTTTAATTTTGTTTCCTTCTTTGAATTTTCTCCCAACTTTATTGCTGTTTGTGGTTACTACCTCTTGCGGGATGATGGATGCAGCCTTCTCAGTCAGCTGATGGATCAAATTTTCTTTGAAGACTTTCAAGGGCATAGGCTTCTCATCAGCATGACAGAGCGTGTATAATATATGAGCATTTACCTGTGAAACCTCAATGATCCAATAAAATATTTTATTCCACCATTTTCTTGTTTTTCTTTGGAAACTGCCATAGTATGATACCATCTGGTCGCTATGGTCACATCCATTCATACACATGTTGTATCGCTGCACTACTTTGGGTTTTTCAACTGTGTTGCCTCGTCTAGTTGTAACCTGCTCCATCTGAACTGTAGTCTTGGTGGAGACAACAATACACGGCTTTTTGGTTTCTTATCTCGCCAAGCAACACATATCTGGGATCCATCATTATTTCTGTACCACCTAGCTTCTCTGAGCTGTAGAGAAATGGTCTTCAACTGAAGCGGAAAATTTTTCCTGTTGATGTTGAGTCTGCCAGTGTAATCAATACCCCTACTCAACAGATATGTAATCACGGTGTCTACAGTGTAGTACCTATCCGCAAATACATGGTGGCCTTTTCCAATTCCTTGCAGCAGGTAATCAAACACCTTCACGGCCTGACTTGTACGGTCATTGGCAAGGAGATATGATGTTTTTTCCGAAGTATGTCAAAACAGAGTAGACATACCCTGTAGTAGAATCACACAAGCCAAAAGTCTTGATGTGATACTTGCTTGGCTTGGAGGCATTGTACTGCTTGTGCTTCCAGCGTCCATTATAGCCTATTACCATTTCATCAATGGCCAAATCCTGAAATGGATAAAATGCATCCTGGAACTTTGCTATAAGTGAATTCAAGAATGGCTCTATTTTGTCTTTGCCTACAGATTCAGCATCTCCAACATGCATCATGGTGTGGTAAATGATTTCAAATCTCAATCTGGGAAACATCTGACTGTACCATGGGTTGTAGTTGTGCGGTTTGTGTGCCCAATAATCCTTCACCGATGCTTTTTTACCTAAACCTATTGCAATAATCACGGCCACAAATTTTAACAGCTCGTATTCAGTGATAGGCTTCCAACTTGCAAGTGTAGACTTTTGTAAAGAAACTTGTTTGGATTTCTTCAATTCTGCATATTCATTGATCATTGATACCAATGAATCTAACACATCTGGTGTTATCAAGGCAAACCAACAATCTAGTTCAGAGGAAGATGCTCTAG
This sequence comes from Ariolimax columbianus, assembly GCA_036924085.1. Lineage (NCBI taxonomy): Eukaryota > Metazoa > Mollusca > Gastropoda > Stylommatophora > Arionidae > Ariolimax > Ariolimax columbianus. The sequence goes on along the minus strand of JAVGWX010000007.1, from coordinate 62,941,862 downwards.
TTTTGCATGCATACCTGGTTCACGAGTTGGAACAAAGGGAATACTGCCTGTTGTTTCACCTTCAGTTACTTGGTGCCACTGTTCTCTTTCTTGAGCTCCATTTTTTACTGAACTATTTGTAAATCTATCACCCATCTTAGCCTTTTTAGGGACTTTTGATGGTCCAGGACGTGCACCATCTTCGCTATCACTACTTGCGCTGTCAGTACTATTTTTTTCGTATTCATCAAAATCAATTGAATCATTATTATCGACATCTGTTTCACTTACCTCGTCTTCACTAGATGTATTATTTATCTGTTGAAACAAGTTTCTAGCCTGTTCAATAGTTAGACGAGCCGTACAAGTGCTTTTGGGGACCTTATTGCTTGTTGACATGGTAAACAATTTTTTACAGTTCGGTAACTAGCTTGAAAATATGATAATTATGACAAGAATACAATTTTTAACATCCGATTTGGTCCACATGTGATTCAAAAATTAACTTCCCTTCGGTAAATTAAAATCTCGTACCGAAACGGAAAGGAAAACTATAAATTTATAACTTGTTTTACTATGAAACAAATATTGGCGGTCACAGCGGCTTATGGCCGCGGCTAAATAAGTGTTCTGGCGCTGGGAGCGGCTTGTGGTAGTTAACCAGTTAAATAGATGGAGATATAGGGATGGTGAGGTATGCGGAGGTATAGGGATGGTGAGGTATGCATAGATATAGGGATGGTGAGGTATGCAGAGATATAGGGATGGTGAGGTATGCGGAGATATAGGGATGGTGAGGTATGCGACTGGAGCAGCACAAGACTCACACCACCTGATAATCTGCCCAAATCATCTGGAAACAACAAGGCATTCCGTATGTCTGAACATTGGAAACATGATGTCTGACGTGGTGCCCAGGACACGGAACATAAGTAGGTACAGGCTAAAAGCTTGCCACTCAAATTTGTCTATAGAATATCCCACCAATACCTCCAAAAAGTCCTCATGGATTGCAGTATAAATGGCCATTTTAGAAAATGGAAAAACCTGATATGCAAAACGATAGAAATGTACTGGTTGTTGTTTGCGAATGCCCATAATGAGTAGGCTATTCTTTTGTGCGTGCTGAAAAGGACGTTAAGTGGCGGGTCGCAGTAGTTTTCCCTCACATCCTAAGTGTTCTAATGAAGGTGTACTGGGGTCCTCCAGGCGGTTGTGCTATGCTTGACTTCATCTGTGCGTCACTCGCTACTACGTGGATTAAGTCGATCTCTCACTTCGTTAGGCTGCCATGAAAACAGCCTGTTTTCAGGGAGGACTACTAGAAAGCTGAGGTGAGGGTCTTGTCCAGTATGTTTTGCCTGACCCTGACTAACATGTCTGATTAGCATATTTTGCCTTACCAAATGTACTGGTAAATCACTAATTGAGATCAGTAATCAGGGTACTCTCTTTCCCCACTGGTCAATGCCCTGAAAAGATCAACTCCATAAAAGACACACAGCATACATGGGACAAGAGAGATAAAGTTGCTTATTCTCGCATACATTATAACTCTGGATTATACGTAAACAAAACATTATAAACACAATCAGACATTTTAGCACAGGTAGAGAGGCAAAGATAAATGTACAGAAACAGCATTAATAGGCATAGGCAAATGGAAGAAGAAAGTTTGCTTTCTCATTTGTTTTAATAACAGCAGATGCCATGAAACTATATGGTGTAACTTTCCCGTCACACCATAACTACACATACAATATCACATGACAGAATTGTACTGAAGATGCAACATAGTGATTGAACTGAGAGCAGTCAGCGACTCACAGCTGGCTCTTTGCATCAGGAGCAGTGAACCACATGTGATGAAGACCCTATTCTGCCTCCTAGCTGCAGCCCTGACAACAGGCTACACTAGTGCAGTCTAACTAAGAAAATAAGGATCGCAATGGATGAATGCTGAAGAAAAAGAAGATATGGCAAAATCTAGTTACACAAATAGGAAACATGCTACAAAGATGCAATTATAAAACAATCAGAAGTTATGGTGAACACATACATCATACCAAAACTTGTTTATATAGTCAGAGTTTTCGTTGGGAATCATTCTTCTTCTGTGTTGGTCCTGAAAATTGAAATTGTGAATCTTCAACTTCAGTGTTAAATTAACAATCTAGGTCTTACTAATGCTTTATACAGTTTGACTATCACTTCTATGATTAATATTTCTTTTAATCATACCTAACATTGCATTTGTCTTTTTCCAAGCTACCTAAACTTGCTCATTCACCTTACCTGTATGGTCTATTATAACCCCTAAGTCCCTTTCCTTTTCTATCTTTCTAATATTGTTGTCACCCATTCTGTAATTATGTTCCGTATTGGATCTACCCATGTGAATGACTATACATTTATCTACATTGAACTCCATTTGCCAGCTTCCAGACCATTCTCAAATTTTATCTAAATTTGACCTCAATATATCCACTTCTACTTTAGATGAGACACTACTGCATAGTTTTGTGTCATCAGCAAATTTTGCAATCATGGATCCCATATCAATGTCCAAATCGTTTATATATCTCAAGAACAAAATTGGTCTCAAAACCGAGCCCTGTGGCACTCCACTTTTTACTTCACACCACTCAGAGTACTCCTTATGTATGCCCACTCTCTGCCTTCTTCCCGTTAACCAATTTTCAATCCTTTTGGCAACTTCCCCACCTATTCCATGTGATTTTATTTTTCTAAATAATCTTTGATGAGGAACTTTATCAAAGGCCTTTGCAAAATCTAGATAAATAACATCTACTGGCTCCTTTTTATCTATCATTTTAATAACCTCCTCCATGAATTCTAATAGATTTGTTAAGCACGATCTCCCTCTAGTAAACACATGCTGACAATTTCTGATTAGATTAAACTTGTCTAATGCATTACAATGTTTTCTGTTTTTTTCTTTTGGCGTTCGTCTTTTCTCCATTTCCATAAGGCGGTGTGCGTTACACTGTGGTTTTTATTTTGCACCTGTTGGCCCAGTGCTTCTTCTTCTTCGTACGCAGTCAGACAGTAACCATTATTTTTTCCAAAAAAGCGGCGGTCATCCAGAGGCTGTCGACACTGCCATAGAGCTTGTCTTGTGGTTCCACTGGTGATGGCCACATCTGCTCTCTCTGATCCTCGTATGTCAGGTAGTTCTGCAGCAGATGTTCAGCGGTCATTTTCCCGGTACCACACGGGCATTCGTCGGTTCCACCTATCTTCAATTTGTTGAATAGGTGGTACCTCAGTCTATTGTGGCCAGTGCGAAGTCTGAAGACAACGACCTGCTCTCTTTTGTTCAACTGGTAATAGGCATCGTTTTTGGTGTAACCAGTATGTTCGGTTTCCCATTTGGTCATGTATCTGGCTTTAATAAGCCGTTTTGACTCTTCGTACGTCATACTAGTATCTGTTTGTGGTAGTCTTGCACCTTCTTTTGCCAGTCTGTCTGCCTCCTCGTTGCCTTGGATGTTGCAGTGTGATGGGACCCACTGTACCACTACCCTTTTTGGTGCGGACTGCTGGCATAGTTGACAGAGTACTGCTCTTAAGTCATTACGCTCAGTGTTTTTCTGGCTTTTTAGCGCTGTGACTACGGCCAGAGCATCTTTAAGCAGGACTGTAATGCTTTCATTTTCTTTATGTGTCACCATTTCTTCCACTGCCGCCCTCAGTGCCTCTGCCTCCGCTCTGAAATTGCTTGTGTACTTACCAGTAGCGAATGACAGTGTTATTTTTCTGCCATTTGCCCCTCTATTCTGTGTAGTGTTTGTTACAGAACCGTCGGTGTATGCATGGGTCCAGTCCATGCTTGGGTAGTTTTTCGATATAAAGCTTAGGGTAGTATCTCTCCTTTCTTTTTCAGTCTGGCAGTTTTTGTTTCCAATACCTGGTATATATTCTACCAGCTCTGGAAATATATCCTGCCTCCAGGTAGGTTTTCGTACAGTAGTGATGGGCTTTGGTGTTGTTAGTGCGTTTATGGGATCTTCGTGCATCTTTGCTTTGGCTATTTCTGCAAAGTTTCTCCGCTTTGGTTTCCCATTTCCCAAATTGTTTAGTCTCTGGTGCATTGGATGGTCAGTCAGTCTTCGGAGTTTCTCTGACTGCAGCTGGGCTCTGCAGTCTCTTCTATCGGTCATGGATTGCAGTTTTGTAATCTTTTCAAGTTCTACAATTGGCGTTGACTTCATGCCTCCATGCCTCGGCTTGGTTTTGAAGTTTGCTAACTTTATCAAAGTTCGCCTTTGCTGCTGTTGTCCATGCCGCAATTCCATACTCGAGAACTGGTCTCACTCTTCCAGTGTACAGTTTCTTTAGTATGCTTTCGTCTGCTCCCCAGCTTGTGCCAGCAAGTTTCCTCATGATTGCCATTCTTTCTCTGGCTCTCATTCGGTTTCTCTCGATCTGGCTTTTCCAAGTCATGCGCCGATCAAATGTGACTCCCAGATAGTTTGGGTTGTCGTTTGGCTGCAGGAATTTGCCATTTAAACTTAATTTGGTATTTTGGGGTTTGATTGAAAGCGAGAATATTGTACATGTGGTTTTCTCCTCGTTTATTTTGACCAGCCATGAGTTCGCCCACTCTTCCAGCGATGTTAGGGCCTGCTGCATCCAATTTCTTGCTATCCAGTGCATCTGACTTCAGCATGCATTTTATGTAAGGGTCTGCTTCCTCCTGCATTTTCTAAGGGTTTGCTTCCCTGGGGTAACAGCTGGTGCTGTGATGGGGATCGAACCCAGCACCTCCTGGTTGTGAACCGTGTCACTTAACCACTAGCCCACGCCGTCCCCCAATGTTTTCTTTGATTATTGACTAACAATTTGCAAACTATGCTCGTTAAAATCACCTGTCTATGATTTGCTGGATCTGATTTTTTGCCCTTTTTTGAATAATGGGATCACTCCTGTATCTTTCCAATCTCGGGGAACAATCCCTTTTGCAAGTGATTAAGAACATAATATAGCCAATGGTTTTGCTAGTTGCTCTCTAATTTCAAACAGCATTTTTGGATGAACACCATCTTGACATTTATCCACTTTGCAACCCCTCTAATTTTTTTAAAAACCATTTTCTCTGTAATACATATTGATGTTAATCCCGCTGTATGTGTTGGTGGAAAATCCGGCATAGTCCACTGACGCTTGAAATGATTAGAAGGCGATGACTTTGGGTCGAGCATACATTAAGATACTCTGCTGGTAGTATTTTTGGGGGAATTCATAGTGCAGAAGATGTATGGCTAGATTGATACACACATGGAGAAGGGAGCTTGTGGCAAAATTGAAAAAAAGGAGGTCATGGCCAGAGTTTGTGCGGTTTCCACATGATAGACACGCATGGTGAATATTTGTTACAGCCATATTTCCTTCCCCCAGGTAGCTCAGTGGATTTAAGGGATTGATTGCTTCAGATGATTTAATGGATTGATTGCATTCTGTAATACTATATGTCAGTATTTAATTAAAAAGCTATTTTTCATTTAATTCCAGATATGAACCTCCCAGGACATTTACTAGGATGAGTTTAATGAAGTCAGTGTTTGTTCACAAAAAGCACTTTCACCAGTATGAAATGAGAACAATATTCACAGTTTTTGAGGTGATTTGATCATTTTCTTAGAAATATTCAGTCATTTGTGATTATCATGTCTATATAATATGTCTATAGGGATACACTGACCATATTCTTAGTTCTCAAACTCTCGCTGCCAAGCCCTGAAAAGGGCTTTGCTAGTATCATGATGTCCAGAGAATGGAATGCACTGTGTTGTAGTTTACAGCTTGACTGCAATATTTGTACCTTTTGGTCCGACATATCCGTCTTTGGCACCCCTCTTCTCATTGTGGGCTGATGTGTCAATTTTGTATTTTTCAAGTTCTTTTGCAATCAGAACTGATCTTCTCTCTGGCCTGTCAGCTTCTGCATGATCCATGAGTGTGAATGATCCATGCGTTTTGAAATTAAGGTGAATTTGATTAGAGTGAAGGAGAGCTGCACATGTCAGCCTCACTCTCTCATCCTCAGCTACTCTGATTCAGTGGTGTAGAAGAGAATGCAGATTGTCCTTAGGATTGCTATCAAAGTCTTGTGGTCAGGTATCGTGCAAGATAGTGGAGACAGTACTAGAGTTTCTGAGGTCACGTGCTTCCACTAATTCGGAGTCCGTAGCAAGGTGTGGGATAGACAAGGGATCAGGACTCAGAAACAAAAATGAAGATCTACACTGCAGTTATTCTCTCATATGCATGTAAGACTTGTTCCGTCTATAACCATCTTGAAACCACTAACACATGCACTGCCTGCAGAAACTGCTGAATATTAGATGACAGGACATGATGCCAAATACAGATGTGTTAGCGAGATTGGGCATGTCAAGTATACACACCATGAAATGTATGTGGTATGCATGAGATGTGATATGCATGTCAGATCAGTGTCTACCAAAAGAGCTTGCATATGATCAGCAGCAAAAGGGCAAAAGATCAATTGGACAGAAGAAAAGATATAGGACACGCTTAAGAGATCATTGATCCAGTGGGGTATTAACCATGATGACTGGCAAAGAATCGCCACCAATCGCACACAAACTGGTGCAGCACTATTGCGGAGGTTGTTAATAGACATGTGGTCTATCTATCTTCAGTCCACTTATGTCATTAAACGTCGTGGGGCAGGTGTGACCTCCTTTGTTTCATATTTTTTGTGAGGTGAAAATCCACTGGTGACTTGCAAGGTCAATCTCAGCATCCGTTAGCCCCTGGAATATATGATCACCTATTTTTGAGATCGATGGAGGTGGAAGCGTAAATTAGAGCAAGGTAGACCCGCAGCCTGTTGCCCCATCTAAGCCGCTCCACTAACCTATATTCTTCTTTGAATCATGTGGACAGTGAATATTGACAAAGTGGTCTTCATCGATTACGATGGATGAACAACATGTAATATAACATATAATAGAAACAAGTGAAATCTAGACTATATAGCTGCTAAACTAATGCTTGCTACTGTAAACTCACTTTCGTATGGAATAACAAAACATTTTACACCTAGATTAGGCATAGGCTAGTATTCTTGTTCACATTGTATAATGTGTTCAAGGGCAATAACTAACAAATCATAATTGTTATATAAATCATATTAAATACTATATACATACTACAATATATAATTAGTAAAACTTCATCAATGGCGCGCAGCATAAAACACATCATGGTTTCAGCACCATGCTCTCTGCAGAAAATGTTGCTGAATTAATTGCATCACATGATGAACCTATAACAGATACACATTTTTCAACCGCTGTAATTTCTGTCCCCTCATTGTAACTACTGACTGTTTATAAGATGTGCCTGGTGCCAGTTGATACATGACCTTGGTTTTCCTTGTGCTAATTGTCAAGCCAAAGTTGTCACAGTCCATTCCCACTGCATATTCTGTTCTGAGCTACTGTTTCATAGCCCAGTCATCCGCAAACAAGAGTTAAAATATCGTGTCGCACATCACCTTTGTCTTCACCTTCAGTCTGTGGAGATTGAATAGACTACCATCCATCCTGTACTTTGTTGGTCTGGTATACTTGGTATTCTTAAAGGCATCCGTCAACATGGCTGAAAACATCATACTGAACAGAATCAGAGCAAGTACACATCCCTGTTTCACATCTCGTTGTGGACATACATACATATAATAAATAAAAGGAGTCCTTCTGCAGACTTAACCGTTGGTCAGGAATAAAGTGTGCTAAGCTACAGCTTGTGTGAGATGGAGGTCAGTTACCTTCCTCGCTGCTTTTTCATACCCTAATTGCATGTCAGGTACCCATTTACAACTGGTTCAATTGGAGTGTGCCTGTTGCAGGAGTTAAACCCCATACCTTTAGATCAATGCTTTTCAACCTGGGTGCTACCGTGATCTTAGCTCTCAAGTGGGCGGTTGCAGAATAATTACATACTTATTAAAAGCATAAAAATTACACAGATTCAGCTGACAATCGCAGAATTTTCTTCAATTTAGATTTGAGTGCGCATGTAAAGAAAATTTACACTTGCGAAAGGTATAGAAGTTGGCGCCAGGTATGAAAAGATAAAAGATTTAAGAACATTGCTTTAGATTATGGTGGTTAAGAACTAATTGAAGAGTTGATACATGAAGAAAAGTTGTTTATACATCACCAGAACAAAATAACAACATGGTTTGACCATACTTTAATGTACTATATATATTTTATCTGCATATCCATGCTATTTGAATGTCATAACTTTATACAACAACCATTTTTATTTGCTTGCAGATCAAAAATATAACTGGTTCCACAGCTAACACATTTTTGGAATATATACAGCGAAACCTGCCAGAAGGCATGGCAATGAAAGTTACAAAGGTTGGTCCTCATTTCAATCATTTGTAACTTTGACAGGGCTCTCACGTTTAATATTGCTCCTGTTTTTGTTTTTTAAACAGCCGGTCATTGTTCTGGCTTATATTCAGAACTTTCTGTAAATCTGGCTTTTGTTTTCTAATTAGCGTAAATGGGAAAAAATTCACCCAGTGTATTTTACATACCAATTTTTCTGCATTAAACATTTGTACCACATATTCTGTCCTCCTCCTTCTGTGTTCATTTTCAATCTCCAGCTACCAAGCCCTGAACAGGGCTTTATAAGTAGCAAGATGTAGTTCGGAGGACGGAATGCGTTGTGTTGCTAGTTTACATCTTGACTGTGATATTTGCACCTTTTGGTCTGACATATCCGTCTTTGGCAGGTCATAGTCCCAATTTTTTTCCTTTAGTATATAACATTTGTTAAATCTTAATATGAAAAAAGGTAAGGTCGCCGTGCCTTAATGGCTGCGCTCGCGACTCGCTCCGGTATTTGTGTCATTTTCCTATGTTTGGTAGTTCCTGTTCGGATTATATTTCATTACTCCTTCACCAGGGACTGTATTCTGTGGAATTGATGTGCTTTCGATTGGCTATCCTGTTTATTATGCTGCATTTCATCCCTGGCTTAACCCTTAAAATCCGGCACGCCAAATGACTTGTCGATTAGGCAGTCACGGAATAACATTAAGCCAAATAGCGTGTCTCGCACTCTGTGCAACGTATTAAATGTATTTAATATGGGTTTAATCCAAATCCAACTAGTATAAACCCACAACAATGCCATTTCAGATTCCATTTCTAGAGCGTGAGTTAACATTATTATCAATTATGTACTACTAAATTAAAAAATAAAAATGTAAACAAAGCCATTTTGTCTACTTTTTTTTACTTGAAGAAATGGCGTCCTCCCTCCCCATTCTCGTGGGACACGATTTTCGGCAGTACGTGTCTCACAGATAATTCAACCATGACTTGAAATAGACAGACATGTAGATAAAGAAATATTTAGCATGGACAGTTCTAATTCAGAAGGAAATATTCATAATAAATTGTTATCGGAAAGTGCGTCAGTGATATTTTGTTTCCATGAAATGGGCGTTGTCGCTCGAAATGTACCAACGCCAAGTTTTAAATATTTTTATTTCCTATCCAACATTTTAAACTACTGCAACGTCATTTCCTGTTCCTGTCCTTTTAAGCATCTTATGGCGTGGTTTGGTAAGCTTTTGAGAATTAATTTGGCACATTTTGTTCAATAATCTAACGAAAGTAGCGATTTTTTTCAACTTTTTTTTTCATTTGAAGAAATGGCTTCCTCTACCAATTCTCGTGGCGCACGATTTTCTGCTGTTCAGGCCACTAAGATGATTCAAATCTGGGCTGAAGAAGATACAGATGACATGACTTCTGACAGTGAAAGTTCTCATTCAGAAGAAGAAGGGGATGTTAGAAATACATCATTTTACAGTGCCACCAGGGATAGTTCGGGTGAGCAAGAGGAGTCTCTCATCCATAGTAGAGGAAAGGGTAAAGGTCCAATGCCTAAGAGAGGACGAGGAGCAAGGTCAAGATCTGTACTTGATAGGAATCCTGGTCCTAGGCCTAGTACTAGTACCAGCAGTACAGTAGATCCATCTACAGTGTTTACTGTTCCAATGGCAACTACTAGGACAGACGCTCAGGTTAGTGATTAAGGGCAATGGAGGGAGGTATTTGAGGGCAGCACAGACAATACCTTTCGGTTTATTCCATCTCAGCCAAGAATCCCTGGTGTCAATCCTGACATTATTCCAGAGAATGCTTCACCCTTATTTTGTTTTAAAGCTTTATTTACTGATGCCATTATGGAAGACCTTGTCAGGTCAGTAAATGATAATGCGGCCCAACGGTGCCTGGCAATGAAAGAAACAACTGCAGTACGGTCAGTTTTTCTAACATGGTCACCAGTGACTGTGCCTGAGCTACATAAATTCTTTGTTGTCATTGCTGTTATCGGCTATTTAAAGAAGCCTAAAATTAGTGACTACTGGGCACATGATGAGACTACAGAAACACCTTGGCTCAGGAAGGTATTCACGAGGGACAGGTTCCAAGCTTTGTACCATACAATGTTTCACGTAAGCAATCCTGATTCGCAGGGCAAAGCCAAAATTGAGCCATTTGTGCAGAGCTTGCTACTTCAATTTCAAAAATCCTATTACCCATTCAAGGAACTTTCTGTGGATGAAATGGTCATTGGATGGAAGGGAAGGTGGGCCCATAAGATGTTCAATGCATCAAAGCCAAAAAAATACCATGTCAAAACCTTTGGCCTCTGCGACAGCAACACTGCTTATGTTCTCAACATATTGATATATTTTGGCAGCAATACATCTTACAATCCAGATCTAGATCCAAGCAGTCAACAAGCCGTCAAAGTATTTGACAAGCTTTTAGAACCTTGTGGGAAAGGCCATCACATTTATGCTGACCGTTACTACACCAGCTATCTGCTGCTGCAGTACCTTACCAGTAATGGCCATTACTACACTGGTACGGTCAACATAAACCGCAGAGATTTTCCACAAGCTTTCAAGACAACAAAATTGTCCTTTTTACAAATGAAATGGTTTCTCCATATAGAAAGAACATTTCTCTGCGTGATGTTCAGAGACAAGAAGGCTAAAAAACAATGCTTGCTTGTCTCTAGTGAAGCCTCTGTGACCACCAAACGTTTAACAAGTCGTTCTGGTGTAGTGAAGGATAAACCATCAATGATTGATGACTACAACTACCGCATGAATGGGTGTGATAAGGTTGATCAGTGTGTCTCAACATATGGTACCTTCACTATAAGAACAAGGAAATGGTGGAAGAAAATTTTCTTTTGGATTTTTAAAGTGGCTCAGCTGAATTCATTTATTTTGCATGCCCTGACCAGGTCTGCAAACACAAAAAAGCAGCCCTATCTACAGTTTAAAAAGCAATTAGTTACTGAGCTTCGCCTTTTTGCAGCTACAGAGACGCCTAGCTTGCAGCTGGAACCTTACATCAGCAGCCATGCAAACAGACTCAGTGGAAAAAGACACATTATCAAAAAGTCTACACTGTGTCGTCAATGTATTGTTTGCAGTACTCCAAATGCTAGAGTAAGGACAACATTTTTTTGTCAAGGATGCCCAGACCAGCCATTTCTTCATCCAAATCACTGTTTTGAACAGCATCATTTGAAATAAATGTAAATTAAAATCAGCTGTACATAGATAATTTTTTTTTTCTCATAGAATTTGTGCCATTTTATTTTTCAATTTACCAAACACTGCTGAATGGTCATAATAATGTTATTTCTGATTCAAGAGTGATGAAACTTCCCAATATTGGGTAAATATGGATATATTATCAAAAGAAAGAATTTTTGTGTGTCAACATTGTGAAGGATTCATTTGAATGAAATGGTAAGTGAAAAAAATTATTTGTTTTTATTTTTGTTTACACATTACATAATTTTGTTCATGCAACTTCACTGTAATAGTTGTCCATCACAAGTGATGAAGACCACTCTCTTTGTTCAGTCGTGTGGACAGTCGTATCACTTGCTGTGTCCGCTGAAATGGGTGACTTGCGCTGTGATTTGGATTTAAAGTGAGGAAGAAACTGCGCCTTTTGTCAACCTCACTCACAGAGCCTAAGCTACCTTTTGCCAGTGGCAAGACATTCATCGAGACGACTGGAGATAGCATAGGATGCAGATTTTGCCTCAGGGTTACCACCGAAGCCTTTCCGTAAACATGTAACCCGCAGGGTAGAAAGGTGGGAAGGCATCTAACGCAGTTTGTCGTGCCTTTTCGATAACCACAAGAGGTCGTATGGACAACACTCAGCGTGTCAAGTGACTCTGGGATCTCTCCCCAGCTGTATTCTGCTCATCATAGTAGCATCTAAAATTCCCACACGCCAAATTCGTGAAGGTGAACCGGCAGAACTAACCCGTTAAAAACGACACAGGTATAAGCGTAGCGCCATTCAGCCGGCGTCCAGACCAGGATAAACGGATGGAAGAAATCACAAAAAAAGAACGAAATAACAAGTCCAGACGGAAAACAACTCCACGTTTCCGTGAACACAAGTGTAAGTCGTCGACTAGTGTGAATTCCAGGCAAATCCGTGGTCTGGCGGCATCCATAATGATCCAAAACAGTAGAGAAATGTAGACTCGCAGCCAATTATGGCGCCATCTTTGCCAGATTCTCTTCACTTCACTGTACATACATCTTATTGCACTGTTTCTAAACAGAGCAATCATTCCTGAACATTTTGATATATAAAACATGATCACACAATAAAAGATAACAGATATATGAATAATTTTGTCACAGCAGTCAGGTGTGAACATTTTTGTAGAAAAATAGGCGTGTAAAATCGTGGTTTTTGGCTGCGTATACTAAGTGTTAAGCTGTGGGAGACTAGTCCATGATGGAGTTCAACGTTCCTCTTAGCCTAAAACCTAAAAAACCTGACAAAAAACCAAGGCAGCGGAGTACTCGACTCCAACTGTGGAGTCTAGGGATTTCGGATGACACGCTAAGCATGAACACAGCCTCAACAGTTGGACATGGTAGAGGTCGATCGACACAATGGGCTTTTGACACCTACAAAAACATTATTATGGCATATTCTGTTCATGAATCAGCAGAAGAGAGACGACACAACATATTTAGGCAAAAAGTACAGAACTTAAACAGGTCAGATAAATTCAAATACTTAGATAGTATGTTTACACACGACGGAAGGATGGTCAGAGAAGTGGAATATAGAAAGCAAATACAATTTCCTAGCAGCTCTAACCATCACCATTATTAAAACACAAACACATCCCAGTGGAGACAAAAAGACAGTTTATGAATAGTATTTTTATACCAGCTCTCTGCTACCAGTGTCATGGATGGACCCTCACCAAACCACAAGAAAGAAAAATCATGGTTTGCAAAATGAGGTGTTTGAGAAAAGCAGTTGAGGTCAGAAGACTGGAGAGAGTACGAAACAAAAAAATCAGACAGTAGGTGGATGCAACATAGTACATGTATTACATTGAAAGGCAGAAAATAAGGCACCTGACAAGAATGTAACAAAATCTACCAGTTATGAAGATCTACAACACCAGACAAGAGGGTTACACAGCAGGAGGGAGACCAAATAAATGATGGGATAGACGGTAAAACGAGGTACTGAAGAAATCAGAATGACAACAGCATTGTGACACATCTTGAATATGAAAGAAAACTGCACCTCCCAACGACATCTAACAACACAAGTAAGTGACAGTTGAAGATTCCGTTCATTAAATACATCATATAGAACAAAATGGTGAAATGAATGAAGACATTCTTATTTTCAATTTCATATTTCTAAAGAAAGTTATCAGTATTTTTCTTTTCAACAGCATGAACTTGAAAAATTCCCAGAGCATATCAAGCCCCCATCTAAATCAAAGATAGCCAGCTCTGTCCAAGAAAAGGCTACAGAACCAGCTAAAGTTAGCAACCCTGGCACACAAGAAACTGCAAAATCTGTTGAAGCAATCAGCTCAGGTCATGACAAGCTGGTCAAATATGGAGACACTCCAGAAACTTCTACAGATGTGGACACTGGTTTTTCTGAAGCTCATGCTTCTAACACTGACACTTCCTTACCAAAGTCTGAAAATACCAACAAGCAAGAGTAAAAAAAAAAAAAAAAGATTGGAATATAAATCTTAATGTCTTTTTTTTTTAAATTTCATTTATTCCTAGATCAGTAGTTCTTAAACTGTAATTCATAATTCGCTGGTGAAATGTTGAATCTAAGAAGGCATTAAATGAGAGGAAAAAATAGAAAAAAACTGAAAATAATAACCCTCAAATTTCTGTATGTTTCATAAAAAAAAAATTCCAAGTCTGTGGATATTTATAGGTACAGTCTTTGTTGAGTTTTGCTTTTGTCACCAAATGACAAGATTAGTCATTAGAAACTGATTCAAGAGCATACATATAGCATTGTTTTTTGTATCCATCTAGCCTTGTGACTTCACCTGTACAAATGAACTTTTAGCAAGTTTCTCATGGTCACCACATTTGAGATTTAAGGATGCCTAAATAAAAACTGCTGCTTTACATTGTAATGTGTGTCTGACTCCGATGCTTATTATTTGTTATGCTATGATGTTATATTTACTCATTATTTCAGATTGTTTAATGAATGACATCATTTAATGTTGTCAAACGGAAATTAATTGAAAAACGGATATTAAACAACTGCTTATAATACTCTTTGTTGTTAATTTCTTTATTTTATTATTGTAAGAAATATTTGACCAGGTGATCTATTTAGACTTCTTGATCCACATACAGATGGTGGAATGTAGGCTGATTCAGTATGGTAATGGAGGGGTAACTCTGAAATGGTCATGAAAAAGCCTAAAATATACATATACTAGCTGGGGTTCTTAGTTCCTAGTCGACCTGTATTTCTACATGGGCAGATGCTCCTGTGCAGGTCCTAGCTCTGGTACGAGCTGGATGTAGCCGGGAGAAGGATTTCCTGATTAGCAGGCTAAGCTTGAGCAGCTTATTGCTTTTCTGCATTGGGCCGAGTACCTCTTAAGGTGGTTAACCAATGTGCGAGTCCATTTTAATAGATTCAAATACTAGAGCATAGTAGATACGCAGCCTATTAGGTGCCATCAACGCCTCTTATGACATGTTTTCTGTAGAGCAGTGGTGCTATTCTTGTAATACACAAAGACCCCAATGGACCACTAGCTGGAGTACTCTGTGTTATCTAGAATAGTTTTGCAAATATTTAATTTTAAGCAAACTTCTTTCACATTATCTTCTCTCTTACCACACACACACATACACACACCGCCCCTTGCATTCCATCTCCTGTCTCCCACAAGGTGTGACATTTGAAACTATCTTCTAAGTTTTGCCTAGCTTTTCCATCCTTCATTCCCCCAGCCCATCTCTACATCCCTCACATTCGTACTACACTCCCACTCTATCTCATTCAAGTTAACATGATTATCCAAGTTATGCCCATCTTCTCTCCCTCATTTCCCGTGCCCATCTCTTCACTCCCTTTGGTCCTTTACATTCTTCTCCCCAACCCCTTTTTCTTCCTCCCCTTCCCCAAATTGCCATGTTAAAAATTATTTTTCCGTTGTTATATCCATTATAGAAATATATGTATATATATGTGTGTGTAAGAATAATATTTTGTGATAGATAGCTATAGCTGAGAGGTAAAGACACTCACTTCTCAAGAAACGAAGGCGTGAAATGGTAAATTGTTTGAATTTTGCAAGATTTAAACATCCCTTGATCTCAAGGCCAAGTCCTGCTGGAGATGGATGATAAACTCAGAATATCCGTTTATGCACTGTGAACGTAAAAGAACCCTTGGCAGTTGAAAATCAAAATGAGTTGGCTGTTGTCCAGACAAAATTTCTAAAGGTAATGAGATTCCTAGGATGCAATAGGCCAGTCAGCTAACACACTTGATTGCAAGTATATACAAAAGGACCTCTACACCCACAAGGGGTAGAAGAGGAGTGACTGTGAAGGGATAATCATCATGTGAAAGCCTTATAGCAATAATGATCAAGTTCGTTCACAACCTTCTGTTAATTAAACATTCAGCACTTTGTTAGATGACTATTATTATTACATTAACTTATCGTGCTTAGCAGGGCTGTCCAACTGGTGGGCCGCATGCAGCCCGCGACGAATTAGAAGTTTTACAAAAATACAATTTCATCTAGGAGTTCCTTAGATATGATCAGACTTAAATTGGGTATCATGTATTATTTGCTGTACTTGAATCCCGGTATTCTTCTTCTTCGTACGCAGTCAGACAGTAACCATTATTTTTTAGAAAAAAGCAGCGGTCATCCTGAGGCTGTCGACACTGCCATAGAGCTTGTCTAGTGTTGCCACTGGTGATGGCCACATCTGCTGTCTCTGATCCTGGTATGTCGGGCAGTTTTGCAGCAAATGCTCAGCGGTCATTTCCCCGGTACCACACGGGCATTCGTCGGTACCACCTATCTTTAATTTGTTGAATAGGTGGTACCTCAGTCTATTGTGGCCAGTGCGAAGTCTGAAGACCACGACCTGCTCTCTTCTGTTCAACTGGTAATAGGCATCATTTTTTGGTGTAGCCAGTATGTTCGGTTTCCCATTTGGTCATGTATCTAGCTCTAATGAGCCGTTTTGACTCTTCGTATGTCATACTAGTATCAGGTTGTGGTAGTCTTGCACCTTCTTTTGCCAGTCTGTCTGCCTCCTCGCTCGTTGCCTTAGATGTTGCAGTGAGATGGAACCCACTGCACCACTACCATTTTTGGTGCGGCCTGCTGGCATGGTTGACAGAGTACTGCTCTTAAATCATTAAGTTCAGTATTTTTCTGGCTTTTCAGTGCTGTGACTACGGCCAGTGCATCTGTAAGCAGGACTATGTGGCTTTCATTCCTTTTACCTGTCACCGTTTCTTCCACTGCCGCCCTCAGTGCCTCTGCCTCCGCTCTGAAATTGCTTGTGTATTTTCCAGTAGCGAATGAAAGTATTATTTTTCTGCCATTTGGTAGGCTCAGGAATGCTCCTGCCCCTCCGTACTGTGTTGTATTTGTTATGGAACCGTCGGTGTATGCATGGGTCCAGTCCATGCTTGGGTAGTTTTCCGTTATGTAACTCAGGGTAGTATCTCTTCTTTCTTTTTCAGACTGGCAGTTTTTGTTTCCAATACCTTGTATATTTTCTACCACCTCTGGAAATATATGCTGCCTCCAGGTAGGTTTTCGTACAGTAGGGATGGGCTTTGGTGTTGTTAGTGCGTTCATGGGGTTTTCGTGCAACTTTGCTTTGGCTATTTCTGCAAAGTTTCTTCGCTTTAGTTTCCCATTTCCGAAATTATTTAGTCTCTGGTGCATTGGATGGTCAGTCAGTCTTCGGAGTTTCTCTGATTGCAGCTGGGCTCTGCAGTCTCTTCTGTCGGTCATGGAATCCCGGTATTCAATCAGGCAAAGTTGCCTTATGCCAAGTAGCCAAAAGCTTCTTCAATCCGTGTTGGTCTTTCGCCCTGAAGTGCCATGATGGACCATGCAGATCATTCTCTCTATCTAGCTCGTGGGCAGCCGTGCGGCAATTGTAGTTGTATGGCCACCAGAAAGATACCCTCCTTGTCCATCTATTAATCATGTGGACCACGTTGCAGGTCCATCTGTGCTTTCACATTGATGGGGTGCTGACGCCATCACGAAACTGTTCGCGGATGTCAGTATCTCAAATGTGGTCTTAAAGGGAGGTATTTAGGACTCTGCTTCATTGCTCTTTAGATAATATGGAGCTTCACTGAGTCTGATTTGCATAGACTCCAAATCTCACACCCATATACCATTGCTGGGATAACAATGTGATTAAAGGTGTTAGTCCTAGCCTTGACATCCGTCATCTTGTGGAGTATCAGTTTAATGCGGTTGAATCTAAGCCATTCCGTCACTCTCCTGTGTGAGATCACCTTATCACTGTTGTGGTTATTGTTGATTTCCTGACCTATGTACACATTGACAGTTCCCCAGTAGGGCAGAAAGTGTTCAGTAGAAATTGATTCTTCTTTCTATTTATGTTCAAGTCAACCGCCTTGCTAGTTTCATTCAGCTCGTATAGGTTTGGTTTTGTTTGGCTTCTGCAATGCTGTGGCTTAAAATCACAATGCCGTCCACAAAATGTAGTTGAGGGAGCATCTCGCCATCTATGATGACACCTCGATCCTGCCAGTTTAGGGACCTGAAAACTTCTCCAAGGGTTGCTGTGAACAGTTTAGAGGAGATGGTATCTTCTTGTCATTTTATGCGGTGTATAGATATAGAGAGTGATTTGTGGAAAAGAGTTATCCCAGTTGAGCAGTCCTCGTTTATTTTCTCTGAAAGCTGGGCGTACTTTTCCTCAATACTTTGGTCCCTCAAGGCATTTACCACTGAATTTATTTCCATCGGTGGGCTAGTGGTTAAGTGGTACGGCTCACAATCCAAAGGTGCTGGGTTCGATCGCCATCACAGCATCGGCCATTACCGTGGGGAAGCAAACCCTTAGAAAATGCAGGAGGAAGCAGACCCTTATATAAAATGCATGCTGAAGTCGGATGCACTGGGCCGACAGGCGCAAAATAAAATCCACATTGCAACGCACACTGCCTTAGGGATTAGAGAAATATGCCAACACACACAAAATAACAAAAAATAAATTTCCATGCTATCAAAGACCTTTTCATAGTCCACGAACATATGGACTTCCCGGGCTCTCTCCATCAACTGGTTGCTGTACTGTATATCAGCTTTTAATGTAATATATTAGTTATTACCCAATAGCCCTTTCATATAACATTCGTCTGTTTAATTTATCTGAAAATTGAAGAAAAAAAACCGTACACTGAAAAAAGAGAAAGACACAGTGTTGAAATCTGGCAACAGCTTGAATAGTACCTGCGTACTCAGTGAAAACTTGCACACTCGTCACTTATCGCTGCTGTATTGTTCATTGTGAGTTGAGCAAGCTTAGTCTTCCATTATACTTTGTGAGTGTATCGTGTTAGTAACTACAGTTTTCAATAATTTTGTGAAATTAACCAGATGAGTATGTCTGCTATAGGGAAAAAAAGGAAAATCGAGGAAGAAAACTGGATGTTTCAAACACGTTGGGGAATATGAAAAATATTCGTACAAACAAAAGTGGAAAATACGGTGCTTGTGTGGGTCAAATGAATACTACTTCTTCTTCGTACGCAGTCAGACAGTAACCATTATTTTTTCGAAAAGAGCGGCGGTCATCCTGAGGCTGTCGACACTGCCATAGAGCTTGTCTTGTGGTTCCACATCTGCTCTCTCTGATCCTCGTATGTCGGGCAGTTCTGCAGCAGATGTTCAGCGGTCATTTTCCCGGTACCACACATGCATTCGTCGGTTCCACCTATCTTCAATTTGTTGAATATGTGGTACCTCAGTCTATTGTGGCCAGTGCGAAGTCTGAAGACAACGACCTGCTCTCTTCTGTTCAGCTGGTAATATGCATCGTTTTTGGTGTAACCAGTATGTTCGGTTTCCCATTTGGTCATGTATCTGGCTTTAATAAGCCGTTTGGTCAAATGAATACGACCTGAACCTGCATTGCTCATTGTTACACAAGGAAATACTTCGAAAATATGAAGAAACTCCCAGAACTGCAATGCTTAAAGTCTTACAAGGAAAACTTATAACAGCAAAAATGTACGTTTACAAAAGTTTCAAATAAAACAAACATGTCTGACTGCCTCCTATGTTGAGGCTCTTGAATTGACTAAATGATGGTCTTGTGGATCCCAGAAGAAAATATCGCAACAGCAAAGGTTTGGGTGCAGCACTCCCTAACATCAGTGGAGTGTGCCAAGATATGGCTAATGAAGAAACAAATCACATAAACAATCCTTTCTCTGAAACAAACCACAAAGCTCTAAACTTAAGATAAATGGGAAAAGTGTGCACCTTGATGAGAACCCTAATTATTTAGATATTAGCTTTGATGGGAAGAAGACGTGGGAAATACAGATAGAGAGAAGCCGGTTGCGTTCAAGCCACAGAATGACAATCGTGAACAAACTTGCTGTACAGATGAAAGTGTACTGAAGAAGCTGTACAATGGATGTGTGAGACTAGTAGTAGAATATAGATTGATAATAATAGTTGTCCATTGCTAGCGAAGATGGCGACAGCATCAGGCATGTGCATCAGTTGTGACTCCCATTTGACTGTGCAGTCCGATCTGAGCATGATAAACTCTGTCGTACGTAGGGCATACCACACGTGGACAGCATTAGTAATTGGGCCATCTTGCATTCTGTCCTTTTATGAAAATCGCTTTTCCTGCGCCTCAGTAATGGTTCTCTGCTCAGTGATGTGAGAACCATGTGGGATGGAAGTGCGCCAGGCTGAACTGTTCGGAGTAGGCAGCAACATCAATGGAAAAATTATTCTAAGAAACCTTTAGAGCGTCTTTGTACTGTTTTTTTCTGTTCTCTTACCTCTTGGGCGAGCGCTTCCCTGTCTTGAGCTCACCGTACACCAGTTGTTAAGAGTGGCGCACTTCTGAAATACCAAAAACATGCCCAGTCCATCTCATTTGAGCTCTCTGCAGTAGCGTATGTTTGCCAGTGAGAATCTCCCTGCTGAGGACTACAAAGTTGAGTACTATATCCTGTCGGTCGATCCTGAGCAGCCTGTGGAGACAGCCTATATGAAAATGATTGTTTCCTAAAAGGCCTGCTATAAACTGCAGGTTTTTAATGCGTACAGACAGGTGGTCAGCATAACAGCGCGAAACACATTGATTTTGTGGCAACACTGATTTCTTGCCGGTTCCAAACTTTTGCTCATAGTGTTCCAAAGCAACATTAGTCTTGGAAATTATGTTGGGGACTTCAGAGTTTTTATTCTATTCTCTGGTATTGCTACTAATAAGGTCAGTAAAGCTATCAAAATGCTTGTATACGTTGGCCCTGTACAGTGATGTTTGGTTCGTGGTAGAGTTCCCCGGGAGCACATAGAAACATTAGCCATACCTATTTTCTTGGTAAGAAACATTACCTCTGTTTTCTTCTGTAAGACCAAAGATAGTTCATGCAGCTGAGAATTCATCCATGGTGGTCTGCATGTCCTGTTCTGAGCACGTGTTAATGTTGCAGTTATCAGTAAAGAGGAGGTCTAAGATTGTTTCTTCATTCACATTTGTGAGGGATCTTAGGTGTCTCAGATTGAATAGCTGCCCATCTGTCCTGTATCCCATAGCCATGCCATTGCCACGCTGCAAATACCATTCTTAAGAGCGCTGGGGCCAACATACAGCGCTGTTTGATTCAATTTGTAACTAGAAATGTTGTAGAAAGTTCACCACCATTCAGTACACGGGCCGACATGCCATCATGAAAGTGATGGACAACTGTGATGCCTTTTTTAGAGGGGAGCAAATTAATTTCGCCATGATTACCATATTGACGGCGTTAAATGCCTTTGTTTGTGTCAACAAAAGTCGTGTAGATATCACGATGCTGTTCCTGACATTTCTTTTGGATTTCACGACCTGTAAAAATCGTGTCAACCGTCCCTCGACCAGCTCGGAATCCTTCTTGACCCTCAAGGTCACTGTGTTGTATCAAGGAGTAGCTATTGCTCGAGATGAGTTGTTAAGCGGTTGAGCAAGACTCGAGCCATAATTGTTCCAGCGATCGACAGGAGGAATATTCCCATGTGGTTATCACACGATTGCACTTGTGCTTGTACATGTCGTCAAGGGTGGTACATTTCGGCTCATATGGAATATGACCTGCATCCCAAAGTGAACGAAAATAGTTTCCTAGTTTGTGTATCAGCACAGGGCCATCCTACAGGATTTTCTTGCTGAACAATATATTTCATAACTTGAATTTAAGACACCTTTTGTCCTACCGCTCTTGCCAGGAGACGTGGCAGAGAGGCTGGATGCGAAGATGTATTGTTATCTCCATGCTGAATTATTGTACTGTCGTTGGTTATAACTTCCTGAGAGTGTCAGAGACACTTTCGATACACCGACGTCGAGGTCGGCACTTTGCTCGTATACCGGAGACCTGCCAATGATATGCTCATGTTGTAGGCTGGTCATAATGCATTCTGACTAAATGACCAAACCACTTGATTATTTTTGGGTATCCATGTAGGTACTAACTGGGTTTGTCCCCACTATCTGCCTCTCTGTGGTGTTGCGTGGTGATTCGGCCAAGGATTGTCTGTCCGGCTGCACTTCTCACGCAGTGCATCTCACAGCTCAGGATCTTACTCTTGTGTATTTCTAGTAAGGACCTAGATTGAAATTGGTAGCACAATATAGAAATAAACTGTGCATTTATCAACCTCCTCTTAGTTGAAAATAGCTCTGTAGGTTGTGCTTTGTTTCAAAATCGGTACAATTTGATAGTGGACACTGTTCGTCTTCTGAATTTTATGTGCAATCTCACTGTCCAATCTGCCGTCATCAGTGAACATACTACCTAGGTATTTGAACTTTCGTACTTGCTTGATAATAATGTCACTGCCGTGGAAACTTCTCAGCACGTGTTCACGCGATATCAATATAGTCTCTGTCTTGTCTGTGTTGATCTTCATGTCATATTCGTTTGAGATATGTTAGTACAGAGTGGTCTGCCTGGGTCCTTGTGTATGAGAAAGACAATAATAGCACCACACACCTCACAGAGAGCATGTCGTAAGAGGCGAATGTGTGACAAGGCATAACACCGGCCATGGTTAAGTGGTTTGTTAAAAGCAGCATAGATGCGCATAGTAGGCTGAGGGTTTATTTTGCTCTAGTGTTTGAGTATATTAAAATGGACTCGCACATCGGTTAACCACCCTCCAAATAGTTTGTTTACATACTCTGCAGATCCTTCTAAACCTGTTGTTGTTGTTGTTTCGAATGCCCATAATAGCGTACGAAGAAGAAGAAGAATGCCCATAATGAGTTGGTTACTCTTATGTGCGCCCTGAAAAGGGCGTTAAATAACGGGCTGCAGTAGCTTTCCTCACATCTCGAGCGTGCTAATGAAGGTGGACCGGAGTCAGGCGGTTGTGCTATGCTTGACTTCATCTGCGTGTCGCTCACTACTACGGAGATCACGTCGAACCTCACCTTGTTAGTCAGACTGTTGTCCTCGACAACAGCCCGTTTCCAGGACGATCAATGAGGAGGTCAGGTGAGGGTCTTGGCCAGTATATTTCTCCTGACCCTGGCTAACATTCTCTGATCAGCGTGTTTTGCCTGACCAGACGTTAGCCTCATCGTCTCTTCTAAACCTGTATAAAGACGTTAAGTTGAGCGGTGTTGTGGGTCTTCTTCATTTTGGTAAAAGATGACATGATCATCAGCAAACAACAGTCTCCTCATATGACATCAAGATAACTTAAATTCAAATCTGACAGATGGGATTTCATTTTGCCAATATGACAATTTCAGTTCCTTATAGAACTTTTTCTTCACATTCTCTGGGCTGGCCATTGCTTGTGACAATACACTGATTAGTGAAAGGTTCCCCTTATTTTCCAGTGAAATTTTGCAGTGTCGTTATACGATCATTTAAACCTTTAAAGGGTTTGACTAGATGGCCAACTATAGATGAAATCCTCTAACGATCCCGCTTTTCTTTGATGCCGTGTCCACCCCACTCCCCAAATGTGTAGCTACGTCTGTGATATGACTCTCATTTGGCGGTAGTGCCTACCTAATATATCCACACTGTGCCGTGTTACCCGTCCACTTTTCTGGTCTCTCAGCTTTGGTGCTGTCTGGTAATGTTGCCGAAGTCAAGAGCTTTCTTTTTATTTTCTTTACTTTTATTCAAACTCATTTGCTGCATCCCCTCTCATCACATTATGTTTGTCGGGGTAAGGCCGAAATAGATTGTTTTTATGGCAACATTTTATATTCCTTTCTTCGTGCTACTGACATAATCAGTCGCTCACTATGCTACAGAGATCTACAGTACTTCGATTTCCAGCGACAAAACTACAAAATGGCCCGAGCCGCCTATCTACCGGTTTGTGGCTGCAGCTTCAGTATTGTTCACATCCGCTGTTTTATCCACAAGAGCGGGAACGCCATGTTCATTTAACATGTCTAAGTTAACATGGCTTTCTTTGTACTTGGATTAAGTGAAGACGAGTTACTCTGGTCGTCAACTTCACTCTCTCGTGTTGAACTATCTGAGACCAGCGGCAAGACGTAGTCAATGCGGCTGAAGATATGACAGGATGCAGTGGACAACCTTCTATCTAGTGTCTCGCCATACTCCATGTGTTCTACACAGGGTTGCTCGGAGTCACCTTCCTATCTTTTGAACCGGCAAATAGTTACGCATAGTCCACAGGGTTCAGTTTTAACATGCTTAGGTAGACACGCTCTAGCTCACTGAGTGTTGTGTGTCTTCCGTAACCCCCAATCGGCTTTCTCGACTGAGTTTGCCAGAAACTCGAAGCGGTGTCCTGTGGTGTGGTAGTTGCGCATGCTAAATTTGCCTAGTGCCATATGTAAAGCTGTAGCCCGTGGGGGTCAAAGGTGAGCAAAACACTCGCAGTAGAAGCACGACGTGTTTTGTTGTTGTTGTGGCATACGTACTACCTTTTCCAACCAGCTCATACGCTATTTACACTTTATAAGAAGCATAGTTTCATCACTACATGTTATGTGGTGTGCAATGTACATGTCACAAAACACTGTTCACTCTTGCAGTGCAAGTTTATGTAACTGTAGCAATTTATTCTTACATCCAGTTGTTCCTAGCTCCATGCACAACCATCTTTCGTAGTTTTTATGGTATGCTGTGAATGCTAAATTGAAACAATGTTTTGCGCCTTCAAATCCAAAGGGGTTGTCTTTTATTCACAATCCTTTAAACATTTGTACTGCGAAGTACGAAAGTAACGGTGTGTCCTGATATTTTTGTTGTAAATTTGTTCAGTTATCTTTCTATATTATTAATTCCTACAGTTTGTGTAGAAAACTGTAGAATATAAAAGAAATTAACGAAGTTAAAGAAACATTGTTGCTGCTAATAACAACATGTTTCTGTAAAAATTAAATATAATATTTATTTTATTTCGCTTCTTCTCGGGTATGACTCACAAGGAAGTTTGCTAAAGCACGTGACTAGGAGTTGCTGCTTTTATGTAACACTACGGGCACGGCAACGCTGAACGCGACAACACGACGGCAGCCATTTATTGAGTCAAAAATATACGAAATTATAGCATTACTCGTGGTTACGTGGTAAGATTTTACGGATATCTTTTAACTTTCAGCCAGATCGACGACGGTATATGGCTTCTGCTGATAATACCGGTCCATAGACGCGGTGACTCGAGAAGGATCATCACATCCATAATGGCGGATCCTCAACCGCGTCGCCATCCGGACGCACATGCTGGTCGAGGTTTCTTTTCGTGGTGCTGTCGTCGTCGGGGAAGTTGGTTCTATTTGACTACATTTCAACCCAACGGGTCCAAAGTCGGGTATCGTTGCTTAGTAATTACATAAATCGGTCGATTGTTTAAGTTTTGTTATTTCATGAACAAATAAATAAAACCGGTTTGTTGGCTCATTCATTCTTTGTTGTAAGGTCATGGTCTTGACCCTAGGCAATGATCATGTTGTGGACCAACTCCGGCAATTGTTGAAAAGGTATAAACCTGTTCTGAGCCATGAAAATGTATTTCACACAGTAATTGAACAGTCACAAGGATTCCACGCACATTCACCTTTTTATTTTTTAAAGTGCAATCAATAAGAACAATGACATGGATGATTTATTGATTATCATTATCATGGTAAAAATAAAAGTTTTTAAGATCTGGTCAGTGAGAAAACTTCATATGACATATAAACTATAAACATTTAGGAGCAATATAATTGACTCAATGGCGCATAACAGCTAATATTGCATCATAAGAACATCTTATTACTAAACTTAAGGTATTTATCACTATACAACCAGTTACATTTGGCATTTGCATTCCCCTACTCTAAAACTAAAAGCTATGCACATCCAATCTATTCTTAAATGCATTCTGTCCCTGCCTCCACTATCTCCTGAGGTAATTTCAATGTCCCGATGTATTCCAAGCATTCACCACTCTCTAAGAAAATATTTCCTATTCTCCAATCTGGACCTTTCTTTAGTTTGAGTAAAGCGGGGCAATAGCCATAGGCACCAAGTTGACAAACATCTGAAAATCCTCTATAATATTATTTAAGTGGCTGGGCATTGATCACTTGTTTTCAAGTCCTTAACCAATCAGAGGCTCCAGTTCATATCACTCATGGTCCACAGGAACCAATGACTTGAATGAGAAAGTATAAATAGAAGAAATTTGAAGCAGTTTTCCTCTACATTCTCTGCAATTTTGACTGTTGCTTGAGAACTTCTTGTGTAATTACAAGCTAAAACAAAACATTTTGCACAAAACTACTTGCCAGTGAAAGTATCCTGATGAGGACATGGAGGTAATAAACCACTGGTCCACCCTTAACAAGGTCTTACCCTTAACTGAAACATGCGATGCGTAAAAGATATGTATGAACAAATCTTAAATGCTAAAGAGACTGGTTTTGTACAGTTACATACTAAGACTTATGAGCTCCACAATATGGAGATTTGCTCATGTCTAGAGGTTTCGCTATGGTGAGAGTCTCACTTCAGAGCAGTGCATGTAGCATCTGATAGACACAGCTGCTCTGGGGGAGTTCTACAAGAGGACATGTGGGAGGAAGAGGTAGAGTCAGGAATACCCAATTCCAGAGTCCAATAACTGAAAATGAGGATGATTTGGAGGAAGGTTACAGATGTGGACAACCTTGTGGCATGAATTGGGTCCAGTGTGATAAATGGTGCCACATAGTGTCTAGATATTGCTTCCAGCATACAAGACCTGGAAGGACAAGAATGGATTTATGATTTTTGCACATAGTAAAGAAAGGTGCTTAATACCCCATGACTAGGTGCCTGTTGTCCCATTTTCTCAGTTCTTGGTATAATAATATAAATAATAATAAAATTAAATAAAAAATACTTTGAGATGTATTTTTAGTGCACATTACCTTTGTAATAGTGTGTGAATCGGTGTCTATAATGTATTGGGTTGCATTACTTTACAAATGCAATGAAAATTGGTGGAGTAAAGTTTAAAGAACCTCTAAATAGGAATTTGCTACCATTATTATAAACCAACATAGCTTGCTAAGAATCCTATAAATGACAGCATAAATCCACCAAAAAGATGGAATCCCAACAGCAACACATGCATGGCTGTGCACAAATCACACAAATTATATCTAGTTACAAAAACACTGGTGCTGACGCCCCGCTTTACTATTAATTTGTAGCTGTGCCTTATTGTTTGTGGTTGTATTTTGAAAAAAAAACTTGTTATAGTCAAATTTAATCTTTCCTGTAACTATCTTATAAATCTGTATTAAGTCACCTTGAATTCTTATCTTTTCAAGACACTAGGCGGTCTTTTTGAACCATTCCTCATAACTGAATTACCACTTATCAGTTTCGTCGCTCTTTTTTGTATCCTTTCCAGCATGTTTATATCTCCTCTATGATAAGGACTCCCACACCTGTACACAGTACTCCAATCTAGGTCTATATAGTTTGACAATGACTTCTTACTACTATGTTTAGATCTAATTTTTCTTTTTATCATACCTGACATTGCATTTGCCTTTTTCACTGCTACCTAGACTTGCTCACTCACTTTACCTGAATATTCTATTATAATTATAACCCCTAGGTCCCTTTCCTTATCTATGATTCTAATATTGTTCTCACCTGTAATAATGTTCCATATTGGATCTACCCATGTGGATGACTGTACATTTATCTATATTAAACTCCCATATGCCAGCTCACAGACCAGTCTCGTATTTGATCTAAATCCTACTTCAATATATCCACTTCTGCTTTAGATAAGACACTTCGTCATAGTTTTTTGTCCTCAAATTTTGCAGTCATGGATTCTATATCAATGTCCAAATCGTTTAGACTATATATATATCAAGAACAAAATTGGTCCCAAAGCCGAACCTTGTGGCACTCCACTTTTTACTTCACACCACTTGAGTACTCCTTATTTATGCCCACTCTGTTTTCTTCCCGTTAACCAACTTTCAATCCATCCTGCAACTTCCCCAAATAATATTACATTCAGTGACACTTACCAGTACTACTACTTGATGTTTGGGTAGATATACATTTGATAACATTTGAAAAGTAACAGTCACAGTATTTTAAATTAAATAAATGCATGTGAATCAGAATGAATAAAAAAAATAAACATCTGACTTCATGCTGATGATGAACTGTGTACAAAAATAACACAGGACAGCCTAATCTTATTCTCTTGTTGGAACTAGAAAAGCTGCATAGGCATTCATTTACAAATTACATTTTATTTTTTTTATCTTTGCTATTATAAAATTATTACTTCCTTGTTAGGTAAACCTGCACCTCTTTATAATTATGGGGTCTGTCCTTTATTATTCATTCTTGACTTTTACTTCTTTTTTGTTGTTGTATTATCTCTTGTATTGGTCTATACGGTATAGCAGACATTTATAGATTATTGGCAAATTTAAGATTTATAAATCTTGTATTTCCAGTGTTGTTTCTTCGGCTGCTGTTGTGATTTCATCTTTTTGGTGGATTTATGCTGTCATTTATAGGATTCTTAGCAAGCTATGTTGGTTTATAATAATGGTAGCAAATTCCCATTTAGGGTTTTTAAAAACTTTATTCCACCCATTTTCATTGCAGATATTTCTTCACTTGTCTTTCATTAGCTCCCGGTATAGTGTGTACAGTTGTGCTTTTCTTAATAATGCTCTTGCCGTCACTGATGTTCTAATTTCATTACAAAATTTTTCTGGACCTTCCCTCAGCCTTTTCATGCAAAGAACCTCTTCATATGCTTCCATGAGAATGCTTCTATGAGCTAGCACCATTTGTTATCAGTGGTTTCCACTGTTAGCTACTAAATGACTTGCTGTTATTCTTCAAATTTATATAAACTACTTGAATACTCTGCGAAAAGCTGAGATACGTTTCCAGTATTGTGGCAGTGTTCTGTAGGTTTTCAGCACCTCCAAGCATTTACTATTGCACAGTGCTGAGTGTGAATTACCCACTGGGGTCAGGAAAAAACTAGTACTCCTGGTTTCTACCAGGGTAGATGAACAATCTATAGATCTAAATTCATGTACTGTAGCATTAGTCTTAAGCATTATGGTCTAATGGCAACATTTTATTTTCTGTGGTATCGTATTTAGATTGAGCTGTTGAAAAAATAAATTGACAATAGAATTGCGATAGACAAATTTAAAGCACATATTTTGTTCCCTATTGTACAAATAGAATTTAAAAAAAAAAGGAAAATGCTTACAAACCAATTGTGATTTCGCCTAGAAAAAAAAGGCAAAAAAAATTTGTGTAAAATCGCACACTGTTTTTGTATCAGTTTTCCTGTTTGACACAATTTTCAGCCAATTTAAAAAAAATGTGCTTGGAATCCTTTATGATGATATTTTTGTGTGTAATCTTTATGTTGCAGTTTGATTTCATTAGCCTAAAAGCAGATTTTTCTCTCAATTGTTTTAGTTTGATAAATATAATAAAAGATTCTTACATACATTAATTTGGTAGATCTAATTCATTAAATAGAAATGCCTTATTTCAGGGAAAGATGACTGAAATACTCATCCTTCCATTTCATTCCAATAAGAGCACTACTATAGCTGTCCCCATTGCAAGAAAAATGTGGGCCTAACACCAAATTCCCAAAATGTCACACTGGTGTGTTAATGGGAAATAAGATCATTGAAGAATGCATATTCCTTCCTCCCTATTAAGGCCTCAGAATCCACACTGGAAAGTTGTGGAGTATGATTATGGGGTTTCTGAGATTGTGAGTTCTTTGTGTGTATGTGTGTCAGAGATAATAGAACCACTGAAACAGCATGTCATGTAGGTGTTTTGTCAAGAAGAGATCAAGTAAAAATATTCAGACCTATGAACTGCAGAATGAAAAATCAGTTCAGTGAATTTTTAAAATATGTTATACAAATGTGCCCATGTAGGGAGAACGAGGAGAGAGAACATGGATACAAACTAATTAAGGGATGAGATGGGCAGCCAAGTTTATAAGGACGCTGAATGCAACTATTTGAGAGTGAACAATGCAATCTTATCAGCTTGGGCTAACCACAGTTGGGTAGAAGACTTCAACTCATTTTTTTACATACCACCATTCAGTTTAGTAGAGTAGTCTTTTTGGTTTGATGTTATGAAAACAAAAAACCAAATATAATAAAGGAATACAAGAGTGAATAACTCCTTTGCTTGCAGCTTGGAAGAGAAAACACAATAATGTTGAATATCAAGATGCATGTCTTATGACAGTGGGGGCTGGTGTATCTAGAAATAAGCTATCATTTCTGGCATGAAGTAATTTTCTTTTATTATGTTTGTCTAAACTTTTATTGCTGTTCTAAAAGTTGCGTTCATTTCATTTGTTCCTATTAGTTAAAAAGCTATATGTTAAAACTACTAAAAAAAAATATTTAAACTTTTTGCATCATAATCAAACCATTATTTGAATATTGTGTTAATTTGAAGTTAGAACCACTTATGTCTTTGCTTTAACATGAGTGATAACAAGGAGCAAAGAATAACACAACTGAAATAACCTAAGTGAATTTTTTAAAAGGCAATCTCATCATGCAGGATGAAATGCAACAGAAATTTCTATTGTGAAGTTTCATAGGGAGTCAAGAAGTCTTTATTGTGGACATGGATGCTAATTAACAGTTTCTTAAATTTTTTTTTCGAAGTACAATTTTAGTAAATTACTTAGACATAATTATAGATCTAAGGTCTGCTGAAGATGGATGTGTTGGACCGAAAGGTGCAAATATCGCAGCCAAGCTGTAAACTAGCGACACAATGCATTGCGTTCTCCGGACTACATCCCGCTACTTGCAAAGCCTTGTTCAGGGCTTGGTAGCGGGAGATTGAGAACGAAAGCCGAAGAAAGAAGATCTAGGGAAAGAAAGTCTTTTAAATTAAGCACACATTTATTTGCTTATGAAAGTTATTTTCAGAACAATGTACTAGACCTAATACTGATAGCTACGTCTGTCACTTTGACTATATACGTAATTATTGTATCTACATAAACAAAATAAATACATCTACCTTTGAAAATCCATTGCAGAAACTAAACTTCCCCATTCTCAAATCCAGGGCAAAAAAAACAGAAGAAATCATTTCCAAAATCTAAAACAATTTTACAATAGCCATTTTATTTGTCTAAACCGTACATGACGGAAGCTGGAACTCTCTACAATCAAAATAGCAGTATGTTCAGCCGTTATTATATCATTAACCGTGCAGTTTATATACGATAAAGTGAGGACCCTAGAGCTGGTGGCATGCAACGCCAGTGGAACGAGACCAATTCAGCACAATCTCACGCTGTCGGGCTGGTAAAGGTTAATGCAACCTTTCAGCAAGTGTCATAACGAAGAGATCAGCTATTAGTTGATGAGAATGTAAGTGGAGATTCATTCAGTACCAGTAAAGTCATTTTTAATGCAACTAGCCATGCCCAATCAGTATCAGGGAATCTAATTAGATGGAAACACCAAGAAAAAATATGAAGTGCCGGAGAGCATTTTAATTACTGTACTACAAACCAGGGGGCATCAAATACATTATTATTATTATCTTTGACTTGTGTATTAGTAAACAGTGCAGTGCCATAATTCAGTATGTTGAATTACAAAACAAATTATTGACAAGTTCTAGTGTGCGCACTTGATTGTAAGGTTTATGATAGCAAGTCTGATTGTCTTTCTGACAAATACAATAAGAATAATTATCATTTTCTGTGATAAAATTTTATAATTTGACCAACTAGAGACTTATTTATTGTGTTGGATTGATACTAATTATGGATTAAATGTTATTTTGCAGAGAAAATAAATATTGTCATATGTTCAGTTTTTCTTTCAGATTATAAACTGTCTTCAGTATACACTTATTTACTTTGATAAGGCTATTTTAACAATTGCTAAGGTACTATACTATATAAAAAATTGTACTTAAACAAAGCAGTCAGTGGTCTGTAAGATATATGTAACATTGGCCACTGAACAAATTATCCATTTTGGTTTCTTTTTCATTTTAATTTCTTTCCAAAAATAATTTTGTGTGTAAAGTTTATTTAACCAATTTTTTAAATTATAAAACTACCATTTGTAACAGAAATAAATTTAAGTGGTCAATAAATTTTTTTCGGTTATGACATAGATTGCTTAACAAAAATTATTATTTTGTTAGTTGATTTAGGCAGAATCTTCTGCTTGTGCCATGCCAATTATTATAGGCGGCCATGTCTTTTCTTATCCTGTTATTTCTTTTCAATTGTGTGGTTGACTGATGTTAAACTGCAGTATCGTCTCTCTTTGTTATCCTCACTTTTGATTTTTTTTTGCACTAAACATATGCTCTACCTCTTCATATTATACCTTGAAAATGTTAGCTGCTGCTTTCTGATGTGTAAAGCTAGAACGTTTTGTACTGTGAATTTTGCGTTGTATCATTTATATTTGTTAAGCGACATCTCTGTGACCTCCAAGAAATTGCAACATGATGTTATAATCAGATATAAACATAACACATGAACAAAGGAGAGAAACCATGAATATTTTTGTTTCTAGGATAATTCTTTATTCTAAAATATGTATTTTTGGCGGTTTAGATCAAAATATATATTTTGATTAAGGAACTTCAGTGAAGGTCATCTGGTATAACCAGTTGTATTTTGTTGTGCTTTAAAAAAAAATCAACAACAAATCATATATTGTCTGTATTATCTCCAGTCTTATATTCTTTGTTGACCCCCATTTTTTGCCTCAGTGATTTCTAGGGTGTCTGAGTTTTGCAATATGTCATGAAAGACTACTATCTGCACATAGGTCAAAAAGCTGTTGAGAGTGGGCTGGCTTTTTTAATCTAGAGACAATTTCCCCCCAAAATGTCCTAAGGATCAAAATAAGACCTTTCAGCTCCCTGCCATACATACCATGTCTTTCCCCGTTTCCTTTGTATGACTCTTCTCCAGATGGTTTTTCTGCCTCTGCCTCTCTTGTCCAGTGAATTTCAGAAAGAGATCGCCTTGTAATGCTATCAGCTGGTTTCCTTATTGTGTGTCTTATCCAATGCCATTGTTACTCCTTGCCTCAGTGTTTCACTTATATTTCTGGTTCTTTTCGGTTGCACATGCACCCATTTATGAAAGTGTCTACATTTTTGTTTGTTCTCCATATTTCAGGATGATACAATAGAATGGACTTTACATTGGAGTTGAAGATTATTTTTTGTGTTGGATTACATTTCCGTAACTTCCCCAATGCAATGAAAGCTCCTCTCACCTTTTGTATTCCTGTTTTGACATCCGTACTTCCAACTTTGTCTGTATTGCTTCCAAGATACATCAGTGATTAAACATCTTGGAATGTCTCCAAACATCCATTTGTCATAAGCTGCAATTATTCTCATAATCTGAAGTTTTTTTTCTCTCTGTATTTCCAGTTCCAATTTCTGTGAAATCTCACCAAGTATGCTTATTTTGTTTTGCATTTAATTACGTTTATTGGACAGAAGAGTCAAGCCATTAGCAGTCTAGAGAAATTCAAGTTGTTTAGTATACTGAATTCCATTTTTGTTGGTTGATGTTGTTGTCTTCATAACCCAGTTAATGACAGACAGAAAGAAAAAGGGGGATAAGAGATGTCACATACCAGTTCTCATCTCAAATATCATTATAGACTACATTATACATCTTCATATATTTTTATAATTTTGGGGGCTTCAGGGGGCACTCCATAGTGCCTCAGTAACTTCCAGTGCCTAACCTGTAAAATGTCTTTTCATAGGCCGTAAATAGTGGTTACATTCCACATTTTGTTAAACTATTGTTCTCGTCTGTACAGGACCTGTTTTACCAAAAGTCTGCCTGTTCTTCTCTGTGTTTGTCTATGGCCTCTTGTAATCTCGCTTGTACATAGTACGATCCTATTAAATATTTTCCAAGACAGTAACATTATTATTACTCTATGATTTGTACACAGCTGTAGATCTCCCTTCTCTGGAAACTTGAATAGCTAGCCATCCTTTCAGTCTGCTGGAATGTCTTATATTTTTATGTCTTATAAAGTAATTATAATAATATCTCTGTTAAAGTGTCTGATTTGGATGCATTTGCTGACATGTCATCTGGGCTAGTAGCTTTACCATCTTACAGATGCGTTATGCCATTCTTGATTTCTTCGATGTTTGGTTTCTCGCAATTAACTTTTAGCGGTTTCATCCAACTTGAATATCTGTAAGAGCTTGTTCAATTTAAAAGTTTGTCTAAATGTTCTACTGGTCTGCTCATTTGTGTTGATAATCATATCCTACCTTATCTTTAATAAACTGATTTGCTGGCTTATATTTAAAAAAAAAATTCTGGGTTATGTTATACAGGGTTGACATTATTTTTCTCAACTTTTCCACGTCTCATTCCATATATTTTGTTTATTTGTTGCTACTGCTGTTCTGTATTCTCTTTTCTTCAGTTCTGTAGTTAATTTTGCTGCCACCTGTGTGATGTGTTCCCCCGCTCGTACATTGTAAAAATGTTCCAGCTACCAAAGCTAGAGATTTTCCCAGAAGAAAAGATTCACTGCATATTTATTCGCACAACTCGCATCTGCCTTAAATGGTTGAAAATTGTTCTTCTTAATTGTATATATTAAGTTTTTTTGGCTTAGAATTTCTACAGGATGAGGTAGCTGGACCCAAGCCCAATATTGCTTAGTTATCTCTTATGACATGCTTTGTATTTTTAGTGTTACTATTCATGACTTCTCATTCTGACCCCAGCAGTATTTGGATGAGATGTAATTAATTATATTGGGTCTCCATTTCATATACAGTTAATTTCAAGAGGTATTACTGGTTTTTCAGTAATCTTGGATATTTATAATAAACACATATAATAATTGTCTTTTTTCTCCCCTCAGCTGTGGTGATCTGCCATTATCATGCCGGCCACAAAACTTTATGTTGGCAACCTCCCAGAAGATGTGAACAAGACTGAGTTGGAGCAGACTTTCAGAAAATATGGCAGTGTTGTGGAGTTTGATATTCTCAAGGATTATGGATTTGTTGTAAGTTGTCAAAAATTGTTATAAATGGATTCGGTGCCATTCGGTAATTACTGTAATTATTTTCTGTATTGTATGACAGAGGCTATATCTTTTAAAAAATGTATTGAACCCCTTTTCTCCGGGCTTCTGATCAAATTACGGGCACATAAAAACTAGTTGCTGTGACAAAATCATGTTATAATTATTCTATATCAAATTGTCTGACATGATCAACTCCAATGTTGTATATGACTGAATAACTGAATATTTTTGCAGAAGACACCTGGATACAATTTTCTTTATATATTAAGTGAAAAGCATCCTTCATTTGAACCCAAAGGT
The DNA here is from genome assembly GCA_036924085.1 of Ariolimax columbianus. Lineage (NCBI taxonomy): Eukaryota > Metazoa > Mollusca > Gastropoda > Stylommatophora > Arionidae > Ariolimax > Ariolimax columbianus. The sequence goes on along the minus strand of JAVGWX010000007.1, from coordinate 62,906,290 downwards.
ACCAGAAATTATACTATTATCTAGCTGGGTTATAATCCGATTCACGTATTTCACACTTCATTTGGTATCTCTTTTACAATTACCGACATCAATATCTGTTAATCAGCCACTGAAACATTGAGCAAAATATTTCTCCAGCTCTTTCCAATATTTCTTGTATCAACCTCAAGGTTTCTTCTTCATTGCTTCTTTTTATCTGTGGGTTCCATAACAGAGGGATTGTCTGGTGATACTGGCTTCAGGTTTTCTGTGTGTTGGCCGGCCATCTTCTTCTTTGTACGCTGTCAGACGTCAACCTGTATTTTTTAGAAAAAAGCAGTGGTCATCCTGAGGCTGTCGACACTGCCATAGAGCTTGTCTAGTGTTGCCACTGGTGATGGCCACATCTGCTTTCTCTGATCCTCGTATGTCGGGCAGTTTTGCAGCAAGTGTTCAGCGGTCATTTTCCTGGTACCACACAAGCATTCGTCAGTGCCACCTATCTTCAATTTATTGAATAGGTGGTACCTCAGTCTATTGTGGCCTGTGCGCATTCTGAAGACCACGGCCTGCTCTCTTCTGTTCAACTGGTAATAGGCATCGTTTTTGGTGTAGCCAGTATGTTCTGTTTCCCATTTGGTCATGTATCTAGCTCTAATAAGCCTTTTTGACTCTTCGTAGGGTGTTGGCTATCTAAAGAGTCAGCTTAAGATTTTCTGTTCTCTCCCATAAGCTTTCATTGTAACCTGCAGATCCAGAATTTTACCTGGACATGTCCTGTATTGGAAGCCGCAGGAAAAGAGAAGTGTGGAAAGGCCATGAAGCACCTGGTGAACAATGGTCGAAGAGGAAGCCAGTTCAGTCATTTGGACAGAATAGGAACAGATGTAGAGTATTTGTTGTGGTCCTATGTTACAAGAAAAGCCAGATGGATAAATGATGTATATTACTGAAATCTTATGGGTTATAGTGTTGCATAGTATTTTTTTTCGGATTAAAATAAAAATATTGGCATACAAATCTGTAAACTATTTCTGCGCGGATTAAATGGCATTTTTTTGGGTCTCTTTTCAGCATTATGAAACAGAGGCAGAGGCCAAGACAGCTGCAGAGGCTTTAGATGGTTATTCGCATCATGGAAAAAGCATCAGAGTAGAGGTATATATTTTGTTTCTTGGGTCCTGTGAGAGAAAAAGTGAAAGGCAGAGAACCATAATCATTGATCAGGAGCCAATAAATACATTGCACTTTTGTAGGACATAATGCTGTTAGATTATTTTCATCGGTTTGGTGGTGCTGTGGAATTCATGTATTTGTAATTCTGGAGTACACACAAAATATAGGCTGATATGTTGCATACCTACAATATACACGCTTAGGGACATTTGCAAGTGATTTCTAATTCTACAGCCTCCATTTTCATAGTTTTTGTAAAGTGCAAGACAAACATGTGAACTGCTCCATGTGACAGTTTCTAATTGTAGGTCACATTGGAATCATTCCATATTTCTTAACCATTTATGCCGTCTTATTTACGCAATTTGTACATGAAAGGCCAGGACATGGTAAGTAACTCTGTATTTTTACATGCTGACTTCAGTAAAAAATTGATATAAAAAATACTGCTACTGCTAAAATGACGTTTGATATTAAACATACATAATAATAATAATAGCTGTCCATCGTTGTCAATGAGGACCGCTGACATCATCCTTGTCACAGATTTCCCTGTTGGGTGCGCATGTGGCGGAACAGGCCAATGCGGGCACGAAAACATCTGATACATAGCGGGCACGTTTGTAGAAGGTGATGGTGTTCCCGTTGTTCGGGATTTCCGGGTCTCGCGTCTGCTCTGGGCTTTCACAATACGGTCGTCTTCGCCAGTAGCTACACCTGATTTGACTGCGCTTCTCCAGTCAGATCTGTTTTGCGCAAGGCATTCCCAGGTGTGGATGTCTATCTGGCAACTTTTCAGTGAGTCCTTCAGACCCTCTTTAAAATGTTTCTTTGGGCACCCTCTCTCGCGCCATCCCTCTCTAAGCTCACCGTAAAGAAGCTTTTTTGGGAGCCGCTCGTCTGACATACGGACGAGGTCTCCGGCCCATCCTAGTCATGCTTTTTCTAGCAGTGCATGGATGCTGGGTATGTTAGCCCTCTAGAGAACCTTGATGTCAGTGACACGATCTTGCCATCTGATGTGGAATATTCGCCTCAGGCAACCTGTGTGGAAGTGGTTTAACCTCCTTGCATGTCCAGAGTATACAGTCCAGCTTTCGCAAGCGTATAGTAGGGTTGGAATGATGGTTGCACGGCAGACTTTGAGTTTAGTCTTGAAGCTGATGCCACGACGTGCCCACACCATCGAGCGCATTCTACCAAAGGCTGTGCTGGCCTTTGCTATTCTGCTTGCCACCTCATCGTCTAGGCTGACAGATCTCGACAGCGTGCTGCCCAGATATGTGAATTTGTCTACGACATTCAGCGTCTGCCCGCTGACTGTAGTCTCTGGTTTTGTGTACGGCATGCCTGGTGCTAGTTGGTACATCATCTCTGTATTCTTGGCATTTATGGTCAGGCCAAATTTTTGCATGCGGCAGAGAACCGGCCCATTCCAACCTGCATGTTCAGTTCTGAGCTGCTCATTAGAGGGCAGTCGTCAGCAAATACAAATTCCCTGATTATGTCGCCAACTACTTTCGTTTTGACCTTGGGTGCATCCATGTGGTTCTATTTTGGACCGGAAGTTGGAAAGCTGTGTTTGTAATAAGTAGTTCATTTGCGGCACATTTGTTCTCAGAAGGAGCAGTCCGTTACTATTCCATTTTCCGATACCATGTCTGCCAATGGCCCCCTCCCAGGCTGTATGGTCTGTGCCAACCCTAGCGTTGAAATCACAGAGGATGACCAATTTGTCAAATTTGGGGACTGCAGCGATGAGCGCCTCAAGGTCCTCATAAAACTTATCTTTTGTTTCCTGAGGATTTGTCATTGTGTGTGCATATACACTGAAAATATATACTGTTGAAAAACAGTCGTCCACTGAAGCCAATCATTGCCTTGTCAATGTTGAGCTCTCTGACAGGATAATAGATTTTCTGATTATCTTCATTATTATCATCAGTAAAACTTTATGAAATGGGTTGCAACCTGACTGGCATCGAGGAACAGCCTTCTCTGAGCCATTAATTTAAAAAAAAATCTATTCTTTGACCTCACATCAGCAATTGCAGATTGTTGTCTATGCAGATCTAATATATCCTGTATATATATCCTGTATATAGGTTTGTTTCAGGTAGGGCAACTATGCCAAACATAAAATTGATGTAGAAGAAACTTATTTCTTCTGTTGAGCATGGCTTCCACCAACAATTCGTTGTCTCAGCTCACCATATAAATGTAAAACTGGTCATTTATAAATAAACTAAAGTACGGTGCTGATATGGGGCAGCATCAGTATTTAAATTGTTTAGGCCAAGAACATTCCACAAAGCTGTGTTGACTAGACTTCATCTGTCATCAGCCCTAGTGAAGTCACTATTAATTCCGGGCAACATTTGTCAATTTCTTTATTTCATAGCCTCACTCAACTAATCTAAGTGCGACTGCAGCAAACGATTTAAAAAATCACAAATTAGAAATATCGACCGATTTAAAAACTTTTATGTGATAAAGACAACGCACGCCTGTGTAACAGAAGTTAGTTATTTGTTCAGATCTTACATGTTGCGAGATTTCGTGGCTATGGACTGAGCGAGATTTTTTTTTGGCGGGATAGATAATGGGTCGTAAAGGGTTAACACTTTACACCATTAATTAATAGCAAATTAGGAAATACATCAACTACTCCTACAGGGAGATAACTCTTTTCTGCAAACATACACAATTTTAACAAATATATTTAAAATCTTAATATATAAAAAAATACAAATGACAAGTTTCATTATATTAAAAAATGGATATACTTTCAGAGAAATCTAACTTTATCATTGTTTGTGCTATATATAATAGAACATAAACACGTGAAGCCCATTGTTTTTAGGAAAATACAGTGATCAAGGTAGTCAGCTATAATATTGATAACTGTCTTATGATTTTAGATTGGGTCCTACTGCAATGGCTCATTTATGATTCCAGTGTAGAACGTCAAATTCAGCATATAGCCAATCTTGGCTTCTGCAACATGCCAGACTTATATGTCTGTCAAGGGTACGGTGTGGGCTAGTGGTTAAGTGACACGGCTCACAACCAGATGGTGCTGGGTTCGATCCCCATCACAGCACCGGCCGTTACCCCTGGGAAGCAAACCCTTAGAAAATGCAGGAGGAAGCAGGCCCTAACATAAAATGCATGCTGAAGTCGGATGCACTGGGCCGACAGGCACTTAAAAACCACAGTGCAACGCACACAGCCTTTGGGATTAGAAAAATGAGGCGAGCGCCAAAAAAAAAAAAATGTCTGAGGCTTGTAAACAGAATAACTAGTAGCTTCAGACTAGACCACAGCTAAATCAGCGAACATGTCAATATTGAGTCACTTCAAACTCATTAGTAATGGTCTCAACTTAATCTCTGTCTACATTTCTCTATCACAATAACTTGATGTACAATTCAGAACCACTTTCATCACTACTGGGATTTCTGTAATTATTCAAGCACATTTCTCATCCTTTAGCATTCAATGAAATATCAAAAACCAAGATTTTCACTGATTGAAGACAAACTGAGAATTTGTAAATATTTTTATAGACCTGTTATCAACAGCATTTTGGTCTCAAATAACAGAATGATACCTGGCAAGGTTGTTAAAAACATGATCACATAGTGTCATAGTTTGCTTTATTACCTCTACAATAAGGGCATTTCATCATGTGCTCATGAATATAGTTGGCCGATTTTGGCTGGATAAGGGTGTAAAGTGTTAACACTTTACACCTTAGGCCCCATATTGGGAATTATACATCCCCTACTATAAAGGGAGATGCAGTAGTGCACTGGCGGTCAGAGTTTGGCACTCAGTTGGTGCAGGATTTCTTTCCGATTGCAAACTGGCTCTTGTGGTCAACACCGCCACAGAAATTGTGTACCAGCAACAAAATTTGGGAAGTAAAGGTGGCCGGCGTGATGCTGACCTCATCATTCACAAAATAATATGGGATCAGCACCATGTACAAAAAAATATGGGTCGAACACAAATTTCCTATATGCTGCATGGCGCAACGCGATCTTTACTTACTACTTTAAATCACAGGGAGATAACTCTTTACTACATTAAAAAATACAAATAACAGTTGTATATAGAAAAATGGATACTTTCAGAAAAATATAATTTGTTGTCATCCGGGTTATACTATAATCATTAAAATAATGAAATACAAAACATTTAGGTTTTACTCATTGTCTGCACATATATCATGTTTCCCTGGTCTGTTTTACAACCATAACAAGTCTGAATGAAAGAATGAAATGTCAAATGATATTGTCTCTTCCATGGGGCAGAAATCAATAAGCATCCACACATTCCTATTAGAGCACTGAGAACAGGCTTCCCTTTGTCTGTGGTTTGCTGAAACAGGTTTCAGTCTTCAAGAAACAATTAGGAGTCTCTAAATATTTGATGTCATTGTAGATTATTGTTGTAAAAGGTTCTCCAGTAATGACAGGTAAAAAAAGACTGATGGCTAGAAGTCAAATGTCTAATAACACTGGGATAAAATCACTATCCTTTCCGAGTTCGCCAATTGGTTTCACAGATGTAGCCTTTACGCTGGAGCAAATCCTCAGCATTTTTACTGAATGAAGTAGTTATCAAAGTAAATGCAGTGATATTATCAAGGCAATCAGTTAGGCAGTTGCATTATAGATAGCTACATTATGATTATAGCTTTTGCCACTGCAAGTACTAATTATTTTTCTAGCGTACAACGTAAAATTCACCATGTAGCCAGCCAGTCTTGGATTTCACAAGGCAGACAAGTTTAATTGCCAGCCATGAAATGATGAATGTACAGCTTGAAAAGAAGCCTGCTATTGAAAATAGTAATCATGGCAACGTACAGACTTGTAAACAGAAGAGCAAGGAGCTTCTAGGCCTAGACCATTGACAGGACCGATAGATTCTGTGAAATTTTCAATATTTACTTCTCTCAAATATGTCACCCCAGACTCAGGCCCTTTAGCAAACCGTCTCAATTTTTTCTACTGTGCGTCTGTTCCCAATCTCCTGCTACCAAGCCCTGCAAGTAGTAGGATGTAGTCCGGAGACGGACTGCGCTGTTTCATTAGTTTACAGCTTGACGGCGATGTTTGCACCTTTCAGTCCGACACATCCATCTTCGGCAGTGTCTAAATTTTGATATCCCTTTCAGAATTTCCATTACGTCAACATTTTCGATAACAATAAAGTTGATGTCCTATTCAGAACCACTGTCTTTGTCATTACTGGGATTTCTGCCATTATTAAGTATTTCTCACATCCCGAAGCCATTCGATGAAAAGGCAACAGTTGAGATTTTCACAGATGAACTTTGAAATCGTGTAAATGTCATATAAACATAGGACACTATTTTGGTCTTAAACAAAAGAGGTTGTTAAAAACATTGGTTTCGTTTCGTGCAAAATTTGATCATGTATCGATTTGAACACTGGTTAGTTAGAGGGTTAGATGGCGTGATAGTGTGTTAGGCTTATATCGTGTGATAGTGTGTTAGGCTTATATCGTGTGATAGTGTGTTAGGCTTATATCGTCTTATGCTTTTTGGCACGTTAGGGTGTAAAGGGTTATATTACATTAATAAATTTAATTATTTTGGAGAAAAAAAACAGCTATTTCACATACACGGTTGCAGCACAGGCAGTGAGAAACAAATAAATTTGGCAGGCTTTAAAAAATTAAGAAGATGAAGTAAAATACTTAAGATAATTTCATTATAGTTGCCAGACACTTCAATTGTCTGGATCTAGTTGGGTTTTTGTAAAATGAACTGTTTTGAAAATTAAGTTGCAATTGTTAGTCAAACAGTTTATTCCTCATTTGTTGTTGACAGGTATCTCGTAGCAAGGTTAGGCAAAAGGCTGGCATGGGTGGCAAAGGAGAGTGTTACAGATGTGGCGGAGAAGGTCATTGGTCAAAGGAATGTCCAAGAGGACCGTAAGTATACAAATTTTTAAATGTTGCTGGACAAAATGTAATCAAATTCACACAGAAGGTAACTTCACATGTCTTTCAAATAAATCCCAGAACACCAAAATAAGTCTTAACGGCAAATATCTGCGGCTAAACGACAACCCAAACTACTTGGGCGTCACATTTGATCGGCGCATGACATGGAAAAGTCAGATCGAGAGAAACCGAATGAGAGCCAGACAAAGAATGGCAGCCATGAGGAAACTTGCTGGCACAAGCTGGGGAGCAGACGAAAGAATACTTAAAAAAACTGTACACTGGAAGAGTGAGACCAGTTCTCGAATATGGCACTGCGGCATGGTAACCTTTGATAAAATTAGCAAACTTCAAAACCAAGCCATGAGAGTTATAACAGGAGGCATGAAGTCAACGCCAATTGCAGAACTTGAAAAGATTACAAAACTCCAATCCATGACTGACAGAAGAGACTGCAGAGCCCAGCAGCAAGCAGAGAAACTAAGAAGACTGACAGACTATCCAATGCATCAGAGACTAAATAGATTTGGAAAAGGAAAACTAAAGCGGAGAAACTTTGCAGAAATAGCCAAAGCAAAGATGAACGAAGACCCTATGAACACCATAACATCACCAAAGCCCATCCCTACTGTACGCAAACCCACATGGAAGCAGCATATCATTCCGGAGGTGGTAGAAATATACCAGGTATTGGAAACAAGAAAGGAGAGACATAACCCTGAGGTACATAGCGGAAAACTACCCAAGCAAGGACTGGACCCATGCATACACCGACGGTTCTGTAACAAACACAACACAGAATGGAGGGGGAGGGGTATTCCTGAGCCTACCAAATGGTAGAAAAATAACAGTCAGTGGCAACTGGAAAATTCTCAAGCAATTTCAGAGCGGAGGCAGAGGCACTGAAGGCTGCAGTAGAAGCAATGCTGACAGGCGAAAGCAATGAAAGCCAGATAGTCCTGTTTACAGATGCCCTGGCCGTGATTACAGCACTAAAAAGCCAGAAAAACACAGAACTTAATGATTTAAGAGCAGTACTCTGTCAACTATGCCAGCAGTCCGCACCAAAAAGAGTAGTGGTACAGTGGGTTCCATCCCACTGTAACATCCAAGGCAATGAGAAGGCAGACAGACTGGCAAAAGAAGGTGCAAGACTGCCACAACCAGATTCTAGTGTGACCTATGAAGAGTCCAAAAGGTTTATTAGGGCCAGATACATGGCCAAATGGGAAACAGAGCATACTGGCTACACACAAAATGCCTACTACCAGCTGAACAGAAAAGAGCAGGTCGTGGTCTTCAGACTCCGCACAGGCCACAACAGACTGAGGTACCACTATTCAATAAATTGAAGATAGGTGGCACTGACGAATGCACCTGTGGCACAGGGAAAATGACAGCTGAACATCTGCTGCAAAATTGCCTGACATACAAGGACCAGAGTGGCCATCACCAGTGACAACACTAGACAAGTTCAATGGCAGTGTCTACAGCCTCAGGATGACAGCTGCTTTCTTCGAACAAATTCAAGTTGACGCCTGACAGCGTACGAAGGAGAAGAACTTCACATGTAAATTATGCTACTCTTTATCGGGGAGGATCCCTTGAGTCTCATCATTTCAGGAGAAATATGGTCTTTTACAAAGTAATAATTCACCATGTTTTTTAAAAATGATTTAAGAGTAGACTTTACAATGAAAGTGCGAGTAAGTAATGGAGGTCTGAGAGTAGACTGTTTTGCATATAGAGTGTATTGCAGCAGAAGTTAATTTTATCATCAGAATAGACGCTGCCTCTCTTGAAAATATATTTCTTAAGGCACATGTGAATGTCTTTATACTGCTGACTGAACAATAATTATGTGAAATTTACTTTTCATTTATTTCCATAACTACTTGCTAGATCTCGTGGTCAAGGTCGTGGCAGAGGATCTGACAGATATAATCCATATGAGAGGACTCCTTACTACCCAGACCCATATGACTACTATGCCAGGGCTCGCTTGCTTCCACCACTCCCATATGATCGCTACCGAGGATATGATCCATATGAACGTCGATTGCCGCCACTGCCACCCCCACGTGAGCCATTGTATCGTGACTTTGGGAGACAATCACCAGACTACTATCGTAGATCATCACCACCACGTGATCCGTACTATGATTATTATGACAGACGCAGGTAAGGTCTCAACCGGGAAATATTTATGTGCTGAATGATTGTATTGATAATTGTGGATCTGCAATACATGGTAACAATATCTCTCTGTATTTATTGTAGTTAAAGAAAAAATGTATTTGTGTAGTAATTCCGAGTTAATTATCATTAATTAAAAAAAAATCTATCTTTGACATCACATCAACAATTGCAGATTGTCTGTGCCTAATATCTGATGACCAGTACAGGATATATAGTTTTTTTTAGAGCAGTGCAGATGTGCCAAAAATAAAATTGATACAGAAGAAACTTATTTCTTCTGTTGAGCATGGCTTCCACCAATACGTTATCTCTGCTCAGCATATAAATTAGTATGCTCTGCGCACAATTCGTAAAACTTCATTTGTAAATAAACTGAAATAGACATATGGGGCAGCATTAGCATTTAAATTGGATTTAGGACCAGAACATTCCACAAAGTCCTACAGAAGTATGCTGTGTTGACCAGACTTCATCTGTCATCAACACAACTAGACACAGCCCTAGTAAAGTTTGCTATTAATTCTGGTAAACATTAGTCGATTTCATTTTTTACAGCCTCACTCAACTCACTAAGTCTGTCTTCTAAATCACTGCATTAAATTTCCACATCGAATTCAGCCAAAGCTACCGAACGCCCGTTATCACCTCTCAGCGAGTGCAGCAAAGATTCCATCGTTTCAAACACCGTAGTTTAAAAAAATGACAGAAATTGGAAATATCGACCAATTTTTAAATTGTATTCACCAGAAATGACCATGTCTTCTTAAGGGAAATACGTCATTAGTTCAGATCACGCATGATGCGAACTTACGCTGCTATGTAACAGTGAGAGAAGCCTCTATCTAGCGGCGTAAATCAGTGTAGTTAAACCGAGCAAGATTTTTTTTTAAATCCGTAAATTGTTAACAATTATTTCCAGTACGTCCACTTACGACGCTATAATCTTTGAAAGTCTACCCATCTTTTTCAACGATAGTTTGAGCTTCAAGACTAGAAATGATTTATTATTTGATCACTTCAATAGTTGCACATCTGGATTGCTCGTGGATATTCAACACAATTTGACTGGGGCACATAATATGAAAAGTATGCGAATAGAAATTGGCCTAAAAAATAATGGGAAAAACGTCGTGGTAGGCATGAAACAAATTATTTTCTCTCCAATTTCCACCTGCATATTAATGTCATGTAACGCTACAAAATCATAGATAGTTTAAATGCTACATACTAATTTATAATCATAAGATAGTTTAAATTACTACACATGAAGATATGCAGAAAGAGCAGCCCCGACCGTGTGTGCTGGCGAGATGTTGTCAATGGCCTATGCATCAAGAGGGACAATGGGCTTTGATTGACCTGAGAATTGCTTTTACTGGATCTTACACATGGATAATCTATGGATACTAAATGAGATGTATTTGGAAGAACACCTATACCATGTGTTTATTGACTTAAAAAGGTGTAAGGCATTTGATAGTCAAACATTAACATTGTGAGAGTTATTGAGAATCTGGATAGTAAGGCAATAAGCGCAGTCTTTGTGGATAGAAAAATGGATGAATGGTTCTGCACATTCGTCAGCGTAAGACAAGGATGTATACCTTCTCTGACACTCTTCAATATATTCCTAGAAAGAATTATGAGTGATGCCCTTGAAGATCATGTAGCACCGCAAGGATAGGGAATAGAACAATTACCAACTTACACTTTGCAGAAGACATTGGTGGGGACTGAGTCAGAATTTCGGAAATTGATCCGAAGACTGGATGTAGCAGCACAGGGTTATGGAATGTAGATAAAACGCAGGAAAGACACTGAAGGAATCAATGCTGTGATCAAAGCAAATGAACAGAAGCATGAAATTATGAATTTCTTCAAGTATCTGGAACAATCAGTGGCGAGAGATCGACACCATAGGTCCTAGCCAGAATAACACAAACAACAGCAGCGCTTGCACGATTGAAACATATGGAAAGATAAACAACTCACTCTCGCCATAAAGGTCAGCCTAATGCGTTCTTTCTTCACTGGTTCTTTCTATATTTCTCTGCGCCTGCAAAACATGGGCCATTACAGCAGACCCTCAGAGAGAATACAGGCCATGGAGATAGTTTTAGAAAACTCCCAAATGTCACCTACAAAGACCATATCACAAATGATGTATCACGAACTACCGAGAATGCAAGTGGACCACCACGACCTCACAACAATCAAAAGGCGAAAGATGACTTGGTATGGTCACTTCTCGAGGTACAAGGGGCTTGCAAATACCGAACTACAGAGCACGGTACAGGGCAAGTGAAGGCGAGAACATCTAAGAACACAATGTGAAGACAACATCCATGAATGGACCAACCTCTGACCTGAGGAAGCACAAAAACCAACAGCAGACAGAGAGGTATGGCACAGACTTGTGTGAGTGTCAGCAGGTATGTCCCAACGAATTCAAGAGGTCACTCACTGGCTGAACTGAACACGTGGATATTCGAGTATCCTATTCAGACTCATTACACTTAAGAAAGGAACTTCAATACGGTAATGTTTTTGATTGATTTAGCACTGAAATACAGCCACCTAATATACGAGTACCAAAAAATTGTTATATGCTGTATACACACTTTCCCCAAAATGCGCAGAGCCCCTGATTATATTTCAGGCCTCAACAGATTGTTGAGACATGCTGATCTGTACTTGCTGTTATTTTGATTATGCTTACATTATCAGCCAACTATGAAGTACGGTTGATTTTTATTTCCTTAGTGGTTCTCTGAGCGGAGCAGCTGGTGATGACCTCAAACCCTTGTCAAGACCTGCAATGCAAGGAAGGGTTCCAGGACCATATTAGACCCAGCAAAGCAGAGCAGCAACCAATTTGCTGCTTGTACATAGTCCCAACATCATTACAATGATAATCATGGTTTATCTCTGTATTTTGTATACACTGTCCATTGTTGTTGCTTACAAAAAATAAAACATGTAAAGTTACATGTCATATTTGTATAGTGTTCATATTTTTACAAAATTGCATTCACATTTTCAGTCTTTTTATACAGTATGCATTGGAATAACATGAACCCTTTACAGTCCTGCTTAATTTACTAGATCAGTGACTTAACATCCAAGGCAATTGCAGCAACATTGGGTGTCAAATTGTTTTCCTTATTTCAACAGAATATTCATTACCTTTACACCATATGCCGCATATTGGGAAATACACCCCCCACTTCTAAACACAGGGAAATAACTCTTTTTTGCAAACATGTACAATTTGTTTTTAAAAGAATAAAATATTGTAATACACTTAAAAATACAAATGACAAGTTTAAATATATAGAAAAATGGATACACTTTCAGAAAAACATAACTGTCATTTGTGATATATGATGGTCATTTACAAAATTTGAAACATGATTTTTTTCCCCTCCATAAAATATAACATTTACACATTTTCCGCACATATATGTTTGACTGGTCTTTTTTACAACAATAACACGTCTGAATGAAATGTCAAATGATATTGTCCCTTTCATCGAACAGAAATAAATAAGCATCCACACATTCCTATTAGAGCACTGAAAACAGGTTTCAGTCTTCAAGACACAATTGGTGATCTCTAATATTTGATGTCATTCTAGACTTGTTGTAAACGGTTCTCCAGTAATGACAGGTAAAAAAACTGATGGCTAGAAGAAGTCAAATGTCTAATAACACACCGGGGTAAAATTGCTATCCTTTCCGAGTTCGCCAAGTGGTTTCACAGATGTAGCCTTTACGCTGGAGCAAATCCTCAGCATTTTTACTGAATGAAGTAACCAAAATAAATGCAGTGATATTTATCAATGTAATCAGCTGCATTATAGATGGCTACATTATGATTATAGTTTATGCCCCAGTGCAAGGGATCATTTACATTTCCAGTGTAGAATATAAAATTCGGCATGTAGCCAGTCTTGGATTTCACAACAAGGCAGACTTAGGTTGAATTGCCAGACATAAAATGATGAATGTATAATAGCTTGAAAAGAATCCTGCCATGGAAAATAATCATGGCAAATTACATGTCTGTCGGACTTGTAAATAGAAGAGCAAGTAGCTTCTAGACCACAGACAGGACTAATTAGCAACCGTCAACATCCTGCTACTTGCAAAGCCCTTTTCAGGACTTGGTGGTGGGAGATTGAGAACGAATGCAGAAGAAGAGTGCTTGTGGATAGTTCAGGCTACCTATTGTGTACACGTGGACACTTGCAGATGTTTCATACTGTAACAGGTAAATAGATTTCCAACTGATTACATAAGTATTGTTGCTAAACTATTTATTTTGTGCTTCAACTACATTAAAACTCACTTTGTACAATTTTCAGATTAGAACTTGGACATAGAATAAGATTGTTGTGTATTTCATTATACAAAGTGTTGGTCTTTCTTCCTAGTATGACCTTCATTTTATAGATTGATTCTATAGTGTTGTTTGGTTGACCTGTCCAAGTTTTTTCACCGAGAGCCATGACCTTCATTTTATAGATTGATTCTATAGTGTTGTTTGGTTGACCGGCCCAAGTTTTTTCACCGAGAGCCGGGTCATAAGAGGCCAATAACATTGCTTTCTAAACTTTATAGAGGACTTCAAGTCATGACAGTGTGCACCTTACCTTTCATACAGGGTAAAAGCTGGCTGAGTGGGGAGCAACCTTTTGGGCTTGAAACCAATGTGTTTCCCACCCGCAATATTGTACAGGAAGAAAAAGTTAAAATACCTTTCCTGGGGGCAAACTAAAGACCAAGTTTTAAAATTATGTTCTTGCATGTGGTATGTTTTATTTTGTGTTGATCATGATCATTGATTGACCTATACTAATACACATTTGATACACTCATCCTTTGCATTATGGCTTTGTGTTCTTGTGTGAAGTGACAATAGATGTATACTAATTTGTTAACCCTTTACGTCCTTGGCTGTATATTAGGGAAAACAGCTCCTTCTCATGACAGGAAGATAACTCTTTCGCAAGATCAAAGCACCATTTTCCGACTGAGAACCCAACTCATCCCACTTACAGGCACATGAACAGAATTCAACAACACACTTTACGTCCTTGGCTGTATATTAGGGAAAACAGCTCCTTCTCATGACAGGAAGATAACTCTTTCGCAAGATCAAAGCACCATTTTCCGACTGAGAACCCAACTCATCCCACTTACAGGCACATGAACAGAATTCAACAACACACTTCTAAGTGCCAGCTGTGTATGAAACCGTTGATAATAATTTCTTTGAGTATTCAGCAATTTTAGGAAAATGCTTATTCTCAATGGCCAGTTACATGGAACACTTTCTGTAGCACTAGGCAACAGCTTATAAACACATGCAGATACCATTACATAGCATTGGGTAGAAGGTCGAGAGTCCGGATGCTGTTGGATTGGTACCGACAAACATTTTTAACCAATTTTAATTATCTGAATACATTTTTTAAACAAAAGGGCAAAATTACTTATAAAGGAAAATTGATACACATTCAGAAAAATAACTCATTTGTGATATATAATAGTCATTTTAAACAATGTGTAACACAAAACTGTTTTTCAGAAGTATTTTGTTTCTTTACATTTTCCACACATATATCATGTTTGACTGGTCTTTTCTGCAATCTAACTAGTCAGAATGAGCTATCAAATAATATTGTCCCTTCCACTGGACAGAAATCAATAAGCATCCACACATTCCTATTAAAACATTGAAAAAGAACATTGCAGAAGACGGATGTGTCGGACCGAAAGGTGCAAATTCGCAGGACCTAGATCACAGACAGGACCGATAGATTCGGTGTACTTTTCAATATTTATTTCTGTCAATCCGTAATTCCAGGCTCATTAGCAACCATCTGAACTTCAAAATCCATTTAGGAATTTCCATTACGGCAAAAGTTCCAATTTTCACAGATTTCACAAACTGAAAACTTGTAAATGTCATTATATAAACACTAGCGACGCCATTTAGGTCTTAACCGAAACATCATCATCCAGCGATGTTGTTTTTTGATCATGTATCGGTTTGAAAACAGCGGTTATCAGAATGCGCTAGGGCAGTGTTTCTCAACCCTGAGCTGGTTTTTCTAAACAAAAATGTTAAAACTTGAAATTTTTCGTTTTCAATCATTTATTGAAAGATTGATTTGTTATAAAGAATCACTTACCAGTTAAATTTAGTGTGATCCCTGCGCTTTGTGTGACACAGCTTATTGAACAATATCTGGTTCTATATTTGTTAAAAGAAGTCGCAAGTTGCCTCTGTCACATCGATGCGTTGTTTTTGCAGCAACATCACTACAGAACTAAACCCTTTCTCTTACTAAATATGATGTTGGAAATGCTGTAATAAGCAGTTTAATTTGTTACCAAAGAAGAGGATAAGACTTCCTAATCTGGATCCAACATTTTTCGCAATGAACGTTACTAAACCGAACTTGTTTCTGAAAGTCATTTTGTAGTTCAATCAGCTCTTCTTCTTAGAGATGTTCACTATCAAGTCTGTTTCAAACGGATCAATCGCCCATCCTGGTATGTTGATTTTCTTCAAATCTTATATCATTCTTTAACAGCCTCCAAATAGCAGCAATACATTTCCAAATCTGCATCTTTCAAGCTGTCCCTTGTCTAATTGCTGCAAACATGGAAACTGATATAGTTTACAACAACCGTGATTATTTTTAAACAATCCCAATTTGCTGATGAACCCGATAATAACTCCTTTCACTTTGATAAGACTGATATCGTTCCCCTCCAGCTGATGAACGCCATAATAACTCCTTTCACTTTGTTAAGACTCATGTTGTTCCCCTGCAGCTGATGAACCCCATAATAACTCCTTTCACTTTGATAAGACTGATGTTGTTCCCCTGCAGTTGATGAACCCCATAATAACTCCTTTCACTTTAAGAGGGATGTTGTTCCCCTGCAGCTGATGAACCCCATAATAACTCCTTTCACTTTAAGAGGGATGTTGTTCCCCTGCAGCTGATGAACCCCATAATAACTCCTTTCACTTTAAGACTCATGTTGTTCCCCTGCAGCTGATGAACCCCATAATAACTCCTTTCACTTTGATAAGAGGGATGTTGTTCCCCTGCAGCTGATGAACCCCATAATAACTCCTTTCACTTTGTTAAGACTCACGTTGTTCCCCTGCAGCTGATGAACCCCATAATAACTCCTTTCACTTTAAGACTCATGTTGTTCCCCTGCAGCTGATGAACCCCATAATAACTCCTTTCACTTTGATAAGACTCATTTTGTTTCCCTGCAGCTGATGAACCCCATAATAACTCCTTTCACTTTGATAAGACTGATGTTGTTCCCCTGCAGCTGATAAACCCCATAATAACTCCTTTCACTTTGATAAGACTCATGTTGTTCCCCTGCAGCTTAAGAAGGATATCATTTAACTTGTAAAATACATCTGAAAGATAGGCCACATCTTTACGCAGTACTTCAGTTTCAATGCTAAGCTGTTCTTTCATTGAATCAAGAAACTTCATAATTGTGTAAAATAATGATCAAAATCTGTTCAAACAATTGCCATTGGACAGCCATCTTACTTCATTGTGTTGGAGAATACATTCAAACTCATCATCACTGTCATTGCACAATTTACCTCGTGGCAGCAAGAGATTGAGAACGAACGAAGCCAAGCCAAACGCATGAATCTGTTTAAACTCTTTACAGTCCCGCCTAATTGATTGGATTAATTTCTTAACACTTTACAATCCAGCCTAATTCTTCTTCTTCCTCGTTTGTCAAATCAAGCCTAATTGATAAGATGTTATGACATGGGACACGGATCTAATCAATTAGGCTGGACTAAATGTAAGTAGTGGAGGTAGGGACATTTAATGCATTTAAGAATAGATAAGATGCACATAGCTTTTTAGAGAAATGAAATGTAAAAGAAACTGGTTGTTCACAGACTCGGTATAGTCTTTTTAACCAGTATTAATAACGTTAAGTTCAACTAACTCATTTTATTTGTAGAGCGAACCTTACCACAAAAAAACAAAAACATTTACAGGTAATAATAGATGAAACAAGCTCTATTGAAATGTATGGTTTACCCATAATGTACGTGTAAATTTGTATACTAATGACAGCAAAAGCAAACATATTGACATACATTTAACAAATGAAACTTCACAATTTTTTTGTCACAAATAAATACCACTACCTTTAAAATAACATAGTATTGTCCACCATACCAATACATCATATAATTCGCTGTCTGATCTGCGCTATTATAGTAATTGGTGTCAAGGACATGTGATTATGTGACTTCTAAGTCCTGCATGTGGTAGACAAAGGTAGGTGCTGGTACACGCATTTTTAGCAGGAATGAGATGGAAGAATTGGAGAATGGCATATGGAATATTTTAACAAGACTTTCGTCATTTTTACAAGATACTTATCTCTACTTTCACCATTCTAACAAAGCTACCTAAGGTACTCTACTTTCACCCTTCTAACAAAGCTACCTAAGGTACTCTACTTTCACCCTTCTAACAAAGCTACCTAAGGTACTCTACTTTCACCCTTCTAACAAAGCTACCTAAGGTACTCTACTTTCACCCTTCTAACAAAGCTACCTAAGGTACTCTACTTTCACCCTTCTAACAAAGCTACCTAAGGTACTCTACTTTCACCCTTCTAACAAAGCTACCTAAGGTACTCTACTTTCACCCTTCTAACAAAGCTACCTAAGGTACTCTACTTTCACCCTTCTAACAAAGCTACCTAAGGTACTCTACTTTCACCCTTCTAACAAGATGACCTGCTATATACGTTCACTTTTCTTACAAAATGACCTGTTATATACGTTCACTATTCTTACAAGATGACCTGTTATATACGTTCACCATTCTTACAAGATGACCTGCTATATACGTTCACCATTCTTACAAGATGACCTGCTATATACGTTCACCATTCTTACAAGATGACCTGCTATATACATTCACCATTCTTACAAGATGACCTGCTATATACGTTCACCATTCTTACAAGATGACCTGCTATATATGTTCACCATTCTTACAAGATGACCTGCTATATACGTTCACTATTCCTACAAGATGACCTGCTATATATGTTCACCATTCTTACAAGATGACCTGCTATATACATTCACCATTCTTACAAGATGACCTGCTATATACGTTCACCATTCTTACAAGATGACCTGCTATATACATTCACCATTCTTACAAGATGACCTGCTATATACGTTCACCATTCTTACAAGATGACCTGCTATATATGTTCACCATTCTTACAAGATGACCTGCTATATACGTTCACTATTCTTACAAGATGACCTGCTATATATGTTCACCATTCTTACAAGATGACCTGCTATATACATTCACCATTCTTACAAGATGACCTGCTATATACGTTCACCATTCTTACAAGATGACCTGCTATATACGTTCACCATTCTTATAAGATGACCTGCTATATACGTTCACCATTCTTACAAGATGACCTGCTATATACTTTCACCATTCTTACAAGATGACCTGCTATATACTTTCACTATTCTTACAAGATGACCTGCTAAATACTTTCACCATTCTTACAAGATGACCTGCTAAATACGTTCACCATTCTTACAAGATGACCTGCTATATACTTTCACCATTCTTTCAAGATGACCTGCTATATACTTTCACCATTCTTACAAGATGACCTGCTATATACTTTCACCATTCTTACAAGATGACCTGCTATATACTTTCACCATTCTTACAAGATGACCTGCTATATACTTTCACCATTCTTACAAGATGACCTGCTATATACTTTCACCATTCTTACAAGATGACCTGCTATATACTTTCACCATTCTTACAAGATGACCTGCTATATACTTTCACCATTCTTACAAGATGACCTGCTATATACTTTCACCATTCTTACAAGATGACCTGCTATATACGTTCACCATTCTTACAAGATAACCTGCTCTGATAACGTGTTGCATGCTTTTTAATACTGGCAATTGCAGTCATCAAAACAATTTCACGAAACAAGGCTGTCAACAGGACATTGCTAACCAAGTGTTTGATAATATACTGGTAGGGTTAAAGTGAGTGTCAAGAATATTTCATGACGTAGTCCGAATGAAAAGTTTATAATTATTGACAACACGTTAAAGAAAATGAGACAGAATGTGAAGCACGTAGAGACATCTTTCTAAAAAAAAAAAAAAGTAGCAAAGATTGCGCCATAACTGCCTGTGGGTCTACATTGCTCTTCTGTTTTAGTTCATTATAGATACCGCCAGACTGGATTTGCCGGGAATTCACACTAGTCAACGACTTACACTTGTGTTCAGGGAAGCGTGTTGTTGTTTTCTATTTGGACTGGTTAATTCGTTCGTTTTGTGTTTTCTTCCATCCGATTTTCCTGTAATGGACATTTACTGTATGAATAGCACTAAGCTTAAACATGTGTAAAATTTCACGGTCTAGTTCACACGGCTGGACTTCACGAGATTGGCGTCCTTTGACCTAGCTGAAGACTGTCAGCTTTGTGATATAAAATTTAGACACAACTATAATGATCTGCCACCTGGAGAGAGATCGGCTCTGTCAGGTGTGTAACGGCCTAAGCATGGCGGTAATTGGTACTACAAACTGCAATAATGGTGCCTCAACGACCTTCTAGGTTATGGAACTGATGATGATGAACCTATTGAAGATACTAGATAAAATAATATACCGGTAACCTATTAGTTAATTCCAACTTGCACAGCACGGATTTAGAAAGGACAGAAACTAGTTGGATACTTTATTTGCGTTTGTCAGATTTTCGAAGAAACTTAATTATAATGCGGAACAGACTATTGTACCTCTTTGTTGACAAGGAAAAGGTTTTGAATCTAGCTAGAAGAAAGAAATTATGGAGTTTTGAAATCGTGGAAAAACAAGGACAATTTTGATCAACATGGGCCATGCTGAAAGTGATAATGATATGTGAACTAACATGTTGGTTTGAAGTTACACATGTGCGACGAGGATGTGTATTACCACTCCTGTTCAGTTTTGTGAGCAGGGTAAAGTAAACTCAAAACTGACAACATATAATCAACTCCGTTTCACTGATCATCTAGCTTATTTCCAGAAGAAACATCTGTCAACACATTTGTATGTCATAACAAGTGACGTATACTATTAAAATAAACACGGACGTGATGAAAGTCAGCCATACGGAAAGGCCAATTCCAGGTAAAAAAATACAGAGCTTCATCAAATTCAAACGACTCAAAATAGAAAGGACGAAGATGTAGAAATGAATAAGCTGGTTGCTTTGCGTCAGGATAAACTAATCATAGCTGAGCAAGATATTATTCCACCTAAAGGTGCCGGCCCTGGAAACAGGCTACGCGCGCAGTCTGGCTAAATGTATAGGGATCGAAGAAGGAAGGTAAATAATGTTTACAAAATGTGCTGAAATCTTATTCTTCTCATTCGCCATGCTTTTTCTTGTTACGTCTACAAGTGAAAACCTGTTCTCTGAATAAAGGTTGCTGCCTGCTGTAGTGGAGGGGTCTTCAAGGCTTCCTAACAGCTTTGTGTGGATATCCGGTTCCGTGGGCCAGTGCTCAGTACGCAATTGGCTAGGCATATAACAGTCTTGCAGGATATAGTTGGATGTCTGTGCTGCCTGCCCGCACAGTCACATTGGGGATGGAGCCATTTTTAGCCGGTGTAAGTGGCTGTTCAATCTGTTATGTCCCATTTTCAAGCGGAGCAGGATCACTTGTTTTGCTCGCTCAAGACAGTGATAAATGTCTTTCGTTTGGTCAACTTTCCTTATTGCTTCGATAAGTATCTTCTTTTCTTGGAAGGTGATTATTTGTTTGTTTTGTTATCGTGTTACTCCTTCCTTTACCAACCCGTCTGCTGTCTCATTTCCTGGTAAGCGACCGTGTGATGGTATCCACTGTATCACTGTCATTATCTTGGCTTTTAGTTCGCCCAATGCTTTCTTAAGCTCTGTCAGTTTATTATTCTTGTGGGCTTGCAGAGCTGACATTGCATCTGTAAGGAATACAATCTTCTGATATTAGCTTGTTGCAAAAAATGATGCCTACTGTCAGTTGAACAGAAGAGAGCAGGTCGTGGTCTTCAGACTCCGCACAGGCCACAACAGAGGTACCATCTATTCAATAAACTGAATATAGGTGGCACTGACGAAATGCACCTGTGGTACAGGGAAAAGGACCGCTGAACATCTGCTGCAAAATTGCCCGACATACGAGGACCAGAGAAAGCACGTGTGGCCATCACCAGTGCCAACACTAGACAAGCTCTATGGCAGTGTCGACAGCCTCAGGATGACAGCTGCTTTCTTCGAACAAATTCAAGTTGACGTCTGACAGCGTACGAAGAAGAAGAAGAAGCTTGTTGTGTTGCTAATCATTTACGCAACAATAATTAATGCCTGTACTTCAGCCGAGTAGTTTTGAACATAATTTTCCAGTGAATGAACTAGTGGTTTCATCTCCTTATCTGAGTAGACAGCACAGATTCATGTGCCTCCATTCTTCACTGTTCTTGTTGCTGATCCATAAGTATATACCCGGATCAATGCTTCTCTGTGGTACAGTTCACTGCTCTTGTTGCTGATCCATCAGTATATACCTGGATCCATGCTTCTCTGGGGAACAGTTCACTGTTCTTGTTGGTGATCCATCAGTATATATCTAGATCCATGCTTCTTTGGGGTACAGTTCACTGTTCTTGTTGGTGATCCATCAGTATATACCTAGATCCATGATTCTTTGGGGTACAGTTCACTGTTCTTGTTGTTGATCCATTAGTATATACCTGGATCCATGCTTCTTTGGGGTACAGTTCACCGATCACATCGCATGCTGCCGCATTCTTGTGGAGAGCATTTTGGTCTCCCATGGGGTAGGTGTCAGTTATGAATGTTTTTATGCTGAGGTTTTGATGTTGTTCCAATGGGCTTGGGAGGAGTATTGGGTTTACGTCCTTAATGATATCTGGTAATTCATCCTTATATGTTCTTATTAATATTTTGGACCGATAAACAAAGCTACTCTTCAATCTTCCACTGGAAAGATCTCCGAATATGTTCTTCATTGGGTGTGCTGTCATGTTTTTGTTAATTTCTGCTTATATCATGGTCTTGGTGTCTCGTCTATAGGATAGAGGTGTGAGGCCTGTGATTTTTTCCATTTCGTTTATTGGAGTTTTTTTCACTCTTGTTTTTGTACCTTATCTACGGTTTATAGTGGCATACCAGTAAAAACAGTTATAGGACATGCAATCATTCTAATGGATACACACACAAAAAAAGCAAATGAATAACAGTAAATTCATATCACTCTATTATTAGTGTAAACATCGGTCTTTATCAGGATGCAAAAACAAAAGATGAATCATGAAATGAGATTCTTGCAAAAAAGCGGCTAGTGTCACTAAGAAAGAAAAACGAAGACACCTGACGGGAAGTTATAAAAACAGAACAACAGGTGGCATATGTTGACAGACATAATTAAATATTTACAACACGTCATGAATGTATCAGAACCTACCGGCTACACGAACCATATCACCACACAGCTGTCTTTCATAGCAAGAGGAATAACTAACTTCCTCCTTTAAATTGACGTAAATGGACAGAATGCAAAGTTTGCTTTAAAATGCTGCGATATATTTTAACATCCCGCTGGGAAGCGTTCTTGTTGCATGATTTAACGGGAACTTAAGATCAACACATCATTTGCATGGGGGCGATACTTCCAGTTTATCTTTACATGTGCTGACTGGTGTAGTCGATCGTGGATATCCACTTCTAAGGAGACGTTTTGACTGTTTAGAGTTCTTTACTATGGTAATGATCATGTGATATCTGGATCGAATAACTATATATATATATATATATATATATATATATATATATATATATATATATATATATATATATATATATATATATATTCATCATCATCAGACTAGTTAGCCGGATACTGGTATTGAAGTCTGATCATGTCGTGTCACTATCGTCTGTTATCGGCATATCTTTTCAGCTCAGCACGAGTCTACTCCCCAATCAATGTTTTTGCACAGCTGTGTGATGTATTTATTTCTTGGACGTTCACTTCTTCTTTCTCCATGTATTTTACCTACCAGTATTTTCAACAGTAGGGCCCTATGTCTCATTTTGTGACAAAGCTAAGGCAATCTACCTTTTTGTCTAATTTTCATTAGATGAATATGTGCTCCTACATCGTTAAGCACGTGCTCGTTTTATCTTTTCTTCTGTCCAGCTCACTCGCTGCATTCTGCGAAAGCTATACACATCAAATGCCTCTAAGGTATTTTTACCCTTTTTCGTTTTTCCAAATGAGTCCATGTTTAGGAGCCGTACAGTGTTGCTGGTAGATATGCGCGGTGAATATTCTCTATACAGCTCAGTATTAATGTTACCTGCTAAGTCCAGTGAAATATTGAATGTTCACATCAACTGAATGCTCACCATATATATATATATATATATATATATTGGTGATATAATTGTGGGTTTGGCCTGGGACGCGAGTGTAAAATAAGTGATATTTCTTATCAATATAGTTACAGTAAGGAAGAAAACGGAGACATACATAAACTACTATTGGTTCTATACATTACTTAGCACATGAATTATGCAAGATGACCATTTGTGTTTTCTCTAATCTTGTTCTGTTTTAGCTACTCTGCTGCCTTGCGATTTCTCGATCATTTATGATTTCTTATAGTTTATATCGTCTAAATGCTATTCACCTTGGCATAAACAAGAATAACTAAAATTAAGACGCGAAAGCCTAGATAGCTTTACGAAACAACAACTAGCTGACCCGTGCGGAACATCTGCCCGTCATTCTTCATCTTCTTTTCTTTTATCGTCTCACTTTCTACAAGGTTCTAGCCCAGTGTCGTGGCATGTATTTGTCTTTCTCTTCTCTCGTGGCCCAAGTCAAATGTTTCCCAATTTTACGGCATGTCTCGTTTACACCGTATATCCACTTTTTCCTCGGCCTACCTCTTGCCCTCCTTATTGATGTTCTCACGTGGAAGGTTGCATGAACAATGTTGTCTGGTTGCATTCTCACAATGTGGTCAAACCAATTCATTCATTGTTGCTTGATGTGGTATAGGAAGGGAATTGTCCAAACATTATCCCAAATACTCAGATTTGTGATTATGTCTGTTCTTGTGTTGTGAGGTTCTTTCCTTAGGTACCGCATTTCGCAGGTGGCTAACTTTCGTTCCTGGGCCTTATTCAATGCCCATGTCTGGCACTGGTAGCACAGGGTTGGGTTGAAGATACCATTTATCATGTTTTTATTGCTTGGGGGGAAATCTTGGGGGGTCTTAGTAGTCGAGACAGCTGGTATGTGACAGCGTTTGCACTCTCATTTCTATCTCTGTGACGAGTCTGCCACCATCAGTTAAAAACAATTCTCAAATACCTACATTCTTGTACCTGCTTTATTTTTGTTTCATCCACATGAATATCAAGTGTAATGTGATTTCTACCAATATTCATTGTCTCTATTTTTAATGTGTTTATATTCGCATTGCACATTTGATAGTTCAAGTAGAGGAAGTCAATATGACGTTATAGGTTCTGTTCATTAGAATGACATTGGTCGTCAACAAAGAGCAATTCGTTGGTACTTTCCTGTTCTGTAATTGCCTCCTGTGTGATTTTATTGATATAAGTGACAAAGAGGAGTGGCGAGAGAACACAGCCCTCTATTATGCCTGATGAAATGGGGAACTACTCCTACATACCTTCTGTTGTTCTTACTGCACTTTGGCTGTCCTGAAATAGGACTTTGATGTTACTTAGGAGAGGATCTTGCAATCCGTAATCTGCCAGGATATCTCATAATTGTTTTATGTTGACTATTGAACACCTTTTATTGATCTATGAATATAAGGCTATTGTTTCCATCATATTCTATAGAACGTTGACATATTTGTCTCAATGTAAATATTGCGTCTGTGCAGCTCTTTCGTTTCCTGAACCCGAACTGATTATTTCCTAGTTGGGGTTCCAGTGTCGGTCTTGATATTCTTTCTAGTATCTTTGTATGTATCTTGTCTATGTTGCTTAGAAGAGAGATTCCCCTATACGTTTGCACTTGCTTGTCGCCCCCCCCTCCCCCAGATGGGAATGATGATTGCTCGTTGCCAATCTGTCGGTACCTTTCTCAACGTTCAGACCACATTAAATATTCTGGTCAGCTAGTCCACTGCAGTTAACTTAACTAAACGTCTTTATACAGGTTTAAAAGACTTCAGAGTCTGTATACAACCAGTTTTATTTACATTTCCATGCTCTAAAGCTATGCGCATGCAATCTATTATTAAATGCATTAATTGTCACTGCCTCCACTACTTCCCATGTCAATGCATTCCAAGAATTCGTTACTCTTTGAATAAAAAACTATTTCAAAATATTTAATCTGGACCTTCCTTTAGTTAATTTGTAGCTATGCCCTTTTGTTTTTGTAGGTGGTTCTATTTAGAAAAAACAACCTGTTATAATCTAATTGATCCTTTCCTTTGATTATCTTATAAACCTGTATTAAATCACTTCGAATTATTCTATTTTTTAGACACTGTAGGTCGGCTTTTCTTAGTCTTTCTTCATAACTGTAATTCAGAAATCCAACTATCAGCTTTGTCGTTCCCTGTATCTTGTCAAGCATGTTTACAATATCATAGAGAATATACCAAGAAGAGTCCACAGCTCTATGTTTGCAGACGATCTGGCTATGTGGACCTCTGAAGAAAATCTCACCGTAGCAAACAATCGGATGCAGCAGACCCTAACATCGCTGGAGGAGTGGGCGAAATCATGGCTGGTCAAAATAAATGAAGAAAAAGCAACATGTACGATCTCCCTTTCAAATAAACCACAGAACACAAAAATAAGTCTACATGGCAAATATCTGCGGCTAAACGACAACCACAACTGCTTGGGCGTCACATATGATCGGCGCATGACATGGAAAAGTCAGATCGAGAGAAACCGAATGAGAGCCAGACAAAGAATGGCAATCATGAGGAAACTTGCTGGCACAAGCTGGGGAGCAGACGAAAGAATACTTAAGAAACTGTACACTGGAAGAGTGAGACCAGTTCTCAAGTATGGCATTACGGCATGGGCAACAGCAGCAAAGGCAAACTTTGATAACATTAGCAAACTTCAAAAACAAGCCATGAGAGTTATAACAGGAGGCATGAAGTCAACGCCAATTGTAGAACTTGAAAAGATTACAAACCTGCAATCAATGACCGATAGAAGAGACAGTGGAGCCAGCAGCAAGCAGAGAAACTAAGAAGACTGACAGATCATCCAATGCACCAGAGACTAAATAGATTTGGAAAAGGGAAACTAAAGCGGAGAAACTTTGCAGAAATAGCCAAAGCAAAGATGAGCGAAGACCCTATGAACACCATAACATCACCAAAGCCCATCCCTACTGTACGCAAACCCACCTGGAAGCAGCATATCATTCCAGAGGTGGTAGAAAATATACAAGGTATTGGAAACAAGAACAGCCAGACGGAAAAAGAAAGAAGAGACATAACCCTGATGCACATAGCGAAAAACTACCCAAGCATGGACTGGGCCCATGCATACACCGACGGTTCTGTAACAAACACAACATAGAATAGAGGGGGAGGGGTATTCCTGAGCCTAACAAATGGTAGAAAAATAACACTGTCAGTGGCAACTGGAAAATTCTCAAGCAATTTCAGAGCGGAGGCAGAGGAACTGAAGGCTGCAGTAGAGGCAATGCTGACAGGCGAAAGCAATGAAAGCCAGATAGTCCTGTTTACAGATGCCCTGTCCGTGGTTACAGCACTAAAAAGCCAGAAAAATACAGAACTTAATGATTTAAGAACAGTACTCTGTCAACTATGCCAGCAGTACGCGCCAAAAAGAGTAGTGGCACAGTGGGTTCCATCCCATTGTAACATTCAAGGCAACGAGGAGGCAGATAGACTGGCAAAAGAAGGTGCAAGATTACCACAACCAGATTCTAGTGTGACCTACGAAGAGTCCAAAAGGTTTATTAGGGACAGATACATGGCCAAATGGGAAACAGAGCATACTGGCTACACAAAAAATGATGCGTATTACCAGTTGAACAGAAGTGAGCAGGTCGTGGTCTTCAGACTCCGCACAGGCCACAACAGACTGAGGTACCATCTATTAAATAAACTGAAGATAGGTGGCACTGACGAATGTACACGTGATACAGTGAAAATGACCGCTGTACATCTGCTGCAAAATTGCTCAACATACGAGGACCAGAGAAAGCACATGTGGCCATCACCAGTGCTAACACTAGACAAGCTCTATGGCAGTGTCGACAGCCTCAGGATGACAGCTGCTATCTTCTAACAAATTCAAGCTGACGCCTGACAGCGTACGAAGAAGAAGAAGAAGAAGACAAGCATGTTTATATCTAGTATTCGATAAGGACCCCACATCTGTACACAATACTCTAATGTAGGTCTAACTAATGCTTTCTACAGTTTGACAATCACTTCGTTGTTCCTATGTTTAATATTAATTTATCAGCAACATTTCTTATCCATCTAGTTCCCAGTTTGC
Source organism: Ariolimax columbianus (assembly GCA_036924085.1). Taxonomy (NCBI): domain Eukaryota; kingdom Metazoa; phylum Mollusca; class Gastropoda; order Stylommatophora; family Arionidae; genus Ariolimax; species Ariolimax columbianus. The sequence goes on along the minus strand of JAVGWX010000007.1, from coordinate 62,878,249 downwards.
CATGGTTGCGAAAACCCTAACCTCGTGCGTTATAGGTGCACAGGAGTAGTTGGTCAGGATGCTTTCTCATTATGTGGCCGAACCAATTGATTTTCGTTTGATCATTATATTCAGACCAGACCTCTTCCTTCAACTATTCTTCTCACATCTTCATTGCGCAATATGTCTCTCCTAGTTACCTTGATTGTTTTGCGTAGGCATCTCATCTCACATGTTGTGATATTTGTTAACTTAATTTAACTTAACTTAACTTAACTTGACGTCTTTATACTGGGTTAAAAGACTCATCAGAGTCTGCATACAACCAGTTACATTTGCATTATCTTGCTATAAAAGCTATGCGCATCCAATCTGTTCTTAAATGCGTTAACTATTCCTGCCTTCACTACCTCCTGAGGCAATACAATCCAAGCATTCACCACTCTCTGACTAAACACATTTTTCCTTATATCCAATCTGGACCTTTCTTTATTTAATTTGTAGCTGTGCCCTCTTGGTCTTGTTGGTGGTTGTATTTTGAAAAAAACTTGTTATAATCTAATTTAACCTGTCCTGTGATTATCATATGAACCTTTATTATGCCACCTCGAATTCTTCTCTTTTTTAGACACTGTAAGCCAGTTTTTCGGAGTCTTTTCTCATAAATGTAATTGTGGAATCCCACTATCGGTTTTGTCGCTCTTCTTTCTATCCTTTTCAGCATGTTTATATCTCCTCTACGAAAAGGACTCCACACCTGTACACAAAGTTTTTGTTGAAGTCCACGTTTGGCATTGGTAATAGAGAGTTGGCATGAATATACTGTTGATTAGCATTCTTGTTCTTTTTGTGAACATGTTTACATTATGGTGTTTCAATAATTGTGACAGTTGGTATGCAATTGCATTTGCTTTCGTGTACTAAACTTGGAAATTCATTTTAATTTAGCAATAAATGTCAAAATGGCAACTCTTTATAATTTAAATATAACGTAATATCCTCTAACGACCAACATGGCACTCTCCCTGGCTACATTCTGTAGTATGCCGGATAATGCATGTGCTAAATTGTGAATGCAGTTGTGGTAAATAAAATAAAAAGTAGAGGTTGTTTTGGTAATGGCTCACAATGATAGAAATCACAGAAATATCGAATATAAACATTATCAATCCTGCCCCGTAATATCCGGTCCAACGTCATATTAATATAAGAGATAGCCGTAGCTGATTTTGGAACAAAAATCATTTCATTGTCATACTCAAAGAAAAGAAAACCAGATAAAAATAAAATTTAAAAAAAACCCATAAAGTGGCGCGTTCCGTTCTTCGGACTAGATCATGCTACTTGCAAGCCCTGTTCAGGGTTTGGCAGCGAGAGATTGAGAACGAACTCAGAATAAAACAGATACAAAGAACCCAGTCATCAATGACGCTGCGAGGAGCGAGTGGCCAAACGAGAAGCGAATGGCCGAACGAGGAGCTAGTGGCTGAGCGAGGAACGAGTGGTCGAACGATTGTGGCCGAACCAGTGGCCGAACGATTGTGGCCGAACGATTTCGACCTACGAGGCACTGGTAAGATATCGTCAGAGCGTATGTTGTTTTTGAAAAGTGATATCTTACGATGTGCGATCTGGAGATGAAATAAGGCAACCTAAATTAGGGGCTTGGAAAGTGCCAGAAAGATACCAAAGTGGAGAGGGAGTCAGTATACTCTGCCACCTTAGATCCTGACGATTTCAGAATGATCCTTTAGCTTTGGTCATAACTGGAACTCAAAAGAAGTTGTCATGTCTTTTTGACAAAATGCCGACTTGGAATGAATACAGTGAATCCATCGTTGGCGACAATGTCTTGAAACGTAGACTACATGCATTCTCTATTGATGGGCAGTCTCTTTTTAACTTCTATCCGAGGTGCGTAGAGAATGCACATATGCTTCAAGTACAACTAGATCCACAAGGTGATAGACTAATTGTCGCTGGATCAAGTCAGCCAATAACCATCATTGCTATCATGTGAACAGCATTAACGAACAAATGTTACCCGAAAGGGTTTCCGTACTGCCTCTACACGTGCATTTTCACCTAGCAACGCAATGCAACACTGCACTCTGTACTTTTCGCCGCTCTCATTTCTCTCAACAGTCTGCACCAAACAAAACCACGGCTGTGGACTTCATTGCTCTGTCACTCCATCTGTCGCTCCTTTCAGCTTTCGTCTACTTTAGTGTGGAATTCTGAACAGATTGCTGGCGGAAAATGACATGCGGGTGTTGATATAGGAGTAACGTTCTGTGCTGTTTGCTGCTGCTGTTGTTGACTTTCACCAAGGAAAAGCGATTACTTACAACCTGTGTATTGTGACTCGAAATGACTGCTTATTCATTTTCTTGTTATCCTCAAATTCATCTAATATAGGATTATAATATACGCAGGGCCTGCTTTTGATATAAAGTGTGTAAAATTTGGATTTTATTATCAATGTTACCAACCTTTAACGGAATATCTAGTGGATTTATTATTTTTTATTTCGATGAAATGTAATGGAATTTTCTACCAAGCACTCACTAAATTACGTGTTTTAAATGTACGTTTTCAAATTTACGGGAATATCCAATGTATCTACCTTCCCGTGGCAGATTAGTGCGCGTGTGTCGGTACATATAACCCCTTGAGCTATGTCGGCGTCTTCATATCTACAAGAAAGGACCTCCAAGATTGATAGGTCGAAGAGAAGGGCTGAAAAAGAAGACTCATTGCAAACATGTTGCTTTGCAGGTAGGCTGGGGACAATCCCGTTATAAAGAAGGCAAATCTGACAGAAACATCTGTTGAAATCGTCTGCACTTGGCCACATGCCTAACGAAGCTGTGAGATGGTTTCTCGTTTGATTTACGCGAACGACGAAGATGAAGATGAAATTAATGAACTTCATATCATATAATGTTCATCCTCGTGACGCGGATGCTAAAACTGTCTGTAGCCTCAAAGACAGAGAAAGCCCTTTGGTCGAATCAATTATTAAAAAACCAGATAAGATGTATCTCCAATGAAAATGATTTACAATGAACGTTGGCTCAAAGTCATCAGAATGAATAGGGAATATTTGCATTTTTTAGTTACAATTGTTGCTTTTATATTTGAAGTTGACTGAAGGAGCCAAATACGAAAAGGTAGTAAATAAACACATTTTGTCGTTGTGGATGATTTGAGAAATGTTAGTGTACCATCTCTCTGTGATTGTAAGATGAGAAGGTCGTTGTTGATATTGAAAGGCACTGGTGCTGAGTGAATTAACTCTAAACATTATTTCTTTTGTGGCTGGTTACTGTGGTCCTTCTTGCATCCCTTGGCGTGCTTACTCGCTTGCTTACTTACTTTCCGTGTCCTGGGCACCATGTCAGACATCATGTTTCCAATGTTCGGCCACGTGGATTGCCTTGTCGTTCATTCTCAACACGTCCTCCATATTGCATGTTTCAGAACGTTTGGGCAGATCATCAGATGGACTGGGCCTTGTGTTGAGACTCCTTCGTTGTTAATTTTTTTAATTTAAAAAAAATTGTATGTGTTTGCCTCACTAGTTTCTACTGGCGGAGACGCGCCTATTCCACCATAGACAGTAGTCAACCTTGGCGATATTAAGACACATAAACCAGTGCTTGGATGTATGTGTGCATCTGTTTGTACCTTATGCTAGGTTTGTGCGCTCTCAGAAGCCAGCCCAACCAAAGTGCAATGGAAGGGTCTCACCCTGGGGACGCGTGTGAAAGTTGGGCAAGAGTGTGACTGTAGGACAGAGTCAAAATGAGGAGGGCTGTTTTATAATCCCCGATGCTTCAGTGGTGAGAAAAGTCGTTTCCAAGAGACGCCCGATTGCTGTGTTAACTACAATTTACTTCGAGGCTCCTTTCGTGTGATAAAGAAGGCGAACAAGTGTTCACTTGGCTGTTGTCCAATGCTAAACGACTATGTAAGCTTACAAATAGGAAGATTACAGTATTGGTCTTCCACATCATTGTACAGGCTACTGTGATATAGTCTACTTTAGGAGCACTACAAGGAAGTGAGGTTACGGGGGAGCGGAAGGGACTTTATCAATATGGTTGCATGACCCTGATGTTACTCTTTACTCTCACCTTGATCAGTATATTTCACCTGACTTTGATATTACTCTGCCTCCCCCACCACCTTGATCAATATAATTCACATGATCTTAATGTTACTCCACTCACACCCCTCCCCCCATCTTGATCAATGTATTTAATCTGACCTTGATCCCCATAAACTTGATCACTATATTTAACATGTCTTGACATTACATCCCCTCCCCCCTCCCCCACCTTAATCAATATAATTCCCATGACCATGTTGTTACTTCCCCTCCCCCGACCTTGATCAATATATTTCACCTGATCTTGATTTTATTCCACACATCCCCCTACCCTTTCCCAACTTCCCCTCCCCCGACCTTGATCAATATAGTTCACCTGACAAAATGTTACTCCTCCCTCCCCCACCTTGATCAATATACTTAACATCCCAAGATGTTACTCTCCATCTCTCCCCCCCCCCCCACCTCACTTCACAATATATTTAACCTGCCAAAATGTTACCCCCCCCCCCCCGCCCTCCCACACCTTGATCAAGATATTTAATCATTTAACCTGCCAAAATGTTACCCCCCCCCCACCTTGATCAAGATACTTAACCATTTAACCTGCCAAAATGTTACCCCCCACCTTGATCAAGATATTTAACCAGCCAAAATCTTAACCCCCCCCCCCCCCCCCGCTCACACCTAGATCAAGATATCTAACCATTTAACATGCCAAAATGTTACCCCCCCACCTTGATCAAGATATTTAACCAGCCAAAATGTTACACCCCCCCCCCCCCCCACACCTAGATCAAGATATCTAACCATTTAACATGCCAAAATGTTCTTCCCCCCCCCCCCCCTTCCCCCCCTCCCTCTCGATGACTATATTGAAATATTTCCCCTGATCTAAATGTTACTGTCCCCCCTTTTCCACAACTTCCTTGATAACTATATTTCACCTTATCCTATTGTTATCCAGCAACATCTCCAGCCGGGTAGATGGAAGCATTACCCTTATTGATTCCGAAAATCTTTACTGGGGAAATGGAAGGGTAGCACCACTGCAGTTGGTTTTGTATAACCTTCCCGGTACACGGTGCTTTGGTGTAGGCTGATATCACAATGCTGATCTCAAAACAAACTAGCTATATTGTTTTTAGTTCATTAGTGAAATGTAGTATCTACCATAAGTATATCTGGGCCAAGAGATCACGAACTCCCATTAAATAAATCGGGAGATCTCACGAAGGATTCTTGTTGTTTCGAATTCCCACAACTTTTTACTCATTTGTGCTCCCTGAAAAGGACGTTAAGCGACGGGCTCCAGTAGTTTTCCGAGCGTGATGATGAGGGTGAACCGGGATCCTCCAGGCGGGTGTGCTATGGCTGGCTTCATCTGCTTGTCGCTCACTACTACGGGGATCATCACGAAGGATCGCAGCGTGCTGGCTCAACTGCAACAGATGCAAAACGGCAGCGCTAGAACTCATACCTTCAATAGTCTGTTTACTACAGTCATGGTATATTGCTACGAGGTACGGAGCCTACAGGAAACTGATGCAGATAGACTCCGCGTTGCCCACGAGCGATGGATCGAAGGACATTGAAAATCTCCATTCGAGAACAAGTCCGAGACGTAGAAATCAGACATTAAATTTACTTTACTGACATCATAGCTGTAGCGCCGTTACGAAAATACAGATGTGATGCGCTTACCAGATGACAGATGGACACGTATGGTGACATCCTGGTGGCCTTACTACTTCAGACACGACCGAGGCTGAGGCGGAGAGTTGACCTGAAGGATGCCCTGAGTCCAACTATATACAAAAAGGCAAAAGAGCGAAATGAGTTTACTCAACATTGGGCTAACTGGCATCAGCCACACGTGCATGATTGAATATCAGGATAAAATTATTTAAATAATGAAAGTGAAATTTAACATGTTAAGTAAAGACACGATGCTTTCAACAGGAGCCTTTTTTTTGGTTACTGTCAGGGCTATTTTGCTGTTATAAAATGTCGATAGTCTCTTGAACAACTTGAGACTGCAACAAGGCGCAATTCCGAGCAAACAGCACATCTTGTCATTCGTGCAATCATTTTAATTGAACGTCCATGGCTCTATGGCAGTGTCGACAGCCTCAGGATGACCGCCGCTTTTTTCGAAAAAATAATGGTTACTGTCTGACTGCGTACGAAGAAGAAAAAGAAGAAGAACGTCCATGACTGTCATTGATAACAGACAGATAGTATCAATATGCTGCTAATAATTTTCCGTTTTTCTCCAATTGGATATCTTAGCAAGTGTCATATCACTGCATTTTGTGTTGCTACATCGCCATGTCTGCTCTGTGTCGTCTGTGAATATGTTTCCCAGCTATCTGAATTTCTTATCTTGATGAAGACCGGAATAAGGAGTTGTGTTTCTGTTCTATTTACTTTTATGACTTCCATTTTTGATGTGTTCATTTTCATAAAATACTTCTCTCATGCTTCATTGATGACATTCAGATGCTTTTTAAGGATGGCTTCCTCTGGATGTAGTGTACTCTAATCACGCGTATAACGTACTTAATTTTGTTCATAACGTTGTGTATAACATAGCGAACATAGCGATTTCTAGGTTTTACCTCAGATATTATTCTTTCCATATTAAGGAAAAACAAAATGAGTTCTACTATACATCCCTGTTGTAAGCAGGTGACAACCAAAAGCCTTGTCACACTTTTCCTAAAATATTGATGAGGGATATTATTCATCCATGTAATACATCGGTGACAACCAAAATCTATGTCACACTTTCCTAGCCTATTTACATCTGAGTAGACCAGAGCGTGCCACGATCGGTTTTTTCGTTGTGAGAGACTGTCTATCAGCTCTATGCTCAACGTGTGCCTTAGATCAAATCGATAATCTTCTACTGGACAGTGGCTGGTGGCAATGTAAATGAGTGGACGATTGGCACAATCCATCTATTCTAATACATTTACGTAACCATAATAGACCATAAGTGTCAGGAATTTTATTACCAATACTGTATACACATTTATATTTGAGCAAATCAACATTAATTTCTTAAAAACCTTAAGCTCTATATCGGAGCTGAAATGCGTACTTCAATAGTTTTTAAGGTCAATACAGGGGATATGATATTTATGTTTTGGGATTGCAGGTTGAACATTATCGGCTAGCGGGCCGGATCCGACCCAAAAGTCGTAGGTTGCCAACCCCTGTTCTAGTTCAATGAGTGGTTATATATAGCGCACAGATAACAGGTGCCATACAGCAGCGAAAAAAGATGGACGACGCGTGTTATTTGTTTCGTATTTACGCATGGAGCTTGTGCAAACCTTTCGCTAAGAGCAGTACAAGATTATTAGAGTGTGCCTCATTTATTTTTAGCAATGAATGTTGTTATGCTGCATTCAAGTCAGTAATAACATACAAACTTGTTTCATCAGACCAGTTGTCTTCTGCGTAATTTACCATACGTTGTAATGCTAATTGTTTCACATAATTGTGAATTCAAAAATAAATCTTCTATTTGTTTTGGCTTAGTTATCTGACACATTTCCTGTGTGGTCTATCCCTACAAACAGAGATTTGCTCAGGGACTACGAAAAGTGTGAGTTTTTTTAAACGGAATAAATCAAACAGTGAGAAGTTGAGTGCATAGAGGACACAGAATCAGTGTAAATTTGTATGCAAAGCGCAAACAATCACAATAATTTTGTTCAATTCAAGCGCCGTCTCCACAATAAAAGTTGACTGTAATAGATCTCCAATATCCTCTGTCTTTTTTTTGTCTTGACGGTACACTCTGCCAGACTGAAATTAGTCCATCTTTTGATGTTGCTCTGATCTCGCTTATATCGCCGCCCGCCTCTTGTCTGCCGACCTCCAACCTGCCCCTCCAGTAATGTTTTCAATAAAATATCGTGTATACGACTAAAATATTTGACTTGCCTAATGTTAGGCATCGGTAGAGAACATTTTTAAGAAGCATTAAAATTCGGTATGTCAAATACCTTTTTGCAGTGTTCGTTCCAATCGTTTCCAACTTAATTTTGCCATCTTTTCATGAAGCATAGGGCAACCACCGCACGTGGTCGCATATAGGAAATCTGTGGTTACAGTTGCAATTTGTTTTCCACGGCCAGGCTGATAGCCACATGTAAAGCCAAAATTTAGCGACATGAATAAAGATGCCAGAAATTAGTTCAATTGTTCCGCAGTAGGAGGTTACGGAACCGAAACGACAGGTTCGTTCAAATTACTCAACGACTTTTTCAGTGATAACAATTCTTTGAAATAAAGACAAATAATGTCATAATGTATGTGAAATAGATCAGTCGAATGTGAATATTTTGAGATAAGCATTGTGGGCTGGTGTGATTGACAGAAACAACAGATAAGACATTATAGACATGTGTGATTGAAAGATAAAAGTGAGAAAAGAAACCCATATACAGTTATGATCCAGTTACGGTAGTGGGACAGACACAAAACAAAGCCCATGTTACGGCCAGCCAGAAGACCTTTGCTAGGCACAAGGAACAACAAGAAAACATCTATCGAATCACAACATGAAAAAAGTCAATCAGCAAGGTTGTAGCCATACTATTCAATGGGTGACCGAGAATGAGCGACAAAGAAGGTCAAGCTAGAAATTAATTTACATGAAGCAATGAGTATACACGCTACATTTAACCTATCATATCAAAAGACACGCGTATATAACAAAACAAAACAACAACACAGAAACAATCTAGACAGTTTAGCTGTTAGTGATTGAAGATGATCGAATAACAATTAGAAAGATTGAGGGGATCAAGACGCTGAGCAGCGCTGACTGCTAGCGTCAGGACCAGCGAACCAGATCTGCCAAGACCCTTCTACACCTCCACGCGGGGATCCTGGATAACAGGCTGCAGCAGGGCAGACTGGCTAAGGAGAAGGGATCGAAGAGAGAAGGCTAACCCGGTACTCAAAAAATGCTTGCTGAAATCGGATGTGTTGGACCGAAAGGTGCAAGTATCGCAGCCAAGCTGTAAACTACGACACAACGTATTCCGTTCTCTGGTCTACATTCTGCTACTTAAGCCCTTTCAGGGTTTGGTAGCGGGAGATTGAGAACGCACACAGAAGAAGAAGAAGAAGAAGAAGAAGAACGATTGAGAGTGAAGTGATAATTTCGTTTGGCTCAGTGTAATCAGTTTTGACTGACGTTCTTTAGATGCGCCATGTCGTGATCAAATCTGTTCCAAGACTTCTAGTACATGGGCTCATCAGGTTGCGCTTGACATGTTCCAATGTTCTACCGAAGACCCTAAATTAATGAAAAAAATTATAATTGCAGATGTCTACGATTATGACCTAGTCATCTCAATAGAAATCAACTGTCTACATGGCCAAAAATACATAGATTTCACGAACAGATGAGAAGGTCATATTGACAATATTTTTCTTCCATCAGGGTGTAGTTCATCACGAGTACGCTCCTCATGGACAAACTGTCAAACAGAGGTACCATGTGACTGTTATGCGTCGCCTACGAGATGCAGCTAGACGCATAAGACCATAACTCAAAGAGCGTGGCAACTGGCAGATGCCTCGCATCCCAACCAGGTTGTTTTTCTAAAACACAGTCAGGCATTGGACAGGAAAACATGGCTACATGCAACTTTTGGCTCTTTCCGAGACTCACGGTATCACTTAAAGGGACGCGATTTCAGGACATAGAACAAATCAAGACAAATGCGAGGAAACGCCATGGAGATCCCACACCCCCAAACCGCCCACTCCAAAAATGACTTTCAGAAATGATTTCCGCAGCTGAAACACCATTGGAAGAAATGTGTCATTTCAGAAAGGGGTCCATTTCGAAGGGGATTATGTTTCCAACTAAAACAATTTAGTCAGTATTTATTCCAAGCCTAAGGTTGGATACTTTTTTTTTTATCAGCTCCCGTACAGATACCGTATATATTTATAAGAATGAAGAAATGGATGAATAAACATAATAAGAAAGACATAAGGGAATATGGAAGCGAAAAGGATGAACGAGAGAGTGAAAGAGACGAGTATGATGGGCAACTATGAAATTTAAGGTATGCCATAAAAAAGTTAAATGGTTGTCGAACTCAAACCGGTAGCGATCATCATTATAGTTTAATACGATTTCACTGACTATGATATCAACCTTAACCTGGTGTTTAGGACTATTGAAAAGGTTGGCGACCGGAGAGCTGCATTATTGGAAATATCACTGAAATGTTGGTCGAAAAAAAAAACACGGATTTCAAGGCCAGCCTCCACAAATGTATTTCATATTTCAGCAGTTGTAAATAATTGCACCGATTAGGTAGGATGACGTGCAGGTGAACACTTATATAATCTCAAAATTGCTTGTTTTTCGCAAGGCAATGTGCCGTGGTGTTCCATAAGGTGAGTTTTGATTCGTCTTCTAACTAACATGTCACGCATGGAAAACTACAAAATATCACGGACAGAGTAGTTATAATGATGCGTTAACTGCAGCGGCATTATGGACAGGTGTGATTGAGAGAAGCAGCTGATACGGCGCTGGGGGCTGGTGGGGCTGAGAGAAGCAGCAGATACGACATTGTGGGCTTGTGTGGTTGAGAGAAGCAGCAGATACGACATTGTGGGCTTGTGTGGTTGAGGGGAACAGCAGATACAACATTATGGGAAGGTGTGGTTAAGAGAAACAGCAAATACGACACTGTGGGCAGGTGTGGTTGAGAGAAACATCAAATACGACACTGTGAGCAGGTGTGGTTAAGAGAAGCAGCAGATACGACATTGTGGGCTTGTGTGGTTAAGAGAAGCAGCAGATACGACATTGTGGGCTTGTGTGAGCAGAGAAAAAAGTAGTTACGGAATTGTAGGCAAGCGTGACTGAGAGAATAGAAGATACGACATTGTGGGCTGTTGTGATTATAGAAATAGCAGATACGACATTGTGGGCTGGTGTGATCATAGAAAGAGCAGATACGACATTGTGGTCTGGTGTGGCTGGGAGAAACAGCGGATATGACAATGTGGGCTGGTGTGGCTGAGAGAAACAGCGGATATGACAATGTGGGCTGGTGTGGCTGAGAGAAAGAATAGATATGACAATGTGGGCTGGTGTGACTAAGAGAAAGAACAGATACTACACTGTGGGCAGGTGTGACTAAGAGAAAGAACAGATATGACAATGTGGGCTGGTGTGGCTGAGAGAAAGAATAGATACGACACCGTGGGAAGGTGTGGCTGAGAGAAACAGCAGATACAACATTGTGGGCTAGTGTGCTTTGTAATCGTTATAAACATAAACTGCTGTCGAGGATGAGGTATCATAAACCGTTGTAGAATGTCTCGAGTCCACAAATATTTGTTATGTTGGGTGAAGCAGATCGTTCCCTCGACGTCTTGTATTCTCTGACAGAGGCCAGATACCAATTTACAAATGGCTAGAATGCGCTTTGTCGCGATCGTTACACGAATCCAACACCTTTGCCTTGAAAGACAATCGCTCTAAAAGTTCTGGCACTCTTTTGCTCTAGTAAAGTATATCATATTGCTCAGACGTGGAAAGAAAATTACAGGCATTTAGTATTCTGCGAAGGATCAAGATCCTGAGCAGCACACGAGTTGCAGCGATCAGTGACCCATTGCTGACTGCTAGCGTCAGGGCGAACGCAACAGAGCTACCAAGACCCTTCTACACCTACACGCGGTGATCCTGGATTGCAGGTTGCAACGGAGCAAACTGGCTAAGGAGAAGAGGTCGAGAAGACAGGCTAACTCAAAAATGCCTACTGAAGTCGGATGTGTCGGACCGAAAGGTGCAAATATCGCAAGCAAGCTGTAAACTTCGACACAACGCATTCCGTTCTCTGGACAACATCCTTCTATTTGCAAAGCAATTTTCAGGGGTTTGTAGAGGGAGATTGAGAACGAAGAAGAAGAAGAAGAAGCAGTATTCTTTGAATCAAGAAGTCAAACGTGTTATGCAATGGATACCGATTTCAAGTACAGGCATAACCATTCGCCATACTGGCTTCCATTCGGATTTACTAGCAGAGACGTACGGTAATTTGTTTGAAACACAAAAATCTTCACTGGTAACCCAATTTTAAAGTGGTTGGAGGTTTTCTCAAATGTAGCAAACTGACAATATCTTGATCTTGTGCCTGTGCTTAACACTGTAGAGTTTTGCAAGTCAAGAATGTAAATTGGGGCACTGTAGTCTGGGATAGTTGGTTAGAATTTTCTGATTTACTCAGATAACTTCTCCAGACTCAATTGACCTTTGACCCGTGTTAGAGACTAGGTATACAAAGCCACGACTTTGAAAGCCTTGAACACTAGAATGAGTTGATGCACTTTTTCGCTATCATCATGTTTCAGACCAAGAGACGTTGATAGCAATTCACTATACTTTGATGTCAAGACTTTTGTAATATTCAATTCTCGAGAAATGCGTTTATTTACCACACATGCGTCTTGTCGTGACATACTAGTATCTTCCTCATTTTTCTTATCTGTCTATTTTGTTTTTTTTTTCTCCACTGATCTTCACATTTGCCATATCGTTATTTTTCTCTTTCCCTATTCTCCTCTGTAAGTTTGCAAGTACTCTAATGATGTTTTAAATATAATACGAGGGAGAGTAATTAAGTAACAGCAATTCTATTATAAAGTGCATGAAGGGTATGTATTACGAACGTCTTATTTCAGCACACATTTTGTTAGCAATATTCTTTGTAGGGGTTGTGGCGATCTAGGAGTATACTCAATATAGCGTACGACATGATCGCCTTACTGTAAACTTGCACTGCGGAAGAATAACTAGGCGGTATTCGTTTTTGTTGGTGGTCAGAGGGCATGAGACCTCCTTAAATCTACAGAAGAATGAAGGTTCAGTATAGAGACAGTTATTTTGAGTCAAGTTAGAGTGTATGAATGGTAGTAATATTTCAAAACGCAAGGTAAAACGTCATTGATAAACCGTGGAGAGAGGGACCAGAAAATGTGTCAACTGACACAGTGAAACAACAGATCGACCAGCTAGTCCGCGGCAACAGGTGAGTTACTAATGATGATATAGACGTAGATTTCAACATAAGTCACGGTGCTGCGCACAAAGTTGTTTTTGATGACCTAGGTTATATTAAAGTGTTTAGCAAATGTGTCCCAAAGCAGCTGATGATGAGGTGATGGAGGGGGTGCAATATTGGTTAATGGTCACACAAAGGACTTTTATCTAGAGGTCATCATAAAGCTAGTGGATATGTGGACAATGTGTATTGTCAGGCACTATGATTATGTCGAAAAATAAGACAAACAGTTTCTCGTCTTCACTCTTGTACAAATGTTATTGATTAAATTGCTGTTACTTAATGAATGTCCTTGTAGTTAAACCAAAGGTTTTCTTGGTTAACCAGCACTAAAACATTATGCTGTCATGGTGTAAACACGATATATCCATCATCCTTTACTTTTTGCTTGAAGAACTGTTTAAATTTACTTATTAACTCATGAGATGGCGTTTCCATCGAATCAGCTCAACATTATTGGTTAGTCTTGGTGTCAAAAATGTTAAGAATCGCTAGGCTAAAGTATTATTTTTCTTCTACGATCATTGCTCCTTTAAATGTGAACTCGGAAAGGAGAAGGTGGTTTTCAGTAAACTCTGCTGTCAAGGTCTTAATGCCGTCGTAGTTTCTACTCCAGTGAAGTGAACGCTGGCCACACCCTCTCCCCAGATCTGTGTGCTAGGATCAGGCCTGAAGTTATGTGCTGTTGACGTGTCGCAGTAACATAAACTGATGGAACTTACTTAGAATACTTGACATCCTGGTGTTCAAACAGTCAGGGTAATGTCTGTTGCCAGGTAACCGAAGGCTTCGGCTATACGTTGTAGGAATTTTAAAACTTACTGCGGCTTAATAGGCCTCGGGTAAGGTTCAAATAATTTAATTTGGGTCAATTTTTAACTATAATTTTTTTCAATTTTATGTAGGCAGTGGTCATTAAGCCTACTCTTTTCGTTTTCTAACCGCCAGGGAATTTTTAACATGCTTAACACGGAGTCTGATCTTACTACCCAGAGATCAGGGACATTTTTACCATAAGATCCACGTGAAAAAATCCAGATCTCCACCGTGATGTTCTTCAGGGTCAGGCAAAACAAACTGAAAAGACCCCCACCTTGGCTTCCTCGTAACCCTTCCTGGAAACGGGCTATTTTCATGGCAGTCTGGCAAATACGGTGACGGATCGACGTGATCCCCGTAGCAGTGAGCGACACGCAGATGAAGCGAAGAATATCACAACCACCTGGAGGACCTTGGTCTACCTTCAACAGCACTCTAGGGATGTGAGAAAAGCTACTGAAACCCGCCACTTAACGACCTTTTTAGGGAGCACAAAAGAGTATAGATACTCATTGTAGGTATGTATGTTGTGCCTGACCATACGTTAGTCTTCCTTTCCCAATGTTGTTGTTAGACGCTGCTCGTGCTTATTTGAAGTAACTCTTGATTATTTTTCCTTGATAGCTGGTGAACCACTCCGAGGTGCACTTTAGAAGGTGCACCGGAATCCTTCTGGCTGTAGTGCAATGGAAGGCTTCTCACTTAGCTACCCCTATTGGAATTTTAATGTCGATGCCCACGTCATTGGCCAGACTGCTGTTTCCAGGAGCACGCACGAGGACGTCATGCAAGCTGTTGAGCAGTATGTTTAACGTGACCCTGATTACTTTTCTCTACCGACAACTACGATCTAAGTTTAAAAAGAACAACAATTGATTTTATTTTATTCAATCCCGTTCGATCTTTTGCAGAACGCCTAGTAATATTTCGAGAAAAACTCAGCTGCAGAATAATCGAATTTATGGAATGGGCAAGAGTAATGGTTTGCATGTTGAACTCGGTCTCATGTACTTATATATTGTACATTTTTGTGTGCGTACCTTATTTCTCTATTCCCCAAGGTGGTGTGCGTTGCACTGTTTTTATTTTGCGCCTGTCTGCCCAGTGCATCCGACTTCGGCAAGCATTTTATTTAAGGGTCTGCTTCCTCTTGCATTTTCTGGGGTAACAGTCGTTGCTGTGATGGGGAGCGAACCCAACGCCTTCCGTTTGTGAGCCGTGTCACTTAACCACTAGCTCACGCCGTCCCCTATTGTACATTTCATATGTATACATCCCAGACTTACTTACTTGCTTATATTTCCTTCAAATTGTGCCGCGAAGTGAGGAGCTAAAGGTGTCACTTTGGCACAGTGTATTGTATCAGCTGTTAGAAGACTGTGCTGTTGTAGGATTTCTCTTATATCGCCTACTCACCTGCTACACGGCCTTCTTCGTGTCTTGTAGCCTGATCTTCTTGTGTTGTAGGCATGCAATATTAACATCAGGTTAATGTCTTGTGAGATCACATTGCGAGCGAGCGTATACATAAAAGTAAAATATGCAATGGTTCTATTTTGTTCGACTAACTCACAGTTGTCTATTTATCTTTCTTTAATCCATTACACACTAGCATTGAAACAGTTAATTAAAGTGCTTTCATCAAAGCAGGGAGATAATTCATTCATTCCATATTTATATATACCAGTTTGTTTATTAAATAGACTTGTTTATGCTTTTGTTTTCTAATAAAAAACGAAAACATTACATTTTATATAACAATGGTTAGTTAAAAAATATATTGGACTTTTTAGGGCGCAATAGGCTACGATGTATTTCACTCCATGAGCGCCTAAGTAGATGAAATCTTGACGTTAAGCAGAACTGATTGAGTACTTTCCCGAGTCTCCTCCCGTTCCAGTTTAATGAGCTGCAATTCGGTACATGACTATTGTTAATTTGACATGCAAGACGCATATGAGAAGAACTGGTTATTTCACACTGCACTAGATAAGATCACCGACAATGAATTAGATAACGATTAATTAAAACTATGTAATCTCAAATGGGACCACCTCTACCTTTACCAAATCTTGTTCCGCCCTGTTTTCAGGGCTACAACTGCCGTGATGTTATTTCCGTGTTTCTGGTAAACACAGTCTCGCCTTCACTTTGCTCCAACCGCAAGCCGAAACAGGATCAGCCCTCGATTTGTCCACGAGTAATCTAATCATGCTGTTCCAAAAATGCCCATGAACTTCTAATTTCTTTTTATGTTTTTGTGTCTTATCAGTCGTATGATGTTCCTCTTCCTACATGCATCTTCCGCGCCTCCTCCCCCCACCTCACTTCTCCGGGACTCAGAACACATTGCAATGCAACCAGCCTCATCAATCTTGACAACAAGTACCAAGAGATGGTGCTCAACTCAAGATTACTCCCGGAGAGAGATGTGCCAGGCTCTGTGTGTAGACGGAGTTCACTCAAGTTGGAAAATCTGTGTGACAATGCTTTGAGCCTGGAGCTGATTACTGCCATTGTTAGAGCTATTGATATGGTTTTCTCATGGCGAATGAAAAATGAAAAAGACGAATACAAAATTGTGTGACAAAGTCTTCATCTGCGACTAAACACACTATACGCACTCACACGACAAGAAAGTGCGTCCAAAATAAAAAGTTACTCAAATAGTTTTTATAGTGATTATAAATAAAACACAACCCCGGTATTCAATCAGACACAGCAGTGTCTGATACCAGGTAGCCAAATGTTGTCGAAACTCATTTGTCCTGAAGTACCATGTCCAGTCACGGACTTCTGGTGGACGCTTGTATTGTAGGTTTACCAGGTTGTTCTTTTTGTGTCCATCCGTTGTCAGGCAAGCGGATCACGGGTTCAGCCCATCAGTACTTTTCTTCTCAGTGCTGTATCTACAACTTCGTTAAAGCAATTTTAGTACATGACGACGGTGTTGTAGATGTGGTCTCTTTGTGATATTGACAATTTTCTTAGTTTCATCTCCCTTTGAGTAACTGGACGCCTCTCTGCATCTGTCTTTCGCTGCCATATTTCCTGGCAGGGATGATCGCGATGTTGATGATGTCGGCTTTTGATTTATCGTTTCTAATCCGTTGAAGTATGAGCTTGATGGGATTGAAGCTGAACCATCCTACTGCTATCCTTTGTAAGATCTCACGATATATTCTATGTTTGTAATTTCTTGGCCCAGAAGGTTTTCAGAAAAGACTAATCCACTGACCACCTACACAAAATTCCACATTTAATGGAGAGAGAGAGAGCAGTACATGTGCCCTTGTATCTTCAGTGTTTGTGGGCTTTGAAAAAAAAAAGCCTTTGAGATAACTGCAGCTCTAAATGTCCTAGGAAAACAAGGCACCGAGGAACAATATAACAGCCGTCCATCGCAAGCGCTGTATAGTCCAATTCTGGCATTTAAACTTCTTCCACATATCCATAATTTAAGGTCAGAGTTAGACATGTGAGTGTCAGTTGTTTTGTCTTTTACATAGAACGTTTTCTCCGCGCCTCAGAGGTCCGTCGTTCCTCAGCCCCGGAGGCGCCTTTGATGGTGGTTCTACGCCACACCAGACAGTTCTGTACCAGGCATTCCCATGAGTTACATCGATGTTGAAGCGTGTCAGAGTTATTTTAAGGGAGTCTTTGAAGCGCTTCTTTTGTTCACCGACCAGAGTCATACCGTCTTTCAGCTCACCATACATTTGTTGTTTGGGATGCAACTGTCTGGCATAGGTTGGACGTAGCCGGCGCACACTATCTGGGTCTTCTGTAACAATAAGTAGATGTTCGGCATTTTGGTCTTTGTGAAGATCTCGGTGTCTGGTACCCTATCCTGTCACTGTATTTTCAGCAATCTACGAAGGCAGCTTGTATAAAATGGTTTACTTTTCTAGCATGCCTGTTGTACACAGTCCACGTCTCATTGGCATAATGAAGGGTAGTGATCACTACCGTTATGTAGAGTTTCATATAAAGGCTAAGACTTTTACGATCCCACATGCTGTTACGCATCCTATCAAAAGAAAGAACAATATACACATACAGAAGAAGAAATAAGTGAGGGCAGCTCAACAAACATTATCTTCTTTTAACTGGCAAATCCTCTGAACAGTTTATCGTGTTCGTTAAGCAGTGAAATACAATTTTCTCTAAACTTTACATTGCAGTCTTTGAGAAATTGTTCAGAAAATCAAATTCGAAGGATAAAGGAATCAACATGTTTGGAAAAATGCTCTATCATAAACGGTTTGCTGATGACATAGTTATTTCCAGCCATAGCGCCAAGGAAGCTGAGCTTTGCATACACATTGATCTCAACACAGCAAGTGTGGCAGTTGACTTTGAAATAAATAGACAAGAAGCCAAATACATCTTGAACACTTTTTGACCATAAGAGGAACTACGACAAGGAAATGAAAATGCCAAAAGAACGTGAATTCATATTTATTTACATTACAATAAATATACAACTAACACATTTAATTTCATAACACATTTAACATAAGTAACATGAACTAATAGTGAACTTATTTGGGCAATCTCGTGCAGAACACACATCTGTTGTTTTATGGAACTATGGAACAACCAGGGGCTATCAGCAGGTTTTGCGAACAGGATAAACAAAAAAGATAGCGCACGCTAGTCTTTCTTTTTGTCACTGGCTCTACTACGAAAACATTATAGTAGACATAATCGAATAAAGATGGGGGTTTCATAAATATAATAGTGTAATGCTGTTTTTAAGCTTTCTTTTTCAAATGTAAAAAAGTGTTTGTACTAGAAAACATTACTGATAAGTTTTGTGCAATCTTATCTACGGTCATGTATGGAGAGAACAGTACCTACCAAGACAAACTATTGTATAAGAAAACGCAAAGACACGAGAGTACTAACAGACAAAAATGTTCCATGGAGCCATCCAATGAAGAACAGATTCCCAAATTCAACAAATTGGACGGCTGAAAAGAAGCAATGTTGTGCACTAGACCAAACGACCCCGTAGTTAGACAAACTACAGATGTCCCTGAAGTTGACATCTCCCTGAAGTTGACATCTCCCTGAAGTTGACATCTCCATGAAGTTGACATCTCCATGAAGTTGACATCTCCCTAAAGTTGACATCTCCATGAAGTTGACATCTCCCTGAAGTTGACATCTCCATGAAGTCCCTGCAAGAACAAACCTTTTAGAGAGAGGAGCATGTGCTACCAGTATATTACCAAACAAAAGTTAAAGGAATACTAGACAAGGATAAACAGAACAGTGTACAAGGTAGGACAGTGACTCCCAGTTTCTTGGATGAAGAATGTCCAAAGATCTCTGCGTCTGAGTATACATATATTGGTCAGCACATAATGCAGTAAAGAAGAGAGGAGCAGGAGTGTACATACAATACCAGAATAACTTTAGGGATACAGTCAGAGTACCAGACAGGAAATTCTGTTTTAATGATGCAGAAATCCAGGCGATCAGGGTGGCAGTTGAGAATGTGTTGCAAACCAATCTTGGCCCACACACATCTTGTAGTATTTCTGACAGACGCAAAATTAACACATCAATCATTGAAGTCAGGGATATTACCTGGCCTACAGGTTCGTCTTCGTTTTCATCGGCGTTCGTCCTAAAAAGTTCGTGTGACGTTTTGTCGTAGTTAACAGCAAGCCATCTGTAACATCTACGTCTTTAAGCCCGACACATCTGATTTCAGCTGTTTTGTTGGTACTGAGTTTGCCTTCCCCCCGGGGGTTCCCCATCCCTAGGCCATACTACACCAGCGATTAGCAGCATGTTTCAGTGAAGACGGAATAGGGTCTTGGTTAGCCATGGTTCGCTGACCCGGATGCAAACAGCCATCTATGAGTCGCTAGCTACTGTCACCTCACGCACTGCTCGCCTACAGACTTTGTCTGAACTGAGTTAAACAGCGTAAGATTGTCATGCAGTGGATACCTTCTCATTGTGGAATACAGGGAAACGAGAGAGCGGATATACTGGCAAAGGGCGGTGCTGCAGACATGCAACCGGATATACCAGTTACATACCAACACAAGAAACAAATCATGACACAACTGACTCCACGGCCGTTTGCACACCAAATTGAAGATTGGCAGCTCAATCATGTGTACATGCAGACAGGCACCACAGATTGTAGATTACATACTACAGAACTGCGGCAAATATAACATGCAGAGAAAAAACCCACTGGTCCGTAGAAACAATACCGGAAAAGTTAATTTATCGATCTATATGTTAACTCCAAAAGAGAATGATATTTATACGAGTATAAGAGACACCATTTCAGAAATAGACTTTATATTTTTAAGCGAAAGAAAGAAGGAAAAGTAGAAAAAATACTCGACTTACTTTTGTTAGTGCTTCCGTCCGTCTCTCTTTTGCTGTCCTCTTAATTAGTTGGAAGGGCCGAATAAAAAAACATGTGCATACATGTACACTTAATCGAGTATCATCAGTTTAGTTTGTCTCTGAGATTTCAAAGTGGGAATTAAAATGTGACTAAGTCACGCCGGCATTCTCTATGTCGTGTTTTTTTTCTGCTCATTTCGACTCTGTACTGTTTTTCTTCTTGTTGTGTGCTACCCATGTCTGTGTTCAAGGTTTACATTAATTTCGGCAAAGGTACGCCTGTTTCAATCACACACAGTCGTTTTGGTTATATAAAGATGTGCAGTCTTGTAAAAAAAGATGAGGCTCTTATAAGAATGATGTATCTTGTTGTGTGGTACTTCTCCTGGTCTGTTCTAGGATGTGGATTGTGTCTTGAATTATTGCTTAGCTTGATTGTGTGTTGTTTGTTATTGAAACTTTTACAATCTTGTAAGATCCCGTATTTTCTAACCGATTGAAGGTAGTTTAAATAGGATACTAATTATTAACCTGCTATTGACCAACTCAGAAGTCTTTAAAAGTGTCTGTAAAACTTTCCTGCAATGCTCTGATCACATGCTTAATGTACAACCTGACAATCCCCTTTTTTTAAAGTGAGTGATTAAACATAGACAGAAATGATTCAGATACATAGTCTAACAGGTACGTGAACATAACCTACGTTACGACCATAATGCTTTTATCAGGGAAAAAAAATACAAATTGCGGACTAATCTTCAGAGTAAAGAGGACAAGAAATTATACTAAACTCGGTC
Source organism: Ariolimax columbianus (assembly GCA_036924085.1). Classification (NCBI taxonomy): domain Eukaryota; kingdom Metazoa; phylum Mollusca; class Gastropoda; order Stylommatophora; family Arionidae; genus Ariolimax; species Ariolimax columbianus. The sequence continues at coordinate 62,857,040 of JAVGWX010000007.1, read as the reverse complement.
GTGTCACTCCGCTTTTAAAAAGCGAGACGGAAGCAGAAGTATTAAAGCTGGTCAGGAATTTTTTAGAAGTTAAATAGTTCCAATGGACGAATCAAGAGGATTAAGGCTAGACGAGAGATAACCAAACGACAATACATAAATACATATATCCATACAAGTGCAGCCACATGCATAAATAGGCTTATACACAGGGGGAAAGTAAGAAGGTTATCTTGTCGCTTTAAAAAGAACACACAAAATGAACATGTTCTACCTTCTTCACGCAAACAAGAGGACACTACACGAGAAACTAATGAATAAAAAGAAGATGCATTAATTTCTAACATGTCGTGCAACATTCTGGTGGCATACATTTTCAAGTGATCGACTGCTAGTGTTTAGGTATTCTATTCAGAAGAGCTGGGGCCCGAAATCCGGTAGGAATGTATCTTTTTTATTTGAAGTTAAAAAAACAAACTAGGCCTGTACACTATCCAGCAACTGCTGGAGAAAGCGGCATATGCTCCACATTGCTTTAAATCCTTGCGGCGGAACCCTTCAGAAGTCAAATGACTTAGCAATAGTTACAAACAAAATTCTGGTGACTTCAACTAAAAAGAAAAACTACAAATATAAATAAAATGTTCGTTAAAAATAGATCGCTATCGTTTATTTCAAACATAAAATTCGCCTACCACATACTAATCAGTGTTGATTGGAATTATATTTGGTATATGGAAATAACCAATTGACGACAATGACTTTAGTAATAGTCAAGCAACATAGGCAAATTAATATATATATAATCATCAATGGAGTAACTGGGATCAAGATGTGAGCAGCGCATGAGCTGCAGCGGTCAGCGACCCATAGCTGACTGCTAGCGTCAGGGCCAGCGAACCAGAGCTGTCAAGACCCATCTACACCTCCATGCGGTGATCCTGGATAACAGGCTGCAGTAGGGCAGACTGGCTAAGCAGAAGGAATCGAAGAGGGAATGCTAACCCCGTACTAAAAAATGCTTGCTGAAGTCGGATGTGTTGGACCGAAAGTTGAGTTAACAAACTTCAAAACCAAGCCATGAGAATTATAACAGGTGGCATGAAGTCAACGCAAAATTGTAGAACTTGAAAAGATTACAAAACTGCAATTCATGACCGACAGAAGAGACTGCAGAGCCCAGCTGCAGTCAGAGAAACTCCGAAGACTGACGGACCATCCAATGTACCAGAGACTAAACAATTTGGGAACTGGGAAACTAAAGCGGAGAAACTTTGCAGAAATAGCCAAAGCAAAGATGCACGAAGATCCCATAAACGCACTAACAACACCAAAACCCATCACTACTGTACGAAAACCTACTTGGAGGCAGGATATATTTCCAGAGGTGGTAGAAAATATACCAGGTATTGCAAACAAAAACTGCCAGACCGAAAAAGAAAGGAGAGACACTACCCTAAGCTTCATAACGAAAAGCTACCCAAGCATGGACTGGACCCATGCATACACCGACGGTTCTGTAACAAACACTACACAGAACGGAGGGGCAGGAGCATTCCTGAACCTACCAAATGGCAGAAAAATAACACTGTCATTCGCTACTGGTAAGTACACAAGCAATTTCAGAGCGGAGGCAGAGGCACTGAGGGCGGCAGTGGAAGAAATGGCAACACACAGTGAAAATGAGAGCCACATAGTCTTGCTGACAGATGCTCTCGCCGTAGTCACAGCGCTAAAAAGCCAGAAAAACACTGAGCTTAATGACTTAAGAGCAGCACTCTGCAAACTGTGCCAGCTGTCCGCACCAAAAAGGGTAGTGGTACAGTGGGTTCCGTCACACTGCAACATCCAAGGCAACGAGGAGGCAGACAGACTGGCAAAAGAAGGTGCAAGGCTACCACAAACAGATACCAGTATGACGTACGAAGAGTCAAAACGGCTTATCAAAGCCAGGTACATGACCAAATGGGAAACCGAACATACTGGTTACACCAAAAACGATGCCTATTACTAGTTGAACCGAAGAGAGCAGGTCGTTGTCTTCAGACTTCGCACTGGCCACAATAGACTGAGGTACCACCTATTCAACAAATTGAAGATAGGGTGTACCGACGAATGCCCGTGCGGTACTGGTAAAATGACCACTGAACATCTGCTGCAGAACTGCCCGACATACGGGGATCAGAGAGAGCAGATGTGGCCATTGCCAGTGGAACTGCAAGACAAGCTCTATGGTAGTGGCGAGAGTCTCAGGATGACCGCCGCTTTTTTCGAAAAAATAATGGTTACTGTCTGACTGTGTACGCAGAAGAAGAACAAGGACCGAAAGTTGTAAATATCGCAGTAAAGATGTAAACTATGACACAACGCATTCCGTTCTCTGGACTACGTTCTGATACTTAAGCCCTTTTAGGATTTGGTAGCGGGAGTTTGAGAACGAACAAAGCCAAGCCAAGCCATCAATGAATAAATAATTGAACAAGAACAAAAATTTACATCTTTAATGCAAACGAAAATAGATGATTCCCCCAATGAGGCTGCAATTATGACAAGGACTACATTGGCAAAAAAGGCCTTCAGAGGAAAACATCAATTGCTAACCTCAAAGAATATCGGGATAGAACTGAGGAAAAGAATACTCCCCATTCTTCATCTTCTGCGTTCGTTCTCAATCTCCCACTACCATACCCTGAAAAGGCTTAAGTAGCAGAATGTAGACCAGAGAACGGAATGCGTTGTGTCATAGTTTACAGCTTGACTGCGATATTTGTACCTTTCGGTCCAACACATCCGACTTCAGCAAGCATTTTTTGAGTACCGGATTAGCATTCCATCTTCGATCCCTTCTACTTAGCCATTCTGCCCTGCTGCAGCCTGTAATCCAGGATCACCTCGTGGAGGTGTAGAAGGGTCTTGGCAGCTCTGGTTCGCTGGCCCTGACGCTAGCAGTCAGCTATGGATCGCTGACCACTGCAGCTCATGCGCTGCTTAGCATCTTGATCCCGTGTACTAGTTTAATGTAAATCACTTTCTGCTGGGAAGGGGAGTGTCTTTTTTGTGTAGAGGTCAGAGCGAGACTTTTCGTGTTTTTTTAATTCACAAAAGGATGACAGTGGGTTCGCGTGGACAGACGTGACTGGCAAGTTATGTTCAATGTGCTCCGCAGCTAATGTACACAATTTATTACAAATACTCTCACCTGTCATGTTAGATATCTGAATATATTATTTCTGTGCATATACAACTTACAAATATTTTTGCAATTAAATTAAAAAACAAAACCAATTATATACACGCACGCACGCTTGTAAACACATACATACACATGCTTACACACACATACACATACATAAACACATACACACACACGCACTCCCACACTCCAGTATTACATGCGGCTATTACGGACATCCGGCATCATCACGTAGCATGTCCTTTGTAGAACGTCGCTCCCATCACAGTCTGTCTGAAAGAAACTCGTTCCCTTGCCAAAACACCAGCCTCCGCCACAGTCATACTCAGGCATTCCTGGATATCTTTGTGCCATCGTCTTCTTGGTCTACCCCTTCCTCTTTTGCCTGGCACCATACCTTCCATCACCGTTCTCTCAAGACTATTGTGTCTCTTGATGTGTCCAAAGTACTTGCATTTTCTAGCAAAAATTGATAAACCAGTTCTCTATGCTCAACTCTTGCCGAATGTCTGCATTTGTTTTTTTCTCTGTCCAGGGTATTCTGAGGATTTTTCTGTAACATTTTGACTCGAAGAATCGATTCTTTGTCTAGAAATGTTGGTAATCGTCCATGATTCACAGCCATAAGCTGTCACAGGAAAAACACAGGCTCTTAAGACTTTTACTTTTATCATTTTGTTGATGCCGTGCCATAATTATTTCAGGCTGTTCAGTCTCTGCATTGCCATAGCTAGTCTTCTTCTGATTTCTTTCGAGCAGTCGCCATTTTTATTAATTCTGGAGCCCAGATATTCAAAATGTGTGACCTAATCTTTTTCCTCACCATCCACTGTAAATTTATGTTGACATTGTGTTTTGTCGGTGGTCATTATCTTTCTTTTATTTATGTTTATGAACAGGTTTTGATTTTTACTATGTCCATTAACGGCTGAACGTAGCTGCTCTAGCCCTTCTGCACTTCTTGATAGTATCACTGTGTCATCTGCGTATCGTATCTCTGGAATCTCGTACCGCCCCCCCCCCCCCCCAATCGTAAATGGGTCGAAACTTTCAATGTTCACATCTCCTCGAACATTTCTCATTATACATTCCGCATATATGTTGTACAGATACGGTGAGAGGATACACCAGTGTCGGACTCCCTTTTGTACTGCAAACCAATCCGATGTTTGCCCAGATACTCGGACAGCGGCTTGTTGATCTTGGTATAATATTTCAATGAGATGGACTATGTGCAAAGGAAACCCTATTTCCTTCATGATTCTCGGCTGATTTTGATGTTTTACCGTGTCGAAGGCATTAGTGTAATCAATGAAACATGTGTACAGGTCTACATTAAACTCTCTACATTGTTCATAGATATTCCTTAAATTGAATATGTGGTCCAGCGTACGAAGAAGAAGAAGAAGAAGAATATGTGTTCCAGGGTCACTCTGTCTTTACTAAAACCTGCCTGGACTACGTAAATTTCAGATTCAAACCTTTTCTATATCCTTCTTAACAGGATTCGCAAGAGTATCTTGCTAGCGTGGCTGATCAGCACGATAGTTCGGTAGTTCGTGCACAGCTTCAGGTTGACTTTTTTTGGGAGGGGAATATAAATTGATTTCTTCCATGCTTCTGACCACTCTGCACTGTGCCATATCTGTTTACACAGCTTGTGATAGACTCGAGCACATGCCTCCCCTCCTGCTTGTATTAGCTCTGCTGGGATATCATCGCATCCTGGGGACTTTCCATTTTTCAGGCTTTTAATTGCAGAGCGTACGTCTTCCAATGTTGGTTCAGGTTCTTTTTCTTCCTTTGGTAGGATTGTAACTGAGCGCTTTGTGCTATCTCCATACATGGTTCTGCAGTACTCTCTCCATCTGTTCAGTATGTCCATCCGGCATGGACATCCGGCATTCTGCAATAATAATGTGAACAGACGCAGAATGAACAGAGTTTTGTGGGGCTGGTCTGCTGGAGACAACCTGTTGGTCTGTCTTGCCTGGTGTAGTTGTACCCTTAAGCGTGTTCACCATTACCAGCAGTCTGAAGGGACTAAAAAGCTTAAACTTAACTTTGGCCATACCATAGTGATTATTGGATCGTCTGATCTCGCGCTACTGGACTCTTCAGAAACAATTTTGTGATCTACGAGAAACAGAAATCGTCTTATGTCCAATTTAGTTGAATAAATGGGCGATGGAAAATACTAGGATGGAGGTTTACAGACTAATGGGAAGCCCCAACCCAAATGACAGCATCAATAAACTCACATGGAAGGACCAGAGGATCATTTTCCGACTGCGAACCTTACACAGCACACTTAACAAGCACCTGTACAGACTCCAACATCAACACATTCCCGATTACCAGCTGTGTTATCACACAAGAAACAGCTTATGATCTCTTTCAGTGCTCAGCGCTCAGCGACGTTAGGAAAATGATCCTCCATTCGAGACCTGATAAATGGTACACTTTGTGTGCCACTAAACAACTAACAAACACGCTCTAATGCTGCTGGGCCTATAACAACAACTATTTTGGTCCTTACGAATAACGGTGTCAACAATTTCCTATCAAGAAATTTGCTTCAACACATCTTTGTGTTCTTGCAGTGGAGTACGGATTTGTTTTACTTTGTAAGGTGGCTAGCCTCATGCACAGCCTTCCTTAGTCGCTAATAACTACATGCATGAAGGCGCAGTGGTTCTGTTCTTAACTCTTCAGTAAGATGCCTCGGAAAAGGCAGCTATTAATAGATCACTGCTAAGTAAAACCAAAAGACCGCAGACCAAATTCAAAGGACGAACTCTCAAAAGGAAAACCTAAGATAACCTCGTCACTTTGAACACAGATCGACGGCGAGACAGACGAAGATGACGAAGTCTAGAAGGATATAGGTGAAGTGCCGGATATAGGGGCAGAAAAGAATGGCCGTATTACCAAACAAGAAACATGATGCTAAATAGGGTGGTTTTGAGAACACGCATGTGTTAGTCAAATAACACATTCTGATCTTAACACGCTTATTTGCTTATATTGATATATAGAATGAACCCTTCCGAAGACGGATGTGTCGGACCGAAAGGTGCAAATATTGTAGTCAATCTGTAAACTAGCGACACAACGCATTCCGTTCTCCGGACTACATTCCGCTACATGTAAAGCCCTATTCAGGGCTTGGTAGTAGGAGATTGACAAAGAAAGCAGAAGAAGAAGAAGAAGAAGAAGAATGAATAATTCTTTATCACAATGAGCGTGAGCTGTATTCTGTCCGGGAATGTGCTCTGATACATTATCATGATTAGTTTACGTAAGATCTGACAGCCAATAAAATAGGGCACCATTAATACTCGCTCATTGCACGACGTTAACAAAATCAATGTTGTCGGATCTTCAGCTGTTATTATGTTACCTTCACCTGAAATCTGTCATGATTTTTGCATGTATGAGTATTTGGAACCAGTTGAAAGCATGTTATACACCTCTGATATACCAATACTTCTTCTTCCTCGTTCGTCTTCAGACCTCAACTTCAATTACTCTTAAGGCTCTGTACACTTCCATTCAGCTTCTCGTGGAAGGACACTGGTTGTTGCACAAATGCTACTTCTTTTGTCGGTATACAGTGGACAGGACTGCAAGATATGTTCTGCCTTTATGGGGGGCTGTGCCGCAGGCACAAAGGTCTGTAGTGCCTATCTTGAACTTGTTGTACATATGCCATCAAGTCTGTTGTGACCAGTGCGTAGCCGGAGAATGATCACCTGTTCTCGCCTGGAGAGTTGATGGTAGGAATTGTTTTCTATGTGGTCAGCGTGGTCTTTTTTCCATTTTGCACTGTACGTTGCCTTGCTGAATGCTTTAGTCTCATTGTATGTGATTTCATTCTGCTGCAGCATTCCTCCCTCTCTGAAGAGTCTTTCCGCTTCCTCATTGCTTGTAATGTCGCAGTGGGCGACACTGGATCATGCTTTATTTTGAAGCACTGGGACCGGCGTTCGAGCGAGTCTGCCAGAGCAGTTCATTTTTGTGCTGGTTCTTGAGCGCCATTAACCCTGCTAGGGCGTCTGTGAAAATGACCACTTGCTTTTCTGTCAGCTCCATTTGGTATATAAGGGTTTCAGCTGCTTGTCTCAGGGCACTGGCTTCGGCACTGAAGTTGCTGCAGCGTCTCACAGTAGAAAATGCTGCTGAGTATACTTTCTTTTTAGTTTTATAGTGATGCCTCCTCCCCAGTTTTCAATGGCATCTTTGACTGCGCCATCCAATACAGAATACATTACAATTATAATATGCCATACCTAATGGTGCTGACTATCTTCTCTGCTTACAATTGTCTATTGGGCAATTCAGGACATAATTGTTATTTTCTATGCCACTTATTGTACATTCAAGATTCCCCTTTGTCTTATTTCGTTTTGTTTGTCATAGAACTTTCATGCCAACACTAACAACTCCAAACTGTTCTTTCTTTAATGTCTCCCTCTATCCTTCTACACCGTGTTTTGGTTCAGCAATATATAGAGTCATGTAACCTACCCCTCCCCGTCTTCCGGTAGACCACCACAAACCGGATCATAATTTTCGTTTGTTTTGAAATCAACATACATTTTCATTGATTATTTATATATCATAATTCACTCGAGATACCCTGGCTAATGTTTACAGCTTACGCAACAATATTCACGCGAACCACTATTCTTACTAGTCTTGCAATGTACTGATCTCTTTGAAAAGAAAAAAAAATTAATGTCGATATTTGCACAGTCAGAAAGTCATTATCTACATCATCATCATGCGTCATGTTTGGAGGCGTTAACGATAAATTCCCTTAACAACTATTATATTCTTTGAGTACTTCAGTACATATTCATGCATGTTCTCCTCCATTTAAATTGTCATGTGACAGTACATCTTTCTTTGTTGTTTTCTTAAACTTATCATGTACTGTATATTTTCGCTGTAACAAGATGTTGCATACATTCTCCTTAAAATGCGTCAAATAATATATTTTGATCGTTAACAGTGATCTTTGAATACTATTTTCTTCTACTATACTCAGGTCAGGTCAGGTCATCCCGTAACCGGTGAGGTCGTTGGGGTACACACGAAGACATCCTCATAACTCCACGCCATCCCTCTCTGTCAGATGCCGCTGCCCGTGACTCTTCTGGTCGGATACTGGTCCATTCTTTTATGTTGTCCTCCCATCTCTTTTTCGGCCGGCCTCTTCGTCGTCTGCCATGCACCTTCCCGTGGAGGATTGTGTTTGCAAGACCACTTGATCTCGATATGTGACTGTACCATGTGAGTTTCCTTCTTTTGACAGTTGCCAAGAGATCTTCGAAAGGCCCTATTGCTGTTGTAATTCTATCTCGTATTTCCTCGTTTGTAACTCGATCTTTGTACGTGACGTTTAAAAGTTTTCGGAAACATATCATCTCCAAGGCCTGTATCCTTCGTTGAAGGTCAGCTGTAACTGTCCATGTCTCACACGGATAGAGGAATATTGACAGGACCAGTGTACGCATTAATCTGATTTTCGTGCGTAGTGCTAACCGTTTATCTTGCCAGATTTTGTTAAGCCGTGCAAGCGCCGCTATTGTCTGTGCTATTCTGGCCAACACTTCACATTTTGATCCTTCATCACTGACAATCGACCCAAGATATTTAAAACGGTCAACCACTTCGAGTTCCTGACCGTTAGCTTTTATCTTGTTGTTGAAGCCCGTAGAGTTGTTGGTCATTAATTTTGTCTTTATAGCGTTTATCTCCATACCATAGTCAAGAGCTGTTTCATCGAGACTTCTGACCCATTCCTGGAGTTCTGCTTCTGAACCCGCCAACCCGTCGATATCATCTGCAAAACAAAGGTTGGTAATCGTTCGGCCCCCTATCTTGACAGTACCAACGTGACCTCCAAGTGCCTCACTCATAATTCCTTCAAGGAATATATTGAAAAGAGTTGGAGAGAGTGTACACCCCTGTCTCCCACCAACTGATGTGCGAAACCAGTCTCCTCGCCTCCCATTCACAAGAACTGCGCTAGGCGCCTTGTTATATAGGTGTTCAAGGTCCGTTATAATATTTCCGTTGATATTATACATCCTCATGGTTGCTTTATGCCATACCCTATCAAACGCCTTCTTAAAATCCACAAACACATGATACAGTGTTTGCTGCTGTTCTAGATATTTCTCGCTTAGCAGCCTTAAATTAAATATCTGTTCTGTAGTGCTTATCCCTGTCTGAACCCTGCTTGCTCATCGGCAATGATGGTCTCTGTTTGGGGTTTCAATCGGTCGAGGATTAATCTAAGCATGACCTTGCTAGGGTGGCTAATGAGGCTTATTGTTCTGTAATTTTGGCACAGCTTTAGGTTTCCAGACTTATGTAACGGTATAACTATTGATTTCGTCCATAAGTCCGGCCAGTTTCCTGTCGCCCATATTTTGTTACAGATGTGTGTCAGGCCTTCCACCACTACCTCTCCACCTGCTTGTAAGAGCTCTGCTGGTATATTGTCCACGCCGGCCGCCTTCCCTCTTGTGAATGTCTTTACCGCTGCAATTATCTCTTCCTTTGTTTTCAGTTGGTTATCCTCTACATTTGTTGGTGTTGGGGGGAATGTTTTCTCAGGTTTGTTTCGCCCTTCATAGTTATATAGCTCAGACAGTACTCTGTCCATCTTGCCAGTACGTCATTCCATCAATGAGACACTTGCCGTTTTTATCATGGATCATAAGGTTCCTGCTTTGTCTACTATACTATCACCTAATTTATCGCTGATATGCCGTAAAAACGTATATAACAAAAAGTGATATTACAGTCAAGCTGTAAACTACGACACACCCCCATTCCGTTCTCTGGACTAAATCCTGCTTCTTGCAAAGCCCTTTTCAGGGCTTGGTAGCGGGAGATTGAGAACTTAATGGCTTGGTAGCGGGGGCTTTAAAAACTTAGCGCTTGGTAGCGAGAAATTGAGAACGAACGAAGAGAAAGAAGAAGTACTTGCTGGACATAACACCACAAAGCGGGGTTCGTCGCTTCCATTGCTAGAGAGAACACTTTAAAGATTTAAGAATGCCTTGTGTCTCCATTCTCTCTTCAGGCCGCGTTCACAGAATGCTGGTCTTTTACAACTTTTCTTGGGAACTGAGACGTTAGTCCAGTCAGCCACAACATACTGACCAGGAAGTCATGTCAGGGTCAGGCACAATACACTGACTAAGACCACACACTCTCTTCCATACAGCTTTCCCTGGAAACAGGCTGTTGTCAGGGCAACCTGGATGACACGATGTGGATCGATGTGTTCCCCTTAGTAGTGAGCGCCACGCAGATGAAATCAAGCATAGCACAACCGCCTGGAGGACTGAGGTCTACCTTCATCAGCATGCTCAAGATGTGAGGAAATCTACTACAACCCGCCACTGAACGTCCTTTTCAGGGCGCACAAAAAGAGTGAACTTATTAATTGTGGGCATTAAATAACAACAAGAGCGACATTTCTAAACGAATGTTTAAATCAAAGAAAGAGTTTAAGTGTGTGTCACATATCTTAGGAGGTTATTGGGCCGTATAGGCGTGTTATTACCTAGGTAACCGGGAACACGCCGGACTTAATGACTCGCAGATAGAAAGGAGCTGTATGTTGAATAGTCTTGACGATTGCTCATTTCGAGAATCTCTAATATATATATATTGATCCGAGTGGTCCGTCGGGTCTTTGTGTACGACAAGGACAAGAATAGCACCACTGCCCCACAGAGAGCATGTCGTAAGAGGCAACTAACTGTAACACGGCATAACACCGACCGTGGTTAGGTGGTTGTTTAGAGCAGCGTAAATGGCACCTAACAGACTGTGGGTCCACTTTGCTGTAGTATGTGAGTCTATGAAGATGGGTTCGCAAATTGGTTAAGGTTAACCACACTCCGCCGCACTTGTCCCAACGCAGTGGAGTAATAAGCTGCTTGAACCTAGCCCTCAAAGCAGGAAATACTCCTACCGGCTACACCCGGCTCACGCCACAGCTGGGACATGCACAGGGGCATTTGCTCATGTAGAAGTACTGGTCCACTAAGACTATATATATATTTATATATTGGTACACCATTTTATTAAGGTAACAATCAGACAGGCGTTAATGTAAACTGTCAATTTTCTTTCCGGTAACTTTACAAACTCGTCGCCTTTTTTATCCACCCTTTCACGAAATTTGAAGAGAAGATAAGGATTTTTGTTTACATATCCAGGTAAAACAGAAAAACTCCATCTGTATTAGCAGCAGTGCACTTTGACATTCCCAACAGCGTTTCCCTTTTTGTGACCAAGGTTTAACTAGCACATTTTTGTTTGCGCTTGTAACATTCGAACAGAGAGCACAAGCCATGTCGGGCAAGTCCAATAGGTTAACTGTCAATGCAGCTCACGGTCGAGATTCAGTGCCTGAGGAAGATGATGACATGTTGGAGGAGACAGAGAAACACGGGGCTCTCTACAACGCCATACCGTACATGCCTCTGCCTGTGGCTGTAGTCTTGTGCATCTTCAACATTGTTGTGCCTGGTTTGGGTAAGTACTGTTTGTTAGATTACTCGCGAATGAAACATAGTTTTCTGCTTTTCTTGCACATCTTTGATAAGATTTTTTATACTGTCAAACGAGTTGACCTGTATCTATTGTCAACTTCTGCAATTAGTCATAGTTGATATTATCAGTTTGCACGACGCCATTAAAAAAAGTCGCATATAATGATGACTTTATATCTAGAGTATTTAATGCATTCTTCTTGCATATTATTATTTTCAAAGCTACTCTCGTTCTGAGTTCGTAACTCTTGACGAATTTTCTCTGACACTGATTTGGCACTGAATTTTCTTTCATTTTGAGCGAATTGAAGAAATTGTACTTGAATTTTAAAAGCTATAGAGCAATGCAAGGCTTCTTATCAGACGCAGCACTAGAGATATTTTAGTGTTGGCTAAACATGGTTGGCTAGGTTTCTGTAGCACAACCTGTTTCCAGTTGCACGGCTTTAACGCGTGGTGCAGACTTGGTCAGCATGTTGCACTGTGCTTAAGAAAGTTCCAGATTAGATATTAGGAAATATTTTACGGTCGGAGAGTAGTGAATGCTTGAAATGCATTGTCACATGAAGTAGTAGAGTCAGGGACAATTAATACATTTAAGAATATATATTGGATGCACATAGCTTACAGCATACAGTAGAGCAAGGAACTGTAAATGAAACTGGTTGTATACAGTCTTCTAAACCAGTATAAAGAAGTTAACAGTCAAGGCATCTCTCACGTATTGATCTGCCAGATTTGCTGCATGACTAAGTTTCGACGCATGTTCAGAAATACTACACATCAATCAATGTTCCAGACATGCTTACATGCTAGTTGTGTACTATATTTTTGTTCTTGCAGATAATGTATTTTTGAATGTGAGCTAAAATACAAACTTATAAATTAAAGCTTATATTAAGTTTAATTTATGAGCCAAAAGTAGACGTTTACGGTATAATGAGCCAAAGCACAGGCGTGTTTAAATGAAACGGGACAAAACTGCGATGTTTAAGGAAGGACGTGAGTTAACGCAACAATATACGCCTGATTTTGTTTCAGAAGATCTTTCGTTAACTCACGCCCTCCTTTAAACATCGTTGTCCAGTTCTTCACTGTTGTCTTTGACACACTTTTGTCACCATACACTGCCTGCATTCTGCAATGAATGCCAACTGGTCGATATCCTTCAGCTGTTAGAAACCGAATCACCGCTCGCTGATCAACTCTGAACGGATTCCGTATAACACCCTCTATGTTTTCAACGGTCTGCTGAGAAAACTATGAGTCGGAGAATAATGAAATTTTGCGAACTTGCCGGATGGTATGTGCCGTTTACATCAGAAGTGACGTCATCATGCGCATTGTACGTATGTTCAATTATTGCAGTTTGGTCCGGTTTCATTTGAACAAGCCTCGTACATGTTGAACTAATGATGACTCGGAGTATAAGTTTATCTTGTGATGAGTCAAGTTCAATTACAACATGAAAAGACAAAGTACAAGTTCAACTTATGATGAGTCGAAAAACTAGTTTGATATACGATGAACCAAAATATCTTCTTCTTCTTCTTCTGCTTCTTACGCTGTCAGACGTCGACTTGAGTTTGTTCAAAGAAAGCAGCTGTCATCCTGAGGCTGTCGACACTGCCATAGAGCTTGTCTAGTGTTGATACTGGTGATGGCCACATGTGTTTTCTCTGGTCCTCGTATGTCGGGAAATTTTGCAACAGATGTTCAGAGGTAATTTTTCCTGTGCCACAGGTGCATTTGTCAGTAACACCTATCTTCAGTTGATTAAATAGATGGTACCTGTGTCTGTTGTGGCGTGTGCTGAGTCTTAAAAACCACCACCTGCTCTATTCTTTTTAACTGGTAATAAGCACCTTTTGTTTTGGTAACCAGTATACTCTGTTTCCCATTTGTCCATGTATCTAGCCCCAATAAACCTTCTGAACTCATCGCAGGAGTCAAAATATAAGTTTTACTTAATTTTAGTCAAAAAACATGTTTAACGTATATGAGCATAGGAGGCTTATCAGGAACAGATACAACAAAAGTGGGAAGCTGAGCATTCATCGCATGCACAATATCATGCAAACTACATGATCAATAGAAGCAAATACGAAATGACCAGACTTAAACAAGTCGTAGCAGGCTGAAATACAATCTATTCACTAAATTAAAGATAGGCTTCCCAATGAGTTTGGCTACAGTTTTAAAATAATGACTGCTTAGTTTCTGCTACAAAAGTCCCCGTAACATTCTAGTAGAACAAGTTGTAATGGGATACTAATACTTTCAGACAGACTTCTTGCGGTCTTTAAATGTGTGAAAATCATATTTTTTTATAAACTTCTCACATACACACAGAAACGCAATCACACATACACACATATGTATCATCAATCAACATCATGTAGCATGTCCTTGATAGAACGTCGCTTTCATCACCGTCATTCGATAGGAATCTCGATCAGCAGTCAGCCTTCCCACCTGCTCCATGATTATGTTTAGGGTGTCCTTGATGTCTCGATCAGCAGTCAGCCTTCCCACCTGCTCCATGTTCATGTTTAGGGTGTCCTTCATGTCTCGATCAGCAGTCAGCCTTCCCACCTGCTCCATGATTATGTTTAGGGTGTCCTTGATGTCTCGATCAGCAGTCAGTCTTCCCTCCTGCTCCATGTTCATGTTTAGGTATCGCTGATGTCTTGTGTCCATCTGCGCCTTGGTCGACCTCTGCCTCATCTTTCAGAAACAATGCCCCCCCCCCCCGCCCCCCCAGAACCGCTTTCTCAGTCCGTCATCCGCCATGTCGCTTGATGTGGCCGAAAAACGTCAGTTTCCTAAACTGGTTTATAAGCCAGGTCACTTCGAAACTAAGATCTTGCAGGATGTTCTTATTACATTATTGTACAAATTAACCCCCAGATATATGCCTGTGTGTGTGCTTATTCCTGTGTGTGTGCTTATTCCTGTGTGTGTGCTTATTCCTGTGTGTGTGCTTATTCCTGTGTGTGTGCTTATTCCTGTGTGTGTGCTTATTCCTGTGTGTGTGCTTATTCCTGTGTGTGTGCTTATTCCTGTGTGTGTGCTTATGCCTGTGTGTGTGCTTATTCCTGTGTGTGTGCTTATTCCTGTGTGTGTGCTTATTCCTGTGTGTGTGCTTATTCCTGTGTGTGTGCTTATTCCTGTGTGTGTGCTTATTCCTGTGTGTGTGCTTATTCCTGTGCGTGTGCTTATTCCTGTGTGTGTGCTTATTCCTGTGTGGGTGCTTATTCCTGTGTGTGTGCTTATTCCTGTGTGTGTGCTTATTCCTGTGTGTGTGCTTATTCCTGTGTGTTAATGTGTGCAATAATGAAATAGGGAGAACTATTTAAATTACAGATACTGATGAAATAACAAATGAAGTGCGGAAAGGTTGTTGCTTGCAAAATAGCTTTTTCGGATATTTAATGTGAAAATAATGACAGAAACCAGTTTAAATGCAAAACCAGAAAACGGTTCAATGACAGAAAGAAAAGAATGCAATGATCACGCATAATTAGAGACCTCCCACCAGTTAGCACTGCGCTCAAATAAGAACAGAAGAACTTGTTACTGGGTAGGAAGACGTCTGAAAGAGATACATGATTTAATAGAAAGCCTACAACATCAGAAGCCCAGAACATCCCACACAAAATAAGAAGCTCAAAAGGGAAGACTACCGGGTTACTGCCATGGTACAGCATAACTTGGAAAAAAACCCCCAGAAATAAGGATACATGTGACTGTATACACATACAAAATGCAATACAAATACATGTGCAAATAGTTATCTAGTCTCTTCTATAATATTGGGATATTTTAACCAAAAATAACAAAAAATGGTCTGTACATTTAGTTTGATTGATGACTAAAAAGCAACACAGGTTGAAATTCAGCTCCGCATGACGTCACAGACGTTCTCACACATTTCCTCAGATAACATATTTATCAAATGGTGAACAAAAAATGAAAACGACAACCTCAAAATAAAAATAAAAAAATACGTTATCCAAGGTAAATAAAAAAAGCTGAAAGCACATAAATTAAATTATTTAAAAACAATATAGAATTAAAGACGTTACTTGATTGTAATAATAGATTTCGTTGGATTAACGTAGTCCCGAGACTTAGATGGTGAAACATGAGTGTCTACATATAATTATGAGCCAGCGAGTAGGAAAGTGGTGCGGCTCTCGCTTTTCATGGCAGATGTGCCAGGTATGATCCCTATTATCAACACATTTCAGTCGACCCAGCTGTAAATGGGTGCACGTATTTGTGTTACGGAAGAAAATGGAAAGAGGAAGGGATCCAATCATACCAACAACAAATAATAGCAGAGGCATTGAGCAATGAAGTCTAACACTTCATCCTGGACAGCATTTTCTTCTATAGGACCACCTTCATCGTCAGTAGAAGCATATAGGAAGAATAGACAGCAAACAGAAAACAGACACAATTAAGAAATCTAAACGGCCAAGGTGTGTATATAACGATCGCAGGAGAATGTCGCGTCAGGGTCAGGCACAATATACTGACCAAGACCACTCTCTCTTCCGTGTAGCGTTCCCTGGAAATATACTGTTTTCAAGGCAGTCTGGCTGATGAGATGTGGATCGACGTGATCCCCGTAGTAGTAAGCGTCATGCAGATGAACTCAATCGAAGCACAGCCGCCTGGAAACCACAGTCCACCTTCATCAGCACGATCGGGATGTGAGGAAAGCTACCACAACCCGCTACGCACCGTCCATTTTCAAGCCTCATGAAAGAGTAAACGTACTCGTTGTGGGCATTAAACAACAACAACAACACAGCAACGACAACAACAACAACGACAACAACAACGACGACAACAACAACGACAACAACAACGATTGCAGGAAGATATTGAATTGGCTATTGGTTTTTTTTTATTTTTCGATATGTTTCGTTTGATTCTATTTGTTTAGTTTCAAATGTTTGTTAGTTTTCAATGGTTTTCATTCCTTGATTTAGATTTTTATAGGTCGAGGCGAATCCTTGAATCTGTTCCTCTGTAAAGCTGCATAGTAACTTTGGTCTTCAGCTATCATTGGCACAGCGATTTATTGACGTTTCTCGTATCCATATTTTTACTTGATGAATCTCGATAGATCTACACGTGTATCTAATAAGGGATTTTCATCACATTGTGCAGACCACTGTAGTAGCAAGTCTCTTCAACACAAACTTGAGACACGTTAACGTTCACTGTAAAACTACTTTTTGCTTCTGTGACTTGCTAATTTGTGCCTGTTTCATTTCCGTACATTGCGATCTTCGACATTCCAGTTACATTTAGCAGGCAGCGTCTGGCAAAGATTACAACTTGACTTTACAATTAGCTAGTCTTATACATTGCTTTTGATTCGCACTCAGTCGCGACCATTTCTTCCTCTGTTTACCCTGAGGGTAAAAGTGTTTTCGTGTTTCATAATTATAATGAAGGGAAGACACCCATAATATTGAGAAAGGAAAAGGCAGTTATTAACTTGTGTGATAAGATGTATGATTTCAAGAGAATAATCGACATTTATTTGGAAACGTTTATAAAACAAAAATGAAAGGATAATGACAAATGATGGTAATATTTGTTATCTCTGTCTAACGTTGTATCTTAGTTTACAGCAAGGCTTCCTGCCGAAGACGGATGTGTCGGACCAAAAGGTGCAAATATCGCAGTCAAGCTGTGAACTAGTGACACAACGCATTCCGTTCTTCGGACTACATCCTGCTACTTGCAGGGCTTGGTAGCAGGAGATTGAGAACGAACAAAGAAGAAGAAGAAGACGAAGAAGCGATGCTGTGATATCTCCGCATTTAGACCCGATACATCGTTTTTCAGCACAATGTTTCTGGGGCTAGATACAAAAGGAAACAGCAAAATAAGTTGAGAGTGTACAGTAGTAAAAAAAATGTAAAACGAATACAGTACAAACATACATAGTACTTTATACAGGCAGTCAAAGGTCACACACAAACACATTTAAACCTTATTTTGATCGTAAAGAATATTTTTTGTGTGCAAAATGAATCTTGATTGCTAAATATGGCAGATAGTAATTATCCAAGGCGACTTGTTTTCTCATAGCACCGTCATTAGTTACTGTCAGAAACCAAGTGAAGTTGTAGGTGTTTAGATTTGATTAAATAAAAAAAATTGCAGACTGATTGTGGTTGTCTATTTGGCCTAGCCATCTTAGGAGGAACTAGGCCTGTCCATTTGAAGAGCAATTAGGTCTGTCCACCTGAGGAGCAATTTATTAGGCCTGTCTATCTAATTAGCAGATAGCCCTGTCCATGCGAGGAACAATTCGGCCTGCCCATCTGAGGAACACTTAGACCTATCTGAGGAGCAATTAGGCTTGTCCATCTAAGAAGCAATTAGAACTGTCCATATGAGGAGCAATTAGACCCGAGAGGACAGTCCTGAACTTGTGCGATAAAAGAAGTTAAAAAAAACTGTTCCAATGCTCCGAATTTGGTTGCGAAACATCATTTATTGGATATGGAATGTAATGTGGAAGTTTTTGAAGCCTCTTCATCTGGAATCCTTCCCTGATTTATGATGAAGTAATCAGTGAACGTCACTCTTGGTGGCATCTGTTAGAAAAGCAGCACACTATCTCTACTTTACTCTGTCCACAGACATCCTTTTTCTATTTACCCAGCTCTGGCTCATGATTTTTGTTTCGCCTTCTATGGTTCTCTGTCCCACCGTTTAAGTCGGTCTTTATATTGGCTATTTTATATGGTCCATACTATGATAGTTGATGTGAGGGTGTCGAGGCACGACAGATTAAATTTCAACCTCACTGAACCACATGTGCGTGTCTTCTTTGGTTTTCCGGGTAAACAACTCTTTGTTAGCGATAGTTTTCGCTCAAAAAGTCGCAGACATTGTAATCATCATAGTGATGCTTCTTCATTCTTCATTGATCAACTGATGCTATGCTTCTAGTCCGTTGAGGTTCACGAAGGAGACTGTGTATTTCCCCCACAGCTTTTTGAGCATAGTCGCTCCCCCAGGCCAGACTGCCTCCTTTGGTCTGCATAGGTAGGACAGTCCTGCAGAATATCTTCTGGTGTTTGCTTGGGTGATCCACAATCGCACGTGGCAGTATCTCTGAAACCCATTCTGTTGAGGTGGGTTGGATCTATAATGTCCCGTTCTGAGTCTGAAGATCTTTGTCTGCCCATCTCTACCAAGTTTGTCTATGCTGTCAGTTTCTGCATAGTGATGCACTTGCTGAGCAACTCTTGCATTGCACTACATACAAGAAGACCCAGGTCTACTTTCTCAAAAACGTCTCAGGATTTAATAAGAGCCACTGAATATTTTTAGAATCAATACAACTATCAACCATCAGATTGTGAGTCCTTTCATATATCTTGTTAGCAATATAGACAGAATTGAAGACACGGATACACATGTCCAAATACGTATACACAAGGCAAAGCTTGCTTTCACTGCATTGGAGAACTTATGGAAATCAAAATCGTAAATTGAACCCAAGAAAATACAAATCTTCACTTCCAATGAAAAATTGGTTCTATTGTATGGTTCTAAAACGCGGAGGACCACACAAGAAGAAAACAACAAAAAAGCAGATTTTCATAAATGGGTACCCGCACAGAATAGAGCAATTCAAATAGTATAAATAGAACACCAGTGTGAATTTAGGATAGAACCTGAAATATTGGCAGGGCAGGATATAAAGAATAGTAATTGACGTTGAATAGGGTACATTAATGAAACCAGCTGATAGCATTACACAACAGTCTCTGTTCTGGAACCCAGAGACAAAAGAAGTAGTGGCATGTATACTCATTACTGACAGACAGATATATATATATATTTATATATATATATATATATAGATAGATACATAGATATAAAGATAGATAGATAGATAGAGATAGAGACGCACACAGAGAGAGAGAGAGCTTGAGAGAAATAACAATAGACTAGTGAGACGTGGATTGAGGTGGATTGAGACGATGGTCAAGGACAAGAAGATCTGGCTTGCATTTGTTGAAGACCTATCCTCCATATGGAACGATTAGGGTATTTATTGATTGATTTACTGTTATCCGCCATAAAAGAAACCTCGTCAAGAATTAAAGGAACTCAGCGACAGTGGCTTCAAACAACAACGATAACAACAACAACGACGTTAACACCAAAAACAACGATCAGACATCCACATCAATGCTGCTAATAAAGGCAGCAGTTAGTTCAATGGTTCCGACATTGTTGTACAGTCTGCTCAGTCACGCTGTATTCCCCAGTATTCAAATCCATGTCCTGTCATCTGTTCGTCAATTCTTACCATCTTGATTGGGACCAGCGTGTCGCATAAGTCATTTTGTCTATCTGTATCCCCGTCCTGTCATCTGTTCGTCAATTCTTACCATCTTGATTGGGACCAGCGTGTTGCATAAGTCAATTTGTCTATCTTAATGGTCATGCCGTGGTCTTGTCAACTAGACAGACTGAGGATATCATAAAACTCAAACACTCAGCATCTTGGTGATCATCTTGATCTTTTGTGTTTAATGCCACTTTTCTAATTAAAATTTATGCAGTTAAATCTTCATTTTATTCTTGGTGCTAGTCATAAACACATTTGTGGCCGATTGATTAATTATAATTGGACAGCACTGATTGAGAATGTCTGGAAGTTTACTTACATACGTTGTCATTCCTCTTTTATCTCTTGGGGTGTAGAGGTTTGCTGGAAAGGGCGTCAGACTATTCTAACAGCTGTCTCCCTCTTGGCAGGGTTCCAGTTTAGTCCTCGGTTTCTTATAGACTCTCATATGTTGTCCTCACAGCCGACTGTTTATTTGTTTGGTGGGTCTTGATCCTTGGCTCTTTGCTTCTCATGGCTGCCGTTGTTCAGTTCAGGTGCCATCTCCGCATCGAAGGTCGGCTACAATTGATCTCCAGTGTACTCTATCTCTTGCCGTAATGGTTCAATCTGAGAGGATTTTTCCAGTCCATCTCCTGATGCTATCCATCCACTTAAGCCGTTGTCTGCCTCTTGAACGATTGCCTTCTACCCTACCTTCCAGTATGGTCTTCAACAAGGAGGTATGTCTTGTTGTATGACCAAAATAAAGTAATTGTCTAACCCTGATTTCGGTAATTAATTCTCTTTTCAACCCCAACTTTTCCAATACCACCAAATTTATATTCTTCTCTTTCCATGAAATGCGACCCAATCTACTATATACCCACATTTCGAAGGCTTCAATACTCTTTTCCATCTTGTTATTCATTGTCCATGTTTCTGTGCCTCAAAGTAGTGGCGACTGATAATTGTCATTTTCAAATTCTGATTTATCTGTTTGGATGTTAGTATGTGTCGCATGTTGTCGAATACCATCTTGGCCATACCTATTATCTTTCTGATTTCTTTTTCACACCCGCCTTCTTCCGTTTTTATATGACCTAGATAGGAGAAACTCTGTACCTGTTCAAGTAGTTTATCTTTTATATTTATCTACATTCATGGTTTATTGTCACTTTTCCTCCTTATCGTAGTCTTTGTTTTCCTTATATTTATGTCTAATCAAAACTCTTGGCTTAATGGGTATATTGTTGTCACAAGCAACTGTCATTTTTGCTCACTCTTTGCCATCAAAACTGTATCATCCGTATATCTTAGATTGTTCATTGCCACTCCTCCAATGCCGTTGTAGTTCATCTTATTTCACTCTACAGATATGGTCATAGCATCGAAGTTAAGATTTCTCCACTCGAGTGCAATATCTGGGTTTCAAGATCGTGTTGAATTGTCTGATTGGGTACATTGTGTCTTCTTGTTACTTGCACCAACTTTCTTAGATATGTTAAAGAACTGGCACATATGTTTTAATTTGAACTAATTCTGATGATTAAAGGTTGCAACCTGATGTGAATCTCTACAAAGAGTTTCCTACCATTGCTATGTGAGAAGTACGTATCCTTATTTACTTCTTTTTATATTTGTCTTCCTCAGGTCATACTATAACATGCATGCCATATTATTTTATATCCTTTTATCTCTGTACCATTTTATTTTTTGTCGACCTTGTATGTGCTTGCGGCAGTCAATAGAGTGCATTAAACAAACTAAATGTCGATAACTGATAATATAATAAAACATACACTTCTCCCACGGTACCAGCGAGTTTACGTGTCCTTAGTTATATTTCTAGCTAAACGTATAGTACATTTGTTAATGTTAGCCACAAGAGATTACACACATCAAAGCGTTCTTTGTAGTTACAAAGACTACAGTTCGAGACAACATTCGGATCAGTAGCTTTGATCCAAACATCATCATCAACAACCCTAGACAATCCTTAATTAAAGCACGCTTGTCGCTTGTTCTATGTGTTTGCCGTACGAGTTGATTGACCATGAAACTGATTTGTCCGATTTTTCGTGCGAGATCAATCGTGCGGTGAATTCCTGCTGGCTAGACGCACATTTTCTGTCAAGCCAGTGTGCTTTTGTAAATGAACTAAATTCTAACATCAAACTAAATTGTAAACAAAAATGTAATGGTCATCATGTCGCAGTCACTGTTATCAGGGAGGGTGTGTTAGTTACATTATATTAGAGCTCAGCTCTTTGTGAGGTGGAGTTACTAGTTTCCTCCCTCGCGACCGTGTCTCCTATAACTGTAAGTAAGGTATCTCTTTCCAGCTGGGTACCCCGAAACAATTTGTGACCAGTAATTTATTCCGTCACATTTGCTATGATAAGCAAGCTTTATATACAGTGTCACTCAGACGTATATATATATATATATATATATATATATATATATATATATATATATATATATATATATATATTGATTGATCGATTGATTGATTGATTGAGTTATTCCGTGGCGAAATGGTTAAGCCGTCGGTCTCGTGATTAGGTGGTGTGGGTTCGACTCTTTTTCATGGTTGCTTGATGCGGAGTATCCTGCATCTTGTAGTCACCCCCCTAGTCGTCTTGCTCTTGCCACTGGAGTTGGACGGCTCGAAACGAGAGAGTGTGGATTAAAAAGTATCGCAGTTAATCCTTACTAAAAATAGCGCTAGCAAAATTAATGATGCCTTCATCGTCTTCGATGGACGGCGGCCTTTGCTTTTGCATTTGATTGATTGATTGGCATCCTGTCAGTTTCGAGAGCCAATTGGACCACGCTAGAGAGGGGACAGCTAGTTGTTTCCCTACCTTAAGCCGCAAACGTTTGTAGTATGCATCTTGACGCATCCTGTCTTCCCCTACCTGCAGACCAACACACAAAGCCTGCCTCCAGCAGGGTCTGCCCTTGGAAAGTTCCTCCCAGTTGCAGGTGTTCGTATCCAACGTATCAGGTCACGCTTTCAAACATCTTTATAGCGAAGGAAGTGTCTACCTTTTTTACGCTCGCCCGTGGTCAGTTTTCTGTAAATGTTATTATTTGGTATTCGCCTATTCTCCATTCTGCACACGTGACCAAGCCACCGTAAGCGGCGCTGGCGTAGGATCGTAACTAAGCTGACAATCTTTGCGCGGTCCAACACTTTGTTGTTAGTCACTCTGTCACTCCGTGAAATTCCAAGAATGCGTCTCAGGCAGCGGATGTGAAAATCATTTAGCCTTTTTTCTTGCGAGGCATACAGAGTCCATGTTTCGATACCATAGAACAGAGTACTAATCACACATGATCTGTACACGGCGACCTTTGTGGAGATGTTAGCATGTTGCTATTCCACACTCTCTGTGAGAGCCTAGCAAGTGTTGATGAGACCATTCGTTATCGTTTCTGCAGCTCTGCGTCTAGTGAAAGGTTGTCGGCGATGATAGATCCAGCTCTGCGTCTAGTGAAAGGTTGTCGGCGATGATAGATCTGAAGTGATTTACTACCTCCAGATTTTTATCGTTTAAGACAATGTCTGGTGGATCTGCACCCTGAGCCCTCACTTTCGTCTTTCACTTTCACTTTCGTCTCGAAACAGATTACATGATTTTGCCAACCTGTTAATGAGGATCTGTAATCCGGCTTCGGTGTGGGTCACCAGAGCAGCATCGCCTGCAAAGAGCATATCCCGAAAAACAGTTTCTCTTCTCTTGCGTTTTGTTCATTAATTTATATATATATATATATATATATATATATATATATATATATATATATATATATATATATATATATATATATATATATACACACAAGTATATATACAAGGTCGATTTGAAAAGTTTCGTCTTTGAGAAGATAATTAAACTAATATGCAAGATTGACACAAGAGCTGTACGTTTTTTTATGAAGCTTGGAATGCCGTTTAGGTGTTGTCTCATTATTTGTCAACGTGTCACCATACCGGACCACACAAACGACAACGTCGGACAAGTTGTTGCATCCCGTCGAGGTAAAAGTCAGCTTCTCCCGAAACCAAGTATGCACATATGTTTGCACCTTCTCGCGAGAAGCGTAACTGGGTACCTTGATGTTTTCTTTCAGCTTCGGAAAGATGAAGCAGTCACGAGGAAATCGAATCCATAAGCATTGCCACGATATATTTCTACTTGACACGGCGATTGGCACGAAACAGTTCGTCCATGCGAGCTTTGTGTTGTCCATCCACAGCTGTAATCTCCTGACACTACAGACATCCACACTGATTCTCCGACGCATGTCGATGAACACACAACCTTCCACTGCCAGTAATTCAATCCTATCACATTGCTTCAACCGTATTTCCACGTAGGCAACCATTTTACTGTCTGCTGTGCGCACGTGCCACGTTCCATGCGCGTGCCACTACATGTTCATATATTAACTTCATTATAACTTATTTTTACATCCCTGTCAAGTGGATCTGCACATGTTGTCATAGTTATGCCGTCGTAGGTAAAACTTTTCAAATCACCCTCGTATATGTAGGACGTTTCATTCTCCTTGGCCTCCTAGATGTATCTCCGACAAGAATGTATGATTCAGTCCAGCCAGTCAATCTACTTAATGCATTCAGCGATGATAAGCCTTGCTGCTTAGCTTGTTCACCTCCGGTTTACGAGAGCTCAGATCAAAGGCATTAACTGATTGTTAATTCTTCCAGTTCGCTTCCGGCGGCTTCGCAAAGTCAAAAGTTACCGGGACCGACTCATCTTTTTCTTTATTTCTTGAAACAAAAACATTATGGCGAAACATTTTCGGGTCGAAAATAATTCTCACAGACAAGTAATTAATAGGTCATTTATTATTCCCGCAAATGAAAAATCTTATGACTAGAACAGAGAAGTGTTTGAACTTTTACCCACTACAATTTTACGTTACAAACATGGTTCTGTCACAGTAGTAATAGACTAAAATTCATTTTGTAGTAGTAGTATCAGGGGTAGTAGACTAGTACTAGTTGTAGTAGTAAATAATAGTAATAGTAGTAGTGGTAGTAGTAGTTGGCCATCACTCTAGCCCAGACCGTCACCTTACATGTGTGTATCATGTATCAGTTTGTAATGTGTTCCACCATAGCAGTCTTGCAGTACAGTAGTTTTGCTATACAGTAGTTTTGCAGTTCAGTAGTTTTGCAATCATTTCTGTTCGCGAAGAAGTGGTAGAGAAAATTGAGAAAATTCCCCGACATGCGCAGTGAAACTGGACACGGAGTGATATCGAACCTGGTATACCTCAAACAAAGAACGGCCAGAGTCCAAGTACAAGGGCAGATGAGCAAAAAGGTAACACTCGAGCAGGGAGTACCCCAAGGGGGAGTACTGTCACCCACACTCTTCCTGGTATATATAAACGATATTACATAGAATATACCAAGAAGAGTCCATAGCTCAATGTTTGCAGACGATCTGGCTATGTGGACCTCTGAAAAGAATCTCACCATAGCAAGAAATCGGATGCAGACGGCCCTAACATCGCTGGAAGAGTGGGCGAACTCATGGCTGGTCAAAATAAACGAGGAGAAAACCACATGCACAATATTCTCGCTCTCATTAAAACCCCAAAATACCAAATTAAGTCTAAATGGCAAATTCCTGCAGCCAAACGACAACCCAACCTATCTGGGAGTCACATTTGATCTGCGCATGACATGGAAAAGTCAGATTGAGAGAAACCGAATGAAAGCCAGAGAAAGAATGGCAATCATGAGGAAACTTGCTGGCACAAGCTGGGGAGCAGACGAAGGCATACTAAAGAAACTGTTCACTGGAAGAGTGAGACCAGTTCTCGAGTATGGCATTGCGGCATGGACAACAGCAGCGAAGGCGAACTTCGATAAAGTTAGCAAACTTCAAAACCAAGCCATGAGAATTATAACAGGTGGCATGAAGTCAACGCCAATTGTAGAACTTGAAAAGATTACAAAACTGCAATCCATGACCGATAGAAGAGACTGCAGAGCCCAGCTGCAGTCAGAGAAACTCCGAAGACTGACTGACCATCCAATGCACCAGAGACTAAACAATTTGGGAAATGGGAAACTAAAGCGGAGAAACTTTGCAGAAATAGCCAAAGCAAAGATGCACGAAGATCCCATAAACGCACTTACAACACCAAAACCCATCACTACTGTACGAAAACCTACCTAGAGGCAGGATATATTTCCAGAGGTGGTAGAAAATATACCAGGTATTGCAAACAAGAACTGCCAGACTGAAAAAGAAAGGAGATATACTACCCTAAGCTTCATAACGAAAAGCTACCCAAGCATGGACTGGACCCATGCATACACCGACGGTTCTGTAACAAATACTACACAGAACGGAGGGGCAGGAGCATTCCTGAACCTACCAAATGGCAGAAAAATAACACTGTCATTCGCTACTGGTAAGTACACAGGCAATTTCAGAGCGGAGGCAGAGGCACTGAGGGCGGCAGTGGAAGAAATGGTGACACACAGTGAAAATGAAAGCCATATAGTCCTGCTTACAGATGCTCTCGCCGTAGTCCCAGCGCTAAAAAGACAGAAAAATACTGAGCTTAATGACTTAAGAGCAGCACTCTGCAAACTGTGCCAGCAGTCCGCACCAAAAAGGGTAGTGGTACAGTGGGTCCCATCACACTGCAACATCCAAGGCAACGAGGAGGCAGACAGACTGGCAAAAGAAGGTGCAAGACTACCACAAACAGATAATAGTATGACGTACGAAGAGTCAAACGGCTTATCAAAGCCAGATACATGACCAAATGGGAAACCGAACATACTGGTTACACCAAAAACGATGCCTATTACCAGTTGAACCGAAGAGAGCAGGTCGTTGTCTTCAGACTTCGCACTGGCCACAATAGACTGAGGTACCACCTATTCAACAAATTGAAGATAGGGTGTACCGACGAATGCCCGTGCGGTACTGGTAAAATGACCACTGAACATCTGCTGCAGAACTGCCCGACATACGAGGATCAGAGAGAGCAGATGTGGCCATCACCAGTGGAACTGAAAGACAAGCTCTATGGCAGTGGCGACAACCTCAGGATGACCGCCGCTTTTTTCGAAAAAATAATAGTTACTGTCTGACTGCGCACGAAGAAGAAGAAGAATAACCTGGAATGCTGGGATTGCAAATCAAGCTTGCGCTCAATTTACACCCATACACCGCGTGCTCTTTGACCCCCGGGGTCCCGCTTGTACTCCGGGCCACCTTAGTTGCAATGCAACACTTGTACTCCCATATCATATGCCAAGAGAACAAGAGACTATTCTCCATAATAGAGCAATGTAAAGTAACTAATTCAATTAGCTAAGATTATTCTCATAATATAACTTTCTTGACAGTGAATGAAAACGATCCAACCAGTCTATTTCTCATTGCGATGAACGGAAACAGCGTGGGTTCGAGCCCCGCAGATTTCAAGCGACCCCTGATCTCAAAGGAGGTGGGACCAGAGTGTCTGCATACTAAATTACGTCCAGACTTGTGTCTCACCTTCCACTGGCTCAATGTAGTTTGGGACCAGAGAGTATGGTTGATGGCCAACGTAGTTTCTTCCTCACTATAATCGAAATTCAAAGCACGTTACATCATCGAGACAAATCCGTACAATGGTGTAGACACCCTTGCTTGCAATGGGCAACGAACATAAAATGTGCCCTAAAGGAGAACTTATAGAAGACGAACACAAACGACTTTTTGTAGAAAGATCTGTCACAGATAGCAGATCTTCCTACCACAAGATCTGTCACAGATAGCAGATCTTCCTACCAGAAGATCTGTCAGAGATAGCAGATCTTCCTACCAGAAGATCTGTCACAGATAGCAGATCTTCCTACCAGAAGATCTGTCACAGATAGCAGATCTTCCTACCAGAACATCTGTCACAGATAGCAGATCTTCCTACCAGAACATCTGTCACAGATAGCAACGATCAAAATGATGGTCATTATTTCGTCACAAATCGATGGGAACAAACCGTTTATAGATGGGACGGCGTGGCCTAGTGGTTAAGTGGCACGGCTCACAACCAGAAGGTGCTGGGTTCGATCCCCATCACAGCACCGGCCGTTACCCCGGGGAAGCAAACCCTTAGAAAATGCAGGAGGAAGCAGACCCTTACATAAAATGCATGCTGAAGTCGGATGCACTGGGCCGACAGGCGCAAAATAAAAACCACAGTGTAACGCACACACGCCTTGGGGAATAGATAAATAAGGCGAAAGCAAAAAAAAGAAACGAAAAAAAAACAAAACAAACCGTTTATAGTAATGTTAACATATTTTTAAATGTAACATGAAGGTCAATTAACGGCCTTTCTTATCTGCTGATTAATGTGAATGTTGACATTTTGTTGACATTATTGGATTTGGTATTTTCAAATGCCATAACTCAGCATCCCATATGCAAAAAGAACACACAAAAAACGTGTAAATCATTGCAATCAGTACTTTTTAAATAATAAAGAACTTGGGGCTTATTTTACAGCATGGATCTTTGAAACAAGTTGTATCCACCATATTATACGTAACTCTGTCTCAATTCTCTTTACTTTCCTTCATTCAACACGAACAGGAGATCTCCTTGGAAATGTCAATATCTGTTGTCGTTTCAGACTATAAACAATTTTTGTGGTATCTATTTATGTGAAGTTTCCACCCGAATTAAATCATTTTCGTATTTGAAAATCAGTGAAGCAGTTGTGGAACTGAATATCCGAGATAATTTAGAGTGAAAATATGCAAAGAACAGTAATTCATGGGTACAAAAATAAAACTCAAAGTTTTACTAATAAAAATGAAAAAGTTGATGTATTTTCTATTTGCTACTTATTTTCACGCGTGAGCGAGCGCGCACGCGCGCGCACACACACACATACACACACACACACACATAGACACACAAAACCCATCCGCCACACACATTCACAGAACCAATCTACCCCACACACACACACAACACATCCACCACACACACACACACACACACATACACACACACACAAGACCCATCCACCACACACACAAAACCCATCCACCCCACACACACACAAACCAATCAATCCCACCCACATACACACACACACACAAAACCCATCCACCCCATTCACACACACAGACACACACACAACCCATCCACCCAACTCACACACAGCCACACACAAAACTCATCCACCCCACATACACACACAAAACCCATCCACCCACCCCACATACTCACATACACACAAAACTTATATTCCATCCACCCACACACACACACACAAACACACATACACAGCCCATCCACCCCACCCACACAACACCATCCACCCCACACAGACACAGAAAACTCATCCACCCAACACCTCCCCCCTCCCCCAACACACCTACACGAGCACACATACATATACCTACAAACGCACATATACACATACCAACGATTGCACACGTACGCGTTGCTTCAAGCGCATACATAATTACAAGCGCACACATACACATGCCTACTAGTACACACACGCACACACATAACTACAAGCGCACACATACATACAAGCGCACAAATACACATACTAGCACACACACACATACCTACAAGCGTACACATACACAAACACATACCTACACGTCCACACACACATACACATACATACACATACATACACACACATACACATACCTACACGCACACGGACATACACATACCTACACACACACATACACATACCTATAAGCGCACACATACACATACCCATAAGTGCACACATATACATACGCATACCTACACGCATACATACACATACCTACAAGCGCACACATACACATAGCTACAAGCGCACACATACACATACCTACAAGCGCACACATACACATACGCATAACTACAAGCACACACATACACATACCTACACACACACACATACACATATCTATACGCACACACACATACATATACCTACACGCGCACACATACATACAAGCGCACAAAGACACATACTAACACACACATACCTACACGCGCACACATACACAAACACATACCTACACGTTCACACACACATACACATACATATACACACATACACAGACCTACACGCACACGGACATACACATACCTGCACACACACACATACATATACCTACAAGCGCACACATACACATACCTATAATCGCACACATACACATACCTACACGCATACATAAACATACCTACAAGCGCACACATACACATACCTACACGCACACACACATACACATACCTACAAGCGCACACATATATATATATACACATATCTACACGCACACACGCAAATACATACCTACACGCGCATATATATACCTACACGCACACACACATACACATACCTACACACACACACACATACCTACACAGACAGACATACACATACCTACAAGCGCACACATACACATACCTACACGCACACACATATACACATACCTACACACACACAAAACTAGCCACCAGTATCATATAAACAGGAAAGACAAGCCACTCTTTGCATGTAAATACCTTTTACCGAAACACATTTTGTCCATATTGTACAACATAATCCCTTTTCCAGTAGTTTTAAAAGAAATTATGGTGGTATCGCGATGTTTATATTTGCTCTGCCATCACATTATTTTTGTGTGTCCGTTTCAAAACGCAGATATTATGAATGGTGGGTGTCATAGTTTCCTGGAGTTGATGTAAATCTGTAAATGTTTCTTTCTTAAGGTTATGTTATATTAGTTTGTGCTGTGATGGATATTTGGATCATGGGTCCTTTACTAGTGACGCAAGAGTAAGACCACTACACGTCTATGCATATAGTAAGGCAGACACAGAGGATGTATACGAGTAACTCGGGATAGCAACTTTATCACATAACACTAATTGCTACTAAAACCCATGATACATTAGTATAGGAAGTACTTTGATGCAGGCTTCAGATAAAAAAAATTCTAGTGGTGGCCCTATGTTTCGCAAGTGGCGAAGTGAGGAAAGAAAGAAGTTTAGGTGCATGACAATATTACACAGACATATGGGACTAGAATAAACACGTTTAGGTGTAAGATAATGTTACACAGACATACGGGAGTATAATAAACACGTTCAGGTGTAAAAAATGATACACAGACATACAGGAGTATAATAAACACGTTTAGGTGTAAAACAATGTTACACAGACATACGGGAGTAGAATAAACACGTTTAGGTATAAGATAATGGTACACAGACATACGGGAGTAGAATAACCACGATAGGTGTAAGATAATGGTACACAGACATACGGGAGTAGAATAAACACGTTTAGGTGTAAAACAATGTTACATATGCATTTTGGAGCAACAGAAATAAGTTTGGGTGCGTGAAATATGTACATAGACATATATCGCAACAGAAAACAAAACTAGCTACAGGCCAACAACAGCTGGTCAAAACCTAACAACTATTAAAAAGTCTAACAACTAAAAACAAGTCTAAATCTAACACTAAGTAGATTTTGGTCTAACAGCCGAGGAAACAGTCACACTGTTATTTGAAAATAGCTTAACAGTTATAGAGTCAGTTTAACAGTAAGGCAAAAACAAACAAACAAACAAACAAACAGAAAGACAAACTTCGTTTAACATATACAAAGAAATATGTTTTTTTTACTGCTGGATAAAACAGTTAAGCCGTCAATAGGATGAAATAGTATAAGGGCACCTACAACAGCTGCACAGAAACAGTCTAACAGCTGGAAACAAGAATATAGCATTTTAGCAAAAACCAGTATTACAGCTGAATAAAAACAATTTTTTAGCAAGATAAAAATAATTTAACAATTGAACAAAAAGTAGTCTAACAGCTGAACATAAACTACTTTATAACTGGACAAAAATAGTCTAACAGCTGAACATAAACAACCTTATAACTGAATGAAAACAATCTTACAACTGAACAGAAACAATCTTACAACTGAACATAAACAATCTTACAACTGAACAGAAACAATCTTACAACTGAACAGAAATAATCTTACAACTGAACATAAACAATCTTACAACTGAACATAAACAATCTTACAACTGAACAGAAACAATCTTACAACTGTTACAACTGAATAAAAACAATTTTAGAATTGAACAAAAAACAATCTTATAGCTGAATAAAAACAATCTTACAGCTGAATGATAATAGTTTAACAAGTAAATGTAACCCGTAGCAGACAACGATGTCAGGGATGAAGTGTAAGTTACTCCATTGAGCAAGGTCGCAACTTGTTGATGAGGTAGAGTGACCAGTTCTCTTGCTTGACTCCTTTTCTTCCGTAACAGCAAGTCAGGTACACATTATCAGCTAAGTCGACTGAAACGTGATGTAACATGGGTTGCACCCCGTACCTTTGGCGCAAAAAGGAGTGGTCTACCACCGTGCTAATAGTTTAGCGGCTCGATAGAAGTAGTCCAACTGCTGGGCAATAATAGTTTAACATCTGGACAAAAGCAATCTAACATCTAGTTTAACAGTCTAGATAAAAACAGTTTAACATCTGGATAAAAGCAGTCTAACATCTAGTTTAACAGTCTGGACAAAAACAGTTTAACAGCTGGACAAAAGCAATCTAACATCTAGTTTAACAGTCTAGGCAAAAACAGTTTAACAGCTGGACAAAAGCAATCTAACATCTAGTTTAACAGTCTAGACAAAAACAGTTTTACAGCTGGACAAAAACATTTCTGCAGCTCTTAAAAAACAGTCTTCATATCAAAATGCAGTTCCAAACAGCTCTCAGGAAATCTAGTTCTCTTCCCGATGACAGGTGTCGGTGTTTCTACGCCATTCAATTCGTGTGGTAGTATCTGTTCCTCTACTAGCTGTTCGCCATTGAATTCGTATGGTAGTGTGGTTTTTCTTTTTGCGTTCGCCTTATTTCTCAAATCCCCAAGGCGGTGTGCGTTGCACTGTGGTTTTTATTTCACGCCTGTCGGCCCAGTGCATCCGACTTCAGCATGCATTTATGTAAGGGTCTGCTTCCTCCTGCATTTTCTAAGGGTTTGCTTGCCCGGGGTAACGGCCGGTGCTGTGATGGGGATCGAACCCAGCACCTTCTGGTTGTGAGCCGTGTCACTTAACCACTAGGCCACGCCGTCCCCTGTAGTGTGGGTTTGTTTGTTCCCTGTTTACCATTCAATTCGTGTGGTAGTGTGGGTTCGTTTGTTTCCTGTTCACTATTCATTTCGTGTGGTAGTATAGATCTATTTTTATTTTTTTTCCTCTTCAATTTGCACAGATTTATTGGATTTTCTATTTTGCGTTCACCAACCAATTAATTTTATCCGTTATTCGGCAGCTAGGTCGCTCACATCAGAACCATGTAAACGTACTGATAATGACCCGATCAGGCCGGAAACAGGCTGTGCTAATGCAAACCTAGACAATACAATTGAGGAGGACACTATGAGTCTTGTAGTGACGATCCTGCTGCGAAGCTTAGAACTACTACAAAAAGAAGAGTCCTGTGTCATCTTTTTGTGGATAAAAGATGACCCATTAGTCTTCTGCCAGAGAACACAATTCGCCTAGAGTGAAGAACTGAGTACTAGTAGCTTAAACTACAAATATTCATTTCCTATTTGGCCCTCACTCTCAAGAAACGAACGATAGGTGTTCGAAACCTGTATGTTTCAAGCGACCCCTGGTCTCAAAAAAGATGAGATCAAGCGCGGAGATGGATGATAAACTCTGAGGTTCCATTTGTACGATGTGTTTCTAAAAGAGTAATTGGCAGTTGGAAATTGAAAAGAGCAGGCTGCTAGAGACTGTCCAAAACATTTAGAAAACTAATGAAATTCTAACCTACCTTCCAAGCGCCAAGTATGCCGCATGAAAATAATATAAGAACAGTAGGGGTTCCCTTCGGCTTCCTGCAAGCAGGAATAGACTTGCATATTTGAATATCAGGATTCAAAAGCATTCCAGGTAAAATATATTGTTCAAGCGACCCCGGGTCTCAAAAGAGATGAGATCAAGCGAGTAGTCCTTACGGAGATGGATGATAAACTCTGAGGTCCCATTTGCACGATGTATTCGTAAAAGAGTAATTGGCAGTTGAAAATTGAAAAGAGCAGGCTGTTAGAGATTGTCCAAAACATTAAAAAAATTAATGAAAATCTTGCCTGCTTGAATACCAGGATTCAAAAGCATTCCAAGTAAAATATATGGTTCACAGTTTTGCCTCTGAATTATTCTTTGACACACATGGAAACAAAACAATTAGGGAATGTATTTTTCTTATCACTTGCCTTTTGCTTGTCAAATGGACAAATTTGTTTTTTGCCTCGGTTTTGCATCTTCCATATAATGTGCAGAGTATTAAATTAAATGATCAAATTTCAAGATAGCTAAATTCACTTGTTCACCAAGAAGAATATTTTGATTCAATTGTATTCGTTGAAGGAATATTTGTGTAGAATAAGTCACAAAAAGGAGCCGTTGGTGAAGCTGATTATGAGGTGTAACCACTTGTCCGTCTACCATTATTTGACTTCATCTGGGGACGGCGTGGCCTAGTGGTTAAGTGGCACGACTCACAATCAGAAGGTGCTGGGTTCGATCCCCATCACAGCACCGGCTGTTGCCCAGTGGAAGCAAACCCTTAGAAAATGCAGGAGGAAGCAGACCCTTACATAAAATGCATGCTGAAGTCGGGTGCACTGGGCCGACAGACGCAAAATAAAAACCACAGTGCAACGCACACCACCTTGGGGATTAGAGAAAAATAAGGCGAACGAAAAAAATTTGACTTCATCTTCTGGAGTACTTATGGCTCAAAACTACTCGATTCCTCTGTGGATTCTCTTCAGGCTTCTCTAATGTGTGCGCTGTTTCCCTTTTTCATATCGATGTCCATACGTTGGTGATCGTATGATAAGATGTAGACGCCCATTAGTAAAGGCTTACAGTTTAAACAATGTTATTTGCATTATGCTGTAGAGAACAAGAGATTTATCTTAAATTACTTAAAGGAAAGCTGTGACAGTAAAAGATAGTAGCGAACAGAAAATGTTTCTAGGAAAATAGATAGAACTATAGAAAGAAAAAGACTCCAATAAATTTACTTTAGAGAAAAGCTCTATTACATGCATTTTCACACACTTTGTTCCTTATTTTTGTGCTATCTTAAACAAATGGGATCATCTTTATTGTTTGCTGTTGTTGTAAATCTTTTTGTACTTTATATAGTTATCTTCTTCGCGCGATTTAAGCAAATCGAAGGTAAACTTTCCATGTAGTTTTATTGGTTATTTAAAACCCTATGTGCGTGCTACAGCCAACGTAGCACACTGTATACGAGAGGAAACTTCAGCTTCCAACGCGAGTATAGCAATAAAAAAAACACAGGAAAAGTAAGTAACAAGTAAGACACACATCTATTTTGGTCTCCTGTTTCTCAATTTTCTTCTCAGCTTTGCTTCACAAATTTGAGATTCTCGTTCCAGCTTGAACTAACCGAGAAGACAGGTGTGTTTTGTTCTGTTTCTGGAGAACCTGATAAAAATCGAGGTTAGGGCAGTGGTCGGGTAGGAAGGAAGCTGACAAATCAAGCGTAATCTGGAATTTCTTGTCTGGTGCGGCCGCTACACATTTCTCTTCAACTGAAGATGTTTATAATGTGAAATAGCCATGCAAAGTCAACAGTAATATCAACCTAACTACCTCTTTCGTGAATTCAACACCACTTTATTACCACGGCAAATTTCGACTCGGCAAGTCAGTCAAATTCAGTGCTTATCTTAGCAGATGGGGAACGAAGTGAGAGCCTACCTTACACATTAACTCAAGGTTGCGTACTTGGACTATAGCTGCTTCATCACGAATTGAAGCAAACTATGGTGAACTGATACACCATATTCGTGATTTGTTGCACAATGAGGATCGCTCTTGGTTGCTCTCACGAGACTCGTCTATATTGTCGCTGTTAATAAGGGTGTATTCTATGTTAGAAGTAACTTAGCAACCAGCAGTGAATCTCGCGACCGTCAGAGCCAACTGTAAGATATAGACAAAGGGAAGTACAGTACATGCAGGTAGGATTGAGACAGCCTGAGTCTAAGTTAGAAAAACCTGATATAAATGTTTGTTTAAATCTGAAACACTGGGATATAGGTATAATTATATCGTACACCGTAATATTCGATTTCATAGGTATACCTAATTTTAAAAATATCCTCATGGCGTCACTGCATTCCTTAGAAATATCCATGACTGCAAGAATAGTAAGAAGAGGGGAAATATTTACAAGACACAAACTTTCTAGGACAGAAATCTTTCTAACACTTGACATGGTCGAGTTAGTAACATGCCCCAGAATCAACTCCTCAACTAATATATAACAACAAGAACAGGTCAGTAAATAACTCGTTGTTCTTGGGTTTCAGAAGAAAAACAGTCAGCATGTCTGTGTTAACATAATGGTATCATTCAATTAGAAGTTCAACCTTCTTTATTTGACGAAGGTACTCGTCGTTCAGCCACAATCGTGGCCTTTTTCGGATATATCATCGCTTGTAGACAATCAATTTAAACTTTGCATCCAGACTAAAACTTGTTTCAGATTAAGTGATAAGGGTTTCTCTAGAAGAAGTCCTAAGAAATGCACAGTTTAGCGACGATTGAATAAAATGATTGCAAATTATTATTATGTTCTGACAGTGTATATCATTTAGTGTAAGGTTTACACGTGAATAGCATGGGTTATCAATTTCTGGAATGTTTCAAATTAGTTCAGTACTTTGAGATAGTTATCAGCATTTCGGTCACATTTAATAAATGTCCTTTACGATTATATGTCGACACGCAACTACAATAAAGGGTATCCCTAGCTCGAACTTACTATCAGACGGCAATAGCAAAACACGCCATATTGGGGGGGGGGGGGGGACTTATGTCACCGGCTAAAACAACATTAAAGTACATTGGTTCATATCTCATTGCAACACTACTGATAATAAAAAGACTATCAGATTGTCTAAAAAAGGTGCAAAGCTACTTCAAGCAGATATATTGATATAATGATAACCATCCGTGTGGCGAAAAGATTTATGAGGAATAGATACACGAATAAGTGGGATGCAGAGTTCGGTTCAATTAATTTACGAACTCCATATCTAAATGTCAACTGTACTGGATATATAAAGCGTTCTGTCTCTTGCCTTGATGGTGCAAAATGACACGTTTTTGTTTACTTGATGTCATTCTTCTACTTGTAGGCTTGTTTTCTACTTCTCTGTTCTGTCCAGTATGTGTTTTAATAAAGAGCTATCTTTTCATATGACAAGTATCTTAACTGTCGAACTCTGATTTTGTTCAATTAACATCGTTGTACTCTAATATCTTCAAAGCCGCCTTATTTGTATTACTTGGATTTCATGAAGTTCGTTTAAAGGATGCAGAGTTCCAGGACATAAGATATTGTGCATAGTATCTTTTAGACATAATTAATCTGAGGCAGAGGGGACCTAGACAAAGCTAAGTAAAAGGTCCCGCACAAGCAATAGCGATAATCGTATCACTGAATCAGTTGTGGAAAAACAAGATCATTTTGCTTAAAACGAAGGTCTAACTAATGCAAACACTAATCCTCTCTGTGTAACTCTAAGCATGCGAGACATGGACCCTGAGTGAAGAATTGGAGCGAAATATTGCGACATAAATAAGCGATGGAGATCAGATGGTTCAGACAAATCCTTGGAATGGCTTGGCTTCGTTCGTTCTCAATCTCCCGCTACCATACCCTGAAAGGGCTTAAGTAGCAGCATGTAGTCTAGAGAACGGAATGCTTTGTGTCGTAGTTTACAGCTTGACTGTGATATTTGCACCTTTCGGACCAACACATCAGACTTCTTCAAGAATACATTTTTTGAGTACCGGGTTAGCATTCCCTCTTTGATCCCTTCTCCTTAGCCAGTCTGCCCTGCTGCAGCCTGTTATCCAGGATCACAGCGTAGAGGTATAGAAGGGTCTTGGCAGCTCTGGTAGCTCTGACCCTGGCGCTAGCCGTCAGCTATGGGTCGCTGACCACTGCAGCTCATGCGCATCTCAGCATCTTGATCCCAATCCTTAGAGTAACATACAAGAGCCGTGTCACAAATATCAGCGTACACAACACAATTATACAGAATGTCGCAGCTTTTCAAGATCTCCTATTAGTGGAAGAGACATGCAAACCCCATTGGTACAGCCATGCAATAGAAACCAGTGGACTACCAAATAAGATACTCCAAAGGCACAGTTCTTGGCAAGTAAAAGAGAGGTCGCGCTGGGCAGATGATGTTCGGAAGAAGATAGACAAAACCTTGTCGGCGACCGAGGTTATGGCAACGGATAGACGGAAGTGGTTCATGAAGCAGTAGTGAGATATGCTACCCCTTCAACCTGTTAGGGTTACAGGAAAGACAATACGGAAATGTGGAAACTATAACACAAACAAGCGGGAAAATACCATCCATTCAACAAACTAAAGATATAAACTACCTATGAGTGTAACTGTGGTACTGTTCGAATGTATGTTGGACATCTGCCGAAGAAGTACTTACGAAACGAATTACAGAGTAACCCATTATGGCCATCACCGATGTCGTTTCTGGACAAACTCTTTGAACATAAATCTGAGGCTGACCTGCTTTCTTTAGGTATTCTCCAGTTACCACATGCAAGTGTGCTTGCTACAAGTGGGCTGCTTATTCTGTCTGGTTGACTCAATTTTCATTTAAATACGATGTGTAGTGATACTATTACTTTGATATTAATTGTGATTTAATTATCTTGTCATAAATAGATGTTTCATTCTTCTGTTATGTGAACAGCTATACAGTTATTTTGTTAGAGATATTACTTGCGTAGTAACTCGCACGTAGAGGGGAAAATGCTGAAGTTACAAGTAGAATATTCATCGTGATAAATGAATGAACATGTGATTGTGTGCCCGCGCTTCGCGATATATTTTGTATACAGACGGACAGTTTATGTGTATATATGTGTCTGTATATGTGTATGTATATGTGTGTGTATGTGTGTATATGTGTGTGCCTGTGTGTGTGTATATATATATATATATATATATATATATATATATATATATATGTGTATGTATATGTGTATGAATATGTATAAGCGTACGTGCTTGTGTGCGTGCGTCTGTGCGTGCGTCCGTGCGTGCGTGTGTGAATATGTTTATGGTGTATGTGTGTGTATGTATATATATATATATATATATATATATAGAGAGAGAGAGAGAGAGAGAGATAGAGAATGAGAGAGACAGACAGACGAACATACATAATATGGTTTTAGAGTTTAATGAGAGGTAGCAAGGTCATTTATAGAGCATACACGAAATGGGAACCACAAGATAGTAACAGACTGGGTTTAGAGGTACATTTAAATTGGAAAATAAAACTCAGGCACAGGTAGGGGAGGGAGGAGGTGGGAGCAGGTGTGCGAAGCGGTTAGTTACTCTGATCACAATCCGACAGTCGTTGTGTTCGTATCTATGTAACAGCAAAACTAGTTCCCGGAATGAAAGGAAAGAACCACCGTCAACTGCCAAGATAGGCGCAAAAGGTGATTACAGGATGTTGTACTTGCGACTGAAAAACGCATCATATAAAACACCCATTGCTATTACAATAAAACGCTACAAAAGCTGGGAAACAGGCTTCCTACAAGGTATCAGCAGCAGTTAAAACGTTTACTTCACACCGAAATTAAAGGGGGATGATTGGAAATGCTTGAAAATAGTCTTCCCGTTAAGTGCAGTGGTAGCCTATGCTTCTTTCTGGACGAGACGGTAAAGGAATGAAGACATTTACTTTATGGGAAGTTTACAGATTTAAAAAAAAAGTGCTACCCGAAGTCGGATGCACCAGGTATCAGGCGCGAAACACAATAAAGTGCATTCTGGCTAATGAAACAGGTGATCCATAGAAAAAATACTCAAGTATCCGATCATAAAGATGATGCTATTGTTGTTTATGATACTCGTACTGAGTAGAGATAACTCTTTGACGACACTCTCTGGTAGTGGATTACAGTGGCTCATCTTACATTCCGATTGTTCTCAGAATATGAGAAGTATGACGCAGTAGTGTGAAAACCACAAGACTTTCACTGCAAGTAGAGAGGTAGAAATGGCAGCTCAAGATTGAACTTGATTTAGTAAGGTTGTCAATGGCATATGCACCGAAAGGAGTGACAGGTATTGGTTGATTGGTTCCCTGACAATGGTCAAGCAGTAACAAATCCAGGATTTACTTCACCGCTATTGGAGCCTCTGTCTCCAGACTACATGTATCTTCTTCTTCGTCTTCTTGTTGCTCTTCTTTTTCTTCTTGTTCTTCTTTTTCTTCTTCTTCTCTTCTGACGTCGTCCTCAAAAGAACATTGTTTCGTTGTGTTGTAGTGTACAGCGAGACTGTAATTTCTGCGCCTTTCGGTCCGACATATCCGGTATCAGCAGGCTTTAGTTTAGTATCGGTGTTGCGATCTATATTCTCTTAGCCAGACTTTACAAATGCAGCCTCCTTCCAGGACCGCCACTTGAAGGTAGAATATGGTTTTTGTCAGGTCTGGTTCGTTGTCTCTGATGCAAGCAGCCAGCTATGAATCATTCACGGTGTTGTAGCTTCCACCCAAAGTTATTCTAACCGCTGTTCCCCTGGCTCCTCTCAACCAGATATAATCTTATTTTTTTCTTTTTCTTCTACACCGTCTTCTTCAGCTTCTAAAAGGAATTGTATTTTAACTTCCTAATTAACTTCTTTAAGCTATTTTCAGTAGTATGCAATTGGCGTTGTTTGCAATAAAATTAACAACACAATAAAAGCAAATGATGGATAACAACTTTAGAAATATAAAAACAACGAGGATCGGGTGTTGTAAATATTCTTGTTTTTCATGAGGCTAAATAAAAGCGAATTATTCTTTTTCCTTTCTTTATCACATGCTGGGCTTTGTTTCAAGATGAGGCTACTCCACAATCAGCATGATTTTGACATGAATGAGTGGCTTATGAGTTTAACAACTTTCTACCATTGAGTGACTAGATGTTTTTACCTCTTACCAGATATGATGTCAGTGTGGCGATGACCCGATTCTCGTCTCTCTCATGCACATAGCCCTTCATAATCAACACATATTTGGGGTTGTAGATGAGTCAGTAGCAGGTAGATAATCTATATTTATCTTCCAGAAAACGTCACTGAACCAGCTCTTCTCCTAGCATCGTGTTATGCTCTTGTCTTGAAACTGGGAAAAAGGGTTGGAGGGAAATAATCCAAAACGCGCTCACCATGTTACGTAGTGTGTTGGCCAGGGCATGCAATCTTCCCGCTTCGTGAAACAAGTTTCGTTTACGTGCACTGCAGCCAAACGTAATTAACTATCACCATCAAACGTCATTCGAACGGGAGTAGGTGATCATGTTTCTCATTGCCCTATTGTTAGATGTGTCTTGAATTTATCCCCGTCATTATGTTTTAATTAAGAAATGTTTTTGCAAATATTCTGAAACAGAACACGGCTATTCCCATAATACATCTACCTAAGACTACAAATAACTGTATATCATCATCATTATCTTCTGACTTAGCATGTACTGTTATAGAACGTCACTCCCATCACAGCCTATCTGAAAGCAACTCTTTCACTTGCTGAAACTCCATCCTCTACCACAGTCATACCAGGACATTCCTGGATATCTTTGTCCCATCGTCTTCTCGGTCTACCCCTGCCTCTTTTTCCCGGCACCATAACTTCCATCACTGTTCTCTCAAGATCGTTGTGTCTCTTGATATGACCAAAGTATTTGCATTTTCTGGCCAAAATGGAATGGATAAACGAGTACTTGTCGATGTTCAACTCTTGCCGAATGTCTACATTTGTCTTTTTCTCCGTCCAAGTTATTCTGAAGATCTTTCTGTAACATTTTGACTTGAAGGACTCGATTATTTTTTTTAGAAGTTTTGGTAATCGTCCATAATTCGCAGTTATATGCTGCCACAGGAAAAACACTGGCTCTCAAGATTTAACTTTTGTCGTTTTGTTGGTGTTCTGCCATCATTTGTTCAAGCTATTTAGCCTCTGTGTTGGCTAGTCTTCTTCTGATTTCTTTGGAGCAGTCGCCATTATTGTCAATTTTGAAGACCATTTATTCAAAATACGTGATCGGATCTATTTCCTCTTTGCCTGGTGTTAATTTATGTTGATATAGTGTTTTGTCGGTGGTCATTAACTTTGTTTTCTTAATGTTTATAAACAGGTTTTGAACTGCACTGTGTCCATTTACGTCTGAAATTAGCTGCTCTAGCCCTTCTGCACTTCTTGATAGTATCACTGTGTCGTCTGCGTATCGTAACTCTGGAATCTCGTACCCGTTAATTGAAAATGGGTCGAAACTTTCATTGTTCTCCTCTTCTCTAAATTTTCTCATTACACACTCCGCATATGTTGTATAGAACCAATCTGATGTTTTCTCAGAATCTTGGACAGCGGCTCGCTGATCTTGATATAATGTTTTAAGGAAATGGATATTACTTACACAAGAAAACCCATTTCTTTCATGATGTTCCACAGATTTTGATGTTTTACCGTAAAGATGACCTTGGTGTAATCAATGAAACACGTGCACAGATCCACGTTAAACTCTCTACATTTTTAGTAGAAATTCTTCATATTGAATATGTGATTTTTGGTTCCTCTGTCCTTTCTAAAACCTGCTTGGAATTCGTGAATTTCAGATTCAAATCTTCTCTCTATACTTTTCAAAAGGATACGCAAGAGTATCTTGCTATTTTGGCTGATTAGCGCAATAATTCGGTAGTTTGTGTGCAGTTTTAAATTGCCTTTTTTCAGGAATGGACTATAAATTGATTTATTCCATGCTTCTGGCCCATATGCGCTGTGCCAGATCTTTTTACACATCTTTGATAAACTTGAGCACTGACTTGCCTTCCTGCGTTTATTAGCTGTGCTTGGATGTCATCACATCCAAGGGCCTTTCCCTTTTTCAGGCTTTTGATTGCTGAGAGTACTTCCTCTAATGTTGGTTTGATGTTTTATCTCATCGTTTTGCAACTGAGTACTTTATGTTGTCTTCATACCTGATTCTGCAGTACTCTCTCCCATCTATTCAGCATAACTTTGGTTTCTGTTAGTATGTTGTCCTCTTTGTCGTTAATGACACGTAGAACCGGAAGGAATTCTTTCGTCAGTGTTCTTAAAGGCATCTCTCTCCCTATCTATGTCTTAACAAGGATCCACGATGTACCTTCTGTTATCTTTTATTATTTCTCTTCTAACTTTTCTTGCGCAGTTTTTATATGCTGTGTTGGTCCTCTCTGACACTAAAAATAACTTAACTTAACGTGTTTATACTGGTTTAGAAGACTTTGTAAAGTCTGTATACAACCAGTTTCATCTACATTTCAGGGGGACGGCGTAGGCTAGTGGGTAAGTGACACGGCTCACAACAACGAAGGTGCTGGGTTCGATTCCCATCACAGCACCAGCCGTTACCCCCGGGGAAGCAAACCCTTAGAAAATGCAGGGGGAAGCAGACCCTTACATAAAATGCATGCTGAAGTCGGATGCACTGGGCCGACAGGCGCAAAATAAAAACCACAGTGCAACGCACACCGCCTTGGGCAATAGAGAAAAAAGGCGAACGCCAAAACAAAATAAACAAAAAATTTCATTTCATTACTCTTAAAGCTATGCGCATCCAATCTATTCTTAAATGCATTAATTGTCCTTTCCTCCACTACTTCCGGTGGCAATGCATTCCAAACATT
Organism: Ariolimax columbianus; assembly: GCA_036924085.1. Lineage (NCBI taxonomy): Eukaryota > Metazoa > Mollusca > Gastropoda > Stylommatophora > Arionidae > Ariolimax > Ariolimax columbianus. Next base: position 62,813,017 of record JAVGWX010000007.1, on the reverse strand, counting down.
CACTACTTCCTAACAAAAAGAATATTTTCTAACATCTAATCTGGATCTTTCTTTAGTAAAATTTATAGCTATTTCCTCTTGTTCTTGTAGGTGGTTGAATTTTGAAAAAAACTTGTTATAGTCTAATATATCCTGTCCTTTGATTATTTTATAAACTTGTATTTAGTCACCTCGAATTCTTTATTCTTAGGAATAGCTTTATATAATTTATATAATAAAGACAATCATGATTGGTTGCCAATTATTGACATAATGTAATCACCCTAGTTGTTAAAGTTAGAGAATAAAACGGAACAAAGAAGGAAATTGACCACCTCACGCTAGAAATAACCAAGTCTCAGTACGAATGTAGTATCTAGCACTTCATTTCAGTGTCTGTAATGGAACCACCCTTACCTTCTGTTGTGTTATTGTCTTCAAAGTCAGGGATGTGACCACACATATTTGATGAGCCTTCTTGTCTTATCTCCATTCCGCTACGTACATTTGAAAACAATTAGGTAAATTATATTTTTTTTAGTATCATCATTATCATCATCATCAACATCATCATTATCATCATCATCATTATATCATCATTATCATAATCATCATCATCAACATCATCATTATCATCATCATCAATATCATCATCATCATCATCATCATTATCATCATCATCATTATCATCATTATCATCATTATCATCATTATCATCATTATCATCATCATTATCAATATCATCATCATCATCATCATCATTATCGTCATCATTATCATCATCATCATTATCATCATCATCACCATCATCATTATCTTCATCATCATCCTCATTATCGTCATCATTATCATCATCATCATTATCCTCATCATCACCATCATCACCATCATCATCATCATTATCATCATCATCATTATCCTCATCATCTCCATCATCATCATCATTATCATTATCATCATTATCATCATTATCATCATCATCATCATCATCAATCCCGTAACCTAGAAGATCGTAGAGGCACCGTTATTGTAGTCTGTCGAACCAGTTCACGCCAAACGTCTAGATTTTTGCCAAGGGTATTAGTTTCAGCTATAGACCTTCACGTCCGTCTGTATCTTCATCTACATCTTCTTCATCTTTGTCTTCATCTTTATCATCATCAACATATTCTGCTTCTTTTTTTTCTCCTCCTCCTAGTTCTCATCCTCGTCCTCTTAATCTTCCTCTTCTACCTACACCTGCTCTTTCTTTTCTTTCTTCCTCTTCGTCTTTTTCTTCTTCTTTTACGTACGCTTTTAGACGCCAACTTGAATCTGTCTGAAAAGAAGCTGGCAGCAAGATATTATTAGTATCCCCATAGAGCGTGTGCTGGAAAGATACTGGGGATGGCCATATGTGATTTCTCTATTCCTCGTTTGCTTAACATCTTTTTAGCAGATGTTCTGCAGTTATTTTATCAGTGCCGCAGACACATACGTTCGTATGCTCTATCTGTAATTTGTCGAATATATGGTATCTCAATTTATTGTGGTCTGTGCTGGAGTAAAGATTACAACCTGTTCAGCTCTGATGAGCTGGTAATGCTCATCATTTGGTTGTTGCCTAGGATGATTTGTTGCCCACTTTTTCCCGAATATACACCTGGTAAACCTTTTGGTCTCTTCATAAGTTATATATGCATCCTGTTGAGAGAATTGCCTTTCTTTCCTTGCCAGCATGTCAGCCTCTTCATTGTTGAATGCTACAATGTGAAGGAATCGACATTGTCACGGTTCTCTTGAGCTGGTGATAAAGTTTTAGGTCAGGTCAGGTCATCCCGTAATCGGTAAGGTCGTTGGGGCACATATGAAGACATCCTCACAACTCCACGCCATCCCACTCTGTCAGAAGCCACTGCCTGTGACTCTTCTGGTCGGAGACTGGTCCATTCTTTTATGTTGTCTTCCCATCTCTTTTTGGGCCGGCCTCTTCGTCGTCTGCCATGCACCTTCCCGTGGAGGATTGTGTTTGCAAGACCATTTAATCTCGATATGTGATCGTACCAAGTGAGTTTCCTTCTTTTGACAGTTGTCAAGAGATCTTCGAAAGGCTCTATTGCCGTCGTAATTCTATTTCGGATTTCCTCGTTTGTAACTCGATCTTTGTACGTGACGTTTAAAAGTCTTCGTTGAAGGTCATCTGTAACTGTCCATGTCTCACACGCATAGAGAAATATTGACAGGATCAGTGTACGCATTAATCTGATTTTGCGTAGTTCTAACCGTTTATCTTGCCAGATTTTGTTAAGCCGTGCAAGCACCGCTATTGTCTGTGCTATTCTGGCCAATACTTCACATTTTGATCCTTCATCACTGACAATCGACCCAAGATATTTAAAACGGTCAACTACTTCGAGTTCTTGACCGTTTGCTTTTATCTTGCTGTTGAAGCCCGTAGCGTTGTTTGTCATTAGCTTTGTCTTTCCATAAAGTTTATAGAAAACATATTGAGTTCTTTCAGATCCCAATAATTGGATCTCCCCCGTACCTCATACATATGAAGGTCACTACCTATTCCTCCGTGTTGTCATTGGTCATACGGACCCCTACTTCAGATTTCAAGGCCACCGCCTCACCATGAAGTCACTTAAAAATGAACATGTTACGGTTGATCAATTTCTATCTATTCTTTAGGTGAACTAGGAGTGAAAAGTCCGTTTCACAATTCCAACACACTAGGTCAAATTCCGCCTAATTCACTTTGCAGATACGAGTTTTTTCACGGTGCGATCGCTCTTCTGCGTACTGAAAGTAATAGCAACCTAGTAGTACTAGTAGTCCTTTTCCGTCATGACTGACCATAGGATGATATAACTTTATAACTTACCTCACATCCACATACCCCCCCCCCCCTCCAAAAAATAAAATAAAAATAAAAATTACAAAAAAAAATAAAAAAAAATAAAAGAAATACAAAATGTATTTATTTAGCTTTTGTTTTCTTTCTCCTAGCGCCGTTTTCTTTTAACTTCTCTGTGCCGCAAGGGTTGCACTTCACCAATCTTGAGGTGGTCATTTAGGGCACATTTCAATTTGGATAGGCCTGCAGTTTCATCTTCCCAGGATGTCAGACTCATGCCCAGGGCTTTCATATTTCAAGCTCACGCACATATTTGAACTTCAACTGTGATCGGCCGACTATTCGTTTGCCATTCGCCAACTGTCCGTAGAGGATATCTTTGGGAATGTGACTATACCGTAAAATAGCAAACTACCGTATTACATACATGCCGAGAAACTTATAACAGTCAAATAGGTTGGCGGTTTTAATAAGCGACGTCCTGCATTTATTCTTGACCCATCTATATTTACATGGGTACAGCTGTTGATTTGGTAGGGTTTCTCTGTTTATTTTGCAGTTATTACTTTTCTGTTCGTTTTTTTCCTTTTATTTCCCAAATGCTGGAAATGTTTGCTATCAGCTCTAGGGATCGCTATTTTCTCATGTGGAAAACACGTGTTAAGTGTGCATGGATTATATTTGTGCTGCGCCCTTTACATGATCTGCTCGTCACTTTGTTTTTATCAACTCTAGAAAAGGGATTCTAATGATCCACTGGTATGTCATGTCTCAAAACGGCGAAGTCACACGACGGGCATTCCTCAAAAGCACATATACCACTGTTAGCCCTATTTAGACATGTCGTTTGACTTGCTGAGGGTGCCCTCGCCTACAAGCTCTTAAAGCAGGCCATGGACAACAAGGACCGGAAGTGACGCTCTCCGTCATAGTCCTGTCCCCGCGGCCGTTCAAGCACCACCTAGTTATGTCAAATAAGAAAGGCATCATCCTTATTGCATACAGAGTGGTACTGAGCAACTCATCGTGCTCATTAACAGTTTTTGCGACAGGATCTTCTCGCCTAAAGGGACTGTTTACCTACCTTCCTTCAAAGGAAAACAAATTATTCATCTTTTTATTGCCTACACCAAATATGGTAATATTTTCTTGAACTTTCTTTCAAACCATAATGTCACTTTATCGTGTGTATCTAGAGATAATATAAAAGATGAAAGGATAGGCCCACTTTCCTAATTTTGCATGTCGCAAATATGTTTGGAAACCTCATCATGTCAAATATAATGCCCACAGAAAACACCTGTACAAAATTAAATAATGTCTTTGAATCAGGCTTCCTGCAAGGAGGCCAACTGAATTAGTAGCCCTATTCTCACACTGAAGTGAACAAAGGCATACAATACGAGACAGTTGTCCAATACTAACAAGATTCGAAGTCTCTACGAGCGTCTCATTAGTATGGGGCAAACCACTGGCTTTCCACGGCAAAAGTACGGGCTTCAATTCCCGTTAACCGCAGACTCTAGTCGACCCAGATGTGAAGGGGTTCCTGACTTACAGTTGTAGCAGAGAGGACAGGGTCTTGCTCTATTTAATCTAACTAAGGCCGCTCTTCAGCTACACACCTTAATCTGAATGATCTAACAATAAACTCAGACAAACAAATTCTTTATTCCTTACTAAACTGGCACTCTTCTATCCACAACTCACTCCAATCCAGGGATTACCTAACCTAACAATCTCTACTCCTACACCTAAACTATTGTCAACAGTCACCTTTCCCGTGCTTGGCCTACCGTGACGTGCCGCGAGTCCGAATTATGGCCGGAACAGCGCCGGTTAGTACCTCGTGTTTCGACCTCAACCCAGATAGATCGCCCTTGGGCTTGTTCCTTCGTCCTTTCGTTTGACAAATTGCGTTATGGATGTCAGGAAAAACCGAATCAGCAGCCGCAGGTATGTATTGACGTGTGTTGAACAGGAGCCGACTGACCACTGTAATATTTCTGCAGATGTATCGTAGCGCATCTGCTGCAAATGCGGTAGCGTATCTGCTGCAAATGGGGTAACGTTCGTCTTCACTGCAAAAACTGTGTAACATTCGTCTTCTCTGTGAATTCGTGTAAGGTGATGATCCTCTTCTAAATTGCGTAAGGTTCCTCTTTCCTTCAAATCGTGTTAAGGTTCGTCCTTCCTTCAAATCGTTCTCTTAATCCTGTGAAGTCTTCTGTGCAAAAATGTCTCCTAGTCTCAAATCATGCAGTCTAATGCTTCGTATTCCACAATCGCGTATTTTAAGAAAAGGTCCCACTTGCTCCTGGCCCGCCAGGCTTTTTATAACATGAGACTATTTTCTTAGTCGGCGCTACTTGCAAGATGGCGTTGCTATTACTCCGCCATCCGTCGCGTAATCGCCGACTGAGTGGTCAGGTCCCGGTGGGAAGTCCGTGGGGAGACAAGATTTGTCTGCCCAGACTAAATCTGTCACACAGTTAGAGAAGGACACCGAGGATGACAACTGGCCACCACATCTCATAAACAAGCTGTGGCCTCATACAATGAAGTCCATAATACTTCATCCTCGACAGCAGTGTATACAATGTCAGTCTATCTTTACCTTAAGCTACTATATTCATAGACAACTGAGAACTGATCCACTGAAACGAACCTTCACAGAAAGCTGTTTGGAAGCCTGGAAGAACTCTCCACAACAGCAACTTTTATTCAGAGAACTGATCTTTCTGTGTAAAAAAAAAAGAGTAAAGGTATCTCTTAGTAGTTATAGGATTGTCCAGGGAGGAAGTTATTAGAGACTTCAGTATACTAAGCCACAGTTTATATGAGGTAGGGCCGCCAGTTCTTTTCCTCGCTGCCTTTTACCTCATTATTGGTATGTCAGGTATCCATTTACAGCTTGGTCGAATGGAGGGTACTGATAGCGTGGAAGCATAATACAAAACGTGGCGATGAGAAGACGGAGTAGTTAGTGAGGCGGGGCGTTGGGCGGGGGGTGGTGGTGGGAGAGGGAGGGGGAAATGGAAGATTTAACGGCCATAATGCACGTCGTCTCTTAAGACACGTTTGTGGTCTAGCAGTAGCCTTATTGACGTCTGTGTCACACACAGATTCCATCCGAGGAACACTGGATATACACGCCTGTTCTACCATGGCGTGCCACCACATAGTTTACGACTGTTTTGTAATCTCATGAGCTGGACGGCTACAAATTGATGGTTTTCCTTCAAATCAATATTTCAAACGCGAAATTCGATATGGGTGCGAAAAGTTTGCCAGGCTCACCACAAGTGACTGGTTGATCAACGAAGAAACTTGGACCGAATTTCACGAACAGCGCCGTGCACGGTATCATATAACGTTGTTGTTGTTGTTGTTGGATCTTACTCAGTTCTTTACTTTTGTCACTTGTCATGGTAGGTGGTTACAGGGCACAACCCAACGACGCACAACCCAAACATGCACATGTTCGGATTCAAGAAGATCCTACCCCATAAGGTAGTAAACCCATTAAACAAATTTCGTGCTGAAGTCGGATGCACTGGACCGAAAGGCACACATGCATAGTACAACGCACTCCGCCTTATAAAACAAATTAGTACAATATTTATTCAAAAACAACTATTAGTACGGTATTTGATAAAACACACTATCAGTACGGTGTTTATAAAAAAAACACTATCAGTACGGTGTTATAAAAAAACACTAACAGTACGGTGTTTATAAAAAAATCACTATTAGCACAGTGTTTATACCCAACAAACACTTTTAACAAGGTATTTATAAAAAAAACCACTATTAGTACGGTGTTTATATTAAAAAACCTATTTGTACGGTGTTTATAAATAAAAACTCACTATTAGTACGCTGTTTAGACCAAAAAAAGCTCATTAGTACACTGTTTATAAAAAAATCCACTATTAGTGCGCTGTTTATACAAAAAAAACCACTATAAGTACGGTTTATACCAAAAATTCCACTATTAGTACGGCGTTTATACCAAAAACCCCACTATTAGTATGGTGTTTATATAAAAAAAAACAATATTAGTACGGTGTTTATACCAAAAAACCCAATATTACTACGGTATTTATACCAAAAAACCCCCTATTAGTACGGTGTTTATGCCAAAAAACCCACTATCAGTACGGTGTTTATACCCAAAAACCCGCTATTAGTACGGTGTTTATACCAAAAAACCCACTATTAGTACAGTATTTATACCAAAAAACCCAATATTAGTACGGTGTTTATTCCAAAAAAAGCCACTATTAGTATGGTGTTTATACCAAAAAACCCACTATTAATACGGTGTTTATACCAAAAAACCCACTATTAGTATGGTGTTTATACAAAAAAACACAATATTAGTAGGCATTTACTGAACCGTTACCATTACTGACGCTTATTGTTTGGATTGCTACATTCCTACCTCGGTGCACACCTATCCCATTAAAAAGAAATGTATAAGGTCTCCCGATGGACTTTAGTAATGGAATAAATACTGCACACAAAGTCGTAAACGTATTTTTTTCAGATACTGTTTGGTGGTTCCGTTCGCAAACTGTACAAAAATAGTAAGCATTTTTTTCAGATACTGTATAGTACCGAGGAATCGAATTCTTCGAGTCAAAATGTAACAGGAAGATCATCAAAATACAATTGACAAAGAAACAGACAATTATAGACATTCGGCAAGAGTTGAACATAGAGGAGAACTGGATTATCAAATCCATTTTGTCCAGAAAATGTAAATACTTTGGTCACATCATAAGACACCACGGTATTGAGAGAACGGGGATGGAAGGTATGGTGTCAGGTAAAAGAGGCAAGGATAGATCAAGAAGACGGTGGTATCAAGGAATGTCTGGGTATGACTGTGGCGGAGGCTGGCGTTTTGGCAAGGAAAAGAGTTTCTTTCAGACAGGCTGTGATGGGAGCGACGTTTTATAAAGGACATGTTGCATGATGATGATGGTGACTGCATAGCAGCTCAGAGACTTCTATACGTCAGATACAAAGACCGACTTACAAATAAGGAAATACGAGAAATAATTACAACAGCAATATGACCATTTGAAGAACTCTTGGCAGCGGTCAAAAGAAGAAACTCACGTGGTACTGCCACATATCGAGAACAAACGGCCTTGCAATGGGTGCAATGCGCACAACGACGAGGTCGTCCCAAATAAATATGGGAATACGACAAAAAAAAATGTACCAATCTCCGACCAGAGGCACATCCAGCGGCCGTTGACAGTGAGAGGCGGTGTGGGGTGGTGAGGGTGTCTTCATTGGTACCCCAACGACCTCACCGGTTACGGAATGACATGACCTGATAGTGGTTCCGTACGCAAACTGTACACACATCCTTTTTGTCACTTGCTTTGGTTCGCGCACAGCCAGTCAACCAAGCTTTGATTTAAATTTCACACTTCTTTAAAGACATCTTTACCTCACCCGTGTGCAAGCCCATGTCTACAAACTAAGTTACAGGCACGCTATCTGCCGGCAACCCTCCCACCCCCTGCTTTTCTAGGCTTCATTTGTGTTACGATTTTTATTGAATTTGACATGACCGTTGTTTGCGTGGACTTTTATTTCTCCAATATTAACCAACTTCACCCTAACCCAGAGAACTGAAATTTTGCACACATCCTCTAATAACGCAACCTGTTAATCTATCAAATTTTGACAGATCATGAATAGGGAATTCATAAACTTGTATTGAAAAATGTAGTTTCTTTCTATTTCTTTTTTTTTAGTAACAATCACTAAGTCCGATGTGGTCACGCATGACCGTCATGAGCATACTAGTGGATGAAATTAAGGCATTTGATACAACCGTCTTTATCCCAAGCAAACGACCACATTTCAATTGAATCCCAAGCATTTCCGGTTATTCAGGTCTGGCAACATTATGCAATAAGAAAGCATTGGAGGAAATGCGACGATTACGCCAGCTTCCAGATTATATAATTTAAGCTGCTCATTGAAAATATTCTATCCATTGCAGTACATGCTTATTCATTTACTATGATTTTACTTCGCCAAAACAACCCAATTCGCACACAAAACCTCTACACCCAAAATAACTTTATGGGCCCGAAAAGTTATTATAGTTACGGTTTCCCAGACGAACCCCCCCCCCCTCCCCCCCCCCCACATTAAAAAAAAATACACCATTGCACCAAAGAATCATCGAAACAAATAAAATTGCACTTTAGTTCCCCCATCGACCGCCTCACAAACAAAAAAGAAATAAACGTGTAGCATAAAATGAGGTTTGTACCGAAAGAGGTTGTTTATAAATATTTATTTCATCTTCTCGTTCCATATGACGAAAGATCCACCACTACAGCTGGTCTAATTGCAGGGAGTTTCATTAACAATGGCTTTATTTAATGAGTTTTCTAGCCCCATGCAAGACCTTTGTTAGTCGTCACTTGCTGGAAGTTTTGCAGTAAGCCTATTCTTTCAACCTAGGGTTCTGTACTGCGCTGGTCTTATTTAAATCTTCCTCTTCTTCTTCTTCGTCGTTCATTCTCAAACTCCCGCTACCAAACCACTTAAAAAGAGCTTTGCAAGTAGCATGATATAGTTTGGAGAAAGGAATGTGTTGTGTCGTAGTTTACAGATTGACTGCCATATTTGCATCTTTCGGTCCGAAACATCCGACTACAGCATGACATTTTTGGGCATCGGATTAGCATTCCCTCTTCTACCCCTTCTCATTAATCAGTACGTTCTGATACAGTCTGTTATCCAGGATCACCAAGTGGACGCGGAGTATGGTCTTAACAGCTCTGGGTAGCTGGCCCTGACGCTAGCAGTCAGCTTCGGGTCACTAGCCCCGACTGCTCGGCATCTTGATCGCCGGTCTTCAACAAATGATATCCCGACATTCACTCGGACGCATACAATCATGAAGATAAACTAATCAATTCACACTTCTAGTGATTTAAACCTGGAGTGTATGGCCAAGGTGATGGGAGCTCGGCTCGCAGATCCAACGTGCCAAGTTCACATTACTTCGCCCGCAGTTATCTGTGCCCAGGCATGTCGTGGTTGTTCTAAATGGTATGACCGATTGCTCCAGTCTACCAAGCTATAAATTGGTACCTGAGGAAGTCAGGTAGCAATTTCGAAGCCCCCTCAGGAGCTACAGTGTTTGTGCTCTGTCATCGACACTTTCAGTAATGAAGTCGGTTCCATGAACCATTTTCTAAACTTTTCAAACCAACTGGGCTGGACGGCGTGGCCTAGTGGCATGACTCAAAACCCGAAGGTGCTGGGTTCGATCCCCATCACAGCACCGGCCGTTACCACGGGGAAGCAAGCCTTTAGAAAATGCACGAGGAAGGAGACCCTTACATAAAATGCATGCTGAAGTCGGATGTACTGGGTCGACAGGCGCAAAATAAAAACCACAGTGAAACGCACACCGCCTTGGGGATTAGAGAATAAGGCGAACGCAAAAAAAAACCCCCAAAAAACCAAACAAACTGGGCGGTTGAGCACATTGTGTTCCCACTAACAGTGCGTAGACTAGAGAAGTCACACCAAACCATTCACACTCATCTACCCCACGACTTTGGAAATATATTAGGTGATTTCAGAAATAATTATTTGTTTAATTGTGGAGATATAATAGAGCCTAACACATATAGTTGTTAAATTGGGAAGCTGCAATGGAGCATCATGCATATAGTTGTTAATTTGGAGAGATCCAATGGAGCCCAACAATTATGTTTGTTACAATGTGGAGATGCAATTGAGACCATCAAATCATGCAGCAGCAAATGATGCTTGAGATTCATCGAAAGAAATACACACGATTGTATGATATATAAAAAAGTTCGGAATAAGAATAACATATCAAAAAATTGTGCACTAAACGAGAGGACACATATAACTAACAGTATAGGTAGCGGAAAGAAGAAGAACAACGCTTAACTCAAGCCAACAAAAGATATGTCTTGTATGACCTTGCCACCACACACAAGAGGCAGCATTAAGGAATGAACGAAGCAGTTTCTAAAACAACAAATGCTATATACAGGAAGCGAGCTGAAAACGGCATTAGATCAGTGAAAGATAAGCATGGAAACCTCATCCCAACAGAGCATGGATAAGAAAAAGGATGGACAGAACAAATAAGAGAAATGTTGAAAAAAAGAATCCTCTTGTGTCGTAGCTCAATATTCCGGAGTCCTGAACATCTTAGATGTAAACACATACATTCCTCAAAGGGAAGACAATAACATTGCTATATGGGCTGAACAATGGAAAAAGTAAGTACAACTTGAATGCATCAAGTTTGAAAACGGACATTGAATTAGCAGCAAACCTATTCGAACCACAATTTTTACAAATCTGGCCGACACAGAATGCACAACGAGAAAAGAACAAAGGTACAGGTCAAGAGATGTGATAGACTAATTAGCTTACAGTTGTTAAACCTTTGAAGATGTAATAAATTAATTGATTTACATTTGTGGGATGTGACATTTGAAGATGTGAAAAGTTAATTAATTTACAGTTGTTAAACCTTTGAAGATGTGATAAATTAATTAACTTACAGTAGTTAAACCTTTGTAGATGTGGACAATTAAATAACTTACAGTTGTTAAACCTTTAAAGGTGTGATAAATTAATTAACTTATAGTTGCTAAGCTTTGGATAAATGGTTGATTACTAAATGTATAGTTGTTAGACTCAGGGTATATGCTAGATTAATGAATTTGCGATTGTTAAACTTTGGAAATGTGATATAATAATTAACGTATACATGTTAAACAGTAGAGATAATACAAATTCATTAACTTATAGCTGCTAAACTATGAAGATATGATTCTTTCATTATCTTAAAGTTGTTAGGCAGTGGATATATGATAGATAAGCTAACTTGTAGATGTTAAACCATGGAGATATGATACTTTCATTACCGTAAAGTTGTTTGGTTGTGGAGATATGATAGATAAGTTAACTTGTAAATGGTCGACCATGAATACCTGCTGAAGTCAGATGTGTCGGACGGAAAGGTGCAAATATCGCAGTCAAGGCTGTAAACTACGACAGAGCGCATTCCGTTCTCCGGACTACATCCTGCTACTTGCAAAGCCCTTTTCAGGGCATGATAGTGGGAGATTGAGAACGAATAAAGAAGATGAAATAACTATAACGATATGATACATTCATTAACGTGAAGTTCGTCAGGGTGTGGAGGTATGATATATAAGTTATTTTGTAGATGTTAAGCCATAAATATATGATACATTCATTAAATTAACGTTGTTGGATTATGGAGATATGATAGATAAGTTAACTTGTAAATGTTAAACCATGAAGATATGATACATTCATTATCTTAAAGTTGTTTGGTTGTGGAGATAGGATAGATAAGTTAACTTGTAAATGTTAAACCATGAAAATATGATGCATTCTTCTTCTTCTTCTTCTTCTTCTTCTTCTTCTTCGTACGCAGTCAGACAGTAACCATTATTTTTTCGAAAAAAGCGGCGGTCATCCTGAGGCTGTCGCCACTGCCATAGAGCTTGTCTTGCAGTTCCACTGGTGATGGCCACATCTGCTCTCTCTGATCCTCGTTTGTCGGGCAGTTCTGCAGCAGATGTTCAGCGGTCATTTTACCGGTACCGCACGGGCATTCGTCGGTACCACCTATCTTCAGTTTGTTGAATAGGTGGTACCTCAGTCTATTGTGGCCAGTGCAAAGTCTGTAGACAACGACCTGCTCTCTTCTGTTCAGCTGGTAATAGGCATCGTTTTTGGTGTAACCAGTATGTTCGGTTTCTCATTTGGTCATGTATCTGGCTTTAATAAGCCGTTTTGACTCTTCGTACGTCATACTAATATCTGTTTGTGGTAGTCTTGCACCTTCTTTTGCCAGTCTGTCTGCCTCCTCGTTGCCTTGGATGTTGCAGTGTGATGGGACCCACTGTACCACTACCCTTTTTGGTGCGGACTGCTGGCACAGTTTGCAGAGTGCTGCTCTTAAGTCATTAAGCTCAGTGTTTTTCTGGCTTTTTAGCGCTGTGACTACGGCCAGATCATCTGTAAGCAGGACTGTATGGCTTTCATTTTCATTGTGTGTCACCATTTCTTCCACTGCCGCCCTCAGTGCCTCTGCCTCCGCTCTGAAATTGCTTGTGTACTTACCAGTAGCGAATGACAGTGTTATTTTTCTGCCATTTGGTAGGTTCAGGAATGCTCCTGCCCCTCCGTTCTGTGTAGTGTTTGTTACAGAACCGTCGGTGTATGCATGGGTCCAGTCCATGCTTGGGTAGTTTTTCGATATAAAGCTTAGGGTAGTATCTCTCCTTTCTTTTTCAGTCTGGCAGTTTTTGTTTCCAATACTTGGTATATTTTCTACCACCTCTGGAAATATATCCTGCCTCCAGGTAGGTTTTCGTACAGTAGTGATGGGCTTTGGTGTTGTTAGTGCGTTTATGGGATCTTCGTGCATCTTTGCTTTGGCTATTTCTGCAAAGTTTCTCCGCTTTAGTTTCCCATTTCCCAAATTGTTTAGTCTCTGGTGCAATGGATGGTCAGTCAGTCTTCGGAGTTTCTCTGACTGCAGCTCGGCTCTGCAGTCTCTTCTATCGGTCATGGATTGCAGTTTTGTAATCTTTTCAAGTTCTACAATTGGCGTTGACTTCATGCCTCCTGTTATAACTCTCATGGCTTGGTTTTGAAGTTTGCTAACTTTATCGAAGTTCGCCTTTGCTGCTGTTGTCCATGCCGCAATGCCATACTCGAGAACTGGTCTCACTCTTCCAGTGTACAGTTTCTTTAGTATGCTTTCGTCTGCTCCCCAGCTTGTGCCAGCAAGTTTCCTCATGATTGCCATTCTTTCTCTGGCTCTCATTCGGTTTCTCTCGATCTGACTTCTCCATGTCATGCGCCGATCAAATGGGACTCCCAGATAGTTTGGGTTGTCGTTTGGCTGCAGGAATTTGCCATTTTTTAAACTTAATCTGGTATTCTGGGGTTTGATTGAAAGCGAGAATATTGTGCATGTGGTTTTTTTCCTCGTTTATTTTGACCAGCCATGAGTTCGCCCACTCTTCCAGCGATGTTAGGGCTTGCTGCATCCGATTTCTTGCTATGGTGAGATTCTTTTCAGAGGTTCACATAGCCAGATCGTCTGCAAACATTGAGCTATGGACTCTTCTTGGTATATTCTCTGTAATGTCGTTTATATACACCAGGAAGAGTGTGAGTGACAGTACTCCCCCTTGGGGTACTCCCTGCTCGAGTGTCACCTTTTTGCTCATCTGCCCTTGTACTTGGACTCTGGCCGTTCTTTGTTTGAGGTAGTGGTTGATCCACTTGTACATTTTCCCACAAACATCACTTCTTCTTAGCTTGACTAAGTCCATCTTTCCAGACTTTGTCAAATGCCTTTTCCAGGTCCACCCAAACCGCTACTGTGTGTTTCTGTGCCTGGTAGGCATCTTCTATTTCCTGGGCTATGAGGAGGACCTGGTCCTCAGTGGATCTGTGCTGTCTAAAGCCGGCTTCCTGTGCAATTAGTATTCGTTTTTCTTCCAGATGCCACATCAGTCTGGTGTTTATCATACGTTCCATCAGTTTGCCGACACAGCTCAGTAGGCTGATATACCTGTATCCATTTGGATCTGTTTTGTCCTTTCCTTTTTTTGGTACTGGTAGAAGTACTGCGTCTTTCCATGCCTGGGGTACAATTCCCCTTTTCCAGCTTTGGTTCAGGACCGATAGCAGTTTCCTCTTCGCTGTTTGGCCCAGCCCCATCAGCATTTCGTTTGTTATGCCGTCTTTTCCGGGAGATTTCCTTTTCTTTAATGTTCTCATGGCCTCTTCCATTTCGCTCATTGTTAATTTTGCCATCATATGCTCTTCAGGTGCCGTATTGATGTTGTTGTGCCCCTTTTGTTCTTCACTAATGTCTGTATTCCTATCTGCAGGGACCTCGATGTGGTTTGCTCTGGCATAGTGATCGACAAAAGCGTTTGCGGCTTTTTTATCAGTGAGCAAGTTTTCACCCTGCTTGATGGTAATTTGTTTGTTTGAAGGGGTTTCGTCATTCATGGCTCTGACTAGTTTCTATAGCTTGTTCCCTTCTTTGTCCAGGTTGAGGCTTTCCGTTTTGTTTTTCTATGATGCATTCATTAACAAAGTTTTATTGGCTGTGAAGGTATGACCTTTTCATTAACTTAAAATGTAAGGATTTGCTGAGTCAATTCAAGTATTGTTTTTCAATTGTGATGGTATGATCGATTCAAAACGTTTAGTTTTAAATCTGTATAATATATTGTTTAAAAAACAATTATTTTAAAAAAAAAGACAGCCCCAGGGAAGAATTGTCATTCTCATAGAGTATAGCAGGGGCATACTACTTCGTGCCAAGACGACATAAATTGGTAACAGAAAAGCTAGGAATCGATCACTGCAGACTTAAATACTACCTATTCAACGAATGTACAATCGAACGCATAGACATGTGCACGCGTGGGTATGACAACGAAACAAACAATAATACATGTTCTCTTTTAGTTGTCTTCACGACAGCAGATGAGTGACAACTTGACATTCACTAGCCCATTTGAAGAATAAACTGTATAGCAATTACAGAAACCTGAGCCAGATCGACAAGCCTATGAGGCAACAAATTGCCGTTATTGAAAAGCCAAAGGCGAATAAAATGCTTCTATTACTATCAAACTATGTTGGCTTAACGGAAAACAAGTTATACGTATTGTGTTTTGACTGTGAAGGTGTCAGTATTATGCTAGCTGATAAACTTATTCAAGCTGAGGCACATATCACTCAACCTGATATAATGAGAACTAAAACTCATGTACACAGAAACAAAGAGAAAAAAACATTTTAACAAACACAACATGTGTATAACCTGATTAGCTCGCTACGGCCAACGCCTATCTTCAATTTCTGAGTTAGAGGAATGTTTCCTGTTTTATGTTTATATTCTCAGCTATGCTTCCTGTTTTGTGTTCAGTCTCAGTAGTGATGTATTTATCTGTTGTGAAAAATTGACATCATTGCACGCCGTGTGTTAGTCTTTTTTCAGCAAATACATGAGGATATTCATAATGAAGGTTCCTCTGGCTCGCTGACGGTGCACACTTGATTTCCGTCATTTCAGGCGCTCCTCTCTGTCAAACTACATTTGAACTAAAAATACCCCAGTCTATGAATTTATTATTCATCGATTAAAATGTCGTTATACAATAGATTGTCCCGGATTGATCCCTTTTGTCTTTAATGTTTACAAATGGTTGGCTTGGGTTTGTTCGTTCTCAAGATCGAGATACCAAGCCCTACGTCTTCTTCTGCGTTCGTTCTCAATCTCCCGCAACCAAGCCTCGAACAGGGTTTTGCAAGTAGCAGGATGTAGTCCAGAGAGTGGAACACGTTATGCCATAGTTTACAGCTTGATTGTAATATTTGATCCGACACATCAGACTTCAGCAACCATTTTCTGATTACCGAGTTAGCCTTCCCGCTTCGATTCCTTTTCCTTAGCCAGTCTGCTCTATTGCAGACTGTTATCCAGGATCACCACGTGGAGTGTAGAAGGGTCTTTGGCAGCTCTGGTTCTCTGGCCCTAACGCTAGCAGTCAGCTAAGGGTCGCTGACCGCTGCAGCTCATGCAATGCTCAGCATCTTCATCCAAATTTTTACAAATAATACCCCTAATAGTGATTCCTTAGCGACCACGATGTCAGCACTTCTATTGCTACGAGTCCCAGCATGACCAGAGCAGTAGATCCATGCATTATTATTTTATGTTTTTGTTCCCTCTATCTTTAAACGCCGTTCTCTCTGTGCCTTGTGAATCATGGATTGAGAGCCCAACACTATGACTGCACGTGACAATGTGACAATGTTCAATGTTTTATGCATAATGATGAACGCCTGTTCTTTTTCATATATCTGCCTTGGGGACCGCGTTGGATAGTGGTTAATTGACACGGCTCACAAGCAGTAGGTGCTGGGTTGATCCCTATCACAGCACCGGCCGTACTCCGGGGAAGCAAACCCTTAGAAAATGCAGGAGGAAGCAGAACCTTACATAAATTGCATGCTGAAGTCGGATGCACTGGGCTGACAGGCACAAATATAAACTACAGCGCAACGCACACCGCCTTGTGGAATAGATAAATAAGGGGAACGCAAAAAAAAATAAAAATATTTTTGCATTGAAAAATGACGCCTAAAAACCCATTTATATTTGAAGGGTGAATATCGTTATCTTCTATATTTCTAGTCATAATGTTTTTCTACACCATTTATCTGAACAATATTTTCACCTCCAAATGACAGGGGTTGTAGCGCTTTTGATAAATCATCTAGAAAATATGTAGGATATTCATTACTATGACACACTTTTATACGGTTGTTCTTACAGGTCTGGTCTGGATTCTCAACCTACAGGTTGCAAAAACCTCATGATTTCGGTGCAGATCGTCAGGATAACTAATACAAGTGGAGGCTCAAGGAAAAGAAGTGGAGATGGATAGGCATCACACTTAGATGAAATTAACAACATACAAATACATGTAGTGAATCGAACATAGGAAGGACGGTTTAGTAGGACAACAAAGATTTGAGCCGTGGAACCCAAGGCAATTGGAGCTCACGAAGATGGCACAAAACAGTTTTGTATGAAAACATAAATTTTTCAGTTCAATCAATCAATCAATCAATCAATCAATCAATCAATATTATCAACGCAAACATACCGCCAGCATACACGATCCTGTGCTATTCTTTCAACGTCTCTCTAGACGCAATAATTTAATCTGAGTTCCTTCTCACTTTCTTCGCTTCTCAATGTAATGTGTGTGTACCTATCTTTCTCTTCCCATGAGGATTCCACTCAAGCGCCTCTGGTTGTGTTGGGCGGTGCATTCCTTAGCGCATGTCCTATCCAGTCCCATTTCTTTCGCTTAATTTGTTGTTCCAGTGGCTGTTGTTCGCTTCTTTCCCATAGGTCTTCATTCCTCACCATGTCCTGCCACTTTATACTAATTTTCCTTCGTATGCGTCTGCTAACGAAGGACTTGAGTTTTTGTTGCACGCTGTTGGCCGTTCTGCATGTTCCAGTTTCATACAGCAGCACCGACTTGACACTGCTGCTGAAAATTTTAACTCTGCTGTGAATCTTGCTTTCTTTGGATATCCATATGTTGTTTAGTGCTAGGAATGCCGTTCTTGCCTTTCCAGTTCTGGTCCTTACATCCGCACCTGTGTCACCTGATAAGTCAATTGTGCTGCCCAAATAGGTAAAAGAATCCATTTCTTTGTTAATAGTGTAGAGGTTAAGCAGTTTGCTTTTCTTCATGTTGATATTCAGTTTCCATTTGGATGATTGTCCTTTCACCCTGCAAAGTTTCTCTTGCATTTGGCTATGACTTTGTGACAAAAGTACCAGATTATCTGCATTGTCTAGATCCTCCATTTGTGACCATAGTGTTTGCTGAATATCAGTTCTTTTCCCCTCTATTGACGTCTTCATTATCCAAATTATAGCCACCAAGAAAAGGACAAGCAAGAGAAGGCAACGTTTGCATCCCCAAGCTGCCAGTCAGTGCTCCTTCATGTACCACTCTACTAACAGTGTAATCGTACATATTTTGCAGTCCTATGATTCTATGTAATTGTAAGCCGTATTTGCTCTGCTACGGTAATCCTGCTACGCCCGAGAGGAGCCGCAGACATTTTGGTTCACGTACTAGGCGGATAAGCCAACGGTTCGAGGTGAGGGATTATGGCCGAACACCTCTAAGCCAAAAATCCCGCCTAAAAGCAGCCCAGCACAAATGCAAAGGGAGGCTTCGACATGGTGGGGACTTCGGGGTCACGCTCCAGCCCCGCCCGGTCAAGCCGCAGAATGAGGTCTCTGCCGTCCGCTGATAAAAGCGGGCGGGAAGCTGCTCGATATTCACCCCATACGGCGATGAGGAATGAAATCATTTGTAGAAGACTTAGTTCTCGGTCGGGTACCCTAAGCAGTAGATCAGCTACCTCACTGCGAACTGCTGAGACTCAACCCTTGACCATGTCCGCTCCCTAGGCGGACAACATCTCCGAGCAAGACTAGGCTTGTCACCTGGTCAAATGCACTATTTCGAGAGGAATCACAGGTCGCTGACATTTGGTTCACGTGCTTTGCTGATAAGCTACCATCTGAGGGATTACGGCCGAACGCCTCTAAGCCAGAATCCCGCCCAAAATCTCAGCACCGCTGAGATGGGAGGCTACGACATGGCTGGGGCTTGTGTCCCGGCCCGATCGAGCCGCAGGAATGCACCTGGTAAAATGCACTCCTTCCTCGCTCTTTGCATCTGTCTGCTATCAGTCATTCCAATGGACGCAGAAGAGATGCAGTCCAGCGGACACTGCACCTCCTGTCCTATGGTGGCAAGCTCCCGGGTGGCGGGGAATGCTAGGCGTACCATCACTGCAGATGAGCCGAGAAAATAGAGCGAGCAAAAAGATACCTCACTCATATGCATATGCTACGTTTCTGGCAGGACGTGACGATCCTGGGAAAAAGTCACACTGGACTGCCTCTCTTCCGGGATAGTACAAACTAGTACATAGTCCATCATATCATTTCCAAACGCTATAGACACGAGTAGGGAAGACTCGATAGTCCTGCAAGACAACTTCCCAAGAGAGACAACTCTGACCAAAAACAACTGCTGCCTTGCAGTTAGGCTGGGGACAGCCAAAGGCTAAGGAGGGCAACCCTACAGAAACGCCTGTTGAAATCGGATGCACTGAGCCACTGGCTAATAAATTAAATCAGTGCAACGTAAATATCGCTGTAAACAGCGTACGAAGAAGAAGAAGTAAGCCGTATTTGCAGTCCTATGTTTCTATGTAATTGTAAGGTGTATTTGCAGTCATATGTTTCTATGTAATTGTAAGGGAACATCCACGATGAAAAGAAGGAACAAACACTAAAAGTAATTGAATTATTCAATCAACTGGAGCATGGATAGTAAGTGCAAAGAGATAGAGAGAAAGATTGTTGACAGAGAGAGAGAGAGTGAAGAGGGACATGTAGAGAGAGAGAGAGAAAGAGAGAGCTGTAGAAAGAAAAAAGAAGGAGAGAGAAAGATAGGTACGAGGAATGTTCAAAATATTTTGCACTCTAGTATGAAGGAGTCATGGCACTTACCTGGAAATTGGTGTGAACTTAAGACCTTTTTAAAAATATTCACACTGCAAAGCAATGTTGCTTCCATCTATTCTTCATCTTCATGATGCTCTGATTGTAGAACTCCTCTGTCTGGGTCACGAACCATGTTTTAAATCCAGTAATAAAGTCCTGGACGTCGGAAAAATGAAGTTCACAAATCAGATTCTTCATGTTTGGGAACAGGACGACGTCATTAGATATCAGTAGGTTGAGCACGGACGGTTGGGCATGATTTTATACCTGCACGTTTTTCTGATGTTCAGAACATGATTTTTGAAGTGGAGACGTGGCGGAGTCCTGCAATCATGGCATCAAGAAGGTGAAAAATGGATGGAAGAAGAGTTTCGTCTTGCTGAGTGAATAAATTATGAATGACTAAAGTTCACACCAATTTCCAGGTAAGTGTCTTTTGACTCCTTCATGCTAAAATGCAAAACTTTTTCACCATCCTTCATAGATATATAAAGGGGAAATAGAAAAACAGTGAGAGAGAAAGAGAGAGAGAGAGAGAGAGAGACATTAAACCAAAACCAAAGAAAGAGGCAGTGAGAGGTGTAAAAAGTTATAGATAAGAAAATATATAGGTATCCGGAGGTGTAGCGAGTAGAGAATGAGAGAGCCCGAGAGAGAGAGAGGGAGAAAGAGTGGGGGGGGGGGGGAGATAGATAGAGAGAAAGAGAGAGAGAGAGAGAGAGAGAGAGAGTAAAGGGAACAGTTATCTTTCCTGTTCATAATTCTTTGTTGACAGTGAAGTTAGCATAATTCTTGTTGACAGTTAGTGAAGTTAGCAACATTCTTGTTAACAGTTAGCGAAGTTAACATAATTTTTGTTGACAGTGAATTTAGAATAATTCTTGTTGACAGTTAATGAAGTTATCGTAATTATTGTTGACAGCTAGTGAAGGTAAGACAATTCTTGTTGGCAGCTAATGAAGTGAACATAATTTGAGGTGGTAGTTAGTGAAGTTAACATAATTCTTGTTGACAGCTAGTAAAGTTAATATAATTTTTGTTGGCAGCTAGGGAAGTTATTATAATTCTTGTTGACAGTTAGGGAAGTTAACACAATTTTTGTTGATAGTTAGTGAAGTTAACTTTGTGTATGTACTATTTCCGAAAGTGTGCGCACAGCGACTGTTGTTACGAGATCAGTTAAGCGGACAGAGGACGTTGATGTTGAGAGTAGAGACGAGACGTTGCTATGCGTTCCCACAAGCACATAAATGAAACAGGTGTCATGACAGCGAACCTGACTTGGGCGGCTTTATTTTGGTTACAGGTATATTTCCATCTATTTCTAGCCTACCAGTCGCTCACTGTCTACAAATTACTTATAATTAGTACTCATCTGCCTTCTTCTTTGTAATGTTCCGCGCCGCTACGAAAGGAGCAAATGCGTTGTAGTTGGCCTTCTTGCTTGAAGGTTACACAGAAAAATAAATGAAATTTCCTTTCGGTCGTCTTGCAAACAGCGTTAATGGAAATAATTGTAAGCACTATTCTTTCTTGCAAAAACTTATATTGAAACCTGTAATGAACGTTTGGCTTTCCGAAAGAAAAGCTTCATGCAATAATTTCATGAGCAGTTATTAAAAAAAAATAATTTAATTGAGTTTGATTTTCTTGAAACAAGCTTAATTGAAATATTTGATTGGTTCGGGATCTAGGAAGACTGACTACATGAAAGCATTTCATGACTTTCCTTAGAGAAACCTACATGAAAGCATTTCATGACCTTCTTTAGAGAAACCTACATGAAAGCATTTCATGACTTTCTTTAGAGAAACCTACATGAAAGCATTTCATGACTTTCTTTAGAGAAACCTACATGAAAGCATTTCATGACTTTCTTTAGAGAAACCTACATGAAAGCATTTCATGACTTTCTTTAGAGAAACCTACATGAAAGCATTTCATGACTTTCTTTAGAGAAACCTACATGAAAGCATTTCATGACTTTCTTTAGAGAAACCTACATGAAAGCATTTCATGACTTTCTTTAGAGAAACCTACATGAAAGCATTTCATGACTTTCTTTAGAGAAACCTACATGAAAGCATTTCATGACTTTCTTTAGAGAAACCTACATGAAAGCATTTCATGACTTTCTTTAGAGAAACCTACATGAAAGCATTTCATGACTTTCTTTAGAGAAACCTACATGAAAGCATTTCATGACTTTCTTTAGAGAAACCTTCATGAAAGCATTTCATGACTTTCTTTAGAGAAACCTACATGAAAGCATTTCATGACTTTCTTTAGAGAAACCTACATGAAAACATTTATGATCTTCTTTACAGAAATCTACATCGAAGCATTTTATGGACTTTAAGCTACATTGATGGAAGTCTACAAATCATTATTTCAAGTGCATTTGGTCTTCTTTCTAGAAATATAAAAGCATATAATGGATGCTTAGTATTCACAACGAAAGCCTAAGTGGAAGCATTTCATTAACTTTTGGTCCTCAAGGAGAAAGTTTATTGGAAAAGTTGTATGGACTTTCGGTCCTCTAGGAGAAAGCCTAATTGTCAACATTTTCTGTACTTTTGAGATTCATTACGCAAAACTAATTGAAAGCATTTCATGAGATTTTGGCCTATCGAAGACAGTAGAACTGAAAGCATTTCATGAGATTTTGGCCTATCGAAGACAGTAGAACTGAAAGCATTTCATGAGATTTTGACCTATCGAAGACAGTAGAATTGAAAGCATTTAGTTGACAATGCATTGCGGTTGCCGAACTTGTTTATTAATATTGACGAGATTATTATACACTTGTTGTCTGAACACCAACCCATGATAAAAACAATTTTACACAACTAAAGTTGAAGACTTGTAAATATATATGTCCAAAAATATGTCTTTATAACGGACAGGACAGATTAAAACGGCACATGCAAAAACAGCGAACTGAATAAATCGAATATTAGTATACCGTATAACACGACACAAACAGCGAAATGAATTAATCGAATATTTGTATAAAGTAAATCATAAGACGTGCAAAAAAGGCGATCGGCAGTTGGTTTGTCCGGAAAACTTGTGCTAAGTCATTACAATGCTTGGCGATACTTGTAGAGCTTCCTCTAGAACTAAAACACAAGTGTTGAGCAATGACACAATCATTAATACACTTGCCACCAGATACACCGATATAGTTCATCTACAAGATCATACTAAATATTTTGGAGACCTTCTCAAGAGAGTATAACCCAGTTTACACAGCTGAGATTCTGAAACTCGGTATCTTGATAGATAGCGTTTAGTTTTATCTAACAGTTATCTACTCTATTTCACACAACACTTTTACTATCTGTGACACAACATTTAATCTGTGAATTCCAACTGTTTTTACAAATAAATTATTTTATAGAATAAAAATATAAATTATATACAGTCAATTAAGCACACTTATGATTAACGTTTAGTAGTATTCATTAAATCTATCTATCTGGGATTTCGTGCACTACATACAGATGTTAATTGTAGTCTCGCCAAGTGATAGGGTTTGCAGAAAGGCAAACTCGGTACTAAATAAAGGATTCGAATACGTCGGGCCGAAATGGGCATTTATCACAGTCTCACTGTTAACTTCGACACAACGTCACAACGTCTTTTCAGGACGAACGTGGGAAATGAAGAAGATCTTCGGATATGGCAAGGATGGTGACCTTGCATAGTGAAGTCTCTAGCACTTTATCGCCTAAAGCAATTTATGATATTGGACCTTATCGCCTAAAGCAATTTATGATATTGGACCTTATCGCCTAAAGCAATTTATGATATTGGACCTTATCGCCTAAAGCAATTTATGATATTGGACCTTATCGCCTAAAGCAATTTATGATATTGGACCTTATCGCCTAAAGCAATTTATGATATTGGACCTTATCGCCTAAAGCAATTTATGATATTGGACCTTATCGCCTAAAGCAATTTATGATATTGGACCTTATCGCCTAAAGCAATTTATGATATTGGACCTTATCGCCTAAAGCAATTTATGATATTGGACCTTATCGCCTTAAGCAATTTATGATATTGGACCTTATCGCCTAAAGCAATTTATGATATTGGACCTTATCGCCTTAAGCAATTTATGATATTGGACCTTATCGCCTTAAGCAATTTATGATATTGGACCTTATCGCCTAAAGCAATTTATGATATTGGACCTTATCGCCTTAAGCAATTTATGATATTGGACCTTATCGCCGTACAAGCAATTATCACTTTTTATTCAATAATCTAAAACTTTATTTTTGGTAGAGGTGGTTATTATAATGAAGAATAACTTAACTTAACGTTTTTATTCTGGTTTAGAAGACTCATCAGAGTCTGTAGACAACCAGTCCCATCTGCATTACCCTGCTCTAAAAACTATGCACATCCAATCTATTCTTAAATGCATTAACTGTCTCTGCATCCACCACCTCCTGGGATTATGCATTCCAAGCATTCATTTCTCTCTGACTAAAAAATATTTTCTAATATCCAATCTGGACCGTTCTTTAGTTAATTTGTATCTGTTCCCTCTTGTTCTCGTTGGTGGTTGTATTTTGAAAAAATACTTGTTATAGTCTATTTTACCTTTGATTTAATTATCTTATAAACCTGAATTAAGTCACCTCGAATTCGTCTCTTTTCTAAACACTGTAGGCCGGTTTTCCTGAGTCTTTCCTCGTAACTGTAATTCTGGAATCCCACTATCAGTTTTGTCGCTCTTTTTTGTATCCTTTCCAGCATGTTTATATCTCTCCTACGATAAAGACGCCACACCTGTACACAGTACTCCAATCTAGCTATAACTAATGCTTTATGCATTTTGACATTCACCTCCTTACTCCTATGTTTAATATTTCTTTTTATCATTCCTAACATTGCATTTGCCTTATTCACTGCTATCTCGATTTGGTCCTGCATTTTTCTGTATGCTCTATTATAACCCCTAGGTCCCCTTTTCTTATCTATCATTCTAATATTGTTATCCCCCATTCTGTAATTATGTTCCATATTGGATCTACCCATGTGGTTGACTGTACATTTATCTACATTAAACTCCATTTGCCATTTCACAGACCAGTCTCGAATTTTATCTAAATCCGACCTCAATATATCGACCTCTGCTATAGATGAAACACTCCTACATAGTTTTGTGTTATCTGCAAATTTTTCAATCATGTATCCTTTATCAATGTCCAAATAGTTTTTATATTTCAAGAACAATATCGGTCCCAAAACCGAGCCCTGTGGCACTCCACTTTTTACTTCACACCACTCAGAGTACTCCTTATTTATACCCACTCTCTGCTTTCTTCCCGTTAACCAACTTTCAATACACGTGGCAACCTCCCCACCTATTCCATGTGATTTTAACTTTTAAATAATCTTCGGTGAGGTACTCTATCAAAAACCTTTGCAAAATCTAGATAAATAACATCCACTGGTGCCCATTTATCTATCATTTTAGGAACCTCCTCCATGAACTCCAATAAATTTGTTAAGCAGCATCTCCCTCTAGTAAACTCATGCTGACTATTTCTGATTATATTAAACCTGTCTAGGTGCATTACAATGTTTTCTTTGATTTTTTACTTTAACAATTTACAGACTATGCTTACCGGTCTATAGTTGGCTGGATCTGATTTCTGTCCCTTTTTGAATAAGGGAATCACTCCTGCACCTTTCCTATCTCTTGGAACAAGCTCTTTTGCAAGTGATTGAGAAAATAATATAGCCAATGGTTTTGCTAGTTGGACTCACATTTCAAATAGCATTTTTGGATGGATACCGTATTGACCTGGACATTTATCCACTTTGAACCCATCCAATTAAAAAAAAAATATTTCCTCTGTAATACTGAATGATTTTAATCCCAATATTTCCATTTCACACTTGAAAATATTTATAGGCTCTGGGATCTTAGAGCAGTCATCTTTTGTATAGGCTGTGCCAAAGTATTGATTTAGTAGATTAGCTATCTCTCTATTTTTTCTAATAATTTTACCTGTGCTATCTTTCGTTCTTTGTTTATTTCTAGCGTAAGAAAAGAAGCTCCTGCTATCAGTCTTGATCCTAAGAGCAAGTTTTTTTTTCGAAGTCTATTTTTGCTGCTTTGTTCACTTTCTGAGCTATGTTCCGCTTGTCCAGATATTTTAAATATGTTTTTTTAAATTTACCTGCCTTTATATATTTTTTCTATGCATTATATTTAGCTCTTCTACATTTAACTACACATCTAGTTATCCGCTTTTTATGCTTGCTGCTTACCTCTCTCTATGGAACACACTCCCCTTTTAGTTGTTCTAAAACAGTTTTGAAACTCTCCCACTCTTGTTCAACATCTGTATCTCTGACAATACCTTTCCAGATTATGTGGCTGGCTGTCTCTTTGATCTTCTGTACATCTGCCTTAGAGTAGTTGTTTGCTCGCGAGTTTATGTTTGCATTGAATATATTGCTACATCCAGTTCATACCCGAGCTGGGACCTGCACAGGGACATCTGGCCCCCCCACCCCCCACCCCCCGTGGAAGTACAGGTCGACTCGGCTGCATCCAGCTCATACCAGAGCTGGGACCTGCACAGGGACATCTGCCCCCTGTAGAAGTACAGAACGACTAAGAACTAAGAAAAACAAAGTAATCAATTCAGCCTGTGCTTAATGGTAGGAAGGTTAGGAAGTCATTGAGTTTTAAAGTATGTCTGTATCAAACTCGGTCTATATTCCATATTTTAAATATGTTTCTTTTGATTTACCTGCCTTTATATATTTTTCCATGCTTTCTTTCTAGTTCTTCTACATTTAACTACAAATCTAGTTAACCCCTTTTTATGCTTGGTGTTTACCTCCCCACATGAAACACACTCCACCTTTAGTTGTTCTAAAACTGTTTTGAAACGTTCCCACTCTTGTTCAATATCTGTACCTCTGACGATATCTTCCCAGATTATGTGGCTGGCTGTCTCTTTTATCTTCTGTACATCTGCCTTAGAGTAGGTGTATGCTCGCGAGTTTATGTTTACATTGAATACATTGCTACATCCAGCTCACACCGGAGGTGGTACCTGCACAGAGACATCTGCCCCTGTAGAAGTACAGATCGACTAGGTTACATCTAGCTCATATCAGAGCTGGTACCTGCACAGAAACATCTGTCCCCCCCCCACCCCCTGTAGAAGTACAGGTCGACTAGGCTACATCCAGCTTATACCACAGCTGGGACCTTTACAGGGGCATCTGCCCCTGTAGAAGAACAGGTCGACTAAGAACTAAAAAATACAAAGTAATCAATTCAGCCAGTGCTTGATGATAGGAAGGTTAGAAAGTCATTGAGTTTTAAAATAATGTCTGTATCAAACTCGATCTATATTCCACAGTCACAAATAATGAGTGACGACATGCTTGACAGTTGTGATCCTTTTTTGGAGGTGTCCCGCTAGTGTAACATAACTAATCTCTCTCTTGTGGCAAGGAGCTTCCATCATTTGGACGTGTGATAATTAGAATTTTAGGCTGTCCATTACTGAATTTTTTTCTGTTAATCGTTATATATGTTTTCCCAGTGCAAGTAGATACTTATGATTATTGTTGGGAAGATACTTTCTTAGTAATAAATATCATAATACGAGTAGCAGTTACAGCAGTAATATCCATGTCTCATGTATCGTAACACTAGTATTTGCCTATCAATGTTTGATGCACTGTTTATTATGCGAGTGCTGTAAATACTAGTTTATTGTTATCATTGTTATTCATGGAAAGCAGCCATAAATTTAAGAGAATTCTTTTACAGTGAATTTCTGGAAACGTCAGGATACATAGAAGCGAGGATGCTGATTTTTTAGCCGAATTGAAAGGAAACAAAATCTAAAAGACAATGGGACAAAATATGGAAAAACAGAAACAGTTATAAAAAAAATCTAAGAAACAAATGCGACAGAGAACAGACACTCTGACGTAATGAACATATTATATTCCTTGACAAGAAGAGATAATGTGACAACATTTATAATGCCGACCGCCCACTGCAGACTGAAATATTAGCTGATGTTTAACATATACACACATTCAGACACACAGACACGTAAGAAGAGCAAACAGATAAACATATTCACACAGTCTATCAACTTTGCGAGAGCAGCAGACTGACAGCAAGGTTGTCTACCAATTTTTTGAGGAATAGCATAAATTTCATGAAACAGACCGCAAAGATGAATATGAAAATATTTAATGTCAATTGAGAGGCAGGGATAAAAAAGTAGAAACACATTCAAAAGCAGGCATGAAAATATTTGAATTTTTACAAAACAACAACATCCGCAAAACAACTCACACCTAGCTTGGCGTACTAACACTCACATACACACATACACACATACATATATATCCATACATATGTGTGTGTGTGTGTGTGTTTGTATATATATATATATGTATATATATATACCCACACACACACATATATATATACACACATATATATATATTTATGCGTGTGTGTGCTTGTGAATATGTGTTTATATATATATATATATATATATATATATATATATATATATATATATATATATATTGCTGCCGAAAACGGATGTGTTGGACCAGAAGTTCACACTGTCTCACGGTGAAACCGCGAATGGCTCATTAAATCAGTCGAGGTTCCTTAGATGACACGATCCTACTTGGATAACTGTGGCAATTCTAGAGCTAATACATGCTTACCAAGCTCCGACCCTCGCGGAAAGAGCGCTTTTATTAGTTCAAAACCAATCGTCGTTTCCCCTCGCGGGGTTGCGGCGTCCCCACTGGTGACTCTGGATAACTTTGTGCTGATCGCATGGCCTCATGTGCCGGCGACGCATCTTTCAAATGTCTGCCCTATCAAATGTCGATGGTACGTGACATGCCTACCATGTTTGTAATGGGTAACGGGGAATCAGGGTTCGATTCCGGAGAGGGAGCATGAGAAACGGCTACCACATCCAAGGAAGGCAGCAGGCGCGCAACTTACCCACTCCCGGCACGGGGAGGTAGTGACGAAAAATAACAATACGGGACTCTTTCGAGGCCCCGTAATTGGAATGAGTACACTTTAAACCCTTTAACGAGGATCTATTGGAGGGCAAGTCTGGTGCCAGCAGCCGCGGTAATTCCAGCTCCAATAGCGTATATTAAAGTTGTTGCAGTTAAAAAGCTCGTAGTTGGATCTCAGGCGCAGGCGGGCGGTCCGGTTCGCGCCGGTTCACTGCCCGTTGTCTCCTGCCCTACCGTCTGCCGGCTCTCTCCCACGGGTGCTCTTCGCTGAGCGTCCTGGGTGGCCGGCGCGTTTACTTTGAAAAAATTAGAGTGTTCAAAGCAGGCCTCGGCTGCCTGAATAATGGTGCATGGAATAATGGAATAGGACCTCGGTTCTATTTTGTTGGTTTTCGGAACTGGAGGTAATGATTAACAGGGACAAACGGGGGCATTCGTATTGCGGCGTTAGAGGTGAAATTCTTGGATCGCCGCAAGACGAGCTACTGCGAAAGCATTTGTCAAGAATGTTTTCATTAATCGAGAACGAAAGTCAGAGGCGCGAAGACGATCAGATACCGTCGTAGTTCTGACCATAAACGATGCCGACTAGCGATCCGCAGGAGTTGCTTCGATGACTCTGCGGGCAGCTTCCGGGAAACCAAAGTGTTTGGGTTCCGGGGGAAGTATGGTTGCAAAGCTGAAACTTAAAGGAATTGACGGAAGGGCACCACCAGGAGTGGAGCCTGCGGGTTAATTTGACTCAACACGGCCAACACTGAAATGACTGACATGCCGAGACCACTTTTCTGGGGTCTAATATGGAACTGGTGCTGGATTTAGACCCTCAGAAATCTGGGGTTATGCCCTCTGAGGCTCGGTTAGTCTGCATTCAGTGTTTGATAAAGGAATTGACGGAAGAGCACTATCAGGAGTGGAGCCTGAGGCTAAAATTGACTAAACACGCCAATAGTGTAGAATGACTGTCAAAAGAGAGCACCTTCGGGGGGTCTAATAGTGAACATGTGCTGGAATTAGACCCTCGAAAATCTGGGGCCACCCTCTAAGTAACTTGATTGTCTCGCTAAAGGAATTGACGGAAGGGCACCACCAGGAGTGGAACCTGCGGCTTTATTTAACTGAACACGCCAATACTGTAGAACGACTGACAAATCGAGAGCACTACCGTTTGGGTCTAATAATGAACGTACGCTGGTATTAGACTCACGGAAGACAAGTCAGCTCTCAAACACTCTAATGAAAGAACGCCACGGAAATCGTGTTTAACCCCGCAGAAACCGCAGATTTCAAATACCTGGTCATTGACAAACAAAAGCCCTCAATAAATTCGTCTGACCAAATAGTGAACGGGTGCTGGAAATAGACCATCTGAAGACAGGTCAGTTTTACCCTACTAATGACAGGGCGTTGCTACGGAAAACCAGCTCATATCGAGAGGAGCCGCAGACACTTTGGTTCACGTACCAGGCTGATAAGCCAATGGCGCGAGGCTACCATGTGGGGGATTACGGCCGAACCCTTGTAAGCCGCAATCCCGCCCAAAATCTCAGCACCACTGCAATGGGAGGCTCCTACATGCTCGATACCTGGGGCTTGCGCCCAAGCCATATCCTGGTAGAGCCGCAGCAAGAGGTCCTTGCCATCCGCCGATCAAAGCGGGCGGACAACTGCTTGATACTCACCTTATACGGCGATGGGGTGCGAAACCACCAACTAAAGACTTAGTACCTGTTCGGGATGCCGAAAACAGTAGAGCAGCCACCTCACTGTGAACTGTCGAGACTCAACCAATGACCATGAGAGCTGTCCGCACACCAGACAAACAACATCTCTGTGACATTACCAGGCTTGTCCTCTGGCTAAATGCACGTCGGCTACGATATCTACCTCTGTACGTTATCAGCCATATAACTATCATGCTGGACGCAGAAGAGATGCAGACCAGCGGACATTGCACACCTGCCCCACTGTGTCAACACCCCAGGTGGCGGGGAATGCTAGGCGTACCATCCCTGCATGGAAGCCAAGAAAATAAAGGGAAAAAGAGATACCCCACTCACATGCAAATGCTACGTTTTTGGCAGGACGTGACGATCCTGGGATACAGACACACTGGACTGCCTCTCTTCCAGGTAAACCAGTCCATCTCATATATCTCACATATCATCCTTGCACCCTATAGACACGAGTAGTGAAGACTCGATAGTCTGGTAAGACAACTTCCATAAGAGAGACAACTCTGATCATAAACAACTGCTGCCTTGCAGATAGGCTGGGGACAGCCAAAGGCTAAGGAGGGCATCCCTACAGAAACGCCTGTTGAAATCGGATGCACGGGGCCGCAAGCCTAACAAAACAGTGCAACGTAAATCGCAGTATGATGGCAGTACAACCTATTAGAAAAACGCATGGCGCTCATCCTGCGGAGTCCCGCCAGGCAGCGATAGTGCCGGGCCTCACGCCTCGAAGGGGCCCACCCTTGACTACTGGTGGTCACCCACCCATGTGTCGTGGAGTCAAGGCACATGGCTATGGGGCAACTTCTATTGGCCAAAACCTCAAGACCCTCAAAATACTACAGTGGAATGCGGAGGGAGTCATTAACAAAAAACTTTCCCTAACACACCACCTGCATGAAGGTAATATTGACGTGGCATGTATCCAGGAAACGCACCTCAACAATAACCATAAATTCTCAATCAGAGGATACCAGACCTTCCGTCTAGATAGAGAAGGCCACAAAGGAGGGGTCCTGATACTGACCATAAACTGCATACCGAGTAGCGCGGTATCTGTCAATCACACCGGACAAGCAGAAATTGTAGGAGTTGACATAATGGCTCAAGAGACGAAGCTCCGCATTTTCAATCTGTACGGACCACCAAATAGAGACCTATCGCTCTCGAGTATGGAGGTCAGAGACTCCAACTGCATAGTAGTTGGAGATTTCAACAGCCACTCGGAGAGATGGGGATACTCTGACACAGACAGCAGAGGTGACGAAGTGGAAGATTGGGAGATAGATGCAAATCTCTCCCTAATCAATAGGCCGGAGGATAGCCCTAGCTTCTATTCAAGAACATGGCATACCACCTCGACTCCAGATTTGGCCTTCTCCACACAGGACATACACCATAAAATAGACCGCCAGGTGCTAAACCAACTGGCAGGTAGCGACCACAGGCCGATCAGGCTAACCATTGACATGGAAGTAGGCCCACAGGAAAAAAAACCGCTCCCACGTTGAAATTACAAACGAGCCGACTGGGACAGATTTGCAATCCTGACAGATGGGCTGTGTGAAACCATCAACACACGAAACAACAAAATGAAGCCCATGGTAGAGAGCCTAAACAAGGCAATAATGCAAGCCGCCACTGAAACCATCCCAAGAGGAGCTAGGAAAAACTATAAGCCCTACTGGAATGATGAGTTGCAGAAAGTGGAAGATGCAGTAACAAATGCTAGGAACATGGCAGAGCGAGAAAAATCCATGGAGGCAAACATCGCCCTCAAAGCCGCCGCGGCAAAGTACAAACACACTCTCAAGCAAACAGCAAGAGAAAGCTGGAAAAATAAAACGGATAGTCTAAACCTGGACAAAGACAGGGACTAGCTATGGAAGCTAGTCAGAGCCATGAACGACGAAACCCCGTCAAATAAACAAATTACTATCAAGCAGGGCGAGAACTTGATCACAGGTAAGAAAGCCGCAAACGCCTTTGTCGATCACTATGCCAGAGCAAACCACATCGAGGTCCCTGCAGATAAGCATACAGACATTAGCGAAGAGCTAAAGAGACACGAAAACATGAATACGGCTCCTGAAGAGCACATGATGGCCAAACTAACAATGTGCGAAATGGAAGAGGCTATGAGAACACTAAAGAATAGGAAATCTCCCAGAAAAGACGGGATAACAAACGAAATGCTGATGGGGCTGGGCCAAACAGCGAAGAAGAAACTGCTATCGGTCCTGAACCAAAGCTGGAAAAGGGGAATTGTACCACAGGCATGAAAAGATGCAATACTGGTACCAGTACCAAAAAAAGGAAAGGACAAAACAGATCCAAATGGATACAGGCCCATAAGCCTACTGAGCTGTGTCGGCAAGCTGATGGAACGGATGATAAACACCAGACTGATGTGGCATCTGGAAGAAAAACGAATACTAATTCCACAGGAAACCGGCTTTAGACAGCACAGATCCACTGAGGACCAGGTCATCCTCTTAGCCCAGGAGATAGAAGATGCCTACCAGGCACAGAAAACCACACAGTAGCTGTTTGGGTGGATCTGGAAAAGGCATTTGACAAAGTCTGGAAAGATGGACTTAGAGTCAAGCTAAGAAGAAGTGATGTCTGTGGGAAGATGTACAAGTGGATCAACCACTACCTCAAACAAAGAACGGCCAGAGTCCAAGTACAAGGGCAGATGAGCAAAAAGGTGACACTCGAGCAGGGAGTACCCCAAGGGGGAGTATTGTCACCCACACTCTTCCTGGTATATATAAACGATATTACAGGGAATATACCAAGAAGAGTCCATAGCTCAATGTTTGCAGACGATCTGGCTATGTGGACCTCTGAAAAGAATCTCACCATAGCAAGAATTCGGATGCAGACGGCCATAACATCGCTGGAAGAGTGGGCGAACTCATGGCTGGTCAAAATAAACGAGGAGAAAACCACATGCACAATATTCTCGCTTTCACTAAAACCCCAAAGTACCAAATTAAGTCTAAATGGCAAAATCCTGCAGCCAAACGACAACCCAACCTATCTGGGAGTCACATTTGATCGGCGCATGACATGGAAAAGTCAGATTGAGAGAAACCGAATGAAAGCCAGAGAAAGAATGGCAATCATGAGGAAACTTGCTGGCACAAGCTGGGGAGCAGACGAAGGCATACTAAAGAAACTGTATACTGGAAGAGTGAGACCAGTTCTCGAGTATGGCATTGCGGCATGGACAACAGCAGCGAAGGCGAACTTCGATAAAGTTAACAAACTTCAAAACCAAGCCATGAGAATTATAACAGGTGGCATGAAGTCAACGCCAATTGTAGAACTTGAACAGATTACAACACTGCAATCCATGACCGATAGAAGAGATTGCAGAGCCCAGCTGCAGTCAGAGAAACTCCGAAGACTGACCGACCACCCAATGCACCAGAGACTAAACAATTTGGGAAATCGGAAACTAAAGCGGAGAAACTTTGCAGAAATAGCCAAAGCAAAGATGCACGAAGATCCCATAAACGCACTAACAACACCAAAACCCATCACTACTGTACGAAAACCTACCTGGAGGCAGGATATATTTTCAGAGGTGGTAGAAAATATACCAGGTATTGCAAACAAAAACTGCCAGACTGAAAAAGAAAGGAGAGATACTACCCTAAGCTTCATTACGAAAAGCTACCCAAGCATGGACTGGACCCATGCATACACCGACGGTTCTGTAACAAACATAACACAGAACGGAGGGGCAGGAGCATTCCTGAACCTACCAAATGGCAGAAAAATAACACTGTCTTTCGCTACTGGTAAGTACACAAGCAATTTCAGAGCGGAGGCAGAGGCACTGAGGGCGGCAGTGGAAGAAATGGTGACACACAGTGAAAATGAGAGCCATATAGTTCTGCTGACAGATGCTCTCGCCGTAGTCACAGCGCTAAAAAGCCAGAAAAACACTGAGCTTAATGACTTAAGAGCAGCACTCTGCAAACTGTGCCAGCAGTCCGCACCAAAAAGGGTAGTGGTACAGTGGGTTCCGTCACACTGCAGCATCCAAGGCAACGAGGAGGCAGACAGACTGGCAAAAGAAGGTGCAAGACTACCACAAACAGATACCAGTATGACGTACGAAGAGTCAAAACGGCTTATCAAAGCCAGATACATGACCAAATGGGAAACCGAACATACTGGTTACACCAAAAACGATGCCTATTACCAGTTGAACCGAAGAGAGCAGGTCGTTGTCTTCAGACTTCGCACTGGCCACAACAGACTGAGGTACCACCTATTCAACGTTTTCCGGACTACATCCTGCTACTTGCAAAGCTCTGTTCAGATCTTGGTAGCGGGAGATTGAGAACGAACGCAGAAGAAGAATATATATATATATATACAGGGCTTGAAAAAAGCGCACGTCTACTTCTCTGTGACGAGCACAAATATTTGCTTGACTAGTAAAAAAATATACGTTTTGAATATTGTTAATTATGTTTTTAATCGTTACTACATAACGACTTTCGCACGATTATTAATTATATCACAGTAGAAATAGATCGTACATAAGCTAGCGTATGATGGTGAATATAAATAGACCTCAACTGTCACAATTTAAACCAACTAAAGCCATCGATAAATGGTACTTCAGTGCTAAAACTACCAAGCATGTTCAAGGACACAAACGCATGCCTCTGACAGAAGTGCACTTTTTCTTTAGAAGAAATCGGCTAATATTTTGTAAGTAATACCATTTTCGAGATGTTGATTTGGTACGCATTGTTATTTATAAATAAAAGTGAACAAATGCTTAGTTTAAGTTTTTTAACATAAATTGCATGATTGTAGTCTGACAATGCTGACTGGTGAAATATTTGAATGACTGGTGAGCCACCATAACATTTGTCAAGCTCTACATATATATGATGTTCGTCCATCACGTATGATGAAGACCACGCTGTTTGTTTAGCCGTGTGGACAGTCTTTTCTCTTGCTGACTGCTGAAATGGGTGATGCGCTGTGGTTTGGATTAAAGTTAAGAGGTAACTGCACCTTGTGTCAACCTCACTGTCTGATGCTAAGCTACCTTTGGCCAGTGGCAAGATTTTATCAGGGCGACTGGAGATAGCAAATGATGCATATTTTTCTTCAGGGTTTACATTCAAAGCCTTTCCCGTTAACAGATATCCCGTAAGGCAGCGGAGGGGTGGGGCAGGGGGGTATCTTTTGTTGTGTGTCGTGCATTTCAATAACTAGAGGTCGTAGGGACATCACTCTGCTTGTGAGTGATATGTTGGACCTCTTTCGCGGGCCGTGTTCTAGTCCATAATAGTCGTATCTAAATTTCAGTCACACCAGAACCGACACTGTCTGCAGCTAAGGCGAAAGGCGCCAATCTCGTGAAGTTCAGCCGTGTGCACTAGACCGTGAAAATACGACACATGTTTAAGCGTAGTGCTAATTCATATAGCCGATGTCCAGAGAACACACACAAAAAAACACAACGAATAAACCAGTCCAAATGAAAAAACAACAACACGTTTCCCTGAACACAAGTGTAAGTCGTCGACTAGTGTGAATTTCAGTCAAATCCGTGGCCTGGTGGCATCCATAATAAACTAAAACACCGG
Source organism: Ariolimax columbianus (assembly GCA_036924085.1). NCBI lineage: Eukaryota > Metazoa > Mollusca > Gastropoda > Stylommatophora > Arionidae > Ariolimax > Ariolimax columbianus. The sequence goes on along the minus strand of JAVGWX010000007.1, from coordinate 62,776,552 downwards.
ATCAATGTAGACCCCCAGCCGGTACGACGCCATCTTTGCTGCTCTAAATCAATATATATGTATATATATTCATTTTAGTTCTTAGTCGACCTGTACTTCTACAAGGGCAGAGGCCCATGTGCAGGTACCAGCTCTGGTATGAGCTGGATGTAGCCGGGAGAAGGGTTGCCTGCTTAGCGAGCTAGGCTCGAGCAGCTTAATACTCCGATGCGTTGGGACAAACGCTTTGGGGAGGGTTGTTAACCGATGTGCGAGTCCATTTTAATGGACTCAAACTCTAAAGCAAAGTAGACCACAGCCTGTTAGGCGTCATCTATGCTGCTCTAAACAAGCCACCTAACAATGGCCGGTGTAATGCTATGTCAGACAGTTAGTCGCCTCTTAAGACACGAAGTCTGGGAGGCAATGCTACTATTCTTGTCCTTGTCATACACAGAGACCCCGGCAGACCAATCGGGCCTATATATACATATATATATATATAAACACATATTCACAAGCACACACACACATAAATATATATTTATATATATATATATATATATATATACTCGCATACTCACACACATACGTACGCACATGCTCACATACACTCACACACACACACACACACACACACACACACACACATACACACATACAAACAAACCTAAATTTGATGTGGGGAAGTGTGTATTATCATGTATGCACACAACTGAAGAATATATTTTAATCTTAGAAAGTAAATGAGAAAAAGAAAAATTCAATGAAGCAACACAATTATGGTTTCTTTGGGTTTTGTTACTGTACACAAGTTGCTATGACAACATATTAATGGATTTTAGAGGAAAACACGAAAACGCTACTTTTAATAGAACAAATGTAATTGTTATCATTATTCTCACATTTATTATATATTTCTATGTGTATACTGATATTCGCTCAGCTTACATCGCTGTACTTTTTTTTCTTTTTTAGTTAGTCCAGTTCTTGCTGCAGACCATCGTTTTTCGAACCCTCGGTACACCTGTGAAAGCGTTCGTATGTAGTTCTGACTTTTAAACCATGTTAACTTTTAATTTCTATCCCTGTTTAATGTTACTGTAAAACCCTACATATTCTAAATCTTCCGAGAACACTCTTTGAAATGTGGATGTATAATATCTAATTACACTTGACAAGGTGGTGTTGATAATAATCAATTTTGACTTTAAAAAAAAATACGAGGAAGATTAAAATACACTTCAACAAGAGGAGAATGAGTCCGAAGATCTAGTGAGTAAGGTTATAGTAGTTAATGGCTCGAAGCTTACACATTGAGTCAAGAGTAAGAGAACTAGAGCTGTCCAATATCTCATTGGTAACCCAGTCCCCAAAATGTGCCGTACAGAAAACAGATGCCCCGAGCCAAAAGGAGCAGATATTGCATCCTCGCTGCAAACTACGAAACAACGTAACACAACGTCCTTTTCATGATGAACGACGAAAGAAGAAGAATAACATTCTATCAAAGATCGGAAAAGTGAAAGCGGCTCAGATGGGGACAGCAAACGAATCTAAGCATTAAGACTAAATAAAAGCAATCCCAAAAAGTGTACATCGGTAACAAATAAAGTAAACAGCATGTTTAAGGGACTGCAAGGGAAGTAAAAACAATAATAAATGCGCTTGAAAAATAAAGAAGGCTAAAATACAGTTTTACAAGAGAACTGAAACAGCTGTGTTTCGATTTAAATAATTCTTTATATCTGGCTAGGCACACGAAAATGACACCAAATGAAACAGCTGTATTTCGATCTAAATAAGTCTTTAATGCTGGCTAGACACGCGAAATTGACACCAAATGAAACAGCTGTGTTTCGATTTAAATAAGTCTTTATTGCTGGCTAGGCACACGAAATTGACACCAAATGAAACAGTTGTTTTTCGACTTACATAAGTCTTTATAGCTGGCTAGGCACACGCAATTGACACCAAATGAAACAGCTGTGTTTCGATCTAAATAAGTCTTTATAGCTAGATAGGCACACGAAATTGACACCAAATGAAACAGTTGTGTTTCGACTTACATAAGTCTTTATAGCTGGCTAGGCACGACAAATTGACACTAAATGAAACAGCTGTGTTTCGATTTAAATAAGTCTTTATAGCTGGCTAGGCACACGAAATTGACACCAAATGAATCAGAGAACTAATGTGAACGTGCACCAATATTGCGTTTAAAGAATATTAATCCAAGCATGAACAGGAGAGCGAATAATTTTGAGTGGCAGAGAAAAGTAGTGTACATTAGACGTATTAGAGTACTTAAAGTGTAGACAGTGGTTGGATGAACTTATCGTCTGTATCACCCACTAGTCATCGGATTTCTAAGTTTCGAGTGTTGATAGTGGACCACCTCGATAGTTCTTTATGAATAGAAAATGGTCCACATAACAAATTTCATTTCACCTGGGAGCCCCCTTATGTGCACATCGCTGTATCATTGCTGAAAGTGCCGAGGACAAAGTACAAACTCCGTAGCTCTAACGACGACTCCGAAAATTTCTCCTGACTTAGTCAGGTGCCCATTTACAGCTAGGTCGGCTGGAAGGAGCGGTCATACATTGAACAAATAAAATCCGTGATATGCCGGGCCTGTCAAACAAAACATGACGCGATTCGAACCTGGCGTGTGATAGATAATCTTTAAAAAGGATAAATGAACATGAACGGTAACGTTATTTCTTTAACACAATTCTTCTGAATCGTTTTTCACGTTATCTAGGCGGTCGCTGTGGCATCCCATCTCGTTCTATCCAGAATTGCCTGTTTCCATAATTACAAGTATTGCTCTTTCTATCAAGTTTTTTTTCGTCAATTTCAGAAGAGTATTGGTCCAGAACATATCCTGCATCTTTTTCTGTTCCATTGAATGTGTTAGAGCTAGAGCATTTGGTCTTGTAACATGACTTTACCATTTTTGAATTTTCGTGTTTTAACAGCTGTCTAGTGGTCTTTATATTCTCAGACACGCTAATGAATTGTGTTTTGCAAGTTTAAATTTGAGAGATTTGAAAATGTTATTCTAACAATTTATCTTGAAGTATATCATCTCCATTGCTAGGTTTTCTTTTGGGTTTTAATTCATCAGTGAATATCTATAGTTCACAGTCATACGAGTATACACAAAAAATCAATGTCTGTCAGCTGCCTTAACTCAATCTGTTTGTTATATTTATTCTCTTATCTTTATTTTGTTATCAATTTTATAAGAAATTGTTGGTACGTTTGTCGCCCTTGCTCTTAGTTCTGCTTTTGATTTATTTTTTCACACTGTAAATCCCAGATACTTAAACTGTTTTACTGTCTCCAATGTATGTCCATTTTCAATAGAGTCGTTTGTGACTTTCTCCCTTGTATTTGTCATTAGATTGGTCTTTGCTGTGTTGATTTCCAATTTCCCTATAATAATTTCAAGACTTACCTGAGTAAGCCTAAAAAAAGGAAAGTCACCTGGATGCGATGACATCCCAGCGGAACTAATACAGGCAGAATGGGAGCCCAGTGCTCTATTTGTCATGTACTGTGCAAGAGGACCTTACACAGCGCAAAGAGGCAAAAAGCATGAAAAATATACATCCTTATTCTTCGCCCAATTAAAGACCATACACAGATTACAGAACTATTGCGCTAAAAAGCCACGCTTCCGAGATCCTCTTACGAATTTCTTTGAAGAGGATAGAAATAAAATTTGAATACAAAATCCATGAACTGCAAGCAGGCTTCAGAAAAGACAGAGGAACCAGACATCACATATTTAAAATGAGGAATATCTATGATACACGTAGAGCGTATAATGTAGATCTGTTTACAAACTTTATCGATTACACTAAGTCTTCGACTGTGTAAAATATGAGAAATTAAATTGTGGAAAATCGTATTTCCAGAACATTTAATTGTATCATTATATCAGGAACAACAAGCTCTCTTAGAGACTGGTGAAACATCTGATTGGTTTGAAGTACAAATATCAGTAACGCAGGAATGTATTCTCTCGCCATACCTATTAAACATTTATGAGGAGTACATAATGAGGAACGTTACAGTGGATGCGAATATTGAAAGTTATGCCCACGTTACAATCGGCGAAGACAAGATCCCAGAGCTAAACTACGCAGAAGATCGTGTGATACTATCAAACAGGACGGAGACGCTAGAGCAGCTAATTGCAGCCGTAAGCAGATGCGGAGAAGATCAAAACCTCTTTGTAAACATACACAAAACAAAGATAATGACCATCGACAAATCAAGAAGTCAACATACATTCAAATTCAGGGGTGTGGAAATAGAACAGGTCACGAACTTCGAGTACCTGGGATACAGAATTGACAACAATGGCGACTGCTTAAAGCAAATCAGAAGGAGGTTGGCAATGACAATGCAGAGGCAACACAACCTATGGAAACTATGACAGAATGCCAGCAAACCAACACAAGTGGACACTTTGAGAACCTGTGTTTTTCCCGTGGAAGTATACGGCTGCAAAACAGGGACAGTTACCCAAACCTCAAGGAAGAGAATCGAGTGATTCGAGTCGAAATAGAATAGAAGGGTCCACAGTATACCAAAGATCGAAAAAAAGAAGAATGCAGCCATTTGACAAGAGATTAGGATAGAATAAAACTGGTAAATAAATTCAATAATGAACAGAAAATTCAAATACTTTGGTCGCTTCAAAAGACATACCGGTCTTGAGATAACGGTATTGGGGTGTATGGTGCCGGACAAGACAGACAGAAGCAGACCAAGAAGACGATGCCACCAAGATGTCAAGGAATCCTTGGGCATGACTCGGTATCAGGCTGGAGCTTTGGCAAGAGATCAAGTTTCTTTCAGACGAACTGTGATGGGTGTGACATTCTGCAAAGGACATGCTATATGGTAAGCTTAGTCAGGCAACCTTGTCTCACTTCAACCGTGTGTAAGATCAAAATCATATTCTTTCGTTGACAAGAACCACGTATATGCTATTTAAATATAGACTGGTATTGCCTTTTACTAAGATGGTCTCCTATCCTTTAATAGCCTAGACTGTTCCAGAAAAATTACATCATGTTTCATCAGGAATGTTGTGCTTATTTCTGTAGTTCACCCACCAGTGCGAAATCCCCAACTCATTCTTCCGTTAATATCGTCCCAGTTTCATCTTGAGCATTACTTTGCTTGCATGACTAATCGAACTATAGTTAATACATATCATGACTAATCGAACTATAGTTAATACATATCATGACTAATCGAACTATAGTTAATACATAGCATGACTAATCGAACTATAGTTAATACATATCATGACTAATCGAACTATAGTTAATACATATCATGACTAATCGAGCTATAGTTAATACATATCATGACTAATCGAACTATAGTTAATACACAGTTGTATTATCTCATTTCATATGTGTACACGTGTTGCTTGGCTTCTTTGGGAACCACAATGTACCTTTCGTTGCAATTTGCGTGTCCGTTGGTAGTTTTTGACTATAAAGTATGTCTTTAACACTGTAGATCCATCATTTTCTTGGTCTACATTTTGCACTGAATTTTTCTGTCTGGTGTTAAAAGCGACATATAGGTATGTAGGCATCCTTGCCATATGTTTATACTACAGGTAGACAACCTTCTACTACACACGAGCAATGAACACGCAAACTTTTTCTGTACATGAACCAGAGGCCATACCATTGAGTAGTAGGTGTGCCATCTTCATCTATACCTAAAGGAAGATAGTATCAATAACACATGTCCAGAACACAAATCTATAAATGTTCTATAAGTGCCAAACACTACTCTTTTAATTTATTGTAGGTTGCTCAAGCCCATAAGATAGTCCTATTTAACGAATTCTAAATTACCAATACTAAATAATTGTATCCCCCGCCGGTCGGGTATGTTTTATAATTTTGAAATTATACGCTTAAATATTTTTGGCGACCATTGGTCAATACTACTTAATTCTCTGACAGTCTATATACATACATATATACACACACACTTACTCACACACACACACACAAACACACGCATGCACACACACATAAACATACATACATACATACACACATACATTCATACATACTTACATTTATACATACATACATATATACATACATACATACATACATACATACATACATAATACATATATACATACATACATACATACATACGTATATATATATATATATATATATATATATATATATATATATATATATATATATATATATATATACACATATATAGTTTTTTAGGGTGGTTTCGGCAGGATACGTTGTATACCAACATTTTTGTGGATTTAATTTCAGTTTTGTAAAAATTTGCAATCGTTAAATTGTTTAACGCTATGCAACAATCTTTGTTTGAATCAACAAAATTGAATCTATTAATTTTTTAGATCAACAGCAGACAGTGGAAATACATGCCCTCCTTATATATATATATATATATATATATATATATATATATATATATATATATATATATATATATTTGTGTGTCTCGTAGCATGTCCTTTATAGAACGTCGCTCCATCACAGCTCTTTCCCTTGCCAAAACTCCAGCCTCCGGCACAAGCATTCCTGGATATCTTGGTGTCATAGTCTTCTTGGTCTACCTCTACCTCTTTTGCCTGGCACCATACCTACCATCGCCGTTCTCTCAATACCGCTGTGCCTCTTGATGTGAACAATATATTTAAATTTTCTAGCCAAAATGAAATTGATAAACCAGTTCTCCTCTATGTTCAGCTATTGCTGAATGTCTATATTTGTCCTTTTGCTCTGTCTAAGATAATCTGAGGCTTTTTCTGTCAAATTTAGACTCGAAGAACTCGATTCTTTTTCTAGACATTTTGGTAATCGTCCATGATTCGCAGCCATTTGCTGCCACATGAACAACACAGGTTTTCAAAACTTTCACTTTTGTCGTGTTATTGGTGTTCTGCCATAACTAACGTTTGGTTAGTCAGGGTCAGGCAAAATTTACTGGCCAAGACCCACATTTCTCATAGTCTTTCCTTAAAACCGGCTGTTTTCTTGGCACCTTGTTAACAATGTGAGGGAGCGACGTCCCATAGTAGCTGACAGAAGAAGCCAAGCATAGCATAACGCCTGGAGGACCCCGGTCAACCTTCATCAGCACGCTCGGGATGTGAGGAAAGCTACTGCAACCGATCACTTAACGTTCTTTTCAGTGAGCACAAAAGAGTAGACCTACTTCTTGTGGGCATTTGAACAATAACAGCTTAGCTGCGGGTTCCAACTTCGTCTCTAGCGGGACCTGTCTTGAGCCACGGAATTTAAGGAAGCGGTAAGCTTTCTACCAGAGTCGTGTCGGATGTTGCTGCGGACAGTAAGGTAGTCTGACCAATGCATTGAAAGTCTTTTAGTTGATCTCGTATATAAATATACAGCCATTCAATGATGTTGCACTCTTTCCTGTCTGATTTATTCATGTTCACACTGTTATGAAGTGACACTGACCGCTTTTGGTAAGTATATAATTTGTGAGTCACCATAGCATTCCGACAAACTAAAAGCTGGCAATAAGCGGGGACTGCGACATGATGACGCCAGTGGATTTTCAAATTATACGCTTATGACTCTGGATAACTTTGTGCTGATCGCATGGCCTCATGTGCCGGCGACGCATCTTTCAAATGTCTGCCCTATCAAATGTCGATGGTACGTGACATGCCTACCATGTTTGTAACGGGTAACGGGGAATCAGGGTTCGATTCCGGAGAGGGAGCATGAGAAACGGCTACCACATCCAAGGAAGGCAGCAGGCGCGCAACTTACCTACTCCCGGCACGGGGAGGTAGTGACGAAAAATAACAATACGGGACTCTTTCGAGGCCCCGTAATTGGAATGAGTACACTTTAAACCCTTTAACGAGGATCTATTGGAGGGCAAGTCTGGTGCCAGCAGCCGCGGTAATTCCAGCTCCAATAGCGTATATTAAAGTTGTTGCAGTTAAAAAGCTCGTAGTTGGATCTCAGGCGCAGGCGGGCGGTCCGGCTCGCGCCGGTTCACTGCCCGTTGTCTCCTGCCCTACCGTCTGCCGGCTCTCTCCCACGGGTGCTCTTCGCTGAGCGTCCTGGGTGGCCGGCGCGTTTACTTTGAAAAAATTAGAGTGTTCAAAGCAGGCCTCGGCTGCCTGAATAATGGTGCATGGAATAATGGAATAGGACCTCGGTTCTATTTTGTTGGTTTTCGGAACTGGAGGTAATGATTAACAGGGACAAACGGGGGCATTCGTATTGCGGCGTTAGAGGTGAAATTCTTGGATCGCCGCAAGATGAGCTACTGCGAAAGCATTTGTCAAGAATGTTTTCATTAATCAAGAACGAAAGTCAGAGGCGCGAAGACGATCAGATACCGTCGTAGTTCTGACCATAAACGATGCCGACTAGCGATCCGCAGGAGTTGCTTCGATGACTCTGCGGGCAGCTTCCGGGAAACCAAAGTGTTTGGGTTCCGGGGGAAGTATGGTTGCAAAGCTGAAACTTAAAGGAATTGACGGAAGGGCACCACCAGGAGTGGAGCCTGCGGCTTAATTTGACTCAACACGGCCAACACTGAAATGATTGACATGCCGAGACCACTCTTCTGGAGTCTAATATGGAACTGGTGCTGGACTTAGACCCCCAGAAATCTGGGGTTATGTCCCCTGTGGCTCGGTTTTGTCTGCATCCAGTGTTTGATAAAGGAATTGACGGAAGAGCACTATCAGGAGTGGAGCCTGAGACCTAAGTTAACTTACCACGCCAATACTGCAGAATGACTATCAAAAAGTACACCTTAGTGGGGTCTAATAGAGAACATGTGCTGGAATTAGACCCTCGAAAATCTTTGGGGCTACCCTTTAAGAAACTTGATTATCTCGCTAAGGGAATTGACGGAAGGGCACCACCAGGTGTGGAACCTGCGGCTTAATTTGACTGAACACGCCAATACTGTAGAACAATTGACAAATTGAGAGCACTGCCGTTTGGGTCTAATAATGAACGTACGCTGGTATTAGACTCACGGACGACAAGTCAGCTCAAATGAAAGAACGCTACGGAAATCGTGTTTAACTCCGCAGATTTCAAATACCTGGTCATTGACAAACAAAAGCCCTCAATAAATTCGTCTGACCAAATAGTGAACGGGTGCTGGAAATAGATATGAAGACAGGTCAGTTTTACCCTACAAATGACAGGGCGTTGCTACGGAAAACCAGCTCAAATCGAGAGGAGCCGCAGACACTTTGGTTCACGTACCAGGCTGATAAGCCAAGGGCGCGAGGCTACCATGTGGGGGATTACGGCCGAACCCTTGAAAGCCGCAATCCCGCCCAAAATCTCAGCACCACAGCAATGGGAGGCTCCTACATGCTCGGGACCTGGGGCTTGCGCCCCAGCCCTATCAGGTAGAGCCACAGTAAGAGGTCCTTGCCGCCCGCAAATCAAAGCGGGCGGAAAACTGCTTGATACTCACCCTATACGGCGATGGGGTGCGAAAAACACCAACCAAAGACTTAGAACCTGGTCGGGGTGTCGAAAACAGTAGAGCAGCCACCACACTGTGAACTGTCAAGACTCAACCACTGACCATGAGAGTTGTCCGCACACCAGGCGATCAACATCTCTGTGACATTACCAGGCTTGTCCTCTGGCTAAATGCACTCCGGTTACGATATCTACCTCTGTACGTTATCAGCCATAACTATCATGCTGGACGCAGAAGAGATGCAGACCAGCGGACATTGCACACCTGCCCCACTGTGTCAACACCCCAGGTGGCGGGGAATGCTAGGCGTACCATCCCTGCATAGAAGCCAAGAAAATAAAGGGAAAAAGAGATACCCCACTCACATGCAAATGCTACGTTTCTGGCAGGACGTGACGATCCTGGGATACAGACACACTGGACTGCCTCTCTTCCGGGTAAACCAGTCCATCTCATATATCACATACCATCATTGCACCCTATAGACACGAGTAGTGAAGACTCGATAGTCTGGTAAGACAACTTCCATAGGAGAGAAAACTCTGATCGTAAACAACTGCTGCCTTGCAGATAGGCTGGGGACAGCCAAAGGCTAAGGAGGGCATCCCTACAGAAACGCCTGTTGAAATCGGATGCACGGGGCCGCAAGCCTAACAAAACAGTGCAACATAAATCACAGTATGATGGCAGCACAACCTATTCGAAAAACGTATGGCGCTCATCCTGAGGAGACCCGCCAGGCAGCGATAGCGCCGGGCCCCACGCCTCGAAGGGGCCCACCCTTGACTACTGGTGGTCACCCACCCATGTGTCGTGGAGTCAAGGCACATGGCTATGGGGAAACGACTATTGGCCAAAACCTCAAGACCCTCAGAATATTACAGTGGAATGCGGAGGGAGTCATTAACAAAAAACTTTCCCTAACACATCACCTGCATGAAGGTAAGATTGACGTGGCATGTATCCAGGAAACGCACCTCAACAAAAACCATAAATTCTCAATCAGAGGATACCAGACTTTCCGTCTAGATAGAGAAGGCTACAAAGGAGGGGTCCTGATACTGACCAGAAACAGCATACCGAGTAGCGCGGTACCTGTCAATCACACCGGACAAGCAGAAATTGTAGGAGTTGACATAATGGCTCAAGAGACGAAGCTCCGCATTTTCAATCTGTACGGACCACCAAACAGAGACCTATCGCTCTCGAGTATGGAGGTCAGAGACTCCAACTGCATAGTGGTTGGAGATTTCAACAGCCACTCGGAGAGATGGGGATACTCTGACACAGACAGCAGAGGTGACGAAGTGGAAGATTGGGAGATAGATGCAAATCTCTCCCTAATCAATAGGCCGGAGGATAGCCCTAGCTTCTATTCAAGAACATCGCATACCACCTCGACTCCAGATTTGGCCTTCTCCACACAGGACATACACTATAAAATAGACCGCCAGGTGCTAAACCAACTGGCAGGTAGCGACCACAGGCCGATCAGGCTAACCATTGACATGGAAGTAGGCCCACAGGAAACGAAACCGCTCCCACGTTGGAATTACAAACGAGCCGACTGGGACAGATTTGCAATCCTGACAGATGGGCTGTGTGAAACCATCAACACACGAAACACCAAAATGAAGCCCATGGTAGAGAGCCTAAGCAAGGCAATAATGCAAGCCGCCACTGAAACCATCCCAAGAGGAGCTAGGAAAAACTATAAGCCCTACTGGAATGATGAGTTACAGAAAGTGTAAGATGCAGTAACAAATGCTAGGAACATGGCAGAACGAGAAAAATCCGTGGAGGCAAACATCGCCCTCAAAGCCGCCGCGGCGAAGTACAAACACACTCTCAAGCAAACAGCAAGAGAAAGTTGGAAAAATAAAACGGAAAGTTTAAACCTGGACAAAGAAGGGAACAAGCTATGGAAGCTAGTCAGAGCCATGAACGACGAAACCCCGTCAAATAAACAAATTACTATCAAGCAAGGCGAGAACTTGATCACAGGTAAGAAAGCCGCAAACGCCTTTGTCGATCACTATGCCAGAGCAAACCACATCGAGGTCCCTGCAGATAAGCATACAGACATTAGCGAAGAGCTAAAGGGGCACGAAAACATAAATACGGCTCCGGAAGAGCACATGATGGCCAAACTAACAATGCGCGAAATGGAAGAGGCTATGAGAACACTAAAGAGAAGGAAATCTCCCGGAAAAGACGGGATAACAAACGAAATGCTGATGGGGCTGGGCCAAACAGCGAAGGAAAAACTACTATCAGTCCTGAACCAAAGCTGGAAAAGGGGTATTGTACCCCAGGCATGGAAAGATGCAATACTGGTACCAGTACCAAAAACAGGAAAGGACAAAACAGATCCGAATGGATACAGGCCCATAAGCCTACTGAGCTGTGTCGGCAAGCTGATGGAACGGATGATAAACACCAGACTGATGTGGCATCTGGAAGAAAAACGAATACTAATTCCACAGCAAGCCGGCTTTAGACAGCACAGATCCACTGAGGACCAGGTCATCCTCATAGCCCAGGAGATAGAAGATGCCTACCATGCACAGAAACACACAGTAGCTGTTTGGGTGGATCTGGAAAAGGCATTTGACAAAGTCTGGAAGGATGGACTTAGAGTCAAGCTAAGAAGAAGTGATGTTTGTGGGAAGATGTACAAGTGGATCAACCACTACCTCAAACAAAGAACGGCCAGAGTCCAAGTACAAGGGCAGATGAGCAAAAAGGTGACACTCGAGCAGGGAGTACCCCAAGGGGGAGTACTGTCACCCACACTCTTCCTGGTATATATAAACGATATTACAGAGAATATACCAAGAAGAGTCCATAGCTCAATGTTTGCAGACGATCTGGCTATGTGGACCTCTGAAAAGAATCTCACCATAGCAAGAAATCGGATGCAAACGGCCCTAACATCGCTGGAAGAGTGGGCGAACTCATGGCTGGTCAAAATAAACGAGGAGAAAACCACGTGCACAATATTCTCGCTCTCATTAAAACCCCAAAGTACCAAATTAAGCCTAAATGGCAAAATCCTGCAGCCAAACGACAACCCAACCTATCTGGGAGTCACATTTGATCGGCGCATGACATGGAAAAGTCAGATTGAGAGAAACCGAATGAAAGCCAGAGAAAGAATGGCGATCATGAGGAAACTTGCTGGCACAAGCTGGGGAGCAGACGAAGGCATACTAAAGAAACTGTACACTGGAAGAGTGAGACCAGTTCTCGAGTATGGCATCGCGGCATGGACAACAGCAGCGAAGGCGAACTTCGATAAAGTTAACAAACTTCAAAACCAAGCCATGAGAATCATAACAGGTGGCATGAAGTCAACGCCAATTGTAGAACTTGAAAAGATTACAAGACTGCAATCCATGACCGACAGAAGAGACTGCAGAGCCCAGCTGCAGTCAGAGAAACTCCGAAGACTGACGGACCATCCAATGTACCAGAGGCTAAACAATTTGGGAACTGGGAAACTAAAGCGGAGAAACTTTGCAGAAATAGCCAAAGCAAAGATGCACGAAGATCCCATAAACGCACTAACAACACCAAAACCCATCACTACTGTACGAAAACCTACTTGGAGGCAGGATATATTTCCAGAGGTGGTAGAAAATATACCAGGTATTGCAAACAAAAACTGCCAGACCGAAAAAGAAAGGAGAGACACTACCCTAAGCTTCATAACGAAAAGCTACCCAAGCATGGACTGGACCCATGCATACACCGACGGTTCTGTAACAAACACTACACAGAACGGAGGGGCAGGAGCATTCCTGAACCTACCAAATGGCAGAAAAATAACACTGTCATTCGCTACTGGTAAGTACACGAGCAATTTCAGAGCAGAGGCAGAGGCACTGAGGGCGGCAGTGGAAGAAATGGTAACACACAGTGAAAATGAGAGCCATATAGTCCTGCTGACAGATGCTCTCGAAGTAGTCACAGCGCTAAAAAGCCAGAAAAACACTGAGCTTAATGACCTAAGAGCAGCACTCTGCAAACTGTGCCAACAGTCCGCACCAAAAAGGGTAGTGGTACAGTGGGTTCCGTCACACTGCAACATCCAAGGCAACGAGGAGGCAGACAGACTGGCAAAAGAAGGTGCAAGGCTACCACAAATAGATACCAGTATGACGTACGAAGAGTCAAAACAGCTTATCAAAGCCAGGTACATGTCCAAATGGGAAACCGAACATACTGGTTACACCAAAAACGATGCCTATTACCAGTTGAACCGAAGAGAGCAGGTCGTTGTCTTCAGACTTCGCACTGGCCACAACAGACTGAGGTACCACCTCTTCAACAAATTGAAGATAGGGTGTACCAACGAATGCCCGTGCGGTACTGGTAAAATGACCACTGAACATCTGCTGCAGAACTGCCCGACATACGAGGATCAGAGAGAGCAGATGTGGCCATTGCCAGTGGAACTGCAAGACAAGCTCTATGGTAGTGGCGAGAGTCTCAGGATGACCGCCGCTTTTTTCGAGAAAATAATGGTTACTGTCTGACTGTGTACGCAGAAGAAGAAGAAGAAGAAGAATTCTAAATTACCAATACTAAATAATTGTATCCCCCGCCGGTCGGGTATGTTTTATAATTTTGAAATTATACGCTTAAATATTTTTGGCGACCATTGGTCAATACTACTTAATTCTCTGACAGTCTATATACATACATATATACACACACACTTACTCACACACACACACACAAACACACGCATGCACACACACATAAACATACATACATACATACACACATACATTCATACATACTTACATTTATACATACATACATATATACATACATACATACATACATACATACATACATACATAATACATATATACATACATACATACATACGTATATATATATATATATATATATATATATATATATATATATATATATATATATACACATATATAGTTTTTTAGGGTGGTTTCGGCAGGATACGTTGTATACCAACATTTTTGTGGATTTAATTTCAGTTTTGTAAAAATTTGCAATCGTTAAATTGTTTAACGCTATGCAACAATCTTTGTTTGAATCAACAAAATTGAATCTATTAATTTTTTAGATCAACAGCAGACAGTGGAAATACATGCCCTCCTTATATATATATATATATATATATATATATATATATATATATATATATATATATATATATATATATATATATATATATATTTGTGTGTCTCGTAGCATGTCCTTTATAAAACGTCGCTCCATCACAGCTCTTTCCCTTGCCAAAACTCCAGCCTCTGGCACAAGCATTCCTGGATATCTTGGTGTCATAGTCTTCTTGGTCTACCTCTACCTCTTTTGCCTGGCACCATACCTACCATCGCCGTTCTCTCAATACCGCTGTGCCTCTTGATGTGAACAATATATTTAAATTTTCTAGCCAAAATGAAATTGATAAACCAGTTCTCCTCTATGTTCAGCTATTGCTGAATGTCTATATTTGTCCTTTTGCTCTGTCTAAGATAATCTGAGGCTTTTTCTGTCAAATTTAGACTCGAAGAACTCGATTCTTTTTCTAGACGTTTTGGTAATCGTCCATGATTCGCAGCCATTTGCTGCCACATGAACAACACAGGTTTTCAAAACTTTCACTTTTGTCGTGTTATTGGTGTTCTGCCATAACTAACGTTTGGTTAGTCAGGGTCAGGCAAAATTTACTGGCCAAGACCCACATTTCTCATAGTCTTTCCTTAAAACCGGCTGTTTTCTTGGCACCTTGTTAACAAGGTGAGGGAGCGACGTCCCATAGTAGCTGACAGAAGAAGCCAAGCATAGCATAACGCCTGGAGGACCCCGGTCAACCTTCATCAGCACGCTCGGGATGTGAGGAAAGCTACTGCAACCGATCACTTAACGTTCTTTTCAGTGAGCACAAAAGAGTAGACCTACTTCTTGTGGGCATTTGAACAAAAACAGCTTAGCTGCGGGTTCCAACTTCGTCTCTAGCGGGACCTGTCTTGAGCCACGGAATTTAAGGAAGCGGTAAGCTTTCTACCAGAGTCGTGTCGGATGTTGCTGCGGACAGTAAGGTAGTCTGACCAATGCATTGAAAGTCTTTTAGTTGATCTCGTATATAAATATACAGCCATTCAATGATGTTGCACTCTTTCCTGTCTGATTTATTCATGTTCACACTGTTATGAAGTGACACTGACCGCTTTTGGTAAGTATATAATTTGTGAGTCACCATAGCATTCCGACCAACTAAAAGCTGGCAATAAGCGGGGACTGCGACATGATGACGCCAGTGGATTTTCAAATTGGTCAGAAAAAAACTAAGGATGAAGTAACATCATGATTAGAAATCATCATATGCATTCACATGACAAAGTCGAGCAGATATAAATTAGTGAATGTTACATGCCTGTCTGACGCGCATAGTTAGGAAATAAATATTAAAGCGGTAATTGTTTCTAATTTCTGGCTGCCTCGGACTACTTTGACAAGGACAGTAATAATATAGGACTATAACTCTTGCTTTGGAAGTCATAGAATGGCTAGTTATCTCATGAGTTGGTAGCGGAAGTCGAGGCTTTAAATCTCCAGTAGCTTTTATAGATTCACTGTCATGGTCAGGCTGAGGTTGATGACAATGCGTGAGTGACACCCTTGCATCAAAGGCCCCAATTTAATGGATTTTTTATGAATAATGGCACATTCTGGTGTATATCAATGCCCATTTCTTGAATGTTGACACTGTGATCAATGAAATGACAATGCACAGACTGCAGAACTTTAGATCATGCATGAGTCGAGCCTGAGAGGCGTCGCTTGAGTGTGTTTAATCAGCTGACTTCTATGGTCCGTATCGTCGCTCTAAACTATTTGCTGAAGGAGATTGAACATCTATGGGTTTGCCTGGAGTGTAGTAACGTCGATTCCTGACAGAACAGAGCAGAACAGTTAAGGAAGCCAAGACAGCATGGATGAAAACTTTGCTCCATCACACAACAGACGCTGAAACACCGTACAACAAGTCTCTATTTCTCTTTCCCGACGGCTGTGTCCTTAAGAAGCAGCTGTTTTTTCTCTACCTGTCTGTTTATCTGCATGTCTCCCTCATCTTCTATGCATTCGTTCGTTCATGTGTCTACCTCTACCTGCGTCCACGTTTGTCTGTTTTTCAATGTACTTGTCAGTTTCCAAGTATCTGTATTGGAGATGCACTTTAGCCCTAGAACTATACGTGTTTCAAATGTGCCTAGAGATTGTTGTTCCATCCATCAACAAACACACACAACTGCACAAGCACACTCAAACTCGCTCACATAATCATGCTCACACACACACTCGCATAACTCTCTGTCACTTACGCTCTCTTTATGTACACGCTTATACAAGATCATTTACCTATTTAAGTTTGTAAAAATATATGCACATATCCCTATAAAACACACATTATCGCTCTAAAGCACACACATCACACACACACATACACACACTTACACATATATTCATATCTTTACATAAGACGATAAAATACGCGCGCTTTTGCCAGTCCTGCCACCCGCTATCTTGATATCAGTTCGCTATATCGTTATAAGAGCGCCTTTACCTGTTTCAAAATCCCACCCCTTCACCCACACTTCCTCTATACGAGTACATGGGCCCTGATATCTGCCACAACGTTGAGGTGCCTGCCATGTTATCAGTTTGGACATTAACCCAACGGAAATCTGTCTCAGATTTTTGCATTCTAATGTCAGCCACCATTTATTTCCCTTGCCAATTTCCCATTTTCAACTAAAAAGCAATCACCTTTTTAGACCCTACACCTGGGATTAGCAAGTGTAACTGGGCCAGTAACTAACATATATTATGTATCATACTAGTGGCGCTATCCTTTGTGAGGGTGTGCTTAAAGCAACAATCGTGTTAAGTAACGTTCATTTCTCACTTTTATTCCACCTGTCATCTTCACTCCTGTTATTTAAATTGTGGTTCAGTGTGGTCGGTGTGTCGTATTTTTGTGGGTTGTTAATTGAGATTTTGATTTAAATTCCCTGCGTGCTGTAAGTCAATTCTATGAGTTTGTAATATATGTTTACTGTTAATCCATTATTTGTGTTTATACATTATATATTTATATATATATATATATATATATATATATATATATATATATATATATATATATATATATATATACTATTCAGGCAGAAATAACAGCATTGGGAGTAGCTTTGTACTACTTGAGGACTATATTTAATGCTTTCCCATCAAAAGCCTAAAGCATCCTAATATTTACATACTCATTATCTGCCCTCTTAGTTCTGTAAGATGGCAGTTATATATGCTTGAACTTACTCAAATATCCCTAGATGTTAGCCTACTTTTCACGTCCCATGAATTCAGAATAGCTATGTAACGGATTTTTGGTCACCCATATACACTTGACAATGACAAGGCAGACAGACTGGCAAAGAAGTGATCATATCAAGAACAACAATACACAAATAATCTTGCAGACGGTCAAGCAACTACTGAAGATTTGTAACAAACACGCCTAGCTGAATAGATGGGCAATGTGGAATACTGGGAGATAAATCTACAAACATATGGTTTTCCAAAATCTAAAAGACAACACCAACCTCCTGTAAAGAAGAGATCAAAACACAATTTTCCGAATTCGCACTTAACACATACAACTTAACAGTCACTAGAACATGCTCCAGGTGCTGGCTGGGCACACATCCCTTTGAAACTTTTAAGCACCATCTTTTTGAATGTACGGCTCTTGCCCGTGTTAAGAAAGAACTTCTACCTACAAAGCTAGGCAAATGGAACACTTTATGCGGAACTAAACAACAGCTCACAAATACCCGCAGACACCATTCTATAGGTTAATAATGAATCAACCAACCAACCAACAAACAAACCAAACAACAAATCAACCAACGATCTTGGTACAAAACAAATTTCAGTGTAGCCTAGTGATGAATACTGTCTGCATGAAGAAGGATTGTCTGAAGCCTTCTTATTCAATAACGGTGCCAAACAAGAATGTGCACTATCATCGCCACTGTTTAGCATTGTCGTTGCAACAGTGCTGTCTGATGTTGTACGGGACACTGCTGTTGGAATGCATATCAGGCATAGCACGCAAGGTCAGCTCTTCAATCCGAGGCGCCTGAAGTCTTACAGATGATTTAAGCCACCATCTTGGATCTCCTGTTTGTTTTCAATTGGTCCATTAACAGTTGCTTAGAAAAAGATATGCAGCCCACCATGACGGAGGTTTCGACGGCCTGCAGTAAGTATTGTCTCACAATCAAAACTAAGAAAACCGAGATGTTCTTCAAGCCTACCTCTGAGAACCGCTACAGCGAACCAAACATTACCGTACCTACCTACGCAGTACACTTGCCAGATATGGGTGTGGTCGAGAGGTAGGGCTTTCGTCACTCAAAGCGATGGATGGAAACGGTTGGCGATGAATCCCGCAAGTTTCAAGCGACCTCTGGTCTAAACGGGGGTGAAACCAGTGTGCCTGCTTCCTGAGTTACCTCCAGTCGTCTGGAGGTAAGTCTTACCACTGGTACAAGGTAGCTCGGGACTAGAGAATGAGGTTGATAATCAGCGCAGTTACTTCCTTACTTTAATTGAAATACAGCATACGTTACAATCCCAAGACAAAATCTGTCTGGTGATATCGTATCATCTCTTGCGATGGGCACTAACAAATCTTTACCAGAGAAGCGAATATCTACTCCAATGTTTACAACAAGATTGCAAACACAAGCTATGCATTTGGGAAGCTACAAGCGAACGTCTGGAACCGACAAAGCATCAGCGTCGCCACCAACGTATATTTGTTTTGTAATGTTGTGTCCTTCCACGAGAAGCTGTACGGAAGCGTACAGAGCCTTGAGTCTACTGCCGCCTTCATTAGAGTAATTGAAGTTGAGGTATGAAGATGAACGAGGAAGAAGAAGAAGTTTATTGGTAAGCCGAACAACAGTAACACTTTTTTCCTCCCTGAAAAATATAAAAGACACTTTATGCTCTTGGAAGCGAAGAAAAAATGTTGACACTGGGAAAGCCTTTACTCTTTGTTGCGTTTGTCCAACACTGTTGCACCAAGTATATTAAAACATTGTAACTTAAATTCACTTTTGAAGATTCTGCACATAAACGAGTGAGAAACGCCTTTCTGACGAGCAATTTTATATTTGGAAAGAAATGTTTGCTGACATTTTTCTGGACTATAACTTAACGTCTTTATACTGTGCAGAACATGAATACAATTAGTTTATTTTACATTCACTTGATCTAAAAATACATTTTCTCATCCAATTTATTATTGAATGCATTAACTGACTGCACTATTTCATTTTGCAATGCATTTCAAGCATTCACCACTCTTTAACTAGCGAAAAATATTTCCTGCTGTCTAATCTGGATCTGTCTTTAATTAATTTGTGGCTGTGCCTTCTTGTTCTTGTGGGCGGCTGTGTTTTAAAACATGGTTATAGTCTAATTTTTCATTCCCGTTGATTATCTTATAAACCTGTATTAAATCATCTGGAATTATTCTCTTTTCTAGACACGTAGGTCGGTTTATCTGAGTCTTTACTCATAACTATAATTGGAATGAATTCTACTATCAGTTTTGTCGCTCTTCTTTGCATCCTTTCCATCATGTTTATATCCCCTCTACGGTAAGCACGCTATACCTGTACATCGTAAATCTAGGTCTAACTAATACTTTATGCAGTTTCACTATCATTTCCATGCTGCTATGTTTAATATTTTCTTTTTATCATACCTAACATTGCATTTGCCTTTTTCACTGCTACCTGTACTTGCTCACTCATCTATTGTAATCCCCAGGTCCTTTTCCTTATCTATCTTTCTAATATTGTTCTCTCCAATTCTGTAATTATGTTCCATATTGGATCTACCCATGTGATGACTGTACATTTTACAGCTCACAGACCATTCCCATTTGTACCAGCTTTCCTACAGCATTGATATTCTAACCGGCGAGGGCAGCGCATATTCAGCCAGTGTCTTTACGACGTTCAAAAGTGCCAGTTTGCCCTATCTCTTGCTATAGATATGTCAGTCCGTCCGTTGTTTTTATACTCCACAAGCAACCCTTTCCCACCATGTTTGTTTTCTCCAATAAATATGATCACCGATTTTTTGTCTCTATTGCACTGAATATTGCAGCAGACGAATTACAATTGTATGCATTCCGATTCACAAAGCGTACTTTTCGTTACATGAAATGATACATTTGAGACACGAAAATCGAAAAGGGATAATGTTATACTCCTTGTCACCAAACTCAGGTACTGACAGAAGGTCAAGCATTGTACACATTATTTAACGGTTAACAATTTTGAGGCTTCATGATCCACACGTATGCTGACATTTGTATGTTCAATTTATACATTTATACTGACATTTGTGTATTGAGTTTATACATTTATACCGGCATTTGTGTGTTCAGATTAAACATTTGTACTGACATTTGGACCAGAGCAGCAGATCTATATTGAGTTGGCCTTTCATGGCAATGGACTCGGGTTAGGTCCTGCTCTATTGACATACTCAAATCTACTCAGCTAGTCTTGGGTCCTGCGTATAATAGCTGGATATAATACGTACTGAAGATAGAAAGATATTACCCTGCTGTCTGTCCTCGGCAAGGTCTCGCACATATGCTACTCTCCAGACTGCATCTCCTGTTAACGAGGCATCGTCGCCTCCAACAGTCAGGATTCACCACCTCTCGTTAAACCATTGATGTTCTCGCCCTGCTAGAAAACAATATTCCTACATAAACAAGATCTTGGAAACTACTGTCCAATAACGCTTCACAGTGTCACCTACACACTTTTTAGGAAATGTATACTCGCTAGGATCCACCACCTCCCTGAGGCCTCGCAACCGATCGAACAGGCTGGATTTCGGCGCGCCTTCAGTACAATTGAAGACAACCTAATTGAAAGAGCCCGAGAGTTCCAAACGCCCTTGTACTTCACCTTATCGATTACAAGAAGGCATTTGACTCTGTGGAGCCACTCTTCGTCTGGCACTCTCTGTTGGATCAAGGCATCTATCCCAGCTATGTCAGAATTCTTGCTAACCTGCACATAATGTACGACAACCCTCCATCCATTCCAAAGACCAGCAATAGTATCCATCAAGAAACGTGTTCACTAGAGGGATCCTATTTCACCAAGTCTATCATCTGTCAATGCGATTTGACCCCCTTTAGCATCAACATCAATGGAAAGCGACTTAACCTCTTCCGCTTCGCAGATAGCATAGTGCTCATCACAGAAACAACCAAAGACGTCAACTAAATGATAGCTATGCTTCAAAACGTAGGGAGAAAAGCCGGTCTCAAGATGACCACCTCCAAGACAAAAGTCATACGTAACCATTTCGCTACAAATGACCCAATCATCCTCGATGGCAACAATCTGGAGGACGTAAAGGAGTATATCTACCTGGGACACTTATTGAACTTACAGAACGATCAAAGCCCAGAACTAACACGGCCAGAGTCTGCGCTCTTCCCTAATCAACTCCACAGTTCTACCTGCAATGTATTATGCCACAGAAACATGGGCTCTTACAAAAGAACTGGAATCCAAACTTATCACATTTGATCGGCGCATGACATGGAAAAGTCAGATCGAGAGAAACCGAATAAGAACCAGACAAAGAATGGCAATCATGAGGAAACTTGCTGGCACACGCTGGGGAGCAGACGAAAGAATACTAAAGAAACTGTACACTGGAAGAGTGAGACCAGTTCTCGAGTATGGCATTGCGGCATGGGCAACAGCAGCAAAGGCGAACTTTGATAAAATTAGCAAACTTCAAAACCAAGCCATGAGAGTTAAAACAGGAGGCATGAAATCAACGCCAATTGTAGAACTTGAAAAGATTACAAATCTGCAATCCATGACCGACAGAAGAGACTGCAGAGCCCAGAAGCAAGCAGAGAAACTCAGAAGACTGATAGACCATCCAATGCATCAGAGCCTAAATAGATTTGGAAAAGGAAAACTAAAGCGGAGAAACTTTACAGAAATAGCCAAAGCAAAGATGAGCGAAGACCCTATGAACACATTAACAACATCAAAGCCCATGCCTAATGTACGCAAACCCACATGGAAGCATGATATCATTCCGGAGGTGGTAGAAAATATACCAGGTATTGGAAACAAGAACAGCCAGACTGAAAAAGAAAAAAGAAACATAATCCTGAGGTACATAGCGGAAAACTACCCGAGCATGGACTGGACCCATGCATACACCGACGGTTCTGTAGCAAACACAACACAGAATGGAGGGGGAGGAGTATTCCTGAGCCTAACAAATGGTAGAAAAATAACACTGTCAGTGGAAACTGGAAAATTCTCAAGCAATTTTAGAGCGGAGGCAGAGGCACTGTAAAAACAATGCTGACAGATAGTCCTGTTTACAGATTCCCTGGCCGTGGTTACAGCACTAAAAAGCCAGAAATATACTGAACTTAATGATTTAAGAGCAGTACTCTGTCAACTATGCCAGCAGTCCACACCAAAAAGAGTAGTGGTACAGTGGGTTCCATCCAACTGTAACATGCAAGGCAATGAGGAGGCAGACAGACTGGCAAAAGAAAGTGCAAGACTACCACAACGAGATTCTAGTGTGAGCTACGAAGAGTCCAAAAGGTTTATTAAGGCCAAATACATGGCCAAATGGGAAACAGAACATACTGGCTACACAAAAAAATGATGCCTTTTACCAGCTGAACAGAAGAGAGCAGGTTGTGGTCTTCAGACTCAGCACAGGCCACAACAGACTGAGGTACCACCTATTCAATAAACTGAAGATAGGTGGCACTAACGAATGCATCTGTGGTACAGGGAAAATTACCGCTGAATGACCGACATACGAGGACCAGAGAAAGCACATGTGACCATCACCAGTGGCAATACTAGACAAGCTCTTTGGCAGTGTCGACAGCCTCAGGACGACAGCTGCTTTCTTCGAACAAATTCAAGTTGACGTCTGATAGCGTACGAAGAAGAAGAAGAATCCAAACTTAGTGACCCAAGCCCCCCTCGAAAGACGTATGATCGGCCTCACTCTCTAAAACCAACGTTTGAAAGGTCTTTACAACATTGACGTGCGGCAGATGTCATTGGTGAAGGATACAGTTATCCACGTAGACAAGGCAAATCATTGCTGGGCTGGCCACCTGCGTCGGACAACTGATGACCGCAGGAGCACTGAGACAGCAGTCTGGTACCCACGAGATAGAAGACGACCACGGGGATGACCACCTACGCGCTGGTCTGTCTCCCTCAAACTCAGAAACAATATCTACGATGCCCCAGGCGGGAAAGTTATCACCGACTGGTCCACTGTGGCTTAAACTGGAAAACAATGGAAATGAAGTTGGGACCCGTAGCGACGCAACCGCCGCTTAGGAACGGGTCGTCCAGTAATCCAGTATTCTCGCACTTCACCTCCTCACGGAACTGCACCGTGAATTTAACCGCCCTCTTCACGTCGCCAAACTTGATATACGGACTGCCTTCGATTATGGCGATAGACAGGGACTGATGAGGTCCCTGCAATGCGTGGGTATCCCTGACACTCTGATGACAATAACTGAGAACCTCCACAGTCACACCATAACCAAAAGTTGGCTCGAGCGGGACCTTGCGGACAAGTTCTCTACATCATCCGGTGTCCGTCGCAATGGGCTGGATCCTCGAGCCATCTTCTACACACGAAAGAGTTTCTTGTTGGCGACTCCCTGGTAACTTATCTAACCGATATTGTCTATGCTGATGACGTTCTGAAACCGGGGTACTATTCTCAGGCTCTGGTAGGCCGCCCGGAGGCACTGGATCGGTCAGCTACCAACTAGACTTCCTCGTGTCCTGGGTGAAGAAGAAAATCCAAAGCCTCAACAAGAGCCCCTTTACGTTCAGATCATCGTGAACCACATCCGTGTTGCAGCCACCGAAGACTTCGTCTGCCTGGGTAACATTCTTCTAACGCACGCAGCAGTGACGACATCACCCGTATGATTGCCCTGGAGCCTTCCTCCATGCACATGTAGTCTGATTCCAGCGCTGGCTTTCCCTAGAGACCAGGCTTCGTATCTACTCATCAGTGTTTTCCCCATCCTCTTATACAGCAGTACCGGCAGCGTCTCTAGCGCATCCACACGTGGAACCAGAGGGACGTAGTTCGGCGTACTCAACTTACAATCATTATCTCAACGATTAATCGCTGTCGTCTCTCCCCAGGGAAGTCCCAACCTACCACATGCTTCGGGTGGGTGTGGGCGTGAGTGACAGGATGAGACCGTGATCTGGGCCACCCTCTCTACCCCTGATCGGAAAAAACACCACTTTCCCCAACAGAACTGCAGGGCGCATGGGACTTGTCTACCAGACGTGGTTATAGACATAGTCATTTGATGCGACTGGCCCTGGTCTCTAATCGTGCTGTTGTTGTTGTTGTATTGTTGATACTGTTGAAGATAGGAATTCCTGATATTTTCATGTTGTGACGATGTGGGATACAATTTGTTCTTACTCGTTCAATAAAATGGAACTATTTGTGATAAAAGTACTTATGTAGAGTGCAGAGAAACACACAGAGAAAAGCAGTAAATACATTTAACGAGGACCCGCCTGTACCTGGTTTTAAATCCAGAGCAAACACGCCAAATTTGACAGGTGCGTTCTGGAGATCTGGAGCCGTTTCCTTATTTACAAAAAAACAAACAACTGTACTTGTTATTTTATTTTAAGTTCTGTAGACAGAAGTTGGTCGCGAACTGTGCTGTCGTTGCACACGATGAGTTTGTGTTTAGTTTTTATCCATCTTGCGTTCTGTTCAAGCAAGTTATGGTGTTCGTCAAATTCTTTTTATTATCATCATTAGACTCAACATTATGATTATTATTTATGTCATGTTATAGTCATAGTTCTCATCATAATCATTATCTTGATCATTATATTGTCATTCACGTCTCAATTATAACATTTATTATTGTCATGCCTCTCACTACTAAAATAATAATAACATTATTGTCATTCCTCTCGCTATTATAATAATTACTACTGTCATGCTTCTCATTATAATTATCACGCCTCTCATTATATTATCAAGCCTCTCACTATCATAATTGTAATCATTATTATTGTTCTACCTCTCATTATTATTTTTCTATTTTCATGTCTTTTATTATTATTGTCGTGCCTCTGGCTTTCAAAATCATTATTATTTTCACGCCATTCACTTTCAAATTCTTAATTTTTACAATGTCTCTCATTACTATTGGCTTACCTCTCACTATTTTAATAATTATTATTGTCACGTTTCTTACTATTAAAATAATGATAATTTCTCTCATTACTATTGTCACGCCTCACATTATTATTGTCATGGCTCACATTATTATTGTCATGGCTCACATTATTATTGTCATGGTTCACATTATTATTGTCATGTCTCTCATTTTTATCGTCATATCTCTCATTATTATTGTCATGCCTCTCATTATTTTCGCAATCCCCCTCACAATTGTTTTCATGTCTCTAATTAATGTTGTCATCTTCATTATTATTGCCATACCTCTAATTATTATTGTCATACTAATCCCTATTATTGCTATCCTCATTACTATTGTCCCACATCTAATTATTATTGCCATATCTCTAATTATTATCGTCATACGTTTCTCTATTATTGTTTTCATCCTTATTATTGTCCTACCTCTCATTATTATTGCCAGACTTCGAATTATTATTGTCAAACCTGTTTCTATTATTGTTATCCTCATTATTATAATCATCTTTGTCACCCTCATTTGTTTTCCTTATCATTGTCACCAACATAATAATTGTTATTATTATTATTATCACCATCATTATTATCATAATTACTATCATCACTTCAGCTACGAAAACAGTTGCCGCCTTTATCTATAAGTATAACATTGAGACATTTCTCATTGTTAATTACCCAGCAAGAAGCGAGTGACCGAACAGTTAGGATACCCATTTCTTGACATTAGTGTCACGAGTTCAAAATCATGTTAGGGCATACGTGTTTTTTCAGTCAGAAATAACAACAATAACGTAGCCTCCACACTTGCATGCGAGTTGTTTATTCTTTTGCACTATGCATTTCCCTAGCCGTGCACAATCTTGGAATTAAACGTAGCAACGATAGTTAAAAATGTGTAATTTTGTTAGCTCCGATACTGAGCATATTAAACAATAAATACAAAATAGGATTGAAAGAAGGATATCTTCTTCTTCTTCTTCTTCTTTTTCTTCTTCGTACGCTGTCAGACGTCAACTTGTATTTGTTCGAAGAAAGCAGCTGTCATCCTGAGGCTGTCGACACTGCCATAGAGCTTGTCTAGTGTTGCCACTGGTGATGGTCACATGTGCTTTCTCTGGTCCTCGTATGTCGGACAGTTTTACAGCAGATGTTCAGCGGTCTTTTTTCCCTGTACCACAGGTGCATTCGTCAGTGCCACCTATCTTCCGTTTATTGAATGGGTCTGCATAAGCCTACTGAGCTGTGTCGGCAAGCTGATGGAACGGATGATAAACACCAGACTGATGTGGCATCTGGAAGAAAAACGAATACTAATTCCACAGCAAGCCGGCTTTAGACAGCACAGATCCACTGAGGACCAGGTCATCCTCATAGCCCAGGAGATAGAAGATGCCTACCAGACACAGAAACACACAGTAGCTGTTTGGGTGGATCTGGAAAAGGCATTTGACAAAGTCTGGAAAGATGGACTTAGAGTCAAGCTAAGAAGAAGTGATGTCTGTGGGAAGATGTACAAGTGGATCAACCACTACCTCAAACAAAGAACGGCCAGAGTCCAAGTACAAGGGCAGATGAGCAAAAAGGTGACACTCGAGCAGGGAGTACCCCAAGGGGGAGTACTGTCACCCACACTCTTCCTGGTATATATAAACGATATTACAGGGAATATACCAAGAAGAGTCCGTAGCTCAATGTTTGCAGACGATCTGGCTATGTGGACCTCTGAAAAGAATCTCACCATAGCAAGAAATCGGATGCAGATGGCCCTAACATCGCTGGAAGAGTGGGCGAACTCATGGCTGGTCAAAATAAACGAGGAGAAAACCACATGCACAATATTCTCGCTTTCATTAAAACCCCAAAGTACCAAATTAAGTCTACTTGGCAAATTCCTGCAGCCAAACGTCAACCCAACCTATCTGGGAGTCACATTTGATCGGCGCATGACATGGAAAAGTCAGATTGAGAGAAACCGAATGAAAGCCAGAGAAAGAATGGCAATCATGAGGAAACTTGCTGGCACTAGCTGGGGAGCAGACGAAAGTATACTAAAGAAACTGTACACTGGAAGAGTGAGACCAGTTCTCGAGTATGGCATTGCGGCATGGACAACAGCAGCGAAGGCGAACTTCGATAAAGTTAACAAACTTCAAAACCAAGCCATGAGAATTATAACAGGTGGCATGAAGTCAACGCCAATTGTAGAACTTGAAAAGATTACAAAACTGCAATCCATGACCGATAGAAGAGACTGCAGAGCCCAGCTGCAGTCAGAGAAACTCCGAAGACTGACCGACCATCCAATGCACCAGAGACTAAACAATTTGGGAAATGGGAAACTAAAGCGGAGAAACTTTGCAGAAATAGCCAAAGCAAAGATGCACGAAGATCCCATAAACGCACTAACAACACCAAAACCCATCACTACTGTACGAAAACCTACCTGGAGGCAGGATATATTTCCAGAGGTGGTAGAAAATATACCAGGTATTGCAAACAAAAACTGCCAGACTGAAAAAGAAAGGAGAGATACTACCCTAAGCTTCATAACGAAAAGCTACCCAAGCATGGACTGGACCCATGCATACACCGACGGCTCTGTAACAAACACATCACAGAACGGAGGGGCAGGAGCATTCCTGAACCTACCAAATGGCAGAAAAATAACACTGTCATTCGCTACTGGTAAGTACACAAGCAATTTCAGAGCGGAGGCAGAGGCACTGAGGGCGGCAGTGGAAACAATGGTGACACACAGTGAAAATGAGAGCCATATAGTCCTGCTTACAGATGCTCTCGCCGTAGTCACAGCGCTAAAAAGCCAGAAAAATACTGAGCTTAATGACTTAAGAGCAGCACTCTGCAAACTGTGCCAGCAGTCCGCACCAAAAAGGGTAGTGGTACAGTGGGTCCCATCTCACTGCAACATCCAAGGCAACGAGGAGGCAGACAGACTGGCAAAAGAAGGTGCAAGACTACCACAAACAGATACCAGTATGACGTACGAAGAGTCAAAACGGCTTAGCAAAGCCAGATACATGACCAAATGGGAAACCGAACATACTGGTTACACCAAAAACGATGCCTATTACCAGTTGAACCGAAGAGAGCAGGTCGTTGTCTTCAGACTTCGCACTGGCCACAACAGACTGAGGTACCACCTATTCAACAAATTGAAGATAGAGTGTACCGACAAATGCCCGTGCGGTACTGGTAAAATGACCGCTGAACATCTGCTACAGAACTGCCCGACATACGAGGATCAGAGAGAGCAGATGTGGCCATTACCAGTGGAACTGCAAGACAAGCTCTATGGCAGTGGCGATAGCATCAGGATGACCGCCGCTTTTTTCGAAAAAATAATGGTTACTGTCTGACTGCGTACGCAGAAGAAGAAGAAGAAGAAGAACGGGTCTGTTGTGGCCTGTGCGGAGTCTGAAAACCACGACCTGCTCTCTTCTGTTCAACTGGTAATAGGCATCATTTTTTGTGTAGCCAGTATGTTCTTTTTCCCATTTGGCCATGTATCTGGCCTTAATAAACCTTTTGGACTCTTCGTAGGTCACACTAGAATCTGATTGTGGTAGTCTTGCACCTTCTTTTGCCAGTCAGTCTGCCTCCTCGTTGCCTTGGATGTTACAGTGGGATGGAACCCACTGTACCACTACTCTTTTTTGGTGCGGACTGCTGGCATAGTTGACAGAGTACTGCTCTTAAATCATTAAGTTCAGTATTTTTCTGGCTTTTTAGTGCCGTAGATACGGCCAGGGCATCTGTAAACAGGACTATCTGGCTTTCATTGCTTTCGCCTGTCAGCATTGCTTCTACTCCAGCCTTCAGTGCCTCTGCCTCCGCTCTAAAATTGCTCGAGTATTTACCAGTTGCCACTGACAGTGTTATTTTTCTACCATTTGTTAGGCTCAGGAATACTCCTCCCCCTCCATTCTGTGTTGTGTTTGTTACAGAACCATGCTCTCGATGTTTTCCGCTATGTACCTTAGGATTATGTCTCTTCTTTCTTTTTCAGTCTGGCTGTTTTTGTTTCCAATACCTGGTATATTTTCTACCACCTCCGGAATGATATGCTGCTTCCATGTTGGTTTGCGTACAGTAGGGATGGGCTTTGGTGTTGTTACGGTGTTCATAGAGTCTTCGCTCATGAAAGAAGGATATAATAATATGAAAGAAGATGACGAACTTTCATGATTGCTGTCTGCTTTGATGTTGAATCTTTAATATTTCTTGCTTTGTTTATGATGTCACTTTTGTATTGTAGTACGTCTTTATCATGTCCAATCTGGATCTTAACTGATAACTCAACCGAATTAATTATGTCAGGTTCAGAATAAATATTGTAAATACAATAATCTTGTAACGTATATAAACTTGCTGTACCCGGGTAACACATACATCATGTCTTCATCGATTTAAAAAAGGCTTTCGACAGAGGATGGCATGTGTCGCTATAGACAGCAATGAAGCATTACGAGGTGAATAGTAATATTGTGAAGGTAATTGAGAACCTTTATGAGAAGTGCAGTTTCTGTAGACGGAATACTAGAAAAATGGTTCCACACGTCTGTTGGAGTGAGACAGATTTGTATACTCTCTCCAACATTCTTCAATGTATTCTTGGAAAGAATAATGGAGGCGGCCCTGGAGGGACGTGTTGGTACGGTTAAAATATATGACAAGACGATTACAAACCTACAATTTGCAGATGGTATAGATGGTCTGATAGCCACGGAAACAGAACTCCAGCAGCTGATTAGTAGAATGGACAGAGCTATGGCAGAGAAAACAAATGCTGACGACTAATAACACGGAAGAGTTTACATCTGTTATAAAAGCAAATGGTCTGGTACTGAAAGTTCTACACCGGTTCAAGTATCTGGGATCACTGATAAGTGTCGAGGGCTCGCAGCCTGAGATAATTGCCAGAACAACACCACAGACAGCAGCACCGCTTACGCATTTGAAACCCAAATGGCAGGATGAGCGGTTCGCCCTCAGCATAAACGTTAGACAAATGTGCTCTTTGGTGCTCTCAATATTTGTGTATGCCTGTGAGGCTTGGACCAGTACTGCGGATATCCAGTGCAGAACATGCAATGAAATGAGGTGTTTTAGAAGAAACTTAAGTGTTACATGTAAGGATCGTGTGACGAACGTATAAATACAACGAAAAGTGGAAAACACAATTGGGCCTTTTGATGATTATTCACGGCTATCAAAAAGCGAAATATGGCTTGGTATGGGCATGTCACGAGGTCCAGCGGAATTACAAATTCGATACTGCATGGTTCCGTACCAGTAAAGAGAGGGTGGAGACGTCCAAGGAAGAGATGGACAGACAACATTACTGAGTGGTCAAACCTTCGTTCCGTTGATGCACGACTGGCGGCAGCGGATAGAGAAAGAGGGCGTGGGATTAGTGGGGGTGTGCTCAAGTGTGACCCCCAGATCTATGGTGTTACGGGATATAGTGAACTGAACTGAACCCGAGTTGGAACGAACATAAAAACTGTAACCTCCTTAGCATGTCGTAAAATGCGATTAAAGAGGGATGTGCATGGGGCTAGCAACGTCATTTGATGTAAAACTGTTACTATTGTAACCGTTTCTGAACATGTTCCAATACAAGCTGTTCCGTGAAGTAGTCTACTGTAGAGGTTACTCATTGCCTGACGCAGAATGACTATGTGAATGCTACAACATAGAAGTCTAAGATACGAGCAACAACATGAAACGTGGATATAGAGCTTCGATCTTCAGCAAGCAGAACAGAACAAATATGAGCAGGGAACAATTTAATTCAATTATAAAAACAGCAAGCAAGTCAGTTAAGCAACGTCATGTCCTCGCTGGAAATAGGATAAAAATCAGAGTTAGCTATATTTGCTTATCTATTTGTCTTTTTCTCAATGTCAACTTCTAGAAAACGGAACACGTCCTTCACAAGAAGGAAAATTTAATTAAATGGGTTTCCTTATAACTTCCCTTATGGGCTTATGTCGGATGAAAACCTGCTTTAGTCGTTGCGCGTTTTTGATACTAAATAATAGTTCAGGAATACATACTGACTATTTCTTGATGTCTTACATGCCCGTATATAGTCAAAGAGATTGTATGTGATGGAAAGCGTACAGTTGCTAACAGCAGATACGCTCCGAATAACAAAGAGGCTAAAATTGGAGCAAAGATTAAATGTTCATGGGTTTAAAAAGGACAACGACTAGAGCCAAATGTGCGCTACCTTTGTCCAGTTTCTCTCTTCATCTCTCTTCTCTTGTCTCACTCTCTGACACACACATACACACACATACACTTACACACATACACTTACACACAAACGCACATACACACAATCCCACGCACACACACACACTCACACACAGACACACAGACAAACGTTTATGGAAACACATACATATTTAAAGCTCATTCGCACTTTCTCCCGCTCACCATTAAGTAAACCGTTCCTTTCTTCTTGTTTCCCCAAACGAAGTGTACACTTTCTATATTTCCCCTTCACATACAATGCATTATTTCTGTCAACATTTATGACCATACAAAGTGCAGTATTTATATGAACATTTATCACTAAAAATACTTTGTTTCTACCAGTACGTACCTCCACCCTATACAAAGTATCAAAGTATACTTTTTTGTATCGATAATTCCTTCTTTTCACACAAATTGCAATATGACTGTTGGCCATTTCTTTCCTATATTTATGCGTGTTTCACTATATACACACATAGTTTACTATTTCAATACACCATTTTCCCACATTGTAAATCCACTACTTATATTTACATTTTCCACCACACAAAAAGTTCAAAAATGCATGATATTTATTTAACGAACGCCTGAAGTGTACAATTTTCTCCTGCATTATCCATACAGAAAGTGCACTGTATAAATATATATGCATATATTTATATATATATATATATATATATATATATATATATATATATATATATATATATATATATATTTATATATATGTGTGTGTGTGTGTGTGTATCATCATTATCTCTTTCCGTCTTGTAAGATGATAGTAATTGTACTTTGAAAATGTATGCAACTACAGTCCATGACGGTAACGTATGTGACTCGAAAGACCAATCCGGGCATAGAAGCTTCTTCCACACGGTGTGCAAGAAAAAATTAGGACCGTTTGCGGCATCGCATGGTGTAGCGTGTCTTCTCAAACTCTGAGTCTTTTAGCCTATCAGTATCTCCTTTGTCTGTATTCCATGTTTAATCATGCCCCTCCATGTTACACGATCCATGGCGTCCTGTTCCCATGATTCCAAATCGATGCCTGCGTCATTCATATCCCGCTTGCATACATCCTTGTACCGAAGTAATGGCCGGCCCTGAGACCTTTTCTCCATAGAGAAGATATTTTGGAATTCTGCTATAATCCATCCTCCGAATATGCCCCAGCCAGCGGAGCCTTCGATGACGAAGCATGGAAAGATTGTGACAGTGCCTGTTCTCTCCAACACTTCTGCGTTTTATATATATATATATATATATTTATATAAGGGCGCGAATTAAAAAGTTTTGCCTTTGAGAAGATAGTTTCATTAATGGGCAAGATTTACACATGAGCTCCACATTTTCTTAAAACTGGGAATGTCGTTTAGGTGTCGAGTCATTGTTTTTCAACGTAATCACCATCCCGGTTCACACACCATTGCCAACGTAGGACAAGTTATTGCATTCCGTCGAAGAAAAACACTGACCACCTTCCAAAACCAGATATGCACAGCAACTTTCTCCTCCTGGACAGATGTATAATTGTGTCCCTTGAGGTGTTCCTTCAGCTTCGGGAAGAGGAAGAAGTCAGTATGGCCAGATCGGGTCTATACGATGGGTGTGGTAAAATGTCGTCAAATACGAGTCGCTCCAATGCAGCCATTGTTTGTTTAGGGGATCATTGTCGTGCTAAAGAATGAAGAAATACGTGCTTGCCCAAATGAACCGGCATCAATCATGCTCGAAGTTTTTACATACCGATAGGAGTTGACGGTATTACTCCAATAATTCAGTATGAACTATGCCCTCGCAGTACTAATAGATGGCCATTCTCACTTTTCCAGACGAGTCAACGCGTTTTGGGGTTAGGTGAGATCTTATGCATGTACTCCGTAGATTGGTACTTATTTACTGGGTCATAATCATGTGCCCGTGACTCGTCACCTATGATAATTCGGCATAATTTTCCTGTTCATTGCGCGTCAGACATTCCCGATACACCCGCTGTCAGCGGTATTTTATTCGGTGTCATCATGCGATGGAGCCATTTCGCAAACATTTACCTATAGCCAAGCAATACTTCGATAATCTGATGCACTCGCTCAACCGAAAACCTAAACATTGCGATGACATCTTTCTGCTTGAAATGGCGACTGGCACGAATTAGTTCATTCACGCGACCTAGGTGCAGTGCATCAACATCCGTGATCGGTCGTCCGCTGCGAGTGTCATGCCGGTTCGTCATATCGAATTGTCGCGTTTTACAGTCCGATCCTACTTTCAGACAGTACTGACATCCCAACAGGGCATCACCATTTACCACAATAATTTTCCGATATTTTGTTTTCTCTAGTTGTCCATCACAATCGATAATGGCGACAATATCAGACATAACTTTTTTTTTTTCGCGTCAGGAATTCAATTACATCGCTTTGCTTCAACCGTATTTCCATCTAGACCGCCATTTTACTGTCCGCTGTGTGCATGCGCCAAGTTCCAGGCGCATATCACTGAATGCCCAAATAATCACTATCTTAGAGATTATTTTCAAATAGCTATCACGTGGCTCTAAGCACTGTTTTCATAATTATGGCGCGATAGGAAAGACTTTTCAAATCGCCCTCTCGCGTGTTTGTAATAATATATGTATATAAAATTACTGCGCATCGCGAAACGATCTTGGCCACAACATCAGACGGTTTTGTCTTAATAATGTGATGTGCGCTTTTTTGGATTATAGTGACCAAGAATATGCGCGGGTCATCAATCTCATTCTTATCCCAAGTTACCTTGGATCAGTGGCAAGACTATTGATTGAGACGACTGCAGGCATTCTGGTCTTACCTCCCAAGAGTCGCTTGAAACTTGCGGGGTTTGTTCGGCCACCGTTTGCGTTCATCACTGTGAGAGACGAGTGCCTTAACTTCTTGACTGCAGCGACCATCATATATATATATATATATCTGTGCTTTGTGCTTACTCACAGAAATTCAAGGGCTCTAAAGACATCGTGCACTATTTGTGTCGATGTATCCACAGTCACGAAGAAAAATATCTCCATCTAAATGTTCTGACACACGTAGTTCCCTATACCTTCGAGTATATATGCTCCCCGCACATGCAGTGCACTATTTATATCTGCATTCACCCGTACACCCACACAGACAGCCACACAATATTAGGACAACCTGTCGTCATGAACTTGGCGTAGCGAGTCCATGTCTATCTTTGTACCAACCTGACGATTTATGTATCGTCACGTTTTTCCACTCCTCATTCGTTTCTTTCAAAACAGAACTCTTCACATAAATATCTACATATCTCATCCAAACTTAGAAAACTGTTGTTGTTTATGTTATATGAAGCTTTTGCCGTTAAATTCATCATCCCAAACGATGTTACTTTGGTAGAAGGTTACAGTGACTCCTCTCATATTGCGAGGTGCCCACAAAAGGGTTGCCTTGAGTCCTCGTGACAAGTGCAATGCAACGATTCTCAATAGGTGCACGAGAATGCGATTAACAGTCCCGATTATCCATTGGTTAGCAAGACTGTTCTACGATTTCATATTTCCAGGAGCACAATGATAAAGTGAGGGGCGTCATTTGGTTAGCCAGGGTCATGATCAGTTGGCAGGATAAGTACCGAACTCTGTTATTATCATTCCAGATAAGTGCCTCTCCAAGCAATTGCTATAAAGCGAGCTCAGAAGCAACGCCGCAGAGACTCCTTGAAAATGTCTCTGAAAATCGTCAACATTGATGTCATCTCCCGGGAGCTGCGTGCACAGAGGCGTTTCGCCTGTCGCGGTAGCATCACACAAGGTGCGCAGATCACAGAGCGAAAATCATCGCAGAGGCTAAAAGGAAGAGAGCCGCCCAAAATAAAAGAGCGTATGACGATCGCACAGCGACTCCTCATAAGTGTGTTCCAGTTGCGGCAGAATCTTGCGGTATCAAGATTGGCCTTTGCAGTCTTACGAGATCACAAGTCTGATGATGTCGTCAGCTTTGCACGAAATATTTAACTACTACGATTACTAGTCATACTGCTGTAAGATAGTCTATTTATAGGAGCGCGAAGAGTAAGGGTACAGGAGCGCGAAGAGTAAGGGAGGTGAAGTTATTATTTGGTTATCCTGGCTGCTGTAAGATAGTCTATTTACCGGATCGCGAAGAGAAAGAGAGGTGAAGTTATTATTTGGTTATCCTGGCTGCTGTAAGATAGTCTATTTACAGGAGCGCGAAGAGTAAGGGAGGTGAAGTTATTATTTGGTTATCCTGGCTGCTGTAAGATAGTCTATTTACCGGAGCGCGAAGAGTAAGGTAGGTGAAGTTATTATTTGGTTATCCTGGCTGCTGTAAGATAGTTTGGTCAGTATGTTTCACTTGCTCTGTGGCTAGTCCGGGATCTCAAACCAACAATTCGGAATCTCGATATTAACGCATTTGATTGTGTCTTCTCTCTCTCTCTCTCTCTCTCTCTCTCTCTCTTTCTCTCTCTGTCTCTTACTCTCTCTCTCCTTGCTTTAAAAATCTTCATCTCCTCCTCTCCTTCCACCCCGTTTTATCACTATCAACTCTTTCAATATTCTTTCTACACCCCCACCGCCCCCAATTAACGCGCTATTTCAGCTTAAACCTGGCATGGTTAAGCAACATTAAGACTGGTCTGTTAAATTAAAGTTTTAACTCGGCAGGTCGGTACCTACCTGAAAATTTGTGTAGCATCCTGTTTCTTTAAACCAATCTCCCATTCGTGTATCGCGAAAAAAACCCTCTACACACAAAAATGTCCACACATCTCAGCAAACTATCAGAATCAACTCTGTAGCCATCATCTGTTTTATTTTGTCTCTGTCCTTCCTTGTCTTACAATCTTCTCCTTTCCCCACTATCCCTTGCTTCTATCTACATACTCTCTCGCACTAATTATATCTACATGCTATCCTGCACTCAAAGTTCGCTTTTTTTCTATCTACGAATTCCCACATCTTTTTAAAAACAAACATTTTCTATCTACGTGTTCTCCCACATTAACTCACAATGAACTATTTTTACTTACATGTTACCCTCACAAAGTACACTATTTATATCTACATGTTATTTACGTACAAAGCGCACTACTGTTTTTATCTGCAGACTATATTCACACACAAAGTGCACTATTTCTGTCTGATTGATAACCACACACAAAGTGCACTATTTCTGTCTGATTGATAACCACATAGAAAGTGCACTATTTTTGTCTAATTGATAACCACGTAGAAAGTGCACTATTTCTGTCTGCACGATAACCACATACAAAATGCACTACTTATGTCTGCACGATAACCACATACAAAGTGCACTATTTATGTCTGCACGATAACCACATACAGAGTGCACTATTTATGTCTGCATTATAACCACATACAAATTGCACTATTTCTGTCTGCATTATAACCACATACAAAATGCACTGCTTACCTTAACACAAAACGTATTATTTATATTTAAACGTCATCTCTGCAAATCCCCCTCCCCCATCCCCCACAAACACACACATCCACAAAAGGTGAGCCATATCTCTCTGTACCGTCACATACAAAGTGCACTATTTATATCTGCATCACCAACACACACGCACATACACACAAACATACACACACGCACGCACACACTCACGCACAGACTCTCTGTTTCTCTCTCTCTTTCTCTCTCTCTCTCTCTTAAAGTGCACTATTTTACCTGTGAACTCGGTCAAAATAACAGCACTAAGACTGCCAGACGCCACCCAGTTAAAATCTACATAGCTTCATCTGCACAAATCTAAAGATTTATATAGCATTCAGTTGTTTCTGTATCTTCAATTCAGTTTGATACAACTCTACAATTAATCATCTCCAATAAGTCTCAGTTAAAACTATACTTGCCATCTCTTTTTACTACTATATCTTTGTAATTTGTTTCTCCATCTATACTTCTTACTATTTCCCGGGGTCTTTGTGTATGACAAGGACAAGAATAGCACCACTGCCACACATAGAGCATGCCGTAAAAGGGGACTAACTGTGTGACATGGCATAACACCGGCCATAGTAAGGTGTTTTGATTATAGCAGCATAGATGGGGCCTAACAGGCTGCTGATCTACTTTGCTCTAGTGTTTGAGTCTATTAAGATGGACTCCCACATCAGTTAACCACCCTTCGCGGCACTTGTCCCAACGCAGAGGAGTAATAAGCTGCTCGAGCCTAGCCCGCTAAGCAGGAAATCCTCATCCCGACTACATCCAGCTCATACCAGAGCTGGGCATGCTCACTGGCATCTGCCACAGTAGAAGTACAGATCGACTAAAAACTAAGAAGTTCTTACTATACATTCTACGTTTCTCCTGTTTCTTCGTCCATCAGCTCTTTCTCTTCTAACCTCATTTCTCCTCCATACGAATTTCTGAACAGGGACCACAGCTGAAACAATTACACCCCCACCCCCATTCCTCCTCAAGATACATGTAACAGCGTTGAGTGACGTGTGTTCTGTAAGTACATTTACAGATACCGCTTGTTCTTGTTCTGTTTGCATGATAACATTGAATACTGCAATGACAATTCTATTTAGTAGCCTTTTATCCGGATAGGTAGAGTGTTTCTGTTACGTTTTCTCCATGTACCACTCTGCTGCCTCACATGTCTCTTTCATGTGTTATCTATGTTACCTCTTTCCTTTTCTGTTTTTCCCTACTTCAACTTCCATGTTCATTACTTGCTCTTTCGATTTCACTATCTCTC
Source organism: Ariolimax columbianus (assembly GCA_036924085.1). Classification (NCBI taxonomy): domain Eukaryota; kingdom Metazoa; phylum Mollusca; class Gastropoda; order Stylommatophora; family Arionidae; genus Ariolimax; species Ariolimax columbianus. The sequence goes on along the minus strand of JAVGWX010000007.1, from coordinate 62,737,597 downwards.
ATATCTATTTTTAATCTATCTTTCTTTTTCTGTCACACACACTCTCTCTCTATCTCTCTCGCTTTGCTGGATAATCGTTCATAGAACTGGCTTTGATGCACTTGAACGAATTCACATGCGCTCAATCTCCTTTATTAATAATAGTACCGACGACAACACAAACTCCATAGTTCTCGCTATCAGGACTGTAATTATTACATGACTTCGTTTTGTACCAATTTACAGCGAGGTAAACTAGGAGAAGCATTCATACTACCAAAAAAACATAATCCTGGTCTGCTAAACCGATCAGGGCGTGATTTGAGCCTGGTACACAACACACTTTGAGCTTAACATACAACACACGTACCACTTAACACACAACACACATACCACTAAACATACACCACACGTACCACTAAACATACAACAAACGTACAGCTAAACATACAACACACTTACAGCTAAACATTCAAAACACATATACAGCTAAACGTATAAAACACACGTACAGCTAAACACACACAACACACTTACAGCTTAATATATAGGATACTTACAGATAAACAAACACAATACACTTACTGCTAAACATTCAAAACACACTTACAGCTAAACATACAACACACTTACAGCTAAACATATAAGAAACACTTATAGCTAAACATACAAGACACGCACAACTAAACATACAAGACACGTACAACTAAACATACGACACACTTACAGCTAAACATACAACACACACAGCTAAACATACAACACACTTACAGCTAAACATACAACACAAGTACAGCTAAGCATACAATACACTTACAGCTAAACATACAATACACACAGCTAAACATACAACACACTTACAGCTAAACATACAACACACACAGCTAAACATACAACACACTTACAGTTAAATATACAACACAAGTACAGCTAAACATACAACACACTTCCAGCTAAACATACAACACACACAGCTAAACATACAACACACTTACAGCTAAACATACAACACACTTACAGCTAAACTTACAAGACACAGCTAAAGACACAAGACACCCTTACAGCTAAACATATAACACACTTACAGCTAAACTTAGTACACACTTTCAGCTAAACTTACAAGACACTTACAGCTAAGGACACAAGACACCCTTACAGCTAAACATACAACACACTTACAGCTAAACATACAACACACTTACAGCTAAACTTACAAGACACAGCTAAAGACACAAGACACCCTTACAGCTAAACATATAACACACTTACAGCTAAACTTACCACACACTTACAGCTAAACTTACAAGACACTTACAGCTAAGGACACAAGACACCCTTACAGCTAAACATACAACACACTTTCAGCTAAACATACAACACACTTACAGCTAAACATACAACACACTTACAGCTAAACATACAATACACTTACAGCTAAACTTACAACATACTTACAGCTAAACATACACCACACTTACAGCTAAACATACACCACACTTACAGCTAAACTTACAACACATTTACAGCTAAATATACAACACACTTACAGCTAAACGTACAAGACACTTACAGTTAAACGTACAAGACACACCTACAAGAGTTATTTGACATCTTTTATATTTTATATTGGCATTGTAAAGTAAAGTAAAGTATCCCATAGCATTACTGCCGTAGGGGTATGATGTGTTAGCAATCTCACATTTCAAAGGCTCGGCTATATGAGGGCGGTAGCCATCTCCTCTCCCTCGCCGCTTTTACTTCCCGGACTGAACCGGTACCCATTTAAGGCTGGGTCGACCCGGGAGCCATTGCGGTCTGAAAAAAACATTACCGCCTCAACTGGGGAATGAACCCCGGACCATTCAGATGCGAAGCCAGCGCGATAACCACTGCGCTACGTGGCTCCACCCACTGCGCTACGCATTGAGGAACACAGAAACCTGCCCCACATAGAGCATGTCGTAAGACGCGACTGTGTGACATAGCATAACAGTGACCATGGTTATGTGGTTTGTTAAGAGCAACACAAATAGCGTCTAACAGGCTGCGGGTCTACTTTGTTTTAGTGTTTGAGTCTATTGGCTTGGCTTGGCTTCGTTCATTCTCAATCTCCCACTACCAAACACTGAAAGGATTGAGTCTATTAAGATGACTCACACATCGGTGAACCACCAAACGCAGCCGAGTAATAAGCTGCTAAGCAGGAAATCACCCCCCCCCCCCCTCACCCCTCCCCCCGCCTACATCGCCATAGCTGGGATTTGCACAGGGGCATTCGTCGATGTAGAAGTAGGACACGTCAACTAAGACTGATGAAGACGTTGGAATTGTAAATCAGGATCACTCTCTCTCTCTCTCTTTCTCTCTCTATCTCTATCTCTCTCTCTCTCTCTCTCTCTGTATATATCTCTCTCATTCTACCCATCCTGTTGTCCATCTAGCTCACAAACAATTATTTCTATTTCCTGTTTGATATTTGTCTCCTTGAATTTAGCACAGATACTTTGTTTTCAAGTTTAGTTTTTCGTTGAACATGTTCTTGTCCTTACAGTTAGCTGTTCACAGTGGTAGAGGATACAGCTTAATTTTGGTGTTAAGTAATCCAGAGTAGAAACCTAACTTAACTTGACTTAACTTAACATCTTCATATTTGTTTAGAAGACTCAGCAGAGTCTCTATACAACCAGCTGCACTTACATTTCCTTGCGCTAAAAGCTATGCGCATCCAATCTATTCTTAAATGCATTAATTGCTTCTGCCTCCACTACTTCCTGTAGCAATGCATTCCAAGCATTCACCACCTTCTGACTGAAAAAAAAACATTTCCTTATATCTAATCTGGACCTTTCTTTAGTTAATTTGTAGTTATACCCTCTTGTTCTTGTAGGTGGTTGTATTAAAAAAAAACTTGTTATAGTCTAATTTATCCGTTCATTTTATTACCTTATAAACCTATATTAAGTCACCTCGAATTCTTCTCATTTCTAGACACTGTAGGGGCCGGTTTTTCTGTCGTTCCTCATAACTGTAATTCTGGAATCTCGCTTTTTCGAGCACTAGCTTGTCACGGCAAATATACGAGATTAAACTTCCGGTCTCTGTGACGCTCCAGTCGACCCAGCTGTAAATGTGTACTTGGTTTACTGTTAGAGGAGGAAAGAAATGCAGAAAGAAAAGTAACTGGTCGTTTCACCTCATAAACAAGCTGTGGTCTCGTATAATAAAGTCTGCAACACTCCATCCCCGACAGCAGTGTCTGTTAGGGACTACCTTCACTTGGTTACCGCATGAATATACTTGGATCACAGCTTCATTTTGGCGTAGAATATCGCATGGTTACACTTGTATCCGAGACTCATCTCAGTACAGAATACCACATGGGTTACTTCCGAAGACGGATGTGTCGGACCGAAAGGAGCAAGCTGAAAACTAGCGACACAACGAATTCCGTTCTGCGGACTACATCCTGCTACTTGCAAAGCCCTGTTCAGGGCTTGATAGTGGGAGATTGAGAACAAACGCAGAAGAAGAAGACCACATGGATAGATTTACATCATAGTCCTTTTTGAATATAATTTTCCTTTGGCTAATCAGTTCCACTGGCAAGAGAAGTGCAACAGGACAACACAATCTCTTTAAAGTTCTTCATATCGGCATTTTAGAACATCTTTCAACAGTTGAGATGGGTCGACAGCGGCGTACATATCGATGGGGAAAGACTCACCAACCTACGCTTTACGGTCGATATCAGCCCCACCACCGAGGAGGCCCACCCCTCTCTGAACGAATTGTTTGAGATCAGCAGAGGTGCTGGACTAGGGATGAAATAAAAAGAAAACGCAAAGTCCATACTGACAAATAAGCTAGGAAATGAGCTTGTCGAAGATGTCATCGCCTACATTTATCTGGGGCAGGAAATGAATGTCACCCACACGCTTTGATCGGTAAATCTCTAGACGATGAGTTGCAGCCTGATATAGCTTCAAGAACATAACGAATAAACTCTAGCTGATACCATGAAAGATACCATGGCAAGAGCCCATATTTTCAATTTTGCGGTCATCCCAGCCATGATTTACGGCTCTGGTGTTAGGAATTTACGCATTGCGGATGCAAACTCGCGTTATCCAGCGAGAAATGGAAAGACGTTTCTCGGGATCTCGATCATAGATTGAATCCATTATGCCGAAATCTGAGAACGCGCTATATTTCGCGACGTTGTGGAGGCCGCGTTGTCTAGCAAATATCATTGAGCTATCAAGTGGCGTGCATGTCAGACAACGGATGGACGATGTTTTGGTGGCCATATATCCACTGGTACGGCGTGGCGAAAGATTGGACTTTAAACGGTGCATCTGCAGACTGAAGCCGATGATGTTGTATTATATTGTCATTAGTTTCTCAGCCTGAAAATATATATATATATATATATATATATATATATATATATATATATATATATATGTATATATATATATATATATATATATTTATATATATCGTTGTTTATACCAGTCTCTCAGTAAACCATTTGGTAGAATATTAAATAGGTCACAAATGGCTATTTAAAACAGAATTAATAAATGAGGAACGTGTGGCCGAATGGTTTCCCTACCTGCATGTTGACAAGAAATGCAGCGGCTCGGGTCCTCGATAAAGCATTTGCTATTTTAAATTGTGTTTATATACTGCTCACGTGCGTGTGACATATAGCGTCTGCAACCTACAGTAACCATACAACTGAATGTTGCTGCCACCTAATGACACTTGCAGAAACTACAAACTTCATTTTTCAACTATCACATATCAGCTTGTAACCTACTTACTATATTACCCCAGTATATTGGATTTTCAGGCTTAATTTGATCAGGATACCGTATAAATCCATCTTTCTTTTAGCCTTTTTTGAGTAGAAAGTAGCACGGCCCCATCGAACATGGAGTAATATACAATATAAATATATGTCCTTGAGCCTCAATAAAACAAGAAACTAGTGCATCTGCCTTACTAATATTGAGTGGAATTCTAAATAAATGCATTTATTCCAGCCAAATTGACTTGCAGTAGAATGCCGCATGAATCCATACGATATAGGCAACGCCCACATACAGAACAGCATAACATGTTACCATAATCAGTCTTGTAATCGATCGTCTTCTCGTGAGGATGGCGAGTAATGCCGGAAGTAGCTTTATCATCAACGTGTATTTCACACGCTAGATTAAGATGTTGGCACAGCAGTAAATACGGTCATTTCTAAATATTTTGTTGTTTTTATTTTTGTGTGTGCTTTAGTTTGATTGCTTGAAAGACGCAGTGGCAATTGTACGACTTTTGTCTATAGCTATGCACTTCTTCTTTTATATCTTACATTTCTGTTCAGTTCAGTTCAGTTCAGTTCAGTTCATCCCGTAACCCATCAGGTCGTTGGGGCACACACGAAGACACTCCCAAAATCCCACGGCATCCCTCTCTCTCTCTGTCTCCGCCTGACGTAGCTCACCGGGACGAAGGCCTGACCACTCAACTGTACAGCTCAACAATTATTTTGGCTTTCTCTTATTTTGCAATGAGTTTGGATGGAAACTGTTATTTGTCCATAGTTTTTACATGAACTTGTTCTTTCCATACCGATGTCTTACTTTGAATTTTACATAATTTCCTGTTGATTTCTTCGCGCCGTGATCAGTGAAATCACCAGACATCACAGCTCATAGCAGGAAGAAGAGACAAAGAAAACATTGAATCGTCGATATTTAAGAAACAGAAAGAAGACATGGATTGAAAATATCAACCGTTCTGGAGGTTGCGTGGCCAAGGAGTGACACTCGCTCGGTTTTCACAATCTCAACGTTTTGGGTTCGATTCCCACTTGTGTCCAGTTTGGCAGACACTGGGTTTTTTCTCGGGAAATTGCTCCCCCACGTACTGGAAAGGAATGGCACACTTGCCAAGAAATTTATAACTGTCAAATAGGTGGCGGTTGTAAGAAGCTACGTTTTGTACTTACTACTTACTAAGACTACACATAAAAGACATTTGCACTGCTCTAATGTCTATATCAAACAACGAATAAATGAGATAGAGAGAGAGAGAGAGAGTGAGAGAGAAGGAGAGAGAGACAGAAAGAGTGAATGAAAGAGGAGTGAGAAGTCAGTTCTGTTGTCTTTATCAAGAACTAGATTCAGTCAATTATATTGTCTTTATCAAGAACTAGATTCAGTCAATTATATTGTCTTTATCAAGAACTTGAATCAGTCAATTAAATTGTCTTTATCTAGTACCAGCATCGGCAACGAATTTATCAGTTATCCTCACCTGAAACTTTCGTGAATATTATCCACATCTGAAAAAAAATTCAAAATTCAAAAAGACAGTAGAAATATATTGTGCTCACAAACACATCTGCTCTGTGTAAGAAATGTCACTAGCTGTATTTGTATGCTAGAATGTTTTGTTTAAAGTGTTAGCAGCAAAATTCATCTGTCCTTCTATAGAAATATGATTAACATTTTTAAAGAATTTATTGGGTACAAATAGAACATCTGAGTGGCAGAGTTAGCAGAGCACATCAAAACTGACATGGTTCGTCTCCCTGTCCGGACTTGTTACAGTCTTTCCTCTACTTGTTCTTGCTGTCTTTCTTATGACGAAAAGAGCTGAGACTGTAGTTGGCCCATTACAGGAAGTAACTGTATTCATCGTATACAAGACTATAAGATTAGTCGTCTAATTCTTGTGCCACTTCTGGTACCCGATGTGTGGATATTCAGTTCACCCAACTGCCAATTGATACTGAGTTACAGTAAGGAAAGGCTTGGCATAAATGATTGAGACTTGTTACTCCACATGACAAAGGCAGTGACATCGCACAGGCAAAGGCAAAGGCCGCCGTTCACTGTAGACGAGGATGGCATAATTAATTTTGCTACCGCTATTTTTAGTAAGGATTAACTGCGCTACTTGTTATTCCCACTCTCTCGTCTCGTGCCGCCCGTCCCCAGTGGCAAGTCAAGGACAAGACGACTGGGGGGCGACTACGAGATGCAGTGGACTCCGCATCAAGCACACGTGAAAAAGACGACGGAGTCCGTAGTCGAACCCACACCACCTGATCACGAAGACGACGGCTTAACCACTTCGCCACGGAATCCCTATCGCACAATGTGGCCTTTAACACCTCATCTCTAATGACAGTAACTGTTGTCGGACGGAACTATGGAGCTATCATGGGGAGAGTGTGGATGGAAGCTTGAACATATAGTTTGGGCGGTTATGATTCTCTAACAGCGTCCAAGATGAGAATAACAACCGATAAAATACATGATAATAGCACGTGGTAATCAAAAAACGTGAAGAAACAAGATACATGGAACCTTGATATCTAAATACAGAATACAGTAGCACCTTCTCAAACAAACAAATAAAGACTAGAGAATGTTCACAAAGCTGATTTATTATTAAAGATGATTTATTCGTAAAATTGATTTGTTCATAAATCCAGTCGTTCATTTAGCTTGTGGACTTTGGCCGTTGAAAAAAAATAAATAACGCTATAGCTCTTATATAATTTGAATATGAGTGCGACAACTAAATAAATAAGTCAACTTAAATAAATAAAAATAAACATAAATAAATTAAAGGAAATATAGATCAACTAAATATTACCTTTCAATATTTGGGGCACAAGTGGAAGATGAATGAAACGAATGATTGTGGTTCATGTCTTGAATAATGTCGTCAGCTTTAATCATAGTCTCATCATCAGAGGACAATTTAGTGAATGCCAATTTGTTTCTTTTTGGAGACGTGGAATTTGATGGTGATCTTACAGAGGCTGATGATGGCCGCTTCGGACTTGAAGGTTTAGAGGTGATTGGCGATGGATGTGGAGATTGCTTCTTGAAAGATGAATGCAAAGTAGTTTGTCGGGTTGATGTCTCCATTCTTGAAGCATTTCACTGAAACAGGCTATTGAGTTTTATCCATTCGAATTTATTTTTTCATTTCTTCAGAAATTCAGATCGATTTCTTTCTAATGCGCAATTGACTTCTTTATTATGGTTTTTTTCTTCCTCCATTTCTTTACTGCTCATCAGTATTGAGTGAGCCACATTTTGAACTGATTGTTTGAAATAATCAGATAATCAAGATGAAAATAATTCAACATTCATCCAGGCTTTTGTTAACTTCAATTGTAAGGAACAGTAAAGCTAGATTTTAAATATTTTTTAGGGCCTCAATGATTCTTTGAATAGTGAGTCACTATAGGCTTGAGATTGAAGTCGGTAGTTGCATTAGATTTTAAGAGTGATAACATATCTTTAAAATTGTGAAGCCACATTTCTCTTCTCTTACAATACAAGCCACAGTTAGCATTCTCTTTCAATCTAGACTCCTGTTCCATTTTTTGCTTTGCGTAGCCACTATTGTTTATAATTGTTTTTTAAATATTGTTTACAAGCTCAGCATAAGTTTCTGCAGCAGTTTTTATATTGTTTACAAGCTCAGCATGAAAGGTTTCTGCTGCAGTTTTTATATTGTTTACAAGCTCCGCATGATAAGTTTCTGCAGTAGTTTTTATATTGTTTACAAGCTCAGCATGAAAGGTTTCTGCAGTAGTTTTTATATTGTTTACAAGCTCAGCATGAAAGGTTTCTGCAGTAGTTTTTATATTGTTTACAAGCTCAGCATGAAAGGTTTCTGCAGTAGTTTTTATATTGTTTACAAGCTCAGCATGAAAGGTTTCTGCAGTAGTTTTTATATTGTTTACAAGCTCAGCATAAGTTTCTGCAGTAGTTTTTATATTGTTTACAAGCTCAGCATGATAAGTTTCTGCAGCAGTTTTTATATTGTTCACAAGCTCAGCATGAAAGGTTTCTGCAGCAGTTTTAAAAGATTGTTATCAAACTCAGCATGATAAGTTTTTGCAGCATTTTTAACCTTTCCTGTGATTATCTTATAAACCTGTATTAAGTCACCTCGAATTCTTCTGTTTTATATACATTGTAGGCCAGTTTTTCTTTCTTCATAACTGTAATTCTGGAATCCCACTATCAGTTTTGTCGCTCTTCTTTGTATCGTTTCCATCATGTTTATATCTCCTCTACAATAAGGACTCCACACATGTATACAGTAATCCAATCTAGGTCTAGCCAATGCTTTATACAGTTGGACAATCACTTCCTTACTCGTATGGTTAATTTTTCTTGTTATCATACCTAACATTGCATTTGCCTTATTCACTGTTACCTGGACTTGCTCACTCACTTTACCTGTATGCCCTATTATAACCCCTAGGCTCCTTTCCTTTTTTTTATCATTCTAATATTGTTCTCGCCTATTCTGTAATTATGTTCCATATTGGATCTACCCATGTGGATGACTGCACATTTATCTATCTTAAACTCCATTTGCCTCACACCTATTTAGGAGTCTACACAGAATCTCCGTTTAACCGAAAGTGCAATGGAACTAAGAGTCCTAAATATCTCTCTCAAAGACCACATCTGAAATGCTGACATCTGCGACCAAACAGAGGGATGTCGTCAATGAGAAAGTACAGATGGGCCGGCAATGTGGTCGGCATGGTTGAAGATATTTGGGCGAGGAAGGTGGTTTTCTGATGGTCATACAACTACAACTTTCTCTGTGGCCGACTGCCAGCGAAATGGAGAGATAATATGCAACACGTCTTTGGGTCATCATGTGGTACTCCAGAAAAAAAAAGACAGATACAAATTCCATCAATTTTTCGCTACCTGGCATCAGATAACCTTGCCTACCTGATTGGACACCAGGATTCAAGTAAGTAAAACAGCTGCAGACGAGCAATGCCAAAAGGATGGGTAATGCACTACTTTCGAAAACAAAGTGAATGAAAACAAGGCGCTCATTCAAATTTGAAACATCCTGACTAGTTGGTTTCTTCTTCTTCTTCTGCGTACACAGTCAGACAGTAACCATTATTTTTTCGAAAAAAGCGGCGGTCATCCTGAGACTCTCGCCACTACCATAGAGCTTGTCTTGCAGTTCCACTGGCAATGGCCACATCTGCTCTCTCTGATCCTCGTATGTCGGGCAGTTCTGCAGCAGATGTTCAGTGGTCATTTTGCCAGTGCCGCACGGGCATTCGTCGGTACACCCTATCTTCAATTTGTTGAATAGGTGGTACCTCAGTCTGTTGTGGCCAGTGCGAAGTCTGAAGACAACGACCTGCTCTCTTCGGTTCAACTGGTAATAGGCATCGTTTTTGGTGTAACTAGTATGTTCGGTTTCCCATTTGGTCATGTACCTGGCTTTGATAAGCCGTTTTGACTCTTCGTACGTCATACTGGTATCTGTTTGTGGTAGCCTTGCACCTTCTTTTGCCAGTCTGTCTGCCTCCTCGTTGCCTTGGATGTTGCAGTGTGACGGAACCCACTGTACCACTACCCTTTTTGGTGCGGACTGCTGGCACAGTTTGCAGAGTGCTGCTCTTAAGTCATTAAGCTCAGTGTTTTTCTGGCTTTTTAGCGCTGTGACTACGGCGAGAGCATCTGTCAGCAGGACTGTATGGCTCTCATTTTCACTGTGTGTTACCATTTCTTCCACTGCCGCCCTCAGTGCCTCTGCCTCCGCTCTGAAATTGCTTGTGTACTTACCAGTAGCGAACGACAGTGTTATTTTTCTGCCATTTGGTAGGTTCAGGAATGCTCCTGCCCCTCCGTTCTGTGTAGTGTTTGTTACAGAACCGTCGGTGTATGCATGGGTCCAGTCCATGCTTGGGTAGCTTTTCGTTATGAAGCTTAGGGTAGTGTCTCTCCTTTCTTTTTCAGTCTGGCAGTTTTTGTTTGCAATACCTGGTATATTTTCTACCACCTCTGGAAATATATCCTGCCTCCAAGTAGGTTTTCGTACAGTAGTGATGGGTTTTGGTGTTGTTAGTGCGTTTATGGGATCTTCGTGCATCTTTGCTTTTGCTATTTCTGCAAAGTTTCTCCGCTTTAGTTTCCCAGTTCCCAAATTGTTTAGTCTCTGGTACATTGAGTGGTCCGTCAGTTTTCGGAGTTTCTCTGACTGCAGCTGGGCTCTGCAGTCTCTTCTATCGGTCATGGATTGCAGTTTTGTAATCTTTTCAAGTTCTACAATTGGCGTTGACTTCATGCCACCTGTTATAATTCTCATGGCTTGGTTTTGAAGTTTGTTAACTTTATCGAAGTTCGCCTTCGCTGCTGTTGTCCATGCCGCAATGCCATACTCGAGAACTGGTCTCACTCTTCCAGTGTACAGTTTCTTTAGTATGCCTTCGTCTGCTCCCCAGCTTGTGCCAGCAAGTTTCCTCATGATCGCCATTCTTTCTCTGGCTTTCAGTCGGTTTCTCTCAATCTGACTTTTCCATGTCATGCGCCGATCAAATGTGACTCCCAGATAGGTTGGGTTGTCGTTTGGCTGCAGGATTTTGCCATTTAGGCTTAATTTGGTACTTTGGGGTTTTAATGAGAGCGAGAATATTGTGCACGTGGTTTTCTCCTCGTTTATTTTGACCAGCCATGAGTTCGCCCACTCTTCCAGCGATGTTAGGGCCGTCTGCATCCGATTTCTTGCTATGGTGAGATTCTTTTCAGAGGTCCACAAAGCCAGATCGTCTGCAAACATTGAGCTATGGACTCTTCTTGGTATATTCTCTGTAATATCGTTTATATATACCAGGAAGAGTGTGGGTGACAATACTCCCCCTTGGGGTACTCCCTGCTCGAGTGGACTAGTTGGTTTAAAAAATCATACTTGGTAAATGTTACTAAGAGAACTTCCTGGTTTGTAAGTAGGTTTATAATAAAAGACGTTCAAATGAGTGGATATTTGTAGAGCGGAACACTATTGTAAACCAAAGTTTATTAAAGGAAATCACCTGCGGAGATCCTTGAATCACAAATAAGGGACCATTTGGCTTGGTTACGTTCGTTTTCAATCTACCGCTACCAAAACCTGAAAGGGCTTAAGTAGCAGAATGTAGTCCAGAGAACGGAATGCGTTGTGTCGTAGTCTACAGCTTGACTACTAGCTTTCGGTCCAACACATCCGACTTCAGCTAGCATTTTTGAGTACCGGGTTAGCATTCCCTCTTCGATCCCTTTTCCTAAGTCAGTCTGCCCTGCTGCAGCCTTTTATCCAGGATCACCGCGTGGAGGTGTAGAAGGGTCATGGCAGCTCTGGTTTGCTGGCCCTGACGCTAGCAGTCAGCTATGGGTCGCTGACCACTGCAGCTCATGCGCTGCTCAGCATATTGATCCCAGTGAGCATTTAATGGGAGTATTGCTTGCTGCCAGCCTCTTTATATGACGTCAACCACCTGCTCTACATGCGAACACATGATTACAAAGGATGCTCTCAAAATATGGTTGTTTTGGGCCGTTTACCTCTGGTTGTTTCACTGAAAATCGTGTGTGGCCATCTATCTGTGCTCGTTAATATGTGATGTGCCTTTGAGGCTGCCTCGATCTAATAAAAAAAAATGTGCCAAAATAACTATCATTGCGGTGTTTATCCCATCGCTGAGGTCCACCAGGAGAACCTATAAGAATAAGGAATAAAAGGTCGCTTGTCCCTACAGTCGCCATGCACTATACAGATGACACCAATTAAAAAAACATTTGCCTAACCGAGGATCTGAATGTATGTCATCGTGATCAAACGCCGACACCCAAACCATTTGACCAACCGTTCATCCCTTCCACCTACCCCTGTCTACAAACCATGTGCACCCCCACTCTAACCCCTTCATCGGCATCATTATTTACTATTACTCACCAAGTGGGTGAACTGACACACTAGTTGGGTCAGACACAACACACTGACAAGGACATCGTGTCAGGGTCAGGCACAACATACTGACGAGGACATCGAGTCAGGGTCAGGCACAACATACTGACGAGGACGTCGTGTCAGGGTCAGTCACAACATACTGACGAGGACATCGTGTCAGGGTCAGGCACAACATACTGACGAGGATATCGTGTCAGGGTCAGGCACAACATACTGACGAGGACGTCGTGTCAGGGTGAGACACAACATACTGACGAGGACGTCGTGTCAGGGTGAGACACAACATACTGACGAGGACATCGTGTCAGGGTCCGGCACACCATACTGACGAGGACGCCGTGTCAGGGTGAGACACAACATACTGACGAGGATGTCGTGTCAGGGTGAGACACAACATACTGACGAGGACATCGTGTCAAGTTCAGGCACAACATACTGACGAGGACGTCGTGTTAGGGTGAGACACAACATACTGACGAGGACGTCGTGTCAGGGTCAGTCACAACATACTGACGAGGACATCGTGCCAGGGTCAGTCGGAACATACTGATGAGGACATCGTGTCAGGGTCAGACACAACATACTGACCAATACCACAATCTCTCAGTCATGTAGCGTTCCACAAAAGCAGGCTGTTTTCAAGGCAATCTGGCATACAATATGCGGATCGAAGTGATCCCTGTAGTAGTTAGCAAAACGCAGATGAAGTCAAATAAAATAACCGCCTTGAGGACCACCTTCATTAGACATGTGATTAAAGCTACTGCAACCCGCAACTTATCCCCCTTTTCAGAGGGCCCAAAAGAGTAAACATTCTCATTGTGGACATTAAAAAACAACAATTCATCAAGTGTTCTTTGTCTTTCACACTGGTCTCTCTCTCCCTGTGTGGTCCGATCTAGCGCATCGCTAGTTGTATTGTTAAGCTTCTTTCTGAAGTTGTGTATTATCCATTTCCAAGTTCTCTTGCTAATTTTCTACTCATTTTGTTGTCACGAAGAATGCGACATAGAGATCTGTCACTGTGGGTTTGCAGTATGAATGTAATAATTTTAGTCTTACCAATTATAACCCAAAATAGCGACAATCGACTCTCCAAACATTCCCTGAAAGATATTCACCTCTATAGCTACAGTGCGTTCACCAATTCGTGTAAATCTTGAAAATTAATACTTTTTAGCAATTGTGAGATATAAATTGATGAAAATATATATTTTTAGTTATATTAAATTTTTTCATAAGCATTAAAAGCACATCTATTTTAGCTTATTTTGGGTATATATAAAATGTATGTTTTAGCTGGATAGAGTTTTAAGAGTTTTTTTAGTGAGTTTATGGCGTGGGTTTGAAAGTTGTTCATGTAACTCCATTTTTCCACATGATTGACGGAAAATCATGAGCGCTAGCTACTATTGAATTGATCGTAACGAGATGCACCTCAAATTTATGGAACTACGTTGTTATCATATTTCTTCTCAAGTTGTAAAGTCGTAACAGAGATATATACCGCCTTTATAAGTTGAATGGTGTTGATAGTACAATTGCTTATCTTAAAAACTTAAGAATATAACTGTACAAATATTTCTTATGTGAGGCTAAACGTGGGAGTTAGTGTCATCGTTTTTCAAGCCCAGAGAAGAGAAATTTGCATGCCCTGGGTATTAGCGACATGTCATTCTCGCGCTGGACACTATATCACGGCAGTCTTTCTACAAACATCACTGGAGACGTAGAAAGAAAACAAAGCTCATAGATTTGACAAACGTTATTAAACGAGAAATGTATAGAATGTAAGATTATAAAGACGCATTGAAGATAAGGCAAGTGAAAATTTATTTTGCTGAAAAAGAATAATGTCTAGAACTACACTACGAAAAACTAAAAAGGCTCTGGCTTCACATTCCGCTAGAGCATACAGGCTGTACAAATAACATTAGTGAAAAGACTCACCGTCCGTTAAGAAATAATTATTTACCGGAAATTAGAGACATGTGTAAAGTAAAGAAAAGCACACTGTTGCGTAAATAGATAGCACACGAATAGATGCACACCGTATTAATTAATTAAAAGGAATGGCAATCTGTAGAATGATCTATGCAGGTAGCAGACATAATGGATTGTTCAATTATGGTGAACTCGTGTTTGTTTCAAAATATACCGACAATGAGGATTATCTTTACGAGATGAAAGGCCACATATTTAGGACGTGGACTCAGAAAACTGCTTTCGACATTAGATAGACCCTCCTGACTGGAAAAGGGCAATGAGTCCTATTATATTGCAGTGACACTGAAAGACAAGCTCCCGACATCAGCAAGTACTAAGGATGAGAAAAAAACTAGCAAATAATGGAGCAATCTCAACTGACAGAAATGTACCTCAACCCTGAATTGCTATTATTTGTAAGTTCAACACACCTGATATATACGTGTCGTATTGACAAATTAATCCACGAGCATGGTCATAGGTGTTTAAGTATGCCACAGTACAGTTCACACTTAAATACTATTTATTTAGTTTGGGCAAAGGTAAAATGACAGGAGACACGTGGCAAGAAAACCTTCAAACTATCAAATGTAAAGACAGTTACAAGCTCTATTCTCTCAGACATAGGCAACAAATTCTGGATTCTTTTTGAAGACCAGGTGATGAAAGATATAGATAATTATTGTCAGAAAGATGGTTTGTCTTCTTTTTCTTCTTCTTCTTCTTCTTCTTCTTCTTCTTCTTCTTCTTCTTCTTCTTCTTCGTCTTCTTCGTACGGTGTCAGACGTCAACTTGAATTTGTTCGAAGAAAGCAGCTGTCATCCTGAGGCTGTCGACACTACTATAGAGCTTGTCTAGTGTTGCCACTGGTGATGGCCACATGTGCTTTCTCTTGTCCCTCATATGTCGGGCAATTTTGCAGCATATGTTCAGCGGTCATTTTCCCTGTACCACAGGTGCATTCGTCAGTGCCACCTATCTTCAGTTTATTGAATAGGTGGTACCTCAGTCTGTTGTGGCCTGTGCGGAGTCTGAAGACCACGACCTGCTCTATTCTGTCCAGCTGGTAATAGGCATAATTTTGTGTGTAGCCAGTATGTTCTGTCTCCCATTTGGCCATCTATTTGGCCCTATTAAACCTTTGGGACTCAGAAAGATGGTTTTTGATTCTGTCAGCTGACAACAGCTATCTGTATCTGAATCCGGTGAGCATGTTCTATGTATGTATATTTATATCATCATCATCATCATCTTTCTCACCATCATCAGTATTATGTAATATTTCCTTTGCAGAACGTCGCATCCATCACAGGTAGTCTGAAAGAAACTCGATCTCTTGCTAAATCTCCAGCCTGCTCCAGAGTCATGCCCAAGCATTTCTTGACTTCTTGATGTCATCACATTCTTAGTCTGTCTCTGCCTTTCTTACCCGGCACCATACCTTCTCACACCGTTCTCTCAAGGCCGTTGTGTCTTTTGATGTGAATAAAGTATTTCAATTTCCTGCTCATTTTGAAATCTGTTAACCAATTCTTCTCTATGCCCAAATCTTGACGAATGTCGGCATTTCTCCTTTTTGTATTTTCATGGTATTTTGAGGACTCTTCTATATCATTTCGGCTCGAAGGACTCGATTCTCTTCGATTTAGTGTCCTCATGTTGTGTAACCTTTGCATTGCAATCACCAATCTCCTTATGCTTTCCTGTGAGTAGTCGCCATTGTTGTCCATTCTGGATCCCAGATACTCAAAGTATGTGATCTGTTCTATTTTTAAACCCCGAATTTTAATTTTTTTTGCCTTCTTGTTTTGTTTTATGGTCATTATCTTTGTTTTGTTGGTTGTCACTATTTTTGTTTTGTTGGTGGTCACTATCTTTGTTTTGTTGGTGATCACTATCTTAGTTTTGTTGGTGGTCACTATCTTAATCTTGTTGGTATTCACTATATTTGTTTTGTCGGTGGTCACTATCTTTGTTTTGTTTACGTTTACTGAGAGGTTTGATGTTCGTGGCATCTGCTTCCGGCTGAAATTAGCTGCTCTAGCCCTTCTGTACTGTTTGATAGTATCACGTGTCATCTGTCTAGATGATATTTGGGTTGTGGATGGGTTGCGTGCGTGTGTGTATGTATGTATATAAAGTTGCCAGACAGACGTCGAAACTTGAGAATGTCTTGCACAAAACAGACTTGACCGGAGAAGTGCAGTCAAAGCGGGTGTAGCTACCAACGAAGACCACCGTATTGTGAATGACCAGAGCAGACGCGAGACCCGGAAATCACGAACAGCGGGAACGCCAACACCTTCTACAGACCTCTTGTGACCATTATGCAGAAGATGTTTTCGTGCCTGCATTGGCTTGTTCAGCCACATGCTCACTCACACACGGCATGGAAATCTGTGACAAGGATGATGTAGCCCAACAAGGACAGCTGTTATGTATATGTAACAGTGAAAGTCTGAAATTGTGATATGTGAAAATCTATAACTAACAATCTGTTAGAAGATGAGACTGCAATTACTATCAGCAACAGATACATTGTGACTGATTTAGTCACTGAGGGAGTTAAACCCTTAAAACCATAAATAATAGCTAAGCATTCAAAATGCAGAAGAAACATCTTTTATTTGAACAGAAAAAAGGGCCGGTTTAATCCTATAATTGGAAACGTCAGAAACAGACTATAGACTCCACACGTTATGTTACTGAGTTGGCCTACTATATTTTTTTATGGCAAAAAACATGAAAAAAAACTTGTAAAAG
This sequence comes from Ariolimax columbianus, assembly GCA_036924085.1. NCBI lineage: Eukaryota > Metazoa > Mollusca > Gastropoda > Stylommatophora > Arionidae > Ariolimax > Ariolimax columbianus. The sequence goes on along the minus strand of JAVGWX010000007.1, from coordinate 62,720,065 downwards.
TTGATTAAGGGTGAGTTTAATCGAAATTTAAAAATGGATATGGTCAGATACCGCACCCAGACGAGAACACAAACAAAACCTACGTTACGACGTCAGGGACAACAATACCGAACTAACAAATCAACATATAAGACAAAATGGTCAACTCATCTGTTTCTGATAGTAGACCCAGTCTGTCTAAGCGACCGGTTGGGTCAGATGCTTGACTGAAACTGAATCGGAGCGATCAAACACAAAGTGGCCAGGAGAGCGTAAGCAATGTGGGGGAATGTGCCGGATAAGCCAATGGTGGTCCAGATGGGAGAACAAAGAGAAGGTAATATAAGCCGGGAGGGCGTGAGATTGATATAGGAGGGGGGGGGGGGGGTGAGAACTGATAGAAGAAAAAGGGTGGGGGGGGGCAAAGGAAGACAAATAGATGGGGCCAGTGTGAGGGTTTAAGAAAAAGTATGGAAGATATTAATGCCATGTGGTTGGAGACAACCCATGCTAGAGATAAGTCTATTCTCAAGGGCGAATCGATGACGATCGCCAGAGAAGCACGAAACTAAACCAGTGACACTAACGTCAGCCTTACCCCGGTGCTCAGGACCGTTGAAGTGGCTGGCAATTGGGGAACCAGTGCGGTTGCGGGTGTCGTTGAGGTGATGGCGGAAACGCTCACGCAGTTCCATACCAGTTTCCCCAATGTATGTTATACCACACTGACGGCAGATGATAGAATAGATGAGGTTACGAGAATTGCATGTGAATCCCTCTTTGATGAAGAATTCTGCTTTAGGAAAGGTGATGGAGCGAGAAAGGATGACATGAGGGCATGTAACACAGCTACGTGTATTTTTGTACGGCCTGGTGCCTGGAAGGCTATGAGGGCTGGTGTGTAGGCGACTACTGACCAGCAAGTCCCTCAGGTTCCTGTCCCGTTTGTTGGCGACAAGGGGAGGATCGGGAAAAACTTTACGAGTGGCAGGATCAGAGTGAAGAATAGGCTATCCCGGACAGAGACGCAATGAGGGTGATAAGTGAGAACGAGTTTCACACGGTCAGAGGAAGGACGGTGAGTGGGAGTGAGGGAGTCTTGACGGGAGATAAGAAGAACCAGCTGAAGGGCGGAGGAGAGAGTGGTCTCAGGGTAGAGTCGCTTGCGGAAGAAGTCAAGCATCTCGTGGGCCCTGAGAAGGAAGTCGTCGTCATCCTGACATAGGCGTCGAAGGCGGAGGAGTTGGGAGAAAGGAAGCGAATCGCGGCAGGATTGAGGATGGGAGGAAGTGTAGAGGAGGTAGTTGTGAGCGTCAGTGGGTTTGTAGTAGACAGTGGTGGGGAGGCCTGAAGGGCAGATAGAGACAGTGATGTCCAGAAAGGGGACATACGTGAGGGAAATGTCAGACGTGAACTTGATCGAGGGATGGAAGTCGTTGACAAAGTCGATAAAGTTTAGGAGATCCTTCTCAGACATGTCGGTAATGCCAATCCCATCGTCGATGTATCGATAAGACATCAAAGGAAAGGGGCCCTGGAATTGAAGCCAGATCAAGTGTTCCAGGTGACCCATGAACAGGCATGCGTAGCTGGGGCCCATTCTGGTACCCATAGCTACACCGCTGATCTGGTCGAAGAACTGGCCATTGACCTCAAAGGTATAGAGAGTAAGGACAAGTTCTGCCAGACGGACGATGGTAGACGTAGAGATGGATGGATTAACCCTTCGGTCAAGGAAGAAACGGAGGGCCAATAAGCCACCGGAGTGGGAGATGGAGGTGTACAGTGAACAGACATCAAGAAAGAAGAGACCGAACCGATCGTCTCGAGCAAAGGCAACCCAATAGTCCCTGTACAACGCAACGGAATGGCTGTGTAGACTAGTACTAGAACAGAAAATGTTACATGTGACCAGAATTCACAAGTTAAGAGTTGTGGAAAGCTGATATAATATTGAAGGAATCTAATATGAAAACCTAAGGTAGGTCTTGCAGGTACGATGTATAACTACTTTCTACAACAATTGAGCAGGTGAAACCAGCATTAACAAAAGCCTCCGCCATCAATGAATGAATCTCAGCACCATTGGGTCTGTCTGAGTGCCGTAATGTCAATTCGGATTAAAACAACATAATAATACATTTTTTTCCTCAACAATTTTAAATTAACAACTCCGGTACAAGTCTTACGTTGTAATGTCGCGTCATATTTGATAAGGAATTGTTAATGTTCCTGGACGGAATCAATAGAAATGACATTATCCTTTCCGCCCGATAAAGTGTTTAATATAATCACAGGATTCAGTGCAATACACACGCTGTCTCCCTTGAGGTACAGTTTATCTTGGGTGTTAGCGTGACATGTCAGTAAAGTCACATAACGACACGGCACTTCAGTGCTTGTTAGACGGGCCTTCGTCTGTCTAGCTTCTAAGACCTGCTAATATGTTTCGTCAGGGCGTGGAAAACTCAGTTTTGATCATTCTACATTTATAGGGCATTATACGTCTTGTTTCTCTCTCTCTCTCTCTCTCTCTCTCTCTGTCGGCGAGGAAGACACGTCTGGTCAGACAAAATTTACTGACCAGAGTTGTTAGTCAGGTTCAGGCAAAACATACTGGCCAAGACCCTCACCTTGGCTTCCAAGTAGACATCCCTGAAAACTGGCTGTTTTCATGACCGCCTGGATAACGAGGTGAGGTATCGACATGATTCCTATAGTAGTGAGTGACACGCAGATGAAGCCAAGCATAACACAACCGGACCGGTCTTCCTTCATCAGCACGCTCGGGATGTGAGGAAAACTACTGCAACCCGCCACTTAACGTCCTTTTTAAGGCACACAAAATAGTAACCTACTCATTGTGGGCATTCGCAAACAACAACTCTTTATTTTTTACTCTCTTATTACACAAAAACCATACAAAACGCAAACACGCGCGTGCACGCACGCACACACACACACACACACACACACAAACACACACACACACACACACACACACAAACACACACACACGCGCGCACACACACACACACACACACACACACGCAATAACGCTTATATAAATATTGCTGTCGCTGTTATTCACTTTTGACAGTGGTGGCGCTAGGATTGGTATAATCCAATTCGGTAACTCGTGGTGTCAAAACTTCCAGACTCCCCCCAGAGACCTCTTGCTGTACCAAACTATTCAGAGTTCTTAGCAATGTTCCTAAATGCAGGACGAAACTTTACATAGGATACGAAGAAAACAATAGAATTCGAGATAAAAGCGTTTAAGAATGACATCAAAATTATGTTGTTTTAATGTTGTACTTTACAGCTACATGAGATAAGTTTCTGCTTTGAGTTTGCACAATCAGAAACTGCAAAAATAATCTACAACTTACATTGAATCTCGTCTAAATCATAACTTTCCTATCCTGGCCTTCAAAGCTGCAAACGTGGGAATCACTTCATCGATATCAATGCCTTTCAACAAAACACTATCAATTGATGTCACAAGATCAAGAAAGCTTGACTGCCCTATTATAGATTGCAATTAATCCTTTATAAGTTTAAGCTTTGAAAAACTCATCTTACACGACTCATAGACACACAAATCGTGACAAATATTTATAAGTTTAGTGAGCGTGTTGAGAGAACTTCAAGAAAGTCCCATTCAGCTGTGAATTGAAAATAGCAAATAAAGGCCAGTTTTTCTCTTCTTATAGATTATTCTCTGCTGCTTTCAGGTGCCTTCTCAGCTTTGACATTTCTTTTTAAGCTCACCCTCGGATAACTCATCATAGAAAGTTGCCAGCTTTGGAATGGACACCGATAACTTTTTTTTCAGTGCTAGATTTGAGACTCTTGACTTGAACAACCTCAAATATGGCTGCTACTTCCTTAATGACCATTGACCAAATCTCTTGACATCGTTCCTGATTATGCAACGATTGGAAACGCTTTAACTGCTGCAAAAAATAAAAAGGGGAAAGTCGTTCTAGCTAATGCTTACTACTGCGCTGCATGATCATACACTGTACAGCTTGTACAAGGTATATTGATTAATTGATATGCAGTTATATTGTATATATAGCTAAATTGATATGGTAAATGTTGGCTCACAAAAAAACGTTTTTGTGGTTATAACTAACAACTGTGATATTAAAAAAAAAACCACATTTCTGCCGCTGGGCTGAAACACTGCACAACAATTGAATATAGTGACATAGACAGTAATATTTGACATTTTCGTGTCATCCGCTGTGATGGTGTTACCAGTTCGATCCGTGCCCACGCATCACCTAATCACGCTACTGCTTTTGAAGATGCATCTCTAATAGCCGGTTACAGTGGTTCTTCTTAAATCCAGAGGCTTGTTTAGATTGACAAAACACTGTCTTCCACGTTTGAGCATTTCATGACTTACATGTGCGTGTGTGTATATATATATATATATATATATATATATATATATATATATATATATATATATATATATAAAGACATATTTTGTATGATTAAATCACAAAATGTGTGCTTATTTACTGATCATGTTCTCATTATATTGTGTATTTTTTTGGTATCTGTTAGTTTTTTTTCTTTCTGACTGCGTCTGTTTTCAAGTGCAGGTGTGTGAAGTGCTCTTTGTGGTTCTAAAAAAAAATTTAAAAAAATAAAATCTGTACTCTCCAACATTTGTATGAGTGTCATATTTGTGCTCAGACAGGAAAATTTGTTGAATAGTCCCCATATAACCTATCTCTGGGCACGAAAATAGCTTGATAAACTATAAAAAGTACCCATTGTTTGTATTGTACCATTTACAGTAAGACACTTTTTTGTGACATCCAGGATGTTTGTATTTGGTGTAATAAGAGAGTAAAAAGAGTGGATCCATTGTTTTCGTTTACGATAGCGGTTTTCTGCTCCGACTTCGTGCTATCAGATAAATCTGTTCCAAAATATTTACCGGAAAGCTTGAATGAAGACTAGAAGAAGTACAAGAGGCAGCCATTAATGAAAATCAATTTTATTAATAACATTTTTGCAATTGTTTGTCTTTTTTTTTAAACATAGTCAGTGTGCCCGGAAATATACTTTGTCTTACTATCCACTAGCTTGCGAATGCACTCTAGAAAAAAGTCTTTTGGTGTGCGTTTCACCAAAGTTTGCACCACCTACATTTTATCGGTCGCTGTCAGCTACTTTGGGACCTATCGGCTACACACTTTCATGTAACCGAGGTCATCATAGACAATAATGTTCGCAGCGCCGTGACAAGTTGATATCTGGCCGATCCGCTGTTTCACTGTGTCAGTAGTCACGCTTGCTAATCTCCCACGCCACGGCTCATCAATAACGTTTTGTCTTCCGTTCTGCAATATTTCTACCTATTCATACACTCTCATCTGACTCAAATAACTGTCACCATACTGATCCTTCATTCTTCTGTAGATGTAAGAAGGTTTCACATCCTCTGACCACAAATAACGAATAACGCCTCGATGGTCTTCCACCGTAAATCGACAGTGATGTGCCCATGTTGTACGTTATATTGCGTATGCGTATACTGTTCGATCGTCACAATCCCAACATTGAGTATTTCGTGTCCTGAAATTAGATTTTCCACTGTACATACTCTACCGCGCACTTTGTAATAAAACTGATGTTACTTAATGAATGCCCCTCGGACAACTAACAGTAAAAGTTGGTTAGAATTAAAAAAAAACAAAAAAAAAACAAAAAAAACACAACAGAATAACAGTTCACCACATATTCAAGAAGAATGTTTAGGCGTTCTACGACTATTTTAATTGATTTGGCAGCAGGGATTGCATTCTGAGGTCCAAAGGTACACAAAACCACGCGACATAAACATAGGATCCCATTTTAATGGAATGGAGGAAAAGATAACGCTGCTGTCGCTGACTTCCATGGCGCGTGGGAAGCTGATTTAGTTTCGAGGATGATACAAATTAATCCCAAAATGTGTTCTTGATTTTACGAGTAGGTGTTGTATTTAGTACCTTAGGTGCCACCAGGTGTAGATAGTGGAGTACCGAGGGTTTATTTCCCCCGGAGTGAACCAGGTAAAAAGCACCCGTTCACCATCAGAAATAAATACTTGCTTGCGTTCTAAATAAATAAAAAGGAAGTTACAAATACATGGCTATATCAAGCACTGCAGAGAATGTAAATCTATTTTAACAATATGCATTTTCTGAAAATATTAAAATTTGAGAAATAATTCAACACAAAATAAACCATTAGTTGCAAATGGCTTTTCATCCCCAACAATAAAAAAGTGAACGTCGTGTCGTAGATTCGTAGGCGCTCTTGCTTCTCACGATAAAGGAACAAGGCTCAATACCCGATCTCGGCACTCTCCCGTCTACGCAATTGTGAATCAGAAACACACTTACAGTTATGAAAGAAACGGAAGCGAGGATTGTCACATTCCCTAATAAAACAGAATGAGACTTATAAAAACAAAGTCTATAACATTCCTCTATCATTAGCAGTGTCATCAATGGGACGACATTTACCATGACAGGAAAATCCACATTTCTTCTGAGTTCTTAGTCGACCTGTATTTCTACAGGTGCAGATGTCCGTGTGCACGTCACAGCTCTGGTATGATCTGGATGTAGCAGGGAGGAGGATTTCCAGCAGCTTAACAGGCTAGGCTCGAGTAGCTTATTACTCCACTGCGTTGGGACAAGTGCCGCGGAGGGTGGTTAACCGATGTGCGCATTCATCTAAATAGACTCGAACAATAGCACAGTAGACCCGCAGCCTGTTAGGTACCATCTATGCTGCTCTAAACAAACTACCTAACCATGTCCGGTGTTATGATATGTGACACATTTAGTCGCCTCTTACGACATGCTCTCTGTAGGACAGTGGTGCTACTCATCTCCTTGTCATACACAAAGACCCAGGCGGACCATATATCCCTATATCTATAGTCTACAATGAATTCTTCGTACCTTTATTCCTTCGAATTGACCAAATGTTTGATCACAATCAATTTTCCTAAGAGCTCCTCATTGAATACTAAGAAGCGCCACATAGCTCATGTGGACTTTTCAGCACGCGTACTAGCATCGTCTATGGCGGACATCCACAACTCCCACTCCTCTCCCCTCCTAACCATCCCCACCTCCACGCCGCGTCTACACTGTGTGTGGAATTGAATTTAGATTGGCAACTGGGTAGTTGATAGATTGATAGTTCTTGTCAGTTTACGGGTTGTAATTATTACATCACTGCCTGTCGAGTAGCTGCGACCTTGGCGGCGAACCTTAAAAAAAAACAACAGAATCCCTTTAGAAAATTCGCGAAAGTCATTTCGTCTCCATGGAGAAGTGAAGAATGAAGATCCCCAGAGAAAATAATAGAAGCAAAGTCAGTAGAATATTTCCTAAAATAGACGATCAAAACTATGTTAAACATTCTTTTCTTCTTCTTCTTCTTCTTCTTCTGCGTACACAGTCAGACAGTAACCATTATTTTCTCGAAAAAAGCGGCGGTCATCCTGAGACTCTCGCCACTACCATAGAGCTTGTCTTGCAGTTCCACTGGCAATGGCCACATCTGCTCTCTCTGATCCTCGTATGTCGGGCAGTTCTGCAGCAGATGTTCAGTGGTCATTTTACCAGTACCGCACGGGCATTCGTCGGTACACCCTATCTTCAATTTGTTGAATAGGTGGTACCTCAGTCTGTTGTGGCCAGTGCGAAGTCTGAAGACAACGACCTGCTCTCTTCGGTTCTTCGGTTTCCCATTTGGTCATGTATCTGGCTTTGATAAGCCGTTTTGACTCTTCGTACGTCATACTGGTATCTGTTTGTGGTAGCCTTGCACCTTCTTTTGCCAGTCTGTCTGCCTCCTCATTGCCTTGGATGTTGCAGTGTGACGGAACCCACTGTACCACTACCCTTTTTGGTGCGGACTGCTGGCACAGTTTGCTGAGTGCTGCTCTTAAGTCATTAAGCTCAGTGTTTTTCTGGCTTTTTAGCGCTGTGACTACTTCGAGAGCATCTGTCAGCAGGACTATATGGCTCTCATTTTCACTGTGTGTTACCATTTCTTCCACTGCCGCCCTCAGTGCCTCTGCCTCTGCTCTGAAATTGCTTGTGTACTTACCAGTAGCGAATGACAGTGTTATTTTTCTGCCATTTGGTAGGTTCAGGAATGCTCCTGCCCCTCCGTTCTGTGTAGTGTTTGTTACAGAACCGTCGGTGTATGCATGGGTCCAGTCCATGCTTGGGTAGCTTTTCGTTAAGAAGCTTAGGGTAGTGTCTCTCCTTTCTTTTTCACTCTGGCAGTTTTTGTTTGCAATACCTGGTATATTTTCTACCACCTCTGGAAATATATCCTGCCTCCAAGTAGGTTTTCGTACAGTAGTGATGGGTTTTGGTGTTGTTAGTGCGTTTATGGGATCTTCGTGCATCTTTGCTTTGGCTATTTCTGCAAAGTTTCTCCGCTTTAGTTTCCCATTTCCCAAATTGTTTAGTCTCTGGTACATTGGATGGTCCGTCAGTCTTCTGAGTTTCTCTGACTGCAGCTGGGCTCTGCAGTCTCTTCTATCGGTCATGAATTGCAGTTTTGTAATCTTTTCAAGTTCCACAATTGGCGTTGACTTCATGCCACCTGTTTTAATTCTCATGGCTTGGTTTTGAAGTTTGTTAACTTTATCGAAGTTCGCCTTCGCTGTGGTTGTCCATGCCGCAATGCCATACTCGAGAACTGGTCTCACTCTTCCAGTGTACAGTTTCTTTAGTATGCCTTCGTCTGCTCCCCAGCTTGTGCCAGCAAGTTTCCCCATGATCGCCATTCTTTCTCTGGCTTTCATTCGGTTTCTCTCAATCTGACTTTTCCATGTCATGCGCCGATCAAATGTGACTCCCAGATAGGTTGGGTTGTCGTTTGGCTGCAGGATTTTGCCATTTAGCCTTAATTTGGTACTTTGGGGTTTTCATGAGAGCGAGAATATTGTGCACGTGGTTTTCTCCTCGTTTATTTTGACCAGCCATGAGTTCGCCCATTCTTCCAGCGATGTTAGGGCCGTCTGCATCCGATTTCTTGCTATGGTGAGATTCTTTTCAGAGGTCCACATAGCCAGATCGTCTGCAAACATTGAGCTATGGACTCTTCTTGGTATATTCTCTGTAATATCGTTTATATATACCAGGAAGAGTGTGGGTGACAATACTCCCCCTTGGGGTACTCCCTGCTCGAGTGTCACCTTTTTGCTCATCTGCCCTTGTACTTGGACTCTGGCCGTTCTTTGTTTGAGGTAGTGGTTGATCCACTTGTACATCTTCCCACAGACATCACTTCTTCTTAGCTTGACTCTAAGTCCATCCTTCCAGACTTTGTCAAATGCCTTTTCCAGATCCACCCAAACAGCTACTGTGTGTTTCTGTGCCTGGTAGGCATCTTCTATCTCCTGGGCTATGAGGATGACCTGGTCCTCAGTGGATCTGTGCTGTCTAAAGCCGGCTTGCTGTGGAATTAGTATTCGTTTTTCTTCCAGATGCCACATCAGTCTGGTGTTTATCATCCGTTCCATCAGCTTGCCGACACAGCTCAGTAGGCTTATGGGCCTGTATCCATTTGGATCTGTTTTATCCTTTCCTGTTTTTGGTACTGGTACCAGTATTGCATCTTTCCATGCCTGGGGTACAATACCCCTTTTCCAGCTTTGGTTCAGGACTGATAGTAGTTTTTTCTTCGCTGTTTGGCCCAGCCCCATCAGCATTTCGTTTGTTATCCCGTCTTTTCCGGGAGATTTCCTTTTCTTTAGTGTTCTCATAGCCTCTTCCATTTCGCGCATTGTTAGTTTGGCCATCATGTGCTCTTCAGGAGCCGTATTTATGTTTTCGTGTCCCTTTAGCTCTTCGCTAATGTCTGTATGCTTATCTGCAGGGACCTCGATGTGGTTTGCTCTGGCATAGTGATCGACAAAGGCGTTTGCGGCTTTCTTACCTGTGATCAAGTTCTCGCCCTGCTTGATAGTAATTTGTTTATTTGACGGAGTTTCGTCGTTCATGGCTCTGACTAGCTTCCATAGCTTGTTCCCTTCTTTGTCCAGGTTTAAACTTTCCGTTTTATTTTTCCAACTTTCTCTTGCTGTTTGCTTGAGAGTGTGTTTGTACTTCACCGCGGCGGCTTTGAGGGCGATGTTTGCCTCCATGGATTTTTCTCGTTCTGCCATGTTCCTAGCATTTGTTACTGCATCTTCCACTTTCTGTAACTCATCATTCCAGTAGGGCTTATAGTTTTTCCTAGCTCCTCTTGGGATGGTTTCAGTGGCGGCTTGCATTATTGCCTTGCTTAGGCTCTCTACCATGGGCTTCATTTTGGTGTTTCGTGTGTTGATGGTTTCACACAGCCCATCTGTCAGGATTGCAAATCTGTCCCAGTCGGCTCGTTTGTAATTCCAACGTGGGAGCGGTTTTGTTTCCTGTGGGCCTACTTCCATGTCAATGGTTAGCCTGATCGGCCTGTGGTCGCTACCTGCCAGTTGGTTTAGCACCTGGCGGTCTATTTTATAGTGTATGTCCTGTGTGGAGAAGGCCAAATCTGGAGTCGAGGTGGTATGCCATGTTCTTGAATAGAAGCTAGGGCTATCCTCCGGCCTATTGATTAGGGAGAGATTTGCCTCTATCTCCCAATCTTCCACTTCGTCACCCCTGCTGTCTGTGTCAGAGTATCCCCATCTCTCCGAGTGGCTGTTGAAATCTCCAACTACTATGCAGTTGGAGTCTCTGACCTCCATACTCGAGAGCGATAGGTCTCTGTTTGGTGGTCCGTACAGATTGAAAATGCGGAGCTTCGTCTCTTGAGCCATTATGTCAACTCCTACAATTTCTGCTTGTCCGGTGTGATTGACAGGTACCGCGCTACTCGGTATGCTGTTTCTGGTCAGTATCAGGACCCCTCCTTTGTGGCCTTCTCTATCTAGACGGAAGGTCTGGTATCCTCTGATTGAGAATTTATGGTTATTGTTGAGGTGCGTTTCCTGGATACATGCCACGTCAATCTTACCTTCATGCAGGTGGTGTGTTAGGGAAAGTTTTTTGTTAATGACTCCCTCCGCATTCCACTGTAGTATTTTGAGGGTCTTGAGGTTTTGGCCAATAGACGTTACCCCATAGCCATGTGCCTTGACTCCACGACACATGGGTGGGTGACCACCAGTAGTCAAGGGTGGGCCCCTTCGAGGCGTGAGGCCCGGCGCTATCGCTGCCTGGCGGGTCTCCTCAGGATGAGCGCCATACGTTTTTCGAATAGGTTGTGCTGCCATCATACTGTGATTTACGTTGCACTGTTTTGTTAGGCTTGCGGCCCCGTGCATCCGATTTCAACAGGCGTTTCTGTAGGGATGCCCTCCTTAGCCTTTGGCTGTCCCCAGCCTATCTGCAAGGCAGCAGTTGTTTACGATCAGAGTTTTCTCTCCTATGGAAGTTGTCTTACCAGACTATCGAGTCTTCACTACTCGTGTCTATAGGGTGCAATGATGATATGTGATATATGAGATGGACTGGTTTACCCGGAAGAGAGGCAGTCCAGTGTGTCTTTATCCCAGGATCGTCACGTCCTGCCAGAAACGTAGCATTTGCATGTGAGTGGGGTATCTCTTTTTCCCTTTATTTTCTTTGCTTCTACGCAGGGATGGTACGCCTAGCATTCCCCGCCACCTGGGGTGTTGACACAGTGGGGCAATGTCCGCTGGTCTGCATCTCTTCTGCGTCCAGCATGATAGTTATGGCTGATAGCGTACAGAGGTAGATATCGTAGCCGGAGTGCATTCAGCCAGAGGACAAGCCTGGTAATGTCACAGAGATGTTGATCGCCTGGTGTGCGGACAACTCTCATGGTCAGTGGTTGAGTCTTGACAGTTCACAGTGAGGTGGCTGCTCTACTGTTTTCGACACCCCGACCAGGTTCTAAGTCTTTGGTTGGTGTTTTTTCGCACCCCATCGCCGTATAGGGTGAGTATCAAGCAGTTGTCCGCCCGCTTTGATTGGCGGGCGGCAAGAACCTCTTACTGTGGCTCTACCTGTTAGGGCTGGGGCGCAAGCCCCAGGTCCCGAGCATGTAGGAGCCTCCCATTGCAGTGGTGCTGAGATTTTGGGCGGGATTGCGGCTTACAAGGGTTCGGCCGTAATCCCCCACATGGTAGCCTCGCGCCCTTGGCTTATCAGCCTGGTACGTGAACCAAAGTGTCTGCGGCTCCTCTCGATTTGAGCTGGTTTTCCGTAGCAACGCCCTGTCATTTGTAGGGTAAAACTGACCTCTCTTCAGATGATCTATTTCCAGCACCCGTTCACTATTTGGTCAGACGAATTTATTGAGGGCTTTTGTTTGTCAATGACCAGGTATTTGAAATCTGCGGTTTCTGCGGAGTTAAACACGATTTCCGTAGCGTTCTTTCATTTGAGTGTTTGAGAGCTGACTTGTCATCCGTGAGTCTAATACCAGCGTACGTTCATTATTAGACCCAAACGGCAGTGCTCTCGATTTGTCAGTTGTTCTACAGTATTGGCGTGTTCAGTCAAATTAAGCCGCAGGTTCCACACCTGGTGGTGCCCTTCCGTCAATTCCCTTAGCGAGACAATCAAGTTTCTTAGAGGGTAGCCCCAAAATTTTCGAGGGTCTAATTCCAGCACATGTTCTCTATTAGACCCCACGAAGGTGTACTTTTTGATAGTCATTCTGCAGTATTGGCGTGGTAAGTTAACTTAGGTCTCAGGCTCCACTCCTGATAGTGCTCTTCCGTCAATTCCTTTATCAAACACTGGATACAGACAAAACCGAGCCACAGGGGGCATAACCCCAGATTTCTGGGGGTCTAAGTCCAGCACCAGTTCCATATTAGGCCCCAGAAGAGTGGTCTCGGCATGTCAATCATTTCAGTGTTGGCCGTGTTGAGTCAAATTAAGCCGCAGGCTCCACTCCTGGTGGTGCCCTTCCGTCAATTCCTTTAAGTTTCAGCTTTACAGCCATACTTCCCCCGGAACCCAAACACTTTGGTTTCCCGGAAGCTGCCCGCAGAGTCATCGAAGCAACTCCTGCGGATCGCTAGTCGGCATCGTTTATGGTCAGAACTACGACGGTATCTGATCGTCTTCGCGCCTCTGACTTTCGTTCTTGATTAATGAAAACATTCTTGACAAATGCTTTCGCAGTAGCTCGTCTTGCGGCGATCCAAGAATTTCACCTCTAACGCCGCAATACGAATGCCCCCGTTTGTCCCTGTTAATCATTACCTCCAGTTCCGAAAACCAACAAAATAGAACCGAGGTCCTATTCCATTATTCCATGCACCATTATTCAGGCAGCCGAGGCCTGCTTTGAACACTCTAATTTTTTCAAATTAAACGCGCCGGCCACCCAGGACGCTCAGCGAAGAGCACCCGTGGGAGAGAGCCGGCAGACGGTAGGGCAGGAGACAACGGGCAGTGAACCGGCGCGAGCCGGACCGCCCGCCTGCGCCTGAGATCCAACTACGAGCTTTTTAACTGCAACAACTTTAATATACGCTATTGGAGCTGGAATTACCGCGGCTGCTGGCACCAGACTTGCCCTCCAATAGATCCTCGTTAAAGGGTTTAAAGTGTACTCATTCCAATTACGGGGCCTCGAAAGAGTCCCGTATTGTTATTTTTCGTCACTACCTCCCCGTGCCGGGAGTGGGTAAGTTGCGCGCCTGCTGCCTTCCTTGGATGTGGTAGCCGTTTCTCATGCTCCCTCTCCGGAATCGAACCCTGATTCCCCGTTACCCGTTACAAACATGGTAGGCATGTCACGTACCATCGACATTTGATAGGGCAGACATTTGAAAGATGCGTCGCCGGCACATGAGGCCATGCGATCAGCACAAAGTTATCCAGAGTCACCAGTGGGGACGCCGCAACCCCGCGAGGGGAAACGACGATTGGTTTTGAACTAATAAAAGCGCTCTTTCCGCGAGGGTCGGAGCTTGGTAAGCATGTATTAGCTCTAGAATTGCCACAGTTATCCAAGTAGGATCGTGTCATCTAAGGAACCTCGACTGATTTAATGAGCCATTCGCGGTTTCACCGTGAGACAGTGTGAACTTAGACATGCATGGCTTAATCTTTGAGACAAGCTTATGACTACTGGCAGGATCAACCAGATATCTGTCGGAGACGTACGTACAGCACACACCGGTCGGCGGAGGAAGGGTGTGTAAAAAGCCTCGCTGGGACGACGGCCGCAGGGACCGACTGACGGGACGGACGGTTTGTTCCACCCGTCCCTCACTCCGTCGACCTAGGACCGCCTGACAGGGGCCTCCCACACGCACCAGACGACCGACCGACCGGGCTCGCTCGAGGAGGGATGGCAGCGCTCTGTGCAGAACGGATCCCAACGACCTCGGCGACGAATTTCACTGGGACTAGAGACACAATTTGGCCTGCCCTTCTCCGTAGGGAGAACGCAGGGCCTCGAGGCAACGATTCCTGCTTTCCATTTGCCGGTCACTAGCTCTTTGCGAGAGTCGGACCACCAGCGAGACGTACTGTCGAGCTCTGCTATAAGCCTTAGATAAATCACCACGGACGGACCACGTTTCCTGATACGGACCAGACTAGCGCACCTCGGTGGAGGAGCCACTACCACAAACCGCACCCAATTCGCACTACGGGGAAAGGCAGGCGAGCGTTTTCCGCAAGCCCGCGCTATCGCTCCGCCTGGCGGGACTGAGATCGCTTTACGAACACTGGTTGAAATTGAGTCGCTGCGGCGAGACAACTACCCCAGATTCTTTTCTAAATCTTGTCCATTTTTCTCGCGTTTGACAAAACAAATGAGTACCACTGAAGGTACTTGCGTTTCAATTCACCCCAAACAAAATAAAAATATCTTTAGGGCCACATTTGAGATAGTGACGTCACAGAATAGGCCACATTTTAACCTTTAGAGGTGTTAAACATTCTGTGAGAATAGATACTACTTTCTTGAATCTGTCAATGTTGGTCCATGAAAAGGAGAGTAGCATCCATTTTCTACAGCAGCATGATATTATCAATGTTGTCAGCCGATGTAATAACAACCATGTTATCTAGCCCTAATCCTAACCTTAACCTTAAACCTATCTATAACCTTAATGCTAACCCTAACTCTAAATCTAACCATAACTCAAACCCCCACCCCAACACTAACCGCTCGCAAAACTGAATGTAACCAGCTTTTCTACACTTCTATCTTTATCTAAAACTTTACCTATTAATTATTAAAAAATATTTCTACCTGTCCTCTCCTATACCCGAAATTGAATGTCCTGTTACGTACGATGGGAACCCAGGGAACTCTGTTTGGGGTGAATCAAGACGCAAGTACACTGATCTCAGCCCTTTACAAGAACCTTGCGCTAACGTATTTTGTATGTTTTTGCAGTATTGGTTACTGTAACAATGTGTTTTATATAATGAGGATGCTAGATCAATGCACAACCCTTTGTTGTTGCTTAATACACAATGAATAGAAGACTGCAGTGACCATATCCTTAGTCCCTCTGATCACATGATGATGTTAACGATTAAAAAGTTAGTCCCATAGGAGGAACTTCAAAGTCCTTTACATGAACTTGACATTTAATTACGTGGGCTGGCCAGATCTGTTTTTTGCTGACTTGTTTTTCCACACAGCTAGCTTGGCATAACTTTGAGGAGATAATTTCATTAATGTAGAAAATTTACACATGAGCTTTACACTTTTGTTCTTCTTCTTCTTCCCAACGCTGTCAGACGTCAACCTTTTTTTTTCTCGAAAAAAGCAGCGGTCATTCTGAGGCTGTCGACACTGCCATTGAGCGTGTCTAGTGTTGCCACTGGTGATGGCCACATCTGCTTTCTCTGATCCTCGTATGTCGGGCAGTTTTGCAGCAGATGTTCAGCGGTCATTTTCCCAGTACCACACATGCATTCGTCAGTGCCACCTATCTTCAATTTATTGAATAGGTGGTACCTCAGTCTATTGTGGCCAGTGCGAAGTCTGAAGACCACGACCTGCTCTCTTCTGTTCAACTGGTAATAGGCATCGTTTTTTGTGTAGCCAGTATGTTCTGTTTCCCATTTGGTCATGTATCTAGCTCTAATAAGCCTTTTTGACTCTTCGTATGTCATACTAGTAGTCTTGCACCTTCTTTTGCCAGTCTGTCTGCCTCCTCATTGTCTTGGATGTTACAGAGGGATGGAACCCACTGTACCACTACTATTTTTGGTGCGGCCTGCTGGCATAGTTGACAGAGTACTGCTCTTAAATCATTGTGTTCAGTATTTTTCTGGCTTTTTAGTGCTGTGACTACGGCAGGACTATATGGCTTTCATTCCTTTTACCTCTCACCATCTCTTCTACTGCAGCCATCAGTGCCTCTGCTCTGAAGTTGCTTGTGTATTTTCCAGTTGCCACTGATAGTGTTATTTTTCTGCCATTTTGTAGGCTCAGGAATACCCCTGCCCCTCCTTTCTGTGTTGTGTTTGTTACAGAACCGTCTGTATATGCATGAGTCCAGTCCATACTTGGGTAGTTTTTGTTCAACCTTGGTATGTCGTTTAGTCGATATGTTATGAATTTTTAAAGTAATTACCATACCGGTCCACACACACACACGCCATTGTCGGACATGATGTTGTATACTGTAGATTAAAAAAATCAAACGTCTTCTCCCAAAACCAGGTACGCACAACGGCTTGCACCTCCTCGTCAGAAGTGTTAACCACACACTTTCCTAAGCCCAAGCAGGTTATGGATAATGTGATAGACTCGCCCAATCGAAATCATAAGGATTTTGACGATATCTTCTGCTTGACACTGCGATTGACACGGATCAGCTCGTCACGCGAGCAAGCTTGGTGCTGTGCATCCTCAGCTGTGATCGGTCGTCCGCTGTAAGCTTGGGGCTGTGCATCCACAGCTGTGATCGGTCATCCGCTGTGAGTTTGGGGCTTTGCATCCACAGCTGTGATCGGTCGTCCGCTGTGAGCTTGGGGCTGTACATCCATAGCTGTGATCGATTGTCCGCTGTGATCTTGGGGCTGTACATCAACAGCTGTGATCGGTCGTCCGCTGCGAGCCTTGACGTGCAGGTTTGCAGTTGTTGTTTGTCGCCTCTTACAGTCCGTGCCCACCTCCTGACAGTCCTGACATCCCCACAGGCGTAACCATATACTGCAGTCATACTTCGATGCGTGTCGATTGGCACACAACCTTACTCCGTAAGGAATTCAATCATAGCCCATTGCTTCAACCGCATTTCCATGTAGGTCGCCATGCCACTGTCCGCTGTGCACATGCGTCATGTTCCAGGTGCATGCCACTACATGCCCATATAGTCACTAAATTAGAGATTATTGTCACATAGGTGTAACGTGGCTCTGAAGTAAACCATTTCAATTCGCCCTCGTAAAATCAGAAAAAATCATCATGCTATGTCTTGTGCCCAATGGGGATTAGATCGACCCCCTGGACATTCATCTGTCCTTTGAATTTTTCAAAATATTGTATATTTTCACAACCAACTTGTTTAAAAAAAAGCATTCATTGTTATCTAGTACAGAAATATGAGTGAAACACACTGAAATTACAAGTATCGTCGTCCACACAAAAATGAATCGTATATCGCGTTATAAGCTGTATTATACAGAAGCGACATCACTGCATTAGTCTTTATCAACAAATGGCGAAAGGTATGGACACATTTGATGCCTATTACTCGCTGGTTGTGCACATTCCAGCTTTGTTCTATTACAGCCCGCTCTTGATTAACTCACATTTGATTTACTACTTTTGCAATCAACCGGTGAATTGTTGATTTCTCGATTGCAGCCTCATCATGAAACAGAAAACCGCCAACTGTTTTTAATATGCCATCACTACCTGTCTCTAAAGTCGACTTAATTTGTAATTATTTGTAGCTTAATTTAAACAAAATGAGCGAAAAATGGGACTCGATAGGACATACGCTACAGAAGACACAGTTTCGACATAGCCATACCGGCTCTTGCATGAAATCCTCAAAGGAAGTGAAAGAAAGAGGTAAACTAAAAATACATAGATAAGAAAGTGTGAGAAGGAACTAAGATTCAATGATTACATCCGGAGAGAGGTAACAAGAGCAGCCAAGGACCGTTTATGCTGGCGAGATGTTAGCTTAACTTAACTTAACTTAACTAAACTTAAATTAACTTACCGTCTTTATACTGGTTTAGAAGACTACTGAGTCTGTATACAACCAGTTTCCTTTACATTACCTTGCTCTAAAAGCTATGCGCTTCCAATTTATTCTTAAATGCATTAATTGTCTCTGCCTACATTACTTCCTGTGGCAGTGCATTACAAGCATTCACCACTCTCTGACAAAAAAAATATTTCCGAATATCAAATCGGGACCTTTCTTTAGTTAATTTGTAGCTATGCCATCTCCCCTACTCTTGTCGATATATTCCTTGAGGGAATTATGAGTGGTGCACTTGGAGGTCACGTTGGTACTGTCAAGATAGGGGGACGAACGATTACCAACCTTCGTTTTGCAGGTGACATCGACGGGTTGGTAGGCACGGAACTCCAGAAATTGGCCAGAAGGCTCGATGAAACAGCTCTTGACTATGGTATGGCGATAAACGCTTGAAAGACAAAATTAATGACCAACAACGCCAAGGGCTTTAACAGTAGGATAAAAGCTAATGGTCAGGAACTCGAAGTGGTCGACCGTTTTAAATATCTGGGTTCGTTTGTCAGTGCTGAAAGATCAAAATGTGAGGTGTTGACCAGAATAGCACAGACAATAGCGGCGTTTGCACGGCTTAACAAAATCTGGGAAGATAAACGGTTAACTCAATGCACGAAAATCAGATTACTGCGTACATTGGTCCTGTCAATATTCCTCTATGCTTGTGAGAAATGGATAATTACAGCTGACCTGCAGCAGAGGACATTTATCCCCTGTCAACCTCTCCAATTTATATAAAAACTATTTTCTGAAAAGTATCTATAGGCTCTGGGATTTTGGAGCAGTCCTCTTTTTGTGTAGACTGTGCCAAATTACTGATTGAGTGGATTAGCTGCCTCCCTATTCTCATTTATTATTTTTCCTGTCAGTTGTCCGTTCATCAAGAGGAACGACGGACTTTGATTGAAAGTCAATACAATCCACAGGAGACTTGGAGAATTGAATACTGTTTAAACCATCTCAGAAAGAAGTATTTAAAGTTATCTCACACAATACCTAAGCAATTGTTAGCCACACAACTATTTGTGTTGGAGATAGAGTACTAGTAGGAAGGGTAACCAAAAACGTTAATAGATACACGTGGTAAAGGACAACAAAGAAGATGATAATGATTCGCCTTTTTGATCTATGTGAATCATAGTCCTACAACTACATCTGGTCCCCTTACACGCAATACGCATCCGAGCAAAGACAGTGACAGTCCGACAGCAGTTAACTTACGTGATAAGATTGCTAGTCTGCTGAACAAACTTATTTAGTTGCCTTATCCGACGTGTTTGTAAGATCCAAGTGACCCTATTCCATTTAACCTGTCCGCCACTTCGGTGTTATTTTGAGGATACTATACTTTTATTTTAAATCCCATAAAGAGAACTGCTGAAAGAAGCTCTATTTACCATGTTTCATCACATTTGTCTGTAGGAGTATGATTAGTTGGTCATGACAAGCATTGTAAAATAAATAAAGATTGAAATAAAAAGAAGGTTAGTAATTTGTGACACATGAGAGCAGTAACATTCGTTTACCAATACTCCAATCAATACATGGCTTTATCCAGTATTGAATAGACCAGAACTATATTTCATGGACTGGGTAGACCAGAGCAGCTGAAGTAAAAAACAGTGGACTAAGATGAACGGGAAGAACACAGATTGCAAATAGATGCCCAAGTGAAACGCGACACTACATATTTAAAAGTAGTGGACCAAAATGTATGGGAACACTACATATTTAAAAGTAGTAGACTAAAATGTATGGGAACACTACATATTTGAAAGCAGTGGACAAAGATAAACTGATACAACACAGATTAAAATAAGTGGACCAAGATAAACAGGAGCAGCATAAATTGAAATCAAGGAACTAAGATAAACAGGAACAGAACAGATAACAATAAGTGGACCAAGATAAACAGGAATACAACAGATTAAAATAAGTGGACCAAGATAAACAGGAGCAGCATAGATTGAAATCAAGGAACTTAGATAAACAGGAACAGAACATAACAATAAGTGGACCAGGATAAACAGGAGCAGCATAGATTTAAATCAAGGAACTAAGATAAACAGGAACAGAACATAACAATAAGTGGACCAGGATAAACAGGAGCAGCATAGATTGAAATCAAGGAACTTAGATAAACAGATGCTCTCGCCGTAGTCACAGCGCTAAAAAGCCAGAAAAACACTGAGCTTAATGACTTAAGAGCAGCACTCTGCAAACTGTGCCAGCAGTCCGCACCAAAAAGGGTAGTGGTACAGTGGGTTCCGTCACACTGCAACATCCAAGGCAACGAGGAGGCAGACAGACTGGCAAAAGAAGGTGCAAGGCTACCACAAACAGATACCAGTATGACGTACGAAGAGTCAAAACGGCTTATCAAAGCAAGGTACATGACCAAATGGGAAACCGAACATACTGGTTACACCAAAAACGATGCCTATTACCAGTTGAACCGAAGAGAGCAGGTCGTTGTCTTCAGACTTCGCACTGGCCACAACAGACTGAGGTACCACCTATTCAACAAATTGAAGATAGGGTGTACCGACGAATGCCCGTGCGGTACTGGCAAAATGACCACTGAACATCTGCTGCAGAACTGCCCGACCAACGAGGATCAGAGAGAGCAGATGTGGCCATTACCAGTGGAACTGCAAGACAAGCTCTATGGTAGTGGCGAGAGTCTCAGGATGACCGCCGCTTTTTTCGAAAACATAATGGTTACTGTCTGACTGTGTACGCAGAAGAAGAAGAAGAAGAAGATAAACAGGAACAGAACAGATTGCAATCAAGGAACTAAGATAAACAGGAACAGAACAGATTGAAATCAGGGAACTAAGATAAACAGGAACAGAACAGATTAAAATAATTGGACCAAGATAAACAGGAACAGCACAGATTGAAATCAATGAACTAAAATAAATAGGAAACAGCACAGATTACTCACCGAATCAGAGATATATCGGCGGTGTTTGTTTGTCCTTATCATGTGTGAATCTAAAATAGGAGTGCATTAGTTAGTTGCCCATCGCTAGCAATGATGGCGACACCATCAGACGGTTTTGTCTTGATGATGTAACTTGCGGTGTATTTAGATTACAGTGGGAAAGAAACTAAGCTGGTCACTTTCTTGTCCCGAGCTATCTTGGACCAGTAGCAAGACATACATCACGACTACTGGAGGTGACCAGGATGCAGGCATTCTAGTCCCACCTCCATTGAAAACAGGATTCGCTTGATACTTGTGGAATTCGATCGTCCCTCGTTTGCGTTCTTAGCTTTGAGAGGTTAGTCCTCTACCTCTCAGCAACATCACTCACCGTGTGAGTGATGTGACATGCACATTTCGCTGGCTGGGCAGGACCCAATCTCTCCAAGGCGATGTTTTTGTCCTTTATTGGCTTGTGTATATTTCCCAGTCACACCAAGACCGACAGTGTCAGCAAACATAACGCCAATCTCATGAAGTTCAATAGTGTGCACTGGACCGTGGAAATACGACACAGGGTAACCGAAAAACTAGGGGGGGGGGGGGGGGGCTTCAGAAAGTAATGCACCACATCGTTTTTCTCAGGAACTGTTTATTCAAAAGGATTGACATTTCTAGACAATATACATGGATATGTCATGTAATCATCTGTATTATTCTTCATAATTCTCATCAACTTGTACAGTTTTATGCCAGCGTGAAATAAGAGCATGTATTCCTAGCCCGTACCAGATTTCGTCTTGATCATGTAGCCGTTTCTTACAGGCATGAATCACTTCCTCATAATCTTCAAACCTTGTCCCACGGAGTGAATCTTTGAGTGGACCAACCAGACGAAAATTAGAGAGTGCCAAATCGGGACTATAAGGTGGATGGGGTACTACAGTACAAACCAATTTAGTGATTGCTTCCCGTGTTGCCAGACTTGTGTGTGGGTTCGCATTGTCGTGAAGGAGAAGCAGGTCTGCTGGATTCTTGTGCGGCCGAACTCTGTGAAAACGTTGATTGAGTTGTTTAAATGTCTTAATGTAAGCTTGCGAATTGATTGTCTCCCCTCTTCGCATCACATCCACAAGAATCACACCTTTAATGTCCCAAAAGACAGTGATCATGACCTTTCCAGCTGAAGGAGTTGTCTTGAATTTTTTTTACGTCGTGGCGATTCAGGGGATGCCATTCCACGGACTGTCTTTTTTGTCTCAGGTTCAAAATGATGTGCCCAGGTTTCGTCACATATAATGAAATTAGCCAAAAAGTTTTTCACCAACAGCGGTGAAACGCTCCAACAATTAAGAAGAAAAACATTTGCAATCTGTGGTCTTTTGTGAGACTTCGAGGAACCCATCTTGCGCAAACCTTAGAAAATCCGAGAGTTTTTGTAACTGCATTTGCACTACCAATGCTGACTGACATCTGTAAGTTCAGTTTTGCGTAGTGATTTGCCTATCAGCAAGAATGATGCGCTCGGCGCATTTCAACATCTTTGCGTTGGTTCCGTTGACAGAGTCCACTGTGCGGCCGTTCAAGCAGCTATGTATCTCCCCTTCTTGATTATTTGATCCTCTGAACCCAGCGACTAACTGTACTCTTGTCGACTACAAACCTTCCGTACATATCACATAGACGCATGTGAATGTTTACAACCGTTTCCTTTTCTGCAAGAAGAAATTCAATCACAATTCGCTGTTGATAACGCAACTTGCTAATATGCTCCATTTCAACGGTCAAGTGCTGTCGTATTATTTGGCTGATTGCGGTGCACTTTGGTACGCACCATCAACACATGCCACATTAAAAATATTATGCTTCTATTTTAATTTTTTCAACTGAGAAAAATGATGTTGTGCATTATTTTCTCAACGCCCCTCGTACTATTGAAAATAGCCGAAGTCCATGATAGGATAATCGATGGGAAAGACACCACAAAGTGAGCGAACTAACTAATCCAAATGGAAAGTCACAATACGTTTCCATGGACATACATGTAAGTCGTCAAAAAGTGTGAATTCCTGTCAAATACGTGGCCTGTCCCCATCCATAATGGGCTAAAAACACAAGAACAAGACTAGACCGCGGTCCGTTAGACGCCATCTTGGTGCGTATTAGGGAAGATTTAATAGGACATCTTAATATGCTATTATTAATGGTTTTTAAAAGCTGCTAATGAAGGTATCGCGTGTGACCGACAATAGCATGATTGTAAAACAAAGTGCTACAGAAACAGTACCACAATGTTAGAAGATATGGAATTACAAGTAAATAAAATACAAATTGTACACGCTATTTAGATCAAAAAAGAACATCAGGGTATATAAAAGGCTACAGAAATTATAAACAGTTTTTAGTTTAGTTGTCTTTCCATTTGTGCCATTGAGCGACGTGGGGAGCTTAAGTCGTCTATCCTGCGCCAAATGCGTTGCATCGGTCAATGTGAGCTCTTGTCGCTGCACAATGACTCTAATGTTATCTATCCACCTGCCTCGCGGTCGTCACCTTGCCCTGTAGCCATATCTTCCAGCATTGTAAGCCATCAGGGGAAGTTCATGAGGGTGCATTCTCACGAGTTGACCAAATCAACATATTTTCTTCCTGGAAATGTATTCAACACAAGCCGTAGTGCCGACAATACTTCGAATGTCGTCGTTCCGCGTTCTGTCTCTTCTGGTAACACCGTTGGCCTTCCTCAAACACTTCATTTCAATTGTCGAAATTCTGCCCTCAAGCGCCCTGTACAGAGACCATGCTTGGCACTGGTAGCACAGAGTCGGCAAAAATATACTGTTTATCAGATGTTGCTTTGTAGCCAAACTAATGCACGGGTTTCTAAACTGTGGTGACAGCTGATAAGTTATCGCCGATGCTTTATGACACACAGTCTCAATTTCCCTGTCGATCACAACGTCTGTCGACTAAAATACTGCCCAAATACATGAACTCATTGACATGTTGAAGAGCAATATCATTTAGACTTATCTTGTGTGGCCCATATGTTCTACTGATCATCATAGATTCTATTTTGTTCTCGCTAATTCGTATATTATGGTTAGCACAGGCAGTCGTAAGGGCGTTCATGTGTTTTTGCAGTTTGTTTTCATCGTTGTACAGCAAGCGCTGAAAATCTGTAAAGAGTAATTCGTGTATTGAGTTATGTTCTGCTTCAGATGTCTGAATTTGACCAGTCTCAAATGCGATTTAGTCCATGTAGATGTTAAACAACAGAGGAGAAAGCACACACCCTTGTCTCACGCCGCTAGTGATTTCAAAAGCATCTGTAACATCATCAGTCGTTCTGACGACGTTTGTACTCGAACGATACAGTGCTCTGATATTCTCAAGAAGCTGGACGTACACCATAATCTTCCAGTCTCTTCCAAAGTTTAATCCTGTCTATCCTATCAAACGCTGGACAGTAGTATCAGCAACAGAAGAAATATGGGAATAATGACATAGATAGTCGCCACATAATAATATATACAACCCTACTAAGTTTATTTGATACTGTGTTCATATCAGCCTTGATTGATCTAATCGACAATGTGTCTGTGTGAGTGTGTGTTTGCTGAGATTACGTTTATACATTAATGTGTTGTTCCTAACGTTAGCTATACTATCGCAATCAATTATTATGTTTCCTTTACGTCTAATTGTAGAATGGATTTATTGTGTCTGAGACATTCCGACTAACTCAGGCCAAATAATGATTTATTGCAGCTCAGCTTGGAATGTTTTATTTCAGTATTGTGTCATCGGATGTTTGTGTATTTTGTTCCACTTATTTTGTCCTTTGTGTGCTGATATCTTTAAACTGCTGTGGTCTTTTCTGGTTGTATTTTTTATTTGCATATCTGCAGCTAGAGACGCTACGATAGTTGGATGTTATTGATTTGCATGTCATTCGATCTCTCTGTGTCACGATGAGGTATTTCGTCGGTTCGTGTCCTTGTCGAGCCAACATATAAGTCCCTATTCAAAAATCATATCTCTAAATGTTCCATCAAGACAGTTCAGTATCTGAAATCCTCTTTATTTGGAATAACATGTTTTTATTAGGGAGTATTTAAAGGATTATATTATCAACTGTCGTGGGATTTGTTAGTGTCTGAAATTCTGCTTTGCTCGTTCCAACGTTAGGTAAAGTGTTATTCCTTATAATTTAACATTCAATTAAAAAAAAACCCACTTATGTCGAGATCTATGGGCGTCTGAGAGGTCGTGTGGTCATGTAGTAATTTTCTGTAGGTAAGTCGGCTCCATGAGAGGAGCAATGCGACAAAATAAACCTTCCAGTCCAATTAAGGGATGTACTGTATGGCAGCGAGAGCAGCTTGAAATGGACGTCCAAGTTTATCAGGAAATTAAATTCAATTATTCAAGAGCCAACGGCGAATAAGAAGAGCCGGCGACACATAGCTTACAAAATCAGCGATTTGCAGAAACCAGCAGTATCCTGATCATTTGCACGTTTAATTTTAGACGGAAAACATTTGGGTCTGCTGGACTGGAGTGATCTCTCCGTTCTTAGTAAGGTAACATAAAATAACTTGATTCGAGAAGCAGTTCATTTTCCATAACGTATTTGAACCTATGTTTTTATTGGGTTCTCGTTAATTAACATGATCTCGTTCATCTTAGTAAAGCCTCAATTTAAAACAAAGAGTCAGTTGGAGCATCATTAAATGAATATTATAATACATTGATTGATTGTTGTAATACATGATTATTTGCCAAATTGGGGAGAAATCGTTCAGATCACATTTTATATAAACACTTAGTTGCCCATCGCAAGCGATGATGGCGACATCCCCAGAAGGTTTTGTCTGCATTCTATTATAGTGAGAAAGAAACTGCGCTGGTCCTCATCCCCACTCTCTGGTCCCGAGCTACCTTGAACAAGTGGTAAGACATAAGTCAAGACGCCTGGAGGTAACTCACGATACAGGCACTCTGGTCCCACGTCCCCTGAGACCAGGAGTCGCTTAAAACCTGCGGGATTCGATCGCCGGCCGTTTCTGTTCATCGCTTTAAGAGACTAGTGCCTAACTCTCGACAACATCACTTACCATGTCAGTGATGTGTTATGGACATGTTGCTTACCGGACAGGGCTCAATCTCACCAAGACGATGTGTTTGTCCATTATTGGCCTGTGTACATTTTCCAGCCACATAAAAACCACTGTGAGCAAACGGGACGCCAATTTCATGAAGCTTATCCTTGTGCACTATAACCGTGGCAATACGACATAGGGTAACCATAATACTATTGCAGCTAGACGAAAACCATGCAAGGATAATTGAAGGGAAAGACACCACAACGTGGTCGATCTACTATTCCAAATGGAAAACCACATCGCGTTTCCGTGCACACAAGTGTAAGTCGTCAACTCAGTGGTCTTGAGGTAAGGTGTCCGTCTCGGGTGTTGGAGATCGCGGGTTCGAATCACGGTGAATACCTGGATTTTTTTCGCGTGGATCCTTGGTAAAAATGCCCCTGATCACTGGGTAGTGAGATCGAACTTCCGTGTTCAGTGTCGAGCACTTTAACAAACGAAAAGAGTAGTCTTATCGGCCGCTGCCAGGACAAAGTTAAAAATCTAGCCAACTTATTTGTACCTTTCCCCAGGTGGTATGTTAAGAGCTATAAATGCGCCTAACTGGCTGCGGTTCTACTTAGCTCTAATGTTTGAGTCTATTAAGATGGACTCGCACATCAGTTAAACCACCCACCAAGAAACTGATTGTATTCATAATCTGTAGAGATGTCTAACGTAGTATTAATATGTCAAGTTATTTTAAGTATTTAAATGTGAATTCCAGTCAAATCCGTGGCCAAATGTAAATAGCATGGTATCAATGATTGTAAATCGTAAACATGATATGATTATATTGTGGTCTTATCGTAAATTGACTTGATTGAATTGTGGCCCCATTGTGAATTGATTTGGTTGTACTGTTGTCCGATCGTAAAGTGATTTTATAGTTTATGGTCCACTGTAGCTGGTTAGAACATATTTTGACCATTGTACAAAATTGAGTACTAATGTGGTCTGTGTCTAAGTGATTATATTATATTGTTGAATAGTAATGTGGTTCATGTCTAAGTGATTATATTATATTGTTATTTATCGTAAAGTGATTCGATGTATTTTGGACCATCTTAAATTTAGTTCCTGAACTATTTTACAGAGCAATCAGACGCTCATTGAAGCCATCCACGTGTGCAGTCAGAATCACAGTCTTTTGATCCATTGTTATGATCAGGTCTCAAACGACAAAGTAATCCGACAAATGGACCCCGGAGGCGCTTCGAATATGCTAAAGTGTAACTTTTTGTCCGTTTTTGGACACATCCCGTCTTACCAAGGACGTCCCCCTTCCACAAACAGGCCATGGACATTTAAGAAAGGAAACACGCCTCTTCCTCATTGTCTAGACCACGCGGCCTTCCACGCACTACCTTGTTAGGTCAAACCGGAAAGACAATCCTCATTACTTGGAGGCTGGAACTCAGCCACTCATCGTGTACATGAGTGCTTGACTGTGGCGGACCGTTGTCATCCAAACAGTAAAGCGATGTAATGGAATGCATTATTTGAACAGTAATCTCATTTATCAAAAAGCAACAGTCAGACTGACATAAAGTTGGACCGACAAAAGAGGCCAACACACGCACAACTATATATTAAAGAGCATCAATTTTAAATACCGAGAGCAGGGCAAGAGCAAACTATTACTGTGGCTTACGTTCTACCCTGCACTACTTTTTGAAAATATTTTCACATATTACATAGGTACGCCTGGTCGAATGGTTTCGCGGCCTGCCTGCTAGCGAGTAGGACGGCGGATTGAATCTTCGGTAAGGCATTTAGCTGTTTTTCTGTTGGGGGTGAAATAAACACCATTAGTCACCACACGACGCGGTGACAGCAGTGGTAAAGCGGCATGTAGTCCTCAGCCTAAAAGAAAACCTTCGACTAACCCAGCAATAGAAATCAAACCGTATCACAGGGGACGGCGTGGCCTAGTGGTTAAGTGGCACGGCTCACAAACTGAAGGTGCTGGTTTCGATCCCCATCAAAGCACCCGCCGTTATCCCGGGGAAGTAAACCCTTAGAAAAATGCAGGACGAAGCAGACCCTTACATAAAATGCATGCTGAAGTCGGATGCATTGGGCCGACAGGCGCAATATAAAAACCAGGGTGCAACGCACACCGCCTTGGAGAAAAGAGAAATAAGGCCAAAGCAAAAAACAAAACAAAACAGAAAAACAAAAAAAAACAAAAACAGAAAAAAACAAAAAAAAACAAACCGTATGACAGTATATTCACATAAAATAAAGTCGTATGACAATATATTTTCATAAAATAAAGTCTAAAATCCTAATAATTTTTTCTACCGATATCATTTTTGTGTGTACAATGAGGTCATTGTTATTTTCGAAAACGAAAGTAAATTGGATGAAAAGGTGTTGGAGGGCGTGAGAGGAGTGGGGGGGGGGGGGGGGGGAGGGTGGTCGATGATTTTATAACACTGGAGTAAAAGTAATCAGAGATCTGCTGATAGGTAATTAAATCAGCATTGCATGCAAATCTTGTTAGTGGATTACTTTTCCCGGATCAAGGGAAGGGGGATTATCAAGTATAATCACGAGAGAATAAGGCGAGATTGAGCAAGGGAAAACTCATGGTGTAGGGGCCAACAGATACACCCACACATCCATACACTGGCCAATACGTTCACTCTACAAACAGATACACCCACACATTCATACACTGGCCAATACGTTCACTCTACAAACAGATACACCCACATATCCATACACTGGCTAATACGCTCAATCTACAAACAGATACACCCACACATCCATACACTGGCTAATACGCTCAATCTACAAACAGATACACCCACACATCCATACACTGGCCAATACGTTCACTCTACAAACAGATACACCCACACATCCATACACTGGCTAATACGCTCAATTACAAACAGAGACACACAAGCACCCAGACACTGAACAATATGTCCTGATATAATCTAAAAGGCTGCAGTCTGGGGTTGAAAGGTTGGAAGGGGTTGGAAGAATAGGACCTCTGTAACCTTCAAAGCATGTGATAAGAGGGTTGTGCATAGGGTTTGTAACCTCATGTAAAACCATTAATTTTGAAACCGCTACTGCAAATAATTGGATACAGGCTTCCTATAAAGTGACCAGTTGTAGTAGTGCTCCTTTGCTTCACTTGGTGCGAAAAAATGAATCACTACATTGTGCATATTCAAATATACGACACAGAAGGGTTGTGTATGGCACTACTGACTAAATTATATGATTGTTGTTGGTCAAAGCTATTCCTGTTGAGATCTTGGCTCCTGATAGATTTTCTCTGGTAGCTGATTGTAGTGGATCTTCTTATATCCAGAGGTTTGCTGAAAAACTGAGCGTCGCTCCTCGTAGCTGTTATGGAATGTTGCACTTCTCAGGAGGTTTACCACGACGTATATCACAGTGACTGTCCCCACTTCGTTGGTTAAGTTGCTGTATTGTATCTTGCTACTAAGAGCACATCATGGACGTGTGACGGGGTCTTGACCGATACGTTGTACATGCACCTACTGCATAACATAACTGATAGATCTAGGTCGTATTAAAACCAAAAAACAAAAAACAAAAAACAAAGAACAAAAAAATACAAGGGAGACCACCACAAACAAGAGCTCATAACTCGTACATATATTGCTCAAAATAAATCAGGGTCTACAAAATCTCACCATATCAACAATTAATTATTTTGAATAGTTTTAAAATTTGTAACAATAACTTTTTCCCCGCAAGTCAAATGAACAACATAAAAGAATGGACCAATCTCCGAACAGAGGAGGTTCAGGCTACGGCCGCTGACAGAGAATGGTGGAGTGGGGTTGTGTGGGTGACTTCATGGGTGCCCCAACCACCTCACAGTTTATGTAATGACCTGACCTGACCTGAATCCAAATGAAAAATTGTGCATTATTTTGAGTAATTTAATTTGGAAAACTCCCCTCAAGAAGAATTTTGCAGCGTCGACCCGATGGCTGAATTGTAACAAATAAAGTGAGAATAAAAAGGGAAACCACCGTTGGTTAATAGCAGTCAAATCTTCTTGTCATTTACGGTAGGCTATGGGCCCATGCACGATATATAGTCAGTCACATTTTAAGCCTCAGCTCAGATGTTTGCGCTACAGTACGGTTGTCCGTGACTTAAGGTAAAGGTAGTCTCACATCACTGCTGTCGGCGAGGAAGTATTAGTCTGTTCATTGTGCTAGCTTTATTAAGTGGTATAGCTAGTTCCTTTCTACAATGTCTTTCTTTAGCAAAAGTAAGTCAAGTATATATTTACAGCTTGGTCGACTGGAGCATATCAGTATCACGTGTTCAAACTCTTTACTTATTCAGTTAGACGTGAGAATTCTACCGCTCTGCCACTCAGATGCTCTGTCCCATGCATGTGACCGTCAAATTGGGATACTAATAAACATAGTTAATTTAATGAATAGGTTATTTGTCTGGATGCCAATATATTTGTCATAAAAATTAAATACACTTTTAGCCATTCGTATTCTCTTCGTCCCTTCCCTCGCACATCTACCATCACTTGTAATTATCTGTATATATTTATTTATATATATATATATATATATATATATATATATATATATATATATATATATATATATATATATATTATCTATATATTTGATGTGTACTCGCCCCGACCCTGTTCAGCATGATGTTCGCGACCACGATGATAAACGACTTCAAATCACTGGAGCTTAGCCTGCCCATAAAGTACTGCACGGATTGCAAACTACTCAATCCCATAAGAATGAAGGCCAAAACCAAAGTGGCTGGCGACATAATTAGGGAATTTGTATTTGCAGACGACTGCGCTCTGATCAGCAACTCGGAACTGAACATGTAGGTTGGAATGAACCGGTTCACGGCCGCATGTGAAAACTTTGGCCTAACCATAAATGCCAAGAAAACAGAGGTCATGTACCAACCAGCACCAGGCTTGCCCTACACAAAATCAGAGCCAACAGTCAGCGGGCAGATGCTGAATGTCGTAGACAAATTCACCTATTTGGGCAGCACGTAGTCGAGATCTGTCAGCCTTGACGATGAGGTGGCATGCAGAATAGCAAGGACAATTATACAGCCTTTGTTAGAATGCGCTCAATGGTGTGGGAACGTTGTGGCATCATCGTCAAGACCAAACTCAAAATCTACATTGCCACCATCTTTTCAACCCTACTCTACGCCTGCGAAAGCTGGACTGTATACTCTGGACATGTAAGGAGGGTAAACCACTTCCACACAGGTTGCCTGAAGCGAATATTCCATATCCGATGGCAAGATCGTGTCACTGACATCGATGTTCTCTCGAGAGCTAACATGCCCAGCATCCATGTACTGCTAGAAAAAGCACGACTATGATGGGACCGGACACATAGTCCGTATGTCAGACGAGCGGCTCCCAAAGCAGCTTCTCTACGGCGACCTGAGAGAGTGATGGCCCAAAGAAACGTTTTAAAGACAGTCTGAGAGACTCCCTGAAAAGTTGCAAGATAGACGTCGACACCTGGGAATGTCTTGCGCAAAACATATCTGACTGGAGAAGCGCAGTCAAAGCGGGTATATCTACCAGCGAAGACCACCGTGTTGTAAAAGACCAGAGCAGACGCGAAACCCGGAAATCACGAACAGCGGGAACACCAATGCAGCAGATATTTTCGTGCCCGCATTGGCTTATTCATCCATATGCGCGTCCACAGCCAACATGTAAAACTGTGACAAGGATGGTGTCGGGGGTCCTCATCGATAACGAGGGACAACTATTATATTTTGGCATCCAGGCAAATAACCTATACATTAAGAATGAGACTATTCACGTGTTAGGCAAAGGCCGCCGTCCATCGCAAACGTTGATGGCGTAATTTATTTTGTTAGCAATATTTTTAGTAAGAATTATTTGCGCTACTTTTTATCCTCACTCTCTCGTCTCGAGCCGCCCGATTCCAGTGGCAAGTCAAGAATAAGACGATTTGGAGGTGTCTACGAGATGCAGGGCACTCCGTATCAAGTACCCGTGAAAAAGACGGCGGAGTCCGAAGTCGAACAAACACCACCTGATCACTAGGCCGACGGCTTAACCACTTTGCAACAGAATCCCCAGGTGTTATATACAAGCATATTCAACATTATTATACGATGTAGAAACATGGACTATGAATTAAAAGGTGGAGAACAAAATAGAGATCCTCGAAATGTGGTTATACAGAAGAATGACTCACATTTCCTGGAAAGAGAAACAAACAAATAGCGATGTCCTGACGAGAGTAGGTATTGGTAGAGAACTTTGACAGACATCAAAATTAAGCAAGTCAAATATTTTGTTCATATAAAAAGGCACGATTCTTTATTGAAAACAATACTGTAGAGGACGGTTGAAGGTTGGCGGACAAGAGACAGGCAGTGCTATAGGTGGGACAGCAACATCAAAATATGGACATGTAAATCTGGCAGAGTGTACCATCAAAACAAGAGATAGAGGGTATTGTGAGACAACTGCGGCAAACCTTCGATGCACTTAAAAATTGAATTGAGTTAATTTAAAAGTGGTAGACAGGTTAAAACGTGCCAAAAAGGACTTTGTTGGCGCATCTTTATATTAAAACTAATTTATATGGAAAATCATTTGACAGCAACATAACAAAAGTAACGTAAATTGGAGAGATAAAGTACAAATAGACTGGCCACATAGTCAGAAAGAAAACGGACAACAAAGCCAGGTTACATTTGAAATGGAACCCACCGGGGAAGAGTAGATTGAGTAAGCTAAATAACATCGAACGTAAAATAGGTCAAGAAGAAGCAATATGAGCTGGAATCTCACGTTCAGAGCTTAAGAAGATGTTCCAAAATTAAATCAACGGAAATAATCATTTGAAGTTAATGAAAACTAGGTACATTTAACAAAAATAAATTCAAGTATTAGAACATGATTTACTATTGTGAAATCGTGTATGTGTGCTTAACGACAGCTGTGCGACAACCTGGCACACACCTTAGATTGAACGTAATCTGGGGTAGACAGATACTAACGATATCAAGGTCCCTGTTACTTGCTTTTAGAAAGACCAGTTGAACTCCCACATCCGGTTGGCAGTCGGTGTTCAGTCTGGAATTACAGTTTCTTGTACTCCAGAATAAGATTGATGGAGAAGAAGAGAGAGAGAGAGTGGGAGAGAGAGAATGAATATGAGAGAAAGAGAAAAGAATAGAAAGGGAGAGAGAGAGAGAGAGAGAGAGAGAGAGATGTAAGTAAGTGTATGTATAAAACATAATTATTAGAGAAAACAAGCGAGAACATGAGTGAAGCAGTAAACTAAAATGGTCAGAGTAAAACATAGCAGATAACTATGGCAGATACACGATACTCTCTGATGTTCTGGCAAATGTACGTATAATCAGGCGAATGTATGCACAATGAGTGACACACAAGCTCCGTCTTCACTCCCTTTCTCTGTTTATAAATAACTTATAAATAACTTACAAACACTCACACACACACACACACATACACACATACAACATACATACATATATACATACATATATATTAATTTATATATTTATTTATGCATTAAAGTCATGTAGCTAGAAAAACAGGACGAAAGATATTTGAAGAAGAATTGATTTATGAATCAATGAATGAAAGCAAAGAAGAGCGCAATTATGTTGAGCCTGTGAATAATGAAAGTTTTAGGTGAACAACCTCAGTTTCACATCAGGAAGTCTTGGTATCGAACATACGTTGCTGCTCATTGAAGCTGCAAGAACTTGATCAGTATTCTCCGCTTTGTTTCAGACCGCTGTTATCAGCCGGTAACAGACATATATCAGTGACACATCAATTATTCAACCACATGTTGGTTACCGAACGCATATGAAGAGCTTCATGGTAACGAGATTTTGCCGGAATGTTAATGTTACGACTCTAGGCGAAATAGGATAGAAATAAAACTTGCAAGTCTATCTATTAGAATCTATGTATCCATTGATATTCCTATCATGTATCATCATATACAACACATTATGGACAACATTAGGTCTGGAACATTTCACCGGATTGGAACTTAGTTTTTTTTGCGTTTCATTCGTTTGTTGAAAAACACTACACGTTTCTGAATCTATTCCGCGAATTTAGGTAATGGCGTAGTAAGAAAGTAATGGTAGACTTATTGAAGTGTTAGAGAGTTCTTTGAATTACGTCTCATTAGATTATTCTGAGGTTGGTGAGGTATATGGATTGGTTTGGAGGAATAAGGGGCCGGGGGAGGGGAGTAGCAAGTTTCCGTTACTAAATGCCTACTTTCCTGACTAATAAATAAGCACGAGACTGGAAAATTTGACATGAGACGAGATCTTTAGCTATTTAACCACTCAAACGTTAAATGGAACATCCTAAAGGCATTAGATTACAACAACACTGAGGTAGTTATATACATGAGGTAGATAATAACACTCTCTCATACACATACACACACACACACACAAACACACACACACACAACCACACGCACACACACATATATATATATATTTTTGTTGTTGTTGTTGAAGGAATTCTAACAATTGGTATTTTGTGCGCCCTAAAGAGGATGTTTAGTGGCGGTTGTGCAATGCTTTGCTTCATCAGCGTGTCGCTCATTGCTACAGGGATCACATCGATCCCTCAGCTTGTTAGTCAGGCTGCCATGAAAACACACATATATATATATATAAATGAATTGCTGAGTGACCACAACAGGTCCAAGAAAAAGCTATGCACTATCAACCGGTACATGTTTGTAGCTCGCGGTTGAGAAAGCCGACCTTGTAAAGATAGGTAGAAATGCTTTTATACAATCCAATCCACGAACACATCAATCAATAAAATCTTTTCAACTCATAAAACACAGAGCACTGACAAAAGCTGCTGTCGCTTCTCCACAGGTTAATAATCTATAGATTAATGTATTGACAGAGGTTTTTGCAAAAATATACCAGAATAGGACAAAGTCTAATTATAAGCAGCGTTTTTATTTACCACAGTATCGTGTCATACCGCTTTTAAGATCGATGTATTTATATACATAGACAAAAGTGTGCTTCCTAGTCTGTACCCACACCAACCAATATATTCTCTTTTATTCCGTGCGTGGACTCGTTTCCATTGATTAACCGTAACACTCGGAAGCAGACACCAGCCAGACCCCGATAAGAGAACAAACAGGCCCAATCTGCATTCTAATCTGCCTGGAGATCAGGCATCCTGAATGTGCCAGACGGTTATGCATTGCAGAGAAATACGCGCAGGAAAGAAGAGCGTTCGCTGCGGGCTTGAAGACGATTATATCTTCTTAGTGGCCGTGATTTGTTTCAGCACTTTTAGGAGGTAGCGTCGCCTAGTGATTTGTATTATTTGTTTGTTTTTTGCCTTCTGTAGACGAGACACTGCGTACAATGGTGCGTTTTGGTATTAATATCAGGGCGCAATTAAGTGACTATTAGCCTAGAAGCCCCAACTGGGAGACTGACACAAGTGAAGTAACATTGGAAAGACATTTCTTATCTTGGTCCTTGGTCGATGACTGATACATCATCCTCTGACCATTACACCTGCTGTTGTATTTTCGCACTGCAGTTAACTACATCCACATTGCTCTGGCTAATTCATGTTTATTTTGGTCATTTTTCGACAAGCTATATAAACGCTTTCCCCTAACCTTTCTAATGCATAGCATGGCTGTTGTGCTGACTATATCAAGACATCATCTGAGAACAAAGCCGATACAATTTCAGCGCTAACTTGTTATGATGGTGTGCATATCTTGATGGTTGCCCTTGGGTAAGCAGTGCCTAGTAATTGGCGAGTAAATTCAATGGATTTTCTCAGATATAGTGTGCAAAAGCAGGACAATTAGGTCGTTATTTTTGTGTTATTGTCCACATGTCTTATATTTGGCTTCTTCCTTCCCATTGGTGTTTTGTTGTTACTGTCCAAATAAGGTTTTATATTTGGCTTCTTCCTCCCCATTAGTGTTTTGTTACTGTCCAAATACGGTTTTATATTTGGCTTCTTCCTTCCATGTGTGTTTTGTTACTGTCCAAATAAGGTTTTATATTTAGCTTCTTCCTTCCTATTGGTGATTTTGCTATTGTCCAAATAAGGTTTTATGTTTAACTCCTTTTCTTACCATTGTTTTTTTTTTTTTTTTGTTACTGTCGAATATTACGATTAGGGGTAGAGGCTAAGATGGGCTATCTGCAGTAAAAACCAAATATAAATGAAGATTAATAAAAAAAATAAGTTGCAGAATATTTTAATATAAGTATTATCTCTTATCATATGTTTACTTTTGTCGTTAGATCACATCTATTGATGTATGTCGTTAGATCTAATCTCTTCAGGGAATGTAGCTAGATCTCTTCTGCTCATGATTTAGATGCCACCAGTTCACGTATATAGTCCGATCTAATCTCTTCAGGGAATGTAGCTAGATCTCTTCTGCTCATGATTTAGATGCCACCAGTTC
This sequence comes from Ariolimax columbianus, assembly GCA_036924085.1. Classification (NCBI taxonomy): domain Eukaryota; kingdom Metazoa; phylum Mollusca; class Gastropoda; order Stylommatophora; family Arionidae; genus Ariolimax; species Ariolimax columbianus. The sequence continues at coordinate 62,683,216 of JAVGWX010000007.1, read as the reverse complement.
ACGTATGTCGTTAAACGTCGCTGGGGAAGTGCGAATATTTTTCGAGAACCATTTGTGGGGCCATTCATATTTTCAGAATATGCTTATTTTGTTCTTCTTTAAAACCTAAAACCAATGTTTTCATTTTTTCTGTCATGCTATTGCAACATATTGCATGTTGTAATAGGTTCAAGCGACTGGTAAGCTCGGATACACTGTTTTTGTGTATATGACCTAACCGTTTAAATCCCTGTTGTCTATGTATCCTATACACAGCTTGTTCTCACTATCAGTCGGATGTCTTCGCTTTTCATTTAGTCTCACGTAGTCTCTATTGCTAAAGTATAATACTATATTGGACGATTGAAATAATCGCGATCTACAGGACGAGACAAGCAATAGCTGCTATCACGACATCAGACTAAACTAAATGATTAACTTAATCATAAAGAGCCGATCTTGTAAAAGCCTTGACAATCATTAAATGCGCAAGCACATATTCTAAAGCGCCAAAATGTCGGTCAGAAGTTACTCAATCTGGGTGTTCCGAAAGGAATCTATATTGTCCAAACAATATCTTCCTAATGGTTTTGGAATTATGGAAGGGACTAAAATACATAAGCCAGAAATCTGTTTTGTACGTCTTTTGTCACATTAGGAAAGTGATACACAGGAAAAGAAAGATCAACATTGGAGGCAATAAGGAACATGCAGATTGATGCAACAAGAACAAGGGAATTAAGAAAATAACAACATGCCATGCTTTTGATTAATCTTTCTCTTTCACAATGAAACAAAGATTTTAAACGAGTATTCTCATCCGATTCCTTGTCTGTACTTTCAGCTTCTGATGTAGTTATTGTAATGTTCTATTTTAGGGTTGGTATTTTTCTCAATATGTCTTCCAACTGCTCTCCCTCAGTCTTTCAACTATATTCTACCCCCACCTTCATGGTGTGGCCCTTCAGTTGCATTTTGGTTGGGCTAGCTTCTGAGGGCGCACAAACCTAGCATAGGTACATACAGACGCACACATGCACCCAAGCGACTGGTTTATGCGTCCTGATATCGCCCAATGGACTACGGTCTAGGGTGGAAAATGGCGCGCCTCCGCCAGTAGAAACTAGTGAGGCAAACATCTAAGCAACAACATATTGTCCACCCTTTAGGTCTCCAAGATGTGTTTGCCCCCTCACGGCCTGCCAACTCTTTTCTACCATGTAGGTCTCTTAGATGTGTTCGCCCCTCACGGTCTCCCAACTCTTTTCTACCCTATAGGTCTCCCAACTCTATTCTTCCCTATACGTCTCCAAGTTGCTCTCCAGCTCACTGTCTCACAGCTATAGTCTACCCTATACGTCTCCAAGCTGCTATCTGCCCTCTTTCTGTCTCATAATTCTATTCTATCTTTTACGTCTTCTAAGCTGCTTCTCCCTCTCCCCATTGTCTATCGACTCTATTCTACCCCCAGGTCTCCCAAGTTGCTCCCCCTTCCCTGCTTCCAATGTCTCCTCTTCCTTCGTGGTGGCGCACCTGTTATATCAGCGTCAGAAAAACATGGGAGTAGAAAAACATGCGAACACAAAAAAAAGGAAATAAAAAAGGATTCGGCCAAACATAAAGCCCAAAACTACAGAATAAATAAAAGTGAATATATTTACCTCTACACCTCACGGTAGAAGAGGAGCGACTAAGTAAGTAAGAATATTATGTTATCAAATTCACATCTATTATACCCACAACGTCTCTCAAGCTGCTCGACCCTCAGTGTATCCCATCTCTATTCTACCCCATATATCTTACAAACTGCTCCTCCTTCAGTGTCTCCCATTTCTATTCTTTCCCATAGATCTCCAAAGCTGCTCTCCCTCAGTGTCTGCGATCTTTATTCTACCCACTATATCTCTCAAGCTGCTCTCCCCTCAGTGTCTCCCCTCTCTATTCTACCCACTAGATCTCCCAAGTTGCTCTCCCCTCACGCTCTCCCAACTCTATTCTACTCCGTAGGTCGCTAACAAGCTGCCCCCCACCCCCATTTGTACAATTCGTCACACTGAGAATGGAGGTTGGATTCAGAAGTACCAGGTACTCTGTCATTCCTGTTGCCTCATGTACATGTCTTCTAAGTGCTCACGCGTCACATGTCTATGCGATTGTGTTACCCTGTTGTTGAAAACTCATAGGAAACATACGTAAAACTGGAAACATAAGTAAAACTGGAAAAATAAGTAAAATTGAAGATCTAGAAAACTACATGTTAAAAAGAGTAGAAAGAGCAGCAGGCAATAAAGAACAATGATCTGCTATGGTATTAGAGCATGGAGAAGTTTCATCAGAGCTTCCTTAATCTTGAGTGAATATGCCGACCACAAACACAACCTATATGTATATTTTAAATGATACGCCCATAAATAGTTTTAGCGACTATATCTTCGATTCGATAACAAAACATTTACAGGTGCATGTTATATCGATTTACGTTTTACTCCTTTGCCACAAGCAAAATGTCAAATTGTGTGTGTATAATGTGTGGTTTTCCTTCTTGAAAATGTCAGGGTAGTGTGGTAGAACGATTTCCTCTGTTCATTCCTATGGCTGGGCTGCATATTTTATGTTTGTGTGTTTTATCTTTCGATTCCGCAAGACTAGAGCTTAGGATGAGACAATAGGTTTATCAGGTGTAGATGGAGAGAAAATACTAACGTCTAGGTGAGGTGAAACATACTGGTCAAGACTCCACCTCATATTCCCGTCGGTTTCTATAGAAACAGGTTGTGTCAAAGCAGTCTGCGCAACAAAGTGGAAATCAAATCTGTAATCTCAATAGGGGTGAGATGACCCCGGTCAATCTTCCCAAGTACGACTCGGCATGTATGAAGAGCCTCTATAACTCACTACCAGTGAATGTCGCAAAGAGTTGGCTCAGCTCTGCATGAATAGCTTCGAAGAACAACATCATCAACAACAGTAACAGGAGCAGCAACAACAACAACAACAACGACAAGTAGACACAACAACAGATGTGATACACATTATGCAGACCACCAAATTAATAATGAATGCTACGAACTTAACAGAATATAACATGTTGTAATCTTCAAGCCTAGCACCGACCACTACAGATAGATATACCATCTTTTCAGTAAATGAAAGACAGAAACTAGCATCAATAGCGTCTCGATATTTACACAATTATTTCCGTCCATCTGATGACGACCTCCTGCTAAAGGGATCAGTTTACAAAAAAACAAACAGAGAATGAACACATGTCCATCACCATCCAACACCATTTCTGGAAAAAATCTAAAGAGACATTAACTTCAGGCCTACAGGTGATTTCTTTATATATATATTAAAAGTTGAAACTTGAATATGCATACCGACGAAGTCGGGTTCGTGCAAACGCAAGACTGCAAAGAGTCATCCAACAATGACCTATTTTTCTACCGCTTTCTTGAGTTCTGACCATGAGACTTCAGTTGTCTTTTCTTCCTTTTACATCTCTTGCATCATGGATTTTATATCAAAGGATGTCAGTATAAAGTCTTGTGTTTCTTCACGAGTGTGTGTCTTATGCACGTACATTTTCTCTTTTTATCCTCCATTTGTACCGGCTATCTATTACAACATTTGTCGAAGTTATGTAGTTCATCATAGGCTCGAATAAAAGTAATGCAATACAATTATGTACTGCGGGTTAGCGAAAAAAAAAGGCGACTCGAAGTTCACAAACGATTATACGTGTCCTCAACTCTCAAGGAACCAAGGTACAATTGAGCGAAACGGTTGATGTTCTTCTCCTTCTTCTTCTTCGTATGGTGTCGAACGTCGAATTGAATTTGTTGAAAGAAAGTAGCGGCTATAGAGCTTGTATAGTGTTGACACCGGTGATGGCCACATGTGCTTTCTCGTGTCCTTGTATGTCCGACAATTTTGCAGCAGATGTTCAAGGGTAATTTTCCAGTACCATAGGTGCATTCGTCAGTTGTACCTATATTAAATTTATTGAATAGATGGTACATCAGTCTGTTGTAGCCTATACGGAGTCTGAATACTACTACCTGCTCGCTTCTGTTAAACTGGTAATAAGCAGAATTTATGCTCGAAAACAGCAGGTTACAAGCATCACCTGGTATCAAGGAAAGTAAAATCGGCGCCTAGTTTTACCGGAGACTGACAATAAATTCAAAAGTTCCGTGTACACGCTGTGCACGTACAAGAACTCTTGGTATTTGAACATCGAAAAAGCAATCTGTTAACGGATATCCGGGCAAACATGAAAAAGGTAACGAAACTCCTACCAAATAATAGTCTACATGAAGTCTGAAAAATGAGTCGATTCATCCATACTGTTTAAACGCAACAGTCAAATCACCTGTTTGTCTATGTCTGCACAGATAGTTGTAAGTAAGAAAAACAAAGGATCTCTACACCCACAGGGTTAGAAGAAGAGCGACTAAGAAAAAAGAATCTCGCTATCTGTCTTATATATATATACATGTATATATATATATATATATATATTTATATATATATATATATATATATATATATATATATATATATAGATAGATAGATAGATAGATAGATAGATAGATAGATAGATATACATATATATAGATAGATAGAGTGAGAGAGATATATAGATAGAGTGAGAGAGATAAAGAGAGAGAGAGAGAGCGTGTGAGAGAAAGAGACAGAGAAAGATAGTGTAGGAGAAATGATAGTCGATTATGAGAGATAAGGGATTATGAACCAACACGAAAGGTATGAGTAAACGGAGTTGTACACTAAGAACATTTTCCTACACTAGCACATACCGTTCAGAGAGGCGGGAGAAGGAGACGGGATAGTCCCATTTCAAAGCCTTTTTGGAATACAATAAACCAGACTCCAGTGGCTGGCATTTCCACATAGCCGAAATAATAAGAAAAGATGGGAAACAGGTGGTATTGAAGAAATAATGAGCTACATTGTAAAGGAAATAATGATAGACTATAATTCCTTGATCCTCAGACGTCATTGATTGCAAGACAAATCATCGATTTAATGTTGTAAATTCAGACACATTGCTTTACTTATCTGTTCAGATTGGTATTGAAAGGGACGTTAAGAGATGACGTTTCCTCTCTTGGGTCAAGTGTAATGCTGTTGCAATTTTAAGCCCGTATATTTTGGTAGGATTTGTTACATTCTCTATCCATATGCAATGTGATCTTCCACGTGCCACGTGTTAGTTGATTGAGGTTAACATTTGATGAGAACCAATAGCCATTTGTTATTTTTATTTTGCTGCATATTCGACAGTGTTCATAATGCTTTTTCTCTCACCCTTTATCATTCTATCTTTCATGGTTACATTAATGAAATTTCTGACGTATTTTATTTAACATTTCTTACAATGTCATTTTGCTGTCCTTGTGAATTGAATAGACTAAACGATCTGGGAGAAGAAAATGCTCACTGTTAAAACAAAAACTCTTGTTTACCACGCTTGTGTTCCCAGCACCCTTCATTATGGCAGGGTAAAATGGTCTACTTACACGCATCAGGAAAGGTGGCTAAACAGTTTTATCATGTGGTACCTGTACATAATCTTGTTGCAGAGGCACTGTCACGATTTATTTATGCTTGGGCTTCGAAGGCTCCCTTGGCTCGGACACACTAGAAGGATGAATGATGGAAAAATACCAAAAGATTTTCTCTATGTGAAATTGCAGTTGTTGAAAAGCTCCCAGGGCCTACATCAGCACAAGGATGTATCAGGGCTGGATTTGAATAATGCTGCCATTAATTGTAAAACATTGGAGCAAGACGCCGGGGATCGTGTTGCGTGGAGAGGCTGGAATAAAAACTGAACACAGACAAAGATGATACTGGTTGCAGATAGGCTAAGGACTCAGCGTTTAAGAAGACATACCTCACCATGGGATGCCGCAAACGGTCCTGATTTTCCTTGCAGACACTGTGGAAGAAGTATCTCTGCTCGAATTGGTCTTGCGAGTCCCATTCGTTATCGTCATGGCCTGTTGTAAAATTATTTTTTGTCAAAGCCCAGCTTACTATCGTCTAACATGACGTAAAAAGCCAATGATGATGAAGTGGATAAAGGCATTGTCTGGACTCTACTAATACACAGTTGGTAAGACTGTTTTGAGAATCATTTGCACTTTTGTTCTCAATCACTCTGAGAGTTGTGTATGAGATTAGTTACTTCATCATAAAGTAACAAAATCTAACAGAAACTACGATTACAAAAACCCAAACAGGCTTTACTCTAGACAGCCTGAAAGGACTCAAACTCTGGGACTCGTGCTCCTTTTGTAAAGAAAAATACAAGGATGAAGAATAGCGTGTCAGCGAATCCACCTTGCTAGATCAAGCTCAATTTCACTAGACCAACAAAACAAAAAAATAAATAAAAACAAATAAAAACAAAAAACAAAAAAAAGAAACAAAACAAACAAAAACTAGCTGTTACCGGTTTGACCTGCGTCAGCTAAGCAAATATAACCCAGACTCGGAGAAGTGTCAGATCGATGCAAAGTGAATGTCAAATGCAGGCAGAAAAACAGTCATGTCGATTTACTATAAAAGTCAAGTTGATGTGAAATTAAAACCAAGTTGGTGTTCAATAAAACTAAGGTCGATGACGATTTCAAGTCTCGCTGGTGCCAAATAAAACTCAGCAAATAATATGCAAAAAAGATTGTGAACGGACTAAGACACGCGGAGAGCACTGCAACACTCACGTTACAGATGTGGCTACGAGAATGATTGAATGGAAAGATGGAAAATAATGCGAGATATGGAAAGTGAAGGTTATCTATACCTGTGTAGATATCGGAGATCAAACATTAGGGTTACAACACCCTTCTAAGAACGCAGTGAAAGATCACTGAATAATGTTGTGCATGGGACAAGCAGCTTCATCATAAAATCCAAATTTATCAGGATCAGTTATCGTACTTATCCAAATAAAAAGAGACTTAACCTCGTTTGCTATCCCATCAAACTTCCCGCATGGGGTTGGGTCATAAACTTTAGCTGGATTAATGGGAAGTACATGGTCTACCATTCTTGTATGTAAGGTAGTCATGGGCATACAATGCTAAGAGACAGTGTGAATCATGTAATTTACTTCTTGACTGAATAGGACTTCTCTATAGTCGGGTGAAGCATACTGATCAAGACCCTATTTCTATCCCACGTCTGGCTACTGAAAACAGGCTGTCACAACAGTTTGTACAGCGAGGTGGGGATCGTTAATAGGATCCTCATAATGTTCAGCTTTCCGAGGAGCCTCTCATTGGACTAAAGTCAGGAGTAAAATGTTCACCTTCTCAAGTAACTGGACAGAGTCAGTGTAAACCACCTCCAAAGAAACGTCGCCAAGAATTGAAATTAACTGAGCACCAGTTGCTTCCATCAACAACAACAACAATCACAACAACAACATCAACAACAGCAGCCAAAACTCACAGAATGATTAAATATGAGCTTCCTGTCAAGGAATAGTTGTGATACTGGCCTTATGCCGTATTAAGCAGCAAACAATTGGACAATAAGAGTAAAGATGGTCCCATAGTAGTTATTGTCATTGGGGATGGAATCTTACTGACATTAGTTACGAGAAGCTTCAGCGCTTTTGAGGAAAGAATGACTCATTCCACGGTTTCCATAACGTAAACAAAGTCAAGTACTGAGATACATCAGTGTGGCCTAGAGCTGCCTGCAAGTGAGAAACAGCCTGTCAATATTGCTGCCAGAGACAAAGGTTCCCCCTATGGTGTACACCCTTTGTACCACGTTGACGCTTAAGATTAAAGACATGATAAACATGAAACAAGCCGAAATGTCTTCTGTACCTGGACTAACACTTCTACTGTAGAAGACTTTACAATTCCATTGCATTGTTTTCTGGTCATTCAAATAGGTCGAAATGCTCCAGAACCAGGAGTAACAATCACCAGCTGGGTTTGAAGAACGGCTTTGTAAATTGTTCTAAAAGTTTGATTCTGGGAATCATCATCATCATCTTATATCCCCTTGTGCCGTTAGACGACGTGGGGAATTGCAGTTTTTTGTCGTGTGCCATCTTTTTCGCCGATGTTGTTGTCATTCCGTGTTTCTTTCAGTGTTTCACTGACACCATCTATCCATCTTTTACGTAGTCTGCCTATTGCTCTACAATCCTTATGTCTGGTATTGTAGATACGACCAGCAGGTAACTTTGGTTGTATTCTTGTCTGGGGTCCGAACCATTTTATTTTCTGCCTTTCTATGTATTCCATGCACGGTGTTGCACCAACCGTCTGTCTGATTATCTCGTTTCTTAATCTGTCCAGCCTTGTGACCCCGACAGCCGTTCTCAAAAACCTCATTTCACATAACATGATTTTTCTTTCTTGTACCTTAGTGAGAGTCCATGTCTGACACTGGTAGCAGAAAGTTGGTATAAAAATGCTATTTATCAGCTGTCTATTTGTCTTCATTGGAATGCATTTCTGCCTTAGTAATGGTGAGATCTGAGAGGAAACCGAAATTAGCTTTCTGTGTTCTTGAATACACTCTTTATCTAGCCTTCCATCTTGTGTGTAACCGCTGCCCAAGTATTTCTTCTTCTTCTTCTGCGTACACAGTCAGACAGTAACCATTATTTTTTCGAAAAAAGCGGCGGTCATCCTGAGACTCTCGCCACTACCATAGAGCTTGTCTTGCAGTTCCACTGGCAATGGCCACATCTGCTCTCTCTGATCCCCGTATGTCGGGCAGTTCTGCAGCAGATGTTCAGTGGTCATTTTACCAGTACCGCACGGGCATTCGTCGGTACACCCTATCTTCAATTTGTTGAATAGGTGGTACCTCAGTCTATTGTGGCCAGTGCGAAGTCTGAAGACAACGACCTGCTCTCTTCGGTTCAACTGGTAATAGGCATCGTTTTTGGTGTAACCAGTATGTTCGGTTTCCCATTTGGTCATGTACCTGGCTTTGATAAGCCGTTTTGACTCTTCGTACGTCATACTGGTATCTGTTTGTGGTAGCCTTGCACCTTCTTTTGCCAGTCTGTCTGCCTCTTCGTTGCCTTGGATGTTGCAGTGTGACGGAACCCACTGTACCACTACCCTTTTTGGTGCGGACAGCTGGCACAGTTTGCAGAGTGCTGCTCTTAAGTCATTAAGCTCAGTGTTTTTCTGGCTTTTTAGCGCTGTGACTACGGCGAGAGCATCTGTCAGCAAGACTATGTGGCTCTCATTTTCACTGTGTGTTGCCATTTCTTTGAATTTGAATTCACTTATTTGTTCTGTACTGTGTATATTTAGTGTTTTCTCTATTCTTATTCTCTATTCATTGCCTCAGTCTTTGCTGTACTAATCCTCATATTATATCTATTGGATGCATTGTTAAGAGCAGTCAGATGTTCTTGGAGATTTTGTTCATCTGAATGAAAGAGACTAATCATCTGCAAAAAGGAGCTAGTTCATTGTGGTGGTTTCTGATTTTTTATTTGATAAATGTATACAATGAACCAAAGTGGTGATAGTACACATCCCTGTCTTACCCCTGTCTGAACTGCAGACTCCTAAGTGAGTTCGATTGGTGTTCTCCCAGTACTTTTGCTGATTTTATATATTGCTATTATATTTAAAATAATTAGCCAGGCACTTAATAGCTTTCCAAGATTTTCCATAGTCTGTTTCTATCAACTCGGTCAAAAGCTTTTTTCTGGTCTACAAGTTTCAGGTAATAACGGAGTGAATATCTAGTATTTTTTAACGTGTAGCAGCAGAAAGGAAAAAGCATCATTGCCACGTTTATGCCACAGTCTCGCTCCTACCTCACAAGGTCTTGTGGATAGAGTACCGAATATTTGGTTTGATGTTTTTAATTTCATACGAGAGCAAGTCAGTAAACATATCACAAACGGCTGTAGAAAATATTTAATAAAATAAATGAGATACGAACTTGAAAATCATTTATTATTTTCCTTTTTTCTCAACGTAAATTCCACCAAGATTGATACACTTATCCCCTAGCTTTATCAGTACATCAAAACATACAACATAGGCGTCATTGGTCTCAAGCTTTATCAGTGCATCAAAATATACACCATAGGTGTCATTTGGTGTCAAGCTTTATCAGTGAATAAAAACATACAACATAGGCGTCATTGGTCCCCATGCTTTACCACTGCATCACAACTTACAACATAGGCGTCATTGGTCTGCTGTATCAGCCACATTAGCATTTCACGTTCAACCTCTTCGACATTTACGAAACGTTTCTCCCCAAGGTGGCCTTTTAGTACACCAAACAGGTGGAAATTGCTCGGAGCTGTAAGGTGGATATTCAATAAGATTCCACTCACTAGTTCAATGCTCATGTGCGTTAGTCGAGCCGCATGCGGTCTGACGTTGAAATGACTCAGAAGTACTCGTCCAGTCGACAGGTCTAGACATTATCTTCGAATTGGGCTCCTACGCATCAATAGAACTTCATAGTACATTATATCGTTGTCATTGTCACATTTCTTCTGAAAATTAGTTAACAGCACTCCGTGAGAATCCCACTTTCCGAAAATTCAATCGACGATGCATTATGTTGTAAGCTAAACCTTGCGAACACTCTATTGCAGCTTCTGCACTGTCTCTCGTTAATCGCCTGTCAGCTCTAATCATATCCTTACTGGTGCACACACGCTTCTATTGCAGTCTTAACAGGACGACCAGATCGTGTTTCATCAGCCATTTATGAGCGACCTTTAGAACATATATTGACCCAGTTATACACGGCTTTAGAAGACGGACACTTCTCACCGTAAACAGCTAGCACTTACTTATGAAAATGCTTTACAGGCAAATTTTATTATGCCACCCCCTTCCCGCTCCTCCCCACAAAAAACAAAACAAAAAACCCAACAAAAACGCACAACAGAACAGTGCACTTTCATTGTGTACTCTGTGAGCACGGACATGATTTTGTTAATGAGCTGCGCACGTGTATGCGACATATTAACGTCTACTACCTAAAGTAATCACCGCATACATGGATGTTGTTGCTACCTGATGACACCTTCGGAAACTACCAACTACTTGGCTCAGTTATCCACATCAGTTTGTGACCTACTTACTCCCTTACTCCCATGTATAAAAATCAAGGTAGTTCAATAGCAAATGCTATTGTTGGGGATGAAGTGTCATAACATTTATTTCAAAAGGTGTCAGCTTTAATTAAATGGCATTACCATCTCCATTCCTCGCTGCCTTACTTTCTGTAAGTCTCGGAGTTAGAAATATGTGTGTACTTTGGTGGAGTAGTGGAAGGGTGAAGGTGGCCAATGTACTTATATACTAGATAATGCTATTTGAGATGACACGTTGAAAACATTGTTATACGATGTTTGAGAGTCATTAGAATCCTTCCTCACAGTCTTGTATTCTCGAAGATTAACAGCCAGAACCCCAACACGGCTTGATTGATGGAACCGCGCCGCCAACAGGAAATAAGCCCTGCCAGTTTTCCATGAAAGACTATCACTCTAGTCCCTTTTCTGCACGAACGCTTAATTAATATATTGACAATACAAACGACAAGTGGAAATGTCTGTATATGTGTCTGTCTGTATCATCGTTATGCTCCATAACTCTCCATGCCATTCTATGTTTTCTAGTCCGAACATAGTATTTTCTGTCATTTTTCTGTTGCTGTTTTATGTACATATACAGACCAGACTCGGAAATGCAGATTTGGTCAGAAATGCAGTTTGACAGACAAAAGGCTGGTACGTAGACAGTGAATTCACAATTTCTGACTCATTTAAACATTGTTTGCCAGAATAACTATTTGGCAAACCATGAAACGTTATAAATTAGAATACAAAGTAGTGACAACTATCGTAAACGTACGTATTTTTTAAACACTAGAAAAACACATGCACAAACAAAAGAATAGAAAGCGATGTAACACGCCAGAATCGAACAACAGACCTCCTCCAGGTGAAGACTGTGAAAAGCTAAAAGACAAGACACAATGCAGGGTTGTTGGAAAACTGAACCCTTTAAAAGAGGTGTTATCATTTTCATAGAAAATATAATATCCGATAGTTTGTTCTTTTTAGGACTTCTACAGGGGACTTGTTAGGACTTCTACAGGGGACTTGTTAGGACTTCTACAGGGGACTTGGTAGGACTTCTACAGGGGACTTGGTAGGACTTCTACAGGGGACTTGTTAGGACTTCTAGAAGTGCAGGTTCCAGCTCTGGTATGAGATGAATTTATCTAGGAGGAGGATTTCCTGCTTAGCGGGCTAGGCTCGAGCACCTTACTACTCCACTGGGTTGAGACAAGTGCCGCGGAGGGTGATTAACCGACATGCAAGTTCATCTTAAAAGACTTAAACACTAGAGTAAAGTAGACCCGCAGTTAAGTGCCATCTATTCTGCTCTTAACAAACCACCTAACCATGGCCGGTGTTATGCCATTTCGCCTCTTACGGCATGCTCTTTGTTGGGCTGTGGTGCTATTCTTGTTCTTGCCATACACAAAGACCTCGATATAACACTCGGCTTCCCAATAGCTTGTAGCTATAGAATATAGGCGTGATCCAACCCTAACTTTATTAATAATATTACGGATTAATTTCATCAAGAGCTTTCTGAACAGGTTGTTCTCAGAGTTTGAATAGTCAAGTTCCCCTAAACCAGTCTGTAAGGTGTTTGAAAAATAAGTCAAACATTACGGCCGTGCCTCAGATCTCTTGGCACCAAACCAACGACCACAGATGATAACGGAACATATCAACATAGCCACACAGTAACTCGCTAGTTCTAGAAATACATACACTTCATTGGCTTGTCGAACGTATTCAAAGAATAACGTCGGCTTCAGCAAAAATGCCATCAGAGCTGTTCTTGATAGCCTCTTATAATGTCCTGCTCGAGGATTTAATGCTGGGTTAATTTGGGTTCCTTCTGTTTATAGCTTTCCCATCCCCTGTGCTTTAACTTGCAAATTTCCGCTCCATAAGCTTAAGATATTATGTCATTGGTCTGTACACAGGGTGGTAAATATGGCCAGGGCTAACCATCTCTCGAGTTACAACCCGTCAACTTACTATCGTTCCTTGAGTGAATGTTTTTATGTTTGAAGCTCTCGCACTTTGTTCAATTCGGAGTGGGATCTTTCCATATATTTCGCAAGAGACGACTACAGAAAGGTATGCGGGGATGTAGCAACATTACCATGTAAACACCATTGTTCTAAATCCCGAGTATAAATAACTGAATTCCGACTTTCCTAATTGCTAGTTAGGGGAGTCAAATACAGTAATGGATCCATGGTTCAACAAATGGCTATAATCAGGTCTTCCGAAAAGTTAATTAGGGAATCCCCATGCAGTTTGGACATATGCTTCTGACTAGAATCAGGCTTTCCAAAAAGTTTGGTAAGGAGCCAAATGCTATGTTGGATCTATGCTTCAACAAATGGAGAAACGTGGAAAACAAGTTCTGCGATCTTCACTGTCAATGAATTTTCTTTGGTAGCAGGTTGCAGTGGTTCTACATTGCTCCCAGTATGTACCAAAATAGGTGGAAATAGATACTTCCCGCCTTAGTACAATGAAAGGTCGTGGTAATCCCCACCTCGTTGGTCAGACTGCTGTAACACTGTCCACTTCCAAGTGTACGGCTCGAATGTCAGTTTGGGGCCTTGTTCAGTATGTTGCATCTAATCTTGTCACTAGCCTTTGCACTTTTTAAAGTGAATATAATAGTACTTTAAGCGTCTGATTAACGTAGTGGTAGATCACTCACTTTTCACAGTGTAGGTACTTGGTTAAGCAATCAGAACCGTCACGATCTAGTCGATTCTGATGTACATAGATATCAAACATACGACTAGGGAAGCAAAAAGCAGCGAGAAAAGGAACTGACTACCCTGCCTCATAAAAATTATTGCTTAGTGTACTGAAGTCTCTAACAACTTCATGCCCCTACAATAGTGTAGCTACTATGGAACAAACCTTCACTTTTAAGACTACTTACCATCACTGTTGACATGCCACCTAATAGTGATGATGAGAAACTTCCAGTAACAAGACCTCACACAATAATAGCTTATCCCTTACCAGCACTGCCAAAGGCAAAGTGTAGGTTCTATACTTCTGGGTTAACGAAACAGCAATGGAGACTGGACACCCTAGACTTGCACCTTCTCTAGATATTGCAAACAGTGGAAAAGAAACCAGCCACAAACTTCTAACAGTCAAATGTTAATCTGAAAGGCAACTCATAAAAGACTCGAGATGAGCCTTTCAAATGGCCAATCAGTTGGATCTCCAGAAGGAAAGGGTAGTATCCGACACTGATTTGCCTGACTCAATACCAAGATTACAGTAATTCTATTTGTTCTCTGCCTTTATTAAATACAAAGCATGTGTGCTACCACCAATGTTGCTCGTCTACAAAAGATTGACTGAAAATATATATATATATATATACACACACACACATTCACACTAGAGGGGCCTGAAAGAAGCACATCAAATAGCAATTGTGTAACATGTCAGTCGTAAGAGGCAACTTAGGAGGGTTGCGCGTGGGGCTGGTTATTACAAACTGTAGAAACTTTGTCACAAAAACGTCATTAATTATGGGCAGGTCAACATTTGATGTCTTGGCTCCACAGAAATCGGAAATGGTTTTGAAAATGAGATAAAAAGCCATTTCACAGAAAACGCAAATCCCCCGTCAGCTGGCTTCCTTATTGAAATTGTCGTTGTATGGTCACACAAGACATTAGTCCAACACCCTGTACACTCCACTTACATAACATTCACGTATTAATGTTGTACAGTCCTGGAGGTATACACATGACAATCACTTTAAAGAGATATACAAAGGGTAAGAGGCGCGGGGGACTGAGATGTTAGAATACTAGGTGTATTTCTGCAGGGAACACGAGTACAAAATCATCTTCCTCAGCTGTATAATTCTCCAGCGACCTCAGGAATAGAATTAAACGCTGTAATGGTAAAAAGTGAGGGCGTAATGCATCACATTCTCTATAAAATATTTGAGTGACCTTGAACGTTCTGAAATCTGATATTGGATACGACATATGCGAACATCACAGCTCCTAATTTGAGCATGTCGTAATAAAACGTCTCGAAGATTTAGTTGACACATGTCTGCAACTTCTACAATAATTTAAACACCGAATTTCATACCATCGTTCAATGTTTGAAATTAAGTACTTTTGGCTTTTGAATTATATTATTGTTTCTAACTCACTTATTAGTGCTAAATTTTCACGCACACATTTCTTCGACCATTTTTGATATTTTTTTGATGCAACACCTGACTACAGACGCGGGTGCGCAATTTATACAAATTATGGAAATAGAAGTTTATCTTAAGATTGTTCGATTTCCAACGGCTATACTAAGGACCATCGGCCAAGAACCAGTAAAGCTGCTGGGGTGGAGTCCCCTATACTTGAGGTCACATCTGCAATTATTATTTATATCCTCTTTGATAGACGTGTTAGTATATAGTTTACCAATGATGTTTCTTCTTTTTGTTATCATGAATATATTTTGTACTGAATTTGTATACATTGTTGGCGATCTATATCCGATATTATGAACAGTTCTAGAATACTCTCTTTATCTCACTTGAACAGCAATGTGTCCACTGCTCTTTAATATTTCTCTCAATGTAACAAGTGCCTAGCTTCCTTCTAAAAACACACATCTCTTGAATATGTCTCAAACCGTAAAAGCAATTTGCCCACTTCTAAACCACACATCTCTTGAATGTCTCAAACCATAACAGTTATTTGTCCACTTCTAAAACACACATCTATTGAATGTCTCAAACCGTAAGAGTTATTTGACCACTTCTAAAACACTCATCTCTTGAATATGTAAGAAGAAGAAGAAGAAGAAAAATATGTCTCAAACGATAACAGTAATATGTCTACTTCTAAAATATAAAACTTTATAATATATCTCCAATTTCATCCACCATTTTCTACACATAAAACACAACAATTTCGAAGCCTTTCACCACGTAGTGACATCATTTCCATTCCATACTCACAATTCTTGATAATGTAATACTCAGTGTTATAAATGCCCAAATTGCAAATTGAAGTCCCCCAGGACAGAAATGCTTTTTCGACTGTTGACATGGTCAGTGAATCGAAGAAATAGCGTTTTCCTTAGTGATGCAGATGTATACATTTGGCAATATAGTGCTTTAGTCTGTAGCCCTACGCTGGAGTTGTCTTTTGTTTCTGAAGACAATAACCTCATCTGGAAAACAATTGCAATTGTCAAATACCATTTCTATGTTCTGTTTAGTTCGATTCTCACTCCAGTCGGAGTATAGAACTGTGACCGCAGTTGGACTCCTTTACGAAGCCTGTGACATAGTATTTTGCATGCTTTCTGTAGCATGGTTCTGTAGCAATTTGTTTTACGCGATGAAGCCTAGCCTCAAGCCCAACCCTCTTTAGTCACGTTTTACGACATGCATGGATGTGCGGAGGACCGATTCCTTTTCCTCCAGTAAGAAACCCCGAGATCTACTCGGGCAGTACGCATTACAAGCAGGACGTAATTGGGACAACACCAAACAGGACTTGTTTGTTTGAAGTCCCTCTTCAGACATTACGTCCACCCCTACATTACAGCCGTCCCCACATTAGAGCCGTCTCTACAATACGTCCACCCCCACATTACGTCCACGCCTACATTACATCCGTCCCCACATTACAGCCACCGCCCACATTACAGCCGTTCCCACATTACGTCCAACCCTACATTACAACCATTCCCACATTACAGCCATCCCCACATTACCGCCGTTCCCACACTACAACCGTCCCTACATTATATCCACCCCCACATTACAGCCCCCACCCACATTACAGCCACTCTCACATTACAGCCCCCTCCCACATTTAAGCCACTCTCACATTACATCCACTCCCACATTACAGTCACCCCCACATTACAGTCCCCTCCCACATTACAGCCCCCTCCCATATTACAGCCACCCCGACAATACAGCCACTCAACATACTGCCACCCTAACATTGCAACCACTCCAACATTACAGATATCCCCACAGTGCAACCCTAACACATAACATCCAGCCCCACATAACAACCAAACCCACATTGCAGGCCCATACACCCACACATTACATTCACCTCCCCCCACCCCTACATTAAAGCCAAGCCCACATTACAGCCTATCAACATACTGCCACCCTAACATTGCAACCACTCCAACATTACATGTATCCCCACACTGCAACCCTAACACATAACACCCAGCCCCACATAACACCCAGCCCCACATAACACCCAGCCCCACATAACACCCAGCCCCACATAACACCCAGCCCCACCTACACCCATACACTACATTGACCTTATCTCCCCCTGCCCCCACCCCACATTACAGCCAAGCCCATATTACTAAACGCATCCTCTTATGAACCTTCCATCCAACGTAATTTGACGAGACGTTATTTAAACGTATCTTGTTGGACGTTATATGTGAGATTTATTAAGGATATTTTACCTTTCCCACAAATCAGCTATTTCATTGTTTGTTCCCGATGCAGCAAGATCTACTCGAGCAAGCTGCTTGATGAGCGATTGTACGAACGTTATTATACCAGTTCTTGGGATCAAGATGCTGAGCAGTGCATGAGCTGCAGTGATCAGAGACCCATAGCTGACTGCTAGTGTCAGGGCCACCGAAACAGAGCTGCCAAGACCCTTCTACACCTCCACGCGGTGATCCTGGATAACAGACTGCAGCAGGGCAGACTGGCTAAGGAGAAGGGATCGAAGAGAGAATGCTAAGCCGGTACTCACAAAATGATTGCTGAAGTCGGATGTGTTGGACCGGAAGGTGCAAATATCGCAGTCAAGCTGTAAACTATGACACAACGCATTCCGTTCTCTGAATTACATTCTGCTACTTAAGTCCTTTCAGGGTTTGGTAGCCGGAGATTGAGACCGAACGAAGCCAAGCCATACCAGTTCTGGACATCCGTTTCGCTGTTGGAAGTCACCCATGACCTAGTTAATTTAACTAATGACGACGTTCTTTAGTTTTGGGTTTAAATAAGTCTTCTTCCATCCACGGGCTTGCTTGGGAGAGTGGACCTGGGTCGTTCTGGCTGAAGTCAGTGCGAGGTTCTTCAGGGATTACAGTTTTAATTCACATCAGGTTGGCCAGGCTATTTTGATACAGTTCCTAAGAGCGCTGCGAGAAAGTGACGCTGGCTTCCTCTCGATGTGCTTAAACATGTCTCGACACCATTTGTTTTTACCCCACGGGCGCGTTGGGCAACGCGATTAGTGATTCATTTCTGGCTCCATCTATGGTAGAACTCGGCATCTCGTAGTCGCCCCCTAGTCGTCTTGTCCTTGACTTGCCACTGGGGTTGGGCGGCACGAGACGAGATAGTGAGGATAAAAAGTAGCGCAATTGATCCTTACTAAAAATAGCGCTAGAAAAATTAATTATGCCATCATCGTCTACGATGAACTACGACCTTTGATTTTGCCTTGGGGATTAAGCTGCAGGACTTATCAGAACTAGAAATACAGACTAGCTGCTCCTGCAGTCGACAGACATAGCGCACGGCCGTTTTCTCTTGCCCTCTTTTTCCAATATTACACAGCCCTTACCTGGGCTTTGAAGCAGTGACCTATTGATCACGCTTACGACTTTTCTAATCACCCAGTCACGCGGTCTCATTGACACTACAACAAAAGCTGTAAGAAAATATCCGACATGTTAATGAACACATAGAGCAAATGTATACGAGTAAAATACAAATACAACGCTATGCAGAATTAATTAGACCATTATGTTCTTTCCTTGAAGAATGACACCTTGTGTTTCTTTTACACTTCATTTATGTTCTATTCTAATGTTTTTCTTCCATGCTTTTTGCTATGCATCTTGCTATTGTTGCAGTTTTTATGTAGACCGATTCCTCCATTATTCATGCTCAACGTTCCAACAAATACATGCATACATGATTTATCACACGCGTCATGCAAGCAACCCACAACCTCTATATTTATTGATGGCCAGAACGACGAAAAACACAAAATCTCCGAGCTCACAAATCACGAAGTCCAGAAATGTGATGCAGGCCTGGCGACGAAAATCTTTAGATCTTAACTTTATCTTAGAATATGTGATTTTGCAGACTTTTTAGCCCTATGTCTGGTTGACTTGCTATGAATAATTGAGTGCTCCGAAGACTCTTGGCTTCTTTTTTTAAAACAAGAGATATTCATTCAAGAGATATTCATTCAGACACGGTGGGCTATTGTGTACAGCCGCTCGCGTTAGAATAATATTTGATAGTGGGCACTACATTAATATTTATCTTTATGTAAAAAAATTAACAGCTGTAAACAATTTCCGAAATTCATTCCGTGTGTAAATATCTGGTCTGTCTATTCTTCACCAACAGCAGGCTAGTGAGGTAAGCACTATCTAACCTAGAAGATAAAGTACCTTTTTAAAAAAATCTATAACTCAACAACCATTGCACAGAAATGAATGGAATTCGGATTGGACAATGTAAGTCGTCATGACATTAAGGCAAGAAAATATCAATGAAAATGAGCAGATGGGATTAATTTTGCTTCATGCCGTAAACAAAAACCCGCACTCATAATGTAAACGGTACATTTTAATTTTGTTACTGTCTTAGACGTATTCATTTGTTGTGCAATCTTGAAATGATGAATTTGCACGTATATTATTGATTTATGCCCAACTTATAGCAAATAGTACTCACTTTCAATAGTAAAAATAACTTCCATTGTTCTAGGTACGTCATTACAAGAGATTGTCTTTATTACATAGGCGTTGTACATGAAATTTGATTGGGGTAAACAATAGGTCTAAAAGTCAAATTCGTAACACTTCAAAACATCGCAATAAAAGTGTATAAATAATAATGCAGATAGGCTAAGCGAGGGAGTTTTTGTAGGTGTAAGTCGGAAACTTAAACGAGAACAATCCACGACATAGGGTTAAGTATATGATCATTGCATTGTTGACTTCAAGACTCTCGAAGTTAATATTCAAAGAAGTCATGAAATGAGATAAGAAAGGAAATTTTAGACAGTTTTGACGCAGACGTTATTGGGAGTGAAATGTGTTGAATGTTTGATTTGATAGAAACATTGACATTGCATTTTTCACAGTGAATCTCGCCAGCGAGTTGGGGTCAGTGTCCAGGGTTTCTTTTTGTCTCGCGGGTACCACTTGGTGGTTATGGTAATCCATCTTAATGTCTGTTTAAATGTCTGTTGAAACTGAGAAGGTAGGGTATATAGTCTGAGGAAACTGAGAAGATAGGGGTATATAGTCAGGGGAAACTGAGAAGATAAGGGTGTATATATAGTTTGTGGCAACTGAGAACTTATAGGTTTAAATCTCTGTTGAAACTGAGAAGGTATGGTACATAGTCTGGGGAAACTCAGATAGGTAGGGGTATAAAGTCAAGGAAACTTAGAAGTTAGGGGTTTAAATGTCTGTGGAAACTCAAAAAGGTAGGGGTATATAGTCAGAGGAAACTTAGAAGGTAGGGGTTTATAATCTGTGGATACTGTGAGGGTAGAGGTATACAATATGTGGATACTGTGAGGAGTAAGGGTATACAATCTGGATACTTAGAGGGTAGTGGTATACAATCTGTGAAAACTGAGAAGATAGGAGTTTATAGTCTTGGAAACTGAGAAGGAAATATATATATATATCTATGGAAATATATTATAAAATATATAGATAATCTACGAATACTGAGAATTCTGGTGTTGATAGTCTGTGAAAACACTATATATTCATGCATATGTAATACTGATCATGGTCGAAGTGCAAAGCTTGGAGTGGCGCTAACCACGCTTCTGCATGCCTATGAAACATGTAAATTGTATAGCAGACATGTCAGGTAATCAAATCGTTTCCACATTGACTGTTATCCCATGCTGCTAAGGATTGTATAGCAAGACAAAGTACACAACTCAGTTGTTCTCAATACGATGGGCTGGCCATTTGCCCGATGAGTGACTTTCCAAACTGTTGTTGTAAGGTGAGTTCAGAACAAACAGACACGTCCTCGCCAGAATAGGGAGCAGGAAGCAGAAGTAGCGCAGCATATACTCCTTAAAATGCCTCTGAAGAGCTTTAACGCTGATGCCTCCTACTGAGACACGCTTACACAGAACAGTTCCATCTGAGCCTATCCTGCCACGACTTGACTTTTCAATCGTGTGAAATCACATCTTGCAGCATACGTCTGATGCATCTTTGCTTGTGAAAGGCAACTACAATAAACGTAATAGTGATTTATGATAAACAAGAATATGGTGTGTTGTTGTTGTTGCGAATTGCCCATAATGAGTAGGTTACTCTTTTGTGCGCCCTGAAAATAAAGTTAAGTGGCGGGTTGCAGTAGCTTTCCTCACATCCCGAGCGTGCTGATGAAGGTGGACCGGGGTCCTCCAGGTGGTTATGCTATGCTTAGCTTTATCTGCGTGTCACTCACTACTACGGGGATTACGTCAATCACTCACCTCGTTAGCCAGGCTACCATGAGAACAGTCCGTTTCCAGGGAGGGCTACTAGGATGCCGAGGTGAGAGTCCTGGCCAGTATGTCTTTCCTGACCCTTACTAACATGTCTGATCAGTATATTTTGCCGGATCAGACGTTAGTCTTCCTACCCATATGGTATCTTAAGATGTACTATTCTAATTTCCTCGAGTCAAAAACTGCACACTTGTCTTCAACAGATACACCAAATAAGTACATAAATATTAGTTGTGTATCGTATGTTTAGTTTCGTTCCTATGATTTGTCTCTTTGGTATCTGGTATCATTTGATTTCGTTAGTTTTGTTGGAAACATTTCGTATTACTTCATCACACCTGACACATCGTGACTGGATATTTGTGTAATGTAGTTATCGATGAAGATATACACTTAATGCGTTATTCATTGTCTCTCAATTTCTGTCTGTCTCTGTCATTCATCTGTCACGCAATGTGTTCATTTGCTTCTGAGTTTTGTCCGCTTCCATTACTTATTATCCTTTGTGTGGAATGGAGGGGTGGAATGGGGGTTGGGGGGTGGGGGGTGGAGGGGAGTCATCCTTTTTCTGTTGATTCCAGTAGGAACAGTGCGTCACTACTGCAGAGTTCCTACTTACATTAATGAAAATATACTTATGGTATGGATTGGTAGTGCACTTAGTCTTGAAATGCATATTTAATGTACTGCATCGGAGCAACATTTTTTAAAATGTGTCAAACAAAAAAGTATTTTAAATTATTAAAACAAATTGATGTAGCACTTACGTAGAGATAATGTTATCTTCTGTTTAGTGCATAATATGTGTTACTCCCAAGGTACTAGGTTTTTTTCCACACACAAATTTGACATAAATAATTATCTATTTAAGCGTCCACTTGACGTCGCCTATTCAAAACAGTTTTCAACAATGGCGAATTTTGCCATGGTAATTGGACAAATTCAGCAACAAAAGGAGAATCCAAATGGAAAAAGGAATATCAATGTAATTGTGTCAAACATATACTTGTTCGTACTTCTGAGTGAGGGTTTTTGTTGCGCATTGTTGTGTATAATTATATCACGTCTCATACACACAACTCTCGTTAGTAGAATTTTACAACAGGAGTGAAGAATGCAGTATCTATTCTTTGCAGTCCAGTAACGTTCCGCGAAAATGTTGTGATGTGTATGTATACTTAACGAAGAAAGTAAATTGCAAAAAATGAAATTTGGGGAGAAGAAACGTTATTCCGTAGTTCGAAACGAAAATAACTGAAAAGAACTGTTCGTGTCACGTGTGATTATTTCCTAAGCGTCTGCGAGCAAAGGGGTCATTTAAAAAAACAACACGATAACGCTCAGTATCACGTGTGCCCTCCATGATCACTGCTCGACATCTAGAACAGGTGGATCGATTGCAGCGTCTCAGTAAATGTTAATGCCACTCCTGCACGACGTCTTGATAAAACTGCCGTAGTCTGCGGTGAAGATGTCGTTGCTAAAGTCGACGTTTCAGCTCGCCCCAGATATGCTCAACTGGTGATATGTTAGGTAAAATGGCTGGCCAGAGCACGCTTTCAATGTTTTTTGCTTTGAGTTCATCATGCACGAGTCTGGCAACACAAGGACGGGCATCGTCCTGCTGAAGCACAATGCCCGGTGCATGGTTCAGCACAAAAGTCGCTATGTGGTTCCTATCAATCTAGTCACAGTATCGCAAGCCGGTGACAGCACCGTCTAAGATAACGAGCTCTGTCCGATGATTAGCGCAGATGCCTCCCCAGGTCATAACTCCCTCAACCACCATGACGAACGCCTTCTTGAATGCAGTTGCTGGCGTAGCCCTTACCATGTCGACGATACACTCTCTGACGACTATCGGCTCTTGAATGTTTTATCCTGCACTTGTCAGTAAACAGTAATCTGTTCTACAGAGCTTTCCCAGAACGCAGATGTTGTCTGGCTCAAGCTTATCATGCGGCACGAAGTCGTGGCTAAAGAGTTGAACGAATGGCAAGGCGTCTTGCATGTAGGCCTTGCTTGCCCAAATGGTTCCAGTTAGTAGCTGAACTTATTCGTCTCAGTCCGCGGATGGTGTCAGCAGTGACAGTTGCTGACTGAAATCTGTTGGGCAGATGTGCGAGAGTGATATAACGATCCTGCCGTCTGGTCGTTAATCGAAGACGTCCCCTGCGGGGCAGGTGAGACACAGTCCTAGTTGTTTGGTAGAGATGTAACCAAAATCTAACAGTTAGTCTTGACACATCAATTTGTCTTGCTATTGAAAACATAGAAATTATTTCTTTAAACATGCCAACATCTCGCAATCTCCCATTTAGCGCCGAGCGTGAGATCCTTCCAGTAGTTTGATTCTGAACGAAATGAATAGCAAACTAATCACAGATCGCCAGTGAACACTTCTCAAGTCTTTCTTGTGTTAGATACGTGAATTGTGAAAAACTGACCGGTTGGTCGTTAATTTCAGGAACTCATATTGTGAAAGTCAGTGGAAAGTCAGTTCACACTCAGACTGTACTAAGACAATTATATGGCTTCCAGTAACTTCCAAAAATGCATCGGTGTTCCTTTCTACAAAGGATATTTATGAAGTGAGAAGTGTTTGTCGCACAAAGCAGAACATTACTTGAATGATAAATTTTCTCAAAAACGCTTGAAAATGACGAAGAAGACCTACCTGCTCGTCCTGTTCAGAATGGAACAGTGGCATGCGTGCGACCAGAAGTGATCGATAGTGTGCAGATAAAGCAAGATGTTCGCATGGTTTAGCCTCAATCATAATGCACTATCCCAGTTTGGTGGAAAACGTTTTGCAAGTCACGGAGAGGTTGAACGTGAAGTGCAAATATGGCTGAAACATCAGACAAAGACTTGTATTCTTAAGATATCTTGGTGCATCTATAAAGCGATGAGATACATGTATCAAGGTTGTTGGAAATTATGCAGAGAATTATGGGACATTCTAAGTACAATACTATATGTTCGTATCTCATTTAGTTTATGGAATAGCTTCTTCCTCTGAGGACAGACAAAGATACACTTTGTACGGAAGTAAACAACAGCCGATAAACACATGTACACACCACTATATGTCATTGGGTCAAATGACAGAAGCCCACAGATCGCTGGATCTATAACCAACCATAGAATAATCGAGTTGTGACATATTTACTGACAAGCCGTGGTAGTTAATGATGCCGTGAATTTTAGTCCAACGTTTGATTGATTGATTAACCTATTCACTCGAGTGGATCCCGAGGACCCTTACTGAGGAGGAACAGATAGGACCACTGCATTTTCATTTTTCAATGGATGTCGTTCAAAACGACAAAGGAGAGTTGTAGATTGGCATAATATCGACTTCATCGTGTAAAACAATTTGTTATAAAAACCACCACTCTACCGGATCAAGAGTTTTTTTCTTTGCAAGCTTTCTTAAAGAAGCCAATTCTATTGGTAGCCTTATACTTTGGCTGGAGTGAGGAAGGGTCTAAGAAGAATAAATCCGATCCGTTGACAGGTAGCCTGTGTCCGAATATTTGCACGTGCCGTTTGATATCAGGTATTCTACATGATTAAGTAGCAGGTCATAAATACAGCTGTCGCCTTCTACCACATGCGTGGAAAATAGCAGCAGTTCAATTCTTTCCAAACAAGATACAGCTCCGGTGATTGAATGTTTGCGAGTATATTGTTCTTTGCATGCTATGTTTGACATGTGTTGGGGTTGTCCTGTTTGACGTATTTTGGTGCATATGTAATAAAGCAGTGTCCCAAAATAATTCTGAACTCGAACATAAATTATATGAAGCATGAACCTTTTTGTTATGTTATATACCTTAAAGTTGAAGGTGTTCAACATAACAGTCATTGGCAGAAATACATCGTCTGCAACGCCATATAACAGCATGACAATAATCAGATATAGTTTCCAAAGGAAAACACAACATTCCAGACGTCTATCTGGGTCGTGCTCATTCAAAGCGTGAAGCAACCCGGGAATAAAGGGCTCACACTTTGTTTTGCACTAAAATGGGATGGACACTTGACTTGCTGACACCTGACTCACGTGAAGCTTGCCGTATGGATTTCCATGGGGATCTTGTAGAAGTCTGCAACATCGTCTCTGCACTTCCTTCGTCCGTTTTAGTTTTCTTCCTGCCACACAGTTCCTTTTTCACATCACACACAGTTCCTTCACTCTAAAATTTGCGCGTAATCTAGTAATTGTTGCACGTGACCGTGGGGCAGTATCATAGTCTATCCTCCGTTGACTCATCGTCTCAATCACATTCTCATATTACCAAAAACACTTGACAATTCAATTACGTTGCTCGAAAGAAGAAAACGCTGACCTCTGCCATGTTGTATAGTTCATTTATTCCATTCCCCTGGCAACTATAAACCACACGCTCTCGTACACGCTCAAGGTAGCCATTATAACGCTGAATACAGTCCACACAGGTTATCGTTAATAGGTTTTGGGATAGTAACGTTCCAATAGTGCAAATATTATTTTGGAACAATATATATAAATATTGCACACAAAACAATCTCTGCATCACAAACTCCTACTTTGCAACAAAAGATCGCATTAAGGTATCATGGAAACAACACCCAAAATCCGGACATTGGCACCAACTAAACTTTATTATCACCAGGAAACAACATCTAAATCACACACAATTAACACGCAGTGGTTAGCGCGCTGGCTTCGCATCTGAGTGGTCCTGGGTTCATTCCCTAGTTGGGGCGGTAATATTTTTTTCAGACTGCAATGGCTCCCGGGTCGACCCAGCCTTAAATGGGTACCGATTCAGTCCGGGAAGTAAAAGAGGCGAGGGAGAGGAGATGGCTACCGCCCTCATATAGCGGAGCCTTTGAAATGTGAGATCGCTAACACCTCACACCCCTACGGCAGTAATACTATGGGATACTTTACTTTTTAATTGAGTTCTGACTGTGATACTGATCACACGTTTGTCGTTGCTCGCGCCAAGCTGAGACTTAAGATAATCTTCATAGCGAAGCACAAACCCATTTTGAGGATACATTTAGTCAACAACAAGGATCCAGAATTGTGTTTCAGGTTCCAACAGCAGCTTGCAGATGTTCTCACTGATACATCAGGAGACTGTACAGCTAGTGAAAAGTGGGATTTGACCAAAGAAGCTACCCTCAAAGCAGCAGTTACAGCTTATGGCATTAGAGAACATAGGAACCAAGACTGGGATGAGGCAAATAGTCGGATACTGCAGTCTTTGATTGACAGGAAAAAAGTAACACTGCTAAGAAAGAAAGACAAAACAATACGAAACACTCTCAATGTATTGAAACAAGCGAGAATAGAAGTGCAAAGTAGAGATAGGCACTGTGCAAATGACTGTTGGATACAGTTATGTGAGAATATCCAAGATGCCTTCAATAATAGTAACATCAGAGACATGTATGAAGGAATAAAAAAGCTATCGGCCCAACAGTGAAAAAGAGTGCGCCGCTAAAAGCTTTATCTGGGAAGATAATCACTGATAAGAGGAAGCAGTTAGACAGATGTGTAGTGCACTATCTTAAACTCTGCCTAAGCGAGACGGAGCTAACAGCAGATGCCCTCAATGCCATCGAGGCCATGCCAACCTTGGACCATCTGGACTCGCTGCCAACCATGGCAGAAGTTAACTGTGCTATTGATGACCTTGCTTTGGCAAAGCTCCAGGAAACGATGGAATCCCATCAGGAGTGAAAGGATAATCTTGCTCCACAGATACACCAGTTGATAATACTATGCTGGCATGAAGGACAGGTCCCATAGGATTTAAAATATTCGAGTATTATAACCTTGTACAAGAATAAACCGAGACTGGAGTGACTGCAACAACTACATATGAATTTCGCTTCCTAGGAGATCCGGTTTACCCAGAGTCACAGTGGGAATAGGTCTACCACAGATATGATAATTTCGTTACCACAGTTGCAAGAGAAATGCAGAGAATAAAAGCAACCATTGTATATTGGCTTCATAGATCTCACGAACGCATTTGACGTGGTCAGTCGTGTTCGAAGCGCTTGAGGATTGATTGCTCACCGATTCTTCTGAGCATTATCGAGTCGTTCTACATTGACATGAAAGGTACCATCAACTTTGACGGTGCGTCCTCATAGGTGTTCTTAATCAAGTGCAGAGTAAAACAAGGCTGTGTACTTGCTCCAACCCTCTTTGGAATATATTTCTCATTTCTCTTGACGCATGCATTTCGTGACCAGGAAGGTGGTATCTTCATTCATTCTCACACATATGTTGGTCTGTTCAGTTTTCAAAGGCTGAAAGCCAAGACCAAAATAAACAGGGTACTGATAAGAGAATTGCTTTTAGCGGACGATGCAGAAATTACGACTCACTCAGAGGAGGGACTGCAAAGTTTACTATCTGCATTTTCGGATGCCTGCTGTGAGTTCGGGTTAACAATCAGCAAAACGAAAACACAAGTTATGGTCAAGGGTCCAAACTTTTTTTCTTCTTCATCGTACGCAGTCAGACATCAACCTTTATTTTTTCTAAAAAAGCAGCGGTCATCCTGAGGCTGTTGACACTGCCATAGAGCTTGTCTAGTGTTGCCACTGGTGACGGCCACATCTGCTTTCTCTGGTCCTCGTATGTCGGGCAATTTTGCAGCATATGTTCAGCGGTCATTTTCCCGGTGCCTAACGTGCATTCGTTAGTGCCACCTATCTTCAATTTATTGAATAGGTGGTACCTCAGTCTATTGTGGCCAGTGCGAAGTCTAAAGACCACGACCTGCTCTCTTCTGTTCAACTGGTAATAGGCATCGTTTTTCATGTAGCCAGTATGTTCTGTATCCCATTTGGTCATGTATCTAGCTCTAATAAGCGTTTTTGACTCTTCGTATGTCACACTAGTATCTGGTTGTGGTAGTCTTGCACCTTCTATTGCCAGTCTGTCTGCCTCCTCGTTGCCTTGGATGTTACAGTGGGATGGAACCCATTGTACCACTACTCTTTTTGGTGCGGACTGCTGGCAAAGTTGACAGAGTACTGCTCTTAAATCATTAAGTTCAGTATTTTTCTGGCTTCTTAGTGCTGTGACTACGGCCAGGGCATCTGTAAGAAGGACTATATGGCTTTCATTACTCTTGCTTGTCACAATTTCTTCTACTGCAGCCCTCAGTGCCTCAGCTTCAGCTCTGAAATTTGCATGAGTATTTTCCAGTTGCCACTGACAGTGTTACTTTTCTACCATTTGGTAGGCACAGGAATACCCCTGCCCCTCCGTTCTGTGTTGTGTTTGTTACAGAACCGTCGGTGTATGCATGGGTCCAGTCTATGCTTGGGTAGTTTTTCGTTATGTACCTCAGGGTTGTATCTCTTCTTTCTTTTTCAGTCTGCCTGTTTTTGTTTCCAATACCTGGTATGTTTTCTACCACCTCTGGAAATATATCCTGCCTCCAGGTAGGTTTTCGAACAGTAGGGATGGGCTTTGGTGTTGTTAGTGCGTTCATAGGGTCTTCGCTCATCTTTGCTTTGGCTATTTCTGTAAGGTTTCTCCGCTTTAGTTTCCCATTTCCGAAATTGTCTCTGGTGCATTGAATGGTCAGTCAGTCTTCTGAGTTTCTCTGCTTGCTGCTGGGCTCTGGACTTCATACCTCCTGTTTTAACTCTCATGGCTTGGTTTTGGAGTTAGCTAATTTTATCGAAGTTCGCATTTGCTGCTGTTGTCCATGCCGCAATGCCATACTCGAGAACTGGTCTCACTCTTCCAGTGTACAGTTTCTTTGGTATACTTTCGTCTACTCACCAGCTTGTGCCAGCAAGTTTCCTCATGATTGCCATTCTTTCTCTTGCTCTCATTCGGTTTCTCTCGATCTGACTTTTCCATGTCATGCGCCGATCAAATGTGACTCCCAGGTAGTTTGGGTTGTCGTTTGGCAGCAGGTATTTGCCGTTAAGACTTAATTTGGTGTTTTGGGGTTTGTTTGATAGCGAGAATATCGTACATGTCGTTTTTTCCTCGTTTATTTTGACCAGCCATGAGTTCGCCCACTCTCCAGCGATGTTAGGGCCTGCTGCATCCGATTTTTTGCTATGGTGAGATTCTTTTCAGAGGTCCCCATAGCCAGATCGTCTGCAAACATTGAGCTATGGACTCTTCTTGGTATATTCTCTGTTATGTTATTTATATATACCAGGAAGAGTGTGGGTGACAGTACTCCCCCTTCGGATACTCCCTGGTCAAGTGTCACCTTTTTGCTCATCTGCCCTTGTACTTGAACTCTGGCTGTTCTTTTTTTGAGGTATTGACTGATCCATTTGTACATTTCCCCACAAACTTCACTTCTTCTTAGCTTGACTAACCCCTCTTTCCAGACTTTGTCAAATGCCTTTTCTAGGTCCACCCAAACCGCTACTGTGTGTTTTTGCTCCTGGTAAGCATCTTCTATTTCCTGGACTATGAGGATGAATTAATCCTCAGTGAATCTGTGCTGTCTAAAGCCTGCTTGCTGTGTAATTAGTATGTATTTTTTTTCCAGATGCCACATCAGTCTTGTGTTTATCATACGTTCCATCAGTTTGCCCACGCAGCTCAGTAGGCTGATAGGCCTGTATCCATTTGGATCTGTTTTATCTTTTCCATTCTTTGGTACTGGTACAAGTACTGCTTCTTTCCATGCCTGGGGTACAATACCCCTTTTCCAGCTTTGGTTCAGGACTGATAGTAGTTTCCTCTTTGCTGTTTGGCCCATCATTTCGTTTGTTATCCCGTCTTTTCCGGGAGATTTCCTTTTCTTTAACGTTCTCATGGCCTATTCCATTTCATTCATTGTTAATTTTGTCAACTTATGCTCTTCTGGTGCCACATTGATGTTGTCGTGCCCCTTTTGCTCTTCACTAATGTCTGTATGCCTATCTGCAGGGACATCAATGTGGTTTGCTCTGGCATAATGTTCAACAAAGGCGTTTGCTGCTTTTTTTCCAGTGAGCATGTTGTCACCCTGCTTGATTGTAATATGTTTGTTTGATGGAGTTTCGTCATTCATGGCTCTGACTAGCTTCCATAGTTTGTTCCCGTCTATGTCTAAATTGAGGCTTTCTGTTTTGTTTTTTCCAGCTTTCTCTTGCTGTTTAGTTTAGAGTGTATTTGTATTTCGCCGTGGTGGCTTTGAGGGCGATATTTGCCTCCATAGATTGTTCTCGCTCTGCCATGTTCCTAGCATTTGGGACTGCGTCTTCCGCTTTCTGCAAATCATCATTCTAATAGGGCTTATAATTTGTCTTTGCCCCTCTTGCGATGGTTTCAGTGGCAGCTTGCATTATTGCTTTGCTTAAGCTTTCCACCATGGGCTTCATTTTGTTATTCCGTGTGTTGATGGTTTCACACAGCCCGTCTGTCAGGCTTGCAAATCTGTCCCAGTCGGCTCGTTTGTAATTCCAACGTGGGAGCGGTTTTGTTTTCTGTGGGCCTACTTTCATATCAACTTCTAGCCTAATTGGCCTGTGGTCGCTACCTGCCAATTGGTTTAGCACCTGGCGGTCTATTTTATGGTGAATGTCCACCGTGGACAAGGCCAAATCTGGAGTAGAGGTGGTATGCCATGTTCTAGAATAGAAGCTAGGGCTATCCTCCGGCCTATTGATTAGATAGAGATTTGTGTCTATTTCCCAATCTTCCACTTCGTCACCTCTGTCTGTGTCCGAGTATCCCCATCTCTCCGAGTGGCTGTTGAGGTCTCCAACTACTATTCAGTTGGAGTCTTTGACTTTCACACTCGAGAGCGATATGTCTTTGTTTGGTGGTCCGTAGAGGTTGAAGATGCGGATCTTCGTCTCTTGAGCCATTATGTCAACTCCTACAATTTCTGCTTTTCCGGTGTGATTGACAGATACCGCGCTACTCGGTATGCAGTTACTGGTCAGTATCAGAACCCCTCATTTGTGACCTTCTCTATCCAGATGGAAGGCCTGGTATCCTCTGATTGAGAATTTGTGGTTGTTGTTGAGGTGCGTTTCTTGGATAAATGTCCCGTCAATTTTACCTTCATGCAGGTGATGTGATAGGGAAAGCTTTTTGTTAATGACACCCTCCGCATTCCACTGTAGAATTCTGAGGGTCTTGTGTTTTTTGGTCAATAGATTTTGCCCCATAGCCATGTGCCTCGAGTCCACAACACATGGGTGGGTGACCACCAGTAGTCAAGGGTGGGCCCCTTCGAGGCGTGAGGGTCCAAACAAACCACCAGTAATCTCCATTGACTATGAGGCTCTCGATGTAGTAAATAAATTTACGTACTTGGGATCCTCAGTCAATAATAAACTATCCCTGGACCAAGAGATCAATATCAGGATAGGAGAGACAGAAATAACAATGAGCAGATTAACA
Source organism: Ariolimax columbianus (assembly GCA_036924085.1). Taxonomy (NCBI): domain Eukaryota; kingdom Metazoa; phylum Mollusca; class Gastropoda; order Stylommatophora; family Arionidae; genus Ariolimax; species Ariolimax columbianus. Next base: position 62,651,202 of record JAVGWX010000007.1, on the reverse strand, counting down.
CAAAAGGTCTGGGAGAATAAGAAACTCACTATTAAAACAAAAACACTTGTTTACTAGGCCTGTGTCCTCAGCACTATTGTTTATGGCAGTGAGACATTGTCTACCTACATGTACCAGGAGATGCGGCTAAACGGCTATCACATGAGGTGCTTGCGCAGAATCCTGGGGGTTGGGTGGCTACAGAAGATCACCGACTCAGAGGTGTTGGAGAGAACATGCATTGTCACAATATTGTCCGTGCTTAGTCATCGAAGGCTTCGATAGCTGGGTCGACCACTACTTCTGTAAAAAGATTAATGCAAGCGGGATATGAATGATGCATGCATCGATTTGAAATCATAGGAACAGGACGCATAGCTCGTGTTATATGGAGGGGCAGGATTAAGCATGAAATACAGACAAAGGAGATACCTATTGCTGATAGGCTAAAGACATGCCATGCCGCAAACGGTCCTGCCTTTCCTTGCACACACTGTGGAAGACGCTTCTCTTCCCAGATTGGTCTTAAGAGTCTCATTTGTCCGTCATGGACTGTAGTGGTATACCTTTTTTTCAATATATATATAAATATATATATATATATATATAAATATATATATATATATATATATATGTACGTATGTGTGTGTGTTAGTGTGTGTGTGTGGTAGTATGTGAGTGTGTGTGCGTGCTTGTGTGCGTGTGCGTATATGAAATTGTTGAAGTTGGCTTTATGTTTGTGCGGAATGTATGCATTTGCTTTTATATTCTCTCTGTATGTTGATCTGTTTTGAAGAAGGAAAAACTGTACCCGGTATTAAAACTCGAAATGGAAAGGGAAATAATTAATTTAATTCACATGTCTCTCGAATCGATATGTCTGGGTTATCTGTCCTCTAGGAGCTGCACGGGGTGTTCTCTCCGCTAGGGAGGAGTAGAGTTTCTAACATGGGTGGATCTACTTTCCTCCAGGTACTCAGGGGAGGGTAGAACACTGTCAGTGTTATCCACGTCATGCTTCGATTATAATTGCTGTCGATCCCATAACCGCTATATCGAGTTATCATATTAACAACTGCTAAAGTTATACCCCGAACATTCACATTATCCAGAAATACATGCTAATTGTAATGGGTATCAGTGTTTAAGGAAAGATTGAAAACTGAAAGAGAAAATGTACTTTAATATAATTTAAAATGTATATAAAATATAAATCGATAGATAAAAGTATAGAGACTTGGATAGTTTCGAGCAACCTTTGAGAAGTTTAATTTATTTTCATCAAATTAGCCAGAAATAGCAAAGTAACATTTGTGAACTGTTGGATGTAATATTTGAAATTCCGAAAGTGATACATACTAACAATTTATTTTGATTTTTTTTTGAGTCGCCTTATTTCTCTATTCCCCAAGGCGGTGTGCGTTGCACTGTGGTTTTTATTTTGCGCCTGTCGGCACAGTGCATCCAACTTCAGCAAGCATTTTTTGTAAGGGTCTGCTTCCTCCTGCATTTTCTAGGGGTTTGCTTCCACGGGGTAACGGCCGGTGTTGTGATGGGGATCGAACCCAGCACCTTCAGTTTGTGAGCCGTGCCTCTTAACCCTATACTAACAATATATAACCACATAATATGAAACAAATATAACATAAAACCTGAGAAGAAAAATCGGCACAATTATTTGCGACTGGAGACTGGTAGGTGGAGTCCAAGAAAGTTACCCAAATTATGTATTCCTGTAGCAATGGAGCGTAGAGTGGTAACGATCTCCCTAAGAGACCATATCCGAAACAACGACATCCGCTGCCAAACTGAGTTTCAAGATATAGTCGACTCTGCCTCAATACCTCTTCTACTTCTTCTTCGTTCGTTCTCAATCTCCCACTACCAGACCGTGAAAGGGTAAGTAGCAGAATGTAGTCCAGAGAACGGAATGCGATATTTGCACCTTTTGATCCAACACATCCGACTTCAGCAAGCATTTTTTTAGTACCGGGTTAGCATTCCTTTTTCGATCCTTTCTCCTTAGCCAGTCAACCCTGCTGCAGCCTGTTATCCAGGATCACCGCGTGGAGGTGTCGAAGGGCCCTGACGCTAGCAGTCAGCTATGGGTCGCTGACCAATGCAGCTCATGCGCTGCTGAACATCTTGATCACTGCCTCAATACTACAGTACAGATAGGTCGGACATGTGGTCCTGATGGCTGAGGATAGATGAGCAAGTAGCATGTTTTTCTGGTGGCCAAACAACAACACCTGCCCACGCGGATATCCGCCGACGAGATGAAGAGTTGACCTGCTCCTCGCCATTGGACATTCATGGTACTCCAATGCGAAGGACAGGCATGTATGCCATCAGCTTTTATCTAGATGGTATCAGACGACCATGCCTGATTGAATATCATGATTCAAGTATTCCAGTATGTAATCATGGAGAATAACTGTTGCAGTCCTGAGTTCTGATTAACTGGACAGAAACACTAAAACACAAATACACACACACGCACACACGAATATATACATATATATATATATATATATATATATATATATATATATATATATATATATATAAATATATATATATATATATATATATATATATATATACATATATATATATATATATATATATATATATATATATATATATATATATATATATATAATATACAAATCAGTTCTAAGATGTTCTATGAGATTTTCTGTGCGCCTTTCCATGATAATGAACGATAAAATATGTTCGTATTGGTATTCTTGATTCCGTTACAGTATTTCTGCAATATATTTTCTGAAATTCGCTACGGGAAAGTTTGTGTTTCTATTTGGTGAACTGTTGCCATGGCGTATTTGGGTTACGTGTGACGCGTTCTTTGCAACGCACATTTTAATGAAAGAATTTTCTGATAATTATTGTCAACTTTAATTATACGTCGTGTTCCTTTGCTACATGGCTGAGACAAAACACAGCGGTCACGCATCCTGTGTTCAGCTTGTGAGGATACTATACATAGAAATATATATGTGGATAGGGAAGAGTATAATCTAAGGGAGTAAACACTGGACAAAATCCCTAGTGCCTTGTACGTTAACAAGGCACAGCAGAAGGCAAGAGGAGTTAACTTTAATCTAAATCAGGTTGGAGAGACCTTAAGGCAGTCGGTGGTTAGGCGTCTGCTAACCCAACTTCTGGCAACCCATGCATTCTCTGCTTGTTTCCAAACGCAGGTACTCTTTCATTCCTTTCCATTAAAACGATAGGGACAGAAGGGTTCGTGCAAAACGCACAAGGCACAGTCTCCATATCAGCTGCCCAGACGTAGGAGAAACACCTGCTCCATTTCTGCAGTCAAGGAAATCAAGTTAAATCATTCAGACTTGGAACATAGAATGTAAGAACAATGTGTCCAGGCCTTGCAAATACGGACCTAACAAGCATTGCAGAATTCGGGAAAACAGCCATAATTAATAGTGGACTGAAACCGCTGCAGGTGAATAGTGCTGTCTTCTAGCAAACATGGCTTGCATGGAGCAGATCAGTAGAGATAAAAGACTACACTGTCTTCTGGCAGGATCTGAATATCATCTAATCTCAGCTGTATGAAGTCGGTTTCTCCGTGGATAACAGACTTCCCACCTCATTCAGCACACCAGTGGATGTATCTGAGCGCATACTGTCTCTCCAGATATACACGAATCTGTGGCTTTGAACATTATCAGCGTCTATGCACCAACGCTAGTAGCGAGTTCTATGAGTCACTACAGAACGCCATAAGTTCATTTCCAGAGGAAGACTAGGTTACTTGAACTTCAATACTGGGTTTCAGTTCCGTTCCTGGCCAGGATGTCTAGGAGAATATGGCGTTGGAAAACTCTACCAAAATGTGTTACAGTAGTTAGTATACCGATAACGAGATGACGCGGAGGAATCGGCACTCGGATCCTCTTACCTATGAACCTACTGAGAAATCTCGCTTTGCACTACATCCATGAGGAGCCTGGTCTATTTTTTTCAGTTTCGCGGGATATAAGAAGAGCCACTATAACCTGTTCCATAGAAGAGTGAAGACTTCATCACGAGTTAGCTCCGAGCAACAACAGTAACAGTATCCATTTTTTCTCTAACTCATGTACAAGTACATCTGTATACATCCTCATAACGAACGTTGCAGGAAAATAACATTGCATTTATGTCTTTATATTTTGTTTCTTTTCACAGGTACCTTCATTTCATCATGGGCATGTCTGTGTGGCTGTAAGACGAAGCTAGGCAAGCCAGCCAAGGCCTTTGGTTTGAACATGTTGTCTGCTATCTTGCAGATGGTCTCATTCGTGGTCATTGTGGGTTGGGTGTGGTCCATCATATGGGGCATGAACTTTGTCCAGATTGCCAGTAAGTGTCAGAGGTCACAAAGTTTCAAAGCTCATAAAAATTGAAATTAAGTAAACAACCAGATCATATAAATATATTATTAATATGATTTAACGACTAATTTATTACTTAATATTTTTAGTATATTCATTATGTTATACATGTTATATTGCTGATTTTATTATTATTATTATTATTTTTGCTGTTTCAATTTTAATTACAGGTATTGTTTTACTATATATAGTTTTATCATTATTACATTATTAGTATATTTTGCAAATATATTGTCATTATGTACGAATGACTGGCAGAACTGCTAGAGCGCATGCATCTAGCTGAAAAGTGGCAGTTCCATCTCAGTTACATTCTATTTATTCAAATGTAAATGTTAGTGCCAGATATTGTTAGGTGTTTAAGGGAAGCATTAAAGGAAAACATGAAACTCACAATTTTTCTTGATAAGTCTGAAGACCATCGATATTGAAATCTCGACAGCTTAAACATAGTATCTACTATGGGATTACGTTTAAAACTTACCAGCTGTCGTTTCTCAATTTAAACGCACTATTAGCTTAGAGTACTACCTAATAAAACACAAACCAGTGATCAAAAACTATCTAAACAGGTTGTATTAAAGCAAATAAGATACGAGAGTTACAGATTTATAAGTTGATCGTCTTTGAAGTAATCCCCATCTGAAGCCACACACTTAGCTTAGCGTGGTTTTCATGCTCGAAGTATGTTTTGAAGTCATCTTCTGAGATATAATACAGCTGACTCGTCCCATTTTGTAGCATTTCATTAAGCTCCTGAAATCTTGCGCCTTTCAAGTGATATCTAATTTTTGGGAATAGAAAATATCATTGAGTGATACCTTAATGAAAATAGCGTTTGGCGGATTTGTGGGATATGGTGTTTAATATGAAACTGCTGTGTGCGTTATAATGCACGCGCGCTGTCATGATGGAGTTGCCACTCGCAATTGTCATTAAAAACTAAGTGCGCCCCTCAAATTCTGCAACACTCGACACTATTCCTGCTTGCTGCTGGTTGTCTGTCTGACCTGGTGGAGTGTATTTATGATGAATTATTCTCTTATGATCGGAATTTCACTGCGAAGACTGGGTTTAAATTTCCGGGTCATAATCATAAATCCAAAATTCTTCACCAGTTATGATTGTTTATAAAATGTGGTCATCACTTTCAAAGCACCTACGCAGCTCATGACAAACCAGCTTAAAACAACTAAAACTGCGCACGTGAGAAACATACATACACCCGCATCTTGAAATGTGTCTCCACAATAAGCAGTAAAAGAATTCGTAGATAAACGAATTATTATCAACATGTCCATTTAACCCCTATTCGAAGATGATGCTGGACGAAGAAACTACTTGAAAATGCCACAATGAATTTGAGGTGGTGGGAGGTGGGGGAGGGGAATGTAAGAGTGATGGTGGTTAAGGTCTGTGGTGAATGAACACATTATACCATCACATATACGGATGACCAAGAAATTATAGAAGAAACAGAAACAATCTTTCAAGAACTACTCAACAGCCAAAGTATTTTGAATGAAGGGAAATGCTTCTAAAACAAAATCGAAACAGGATGCCCGTTGCGGAATTGAAATCAGATTGCACTATCCAAAAACGCATCAAGTTAGAAACACAATCTCCGAACATTAAGTAGGAACAACATTGAATTATGGAAAAAGAATAATCGCCACATCTGTTTGGCCCGTAACGCCGCACAGCTTTGAAAAATGAACTATAAACAAGACGGATGAAAAGTCATTAGACAATTTAAAGATGTACTGCAACCGCAGGATGATGCAAGCGAGCTAGACAGAGAAAAGGTCAAATGAGTATATGCTTAAAGATGTATAGACACGTATTTTCAAAAGTAGATTGTCTTAGCTTTGCCACAATAGGAGATATGTAGGTCTTCTATTGAAAACATAGGAAGGTAGAATTCCAAGAAAAAGAAAAAAAGAACGTCCAAGAAACAATTATATCACACAGACCTGCACGAGCATCTGGGTTAAGACTTGGGCAGAACTGAAGAGATCAGCTGAGAAGAGAGGACAGTGGAGTGACGCTACTAGATGACTTCAACACAAGTTTCAGAACTGATTTTTCTGGTGAGGGTTAGCAAATATTACTTTTCAAATCAATACAGTTCTCGCCTCGCTTTTCATATGCGTAAAACAGACTGTCAAGTATAGAGAATCCATGTTGGTTTGAATCTAACGCTTTAGAAACAATACACTGTATCATGTGACAACTGGACACGAAGATTGAATAGATAATTCTCTTGGGTATCGAAAGAAATGAATGAGCTACCCAGTAACCTAAATAGTACCATCGTGAATCGATATTTGCTTTGTTTACGAATAATAGTTAGGGCATTTTATGTTTGTCTTGAGACCTTAATTGAACCATAGTATACTATTCAAAGTATTCATCGAAACTAGTTGATGTGATTCATTTGGTATCTATGCATTGATGTTTCATAAAATTAATGTTTCTTTTCTTTTGTTAAAAGCACACATCAATACGTGTTATGAACATATATGAAGACTGCGTGGCCTATGGGTAAAGCGTCATTTTCACAAACCCATCGCACACGGTTCGAATCACGCTCTTGTCCCGTTTGGCAGACATGGTTTTTTTTCCCCCGCTCCTCCACGTACGGAAAGTAATGGCAACATACTGTACTGCAAACTTTGTCAAGAAACTTATAACAGTCAAATAGGTTGGCGGTTGTAAGAAGCGACGTTCTGCAAAGGACTTACATTTTACTATGAACACTTATAGAGTGGATGTCCTCTTGTCTGTTTTCTGGATCTCTTCCCTTTATCATTGTTCTCAGCAGCAGTATTCGTGTACATAAACCATAGTATGTATAGCAACTTGCTAAGGGTTTCATTTTAAAACATCTCATCGACTTATTCCTCATTGTCTATTCAGAACCAGTTCTTGTTATGTACACTAATAGTGTTTCTGGCCATTTGTCAGGTTTACTACGGTCTTACATTACCATTGTTCTCCGCAGCGGTATTCTTCTGTACACGTCAGAGTGTCTGCAGCAATTAACTTGAGAAGTATATCATTCAAATGCATTGATGTCTCATCGAAATCGGTTAAAATTGTTATTTTTTTTACTAGACGAACCAGTTTTAAACTAAACCAGTTGATAGGTTTTCTTCTTGTTGCCTGTACTTCTTCATTTTCATATCGAGTCATTATTTGCTCAGCACCACAAATGTGCACACGTTAGTGTGCATATATAAGTTAACTATCATTATTTCATAATGCATTGACCAATCAATGATAATTTTTTTAACCTCCTTATTTTGCAGCACAAACTGACCACGAGCAGACGAAAACACCATATTACGTCCGCAGACAGAGCAGTGTTGTAGAGTGATCTCCCCCTTCTTGACTGACCAGAGGCAGTAAAGAGCTCTCTTGTTCCGTCTTCTACAGTACTATCCAGGATCAATAGCTAGCACGCCTGAGAGAACAGTGACCAGTGTGGTGTCCTTCTAACAGTGTCAGAGGCTGAAAGATTCTTTTCATATTCTGCCACGAGATGCGTTCATTTAAAAACAAAATACAAAACACAACAAATATACAAAATTGCTATTTGAACAATGGTTCCTTTGCACGTGGTGATGCTATGATAGTAAGTAGGTTGATTAATCAGGCATGGATATAGATGCTGCGATAACTCTGAGCAATATAATTAGTTTGCATCATTTTTACTGTTACGTATTATTAAAGTGTGCGTGATCCAGGAAAGTAAAAGTGCTGCATTATAAGAATACATTGACAGGAGAGAGCGCGCCAGAGAGTATGTTGTTATTTATTAAGTTAAATTTTCCCCTTCCCAAACGTGTTATCACTCAGCACAGGATGATGTATCATGTTTTCTTAATGCGACTCTTGTTACCTTGCCCGCTGTTGCACAATGTTTCCTAAGGTTTTCGTTTGTGCGACCTCAACGTTTTAACTCTCCTGCATCCTCTATCAAAGAAGTAATAAATGCTGTTATGATTTATGGAGCTGCTCGATATACCATCTTCTAACAATCTGGCCCAGTTCTTTGTTCTGTTCTCAGTGAGATGTATTCGAAATATTGAACAAGTTCGTTTACTCTATCTCAAGTGAGGTGAATTCCACCTAGCAAGTTCGTTTTTCTATTTTAAGTGAGGTGAATTCCACCTAGCAAGTTCGTTATCCTATTTTAAGTGAAGTGAATTCCACCTAGCAAATTAGTTATTCTATTTTAAGTGAAGTGAATTCCACATAGTAAGTTCGTCATTCTATTTTAAGTTAAGTGAATTCCAGCTAAAAGTTCGTTATTCTATTTTAAGTGAAGTGAATTCCAGTTAAAAAGTTCGTTATTCAATTTTAAATGAAGTGAATTACAGCTAAAAGTTCATTACTCCATTTTATGTGAAGTGAATTGCAGTTAAAAGGTTCGTTATTTTATTTTAAGTGCAGTGAATTGCAGCTAAAAAATTCGTTATTCCCTTTTAAGTAAGATGTACTCCAACTAACAAGCCCGTCATTTAATTTTGTGTAAAGTGTGTTCTAACTAACAATTCCTTCAGTCTATTTTCAGTCTATAGATGTATTTTTAACGTACTCAAAAGCTTATCATTCTATTTTAATTAAGATGTATGTGTACTATCTAGAAAGTTTACCATTTTAATTTAAGTAAAATGTATTTGAACTGTCTAGCTTGTACGTCATTCTACTTTATTTAATACGTAATATAACTAACACGAGCACGATCTATTCTAAGAAGTGGATTCAATTTTTGATTCGGTTCTGAATAGGCTGCAACACTAACACGGGATAATAATCCATCACTATGTCACTATTAGGCTCAATAACTAACAAGGGGACGCAATCAGTCCCTCTTTCCCGAGTAGGCCAAATGACTAACAAGGGGACCCAATTCATCATACTGTCACGAATAGGCCAAATAACTAACAAGGGGACACAATCTATAACTCTGTCACGAATAGGCCAAATAACTAACAAGGGGACACAGTCCATCACTTTGTTCTAAGAAGGATTTTTTCTTACACGTGGATTGAATCCATTATTTCATTCTAAAGATTGTCTTATATTGAGCCCCATGATCAATCATTCAGGTCTCAATAGTCTGCACCCTATCACATTGACTATACACCCAATCTATTGAGAATAGGTTGCATTCTAGTAGTATATTGTTCCCATTTAGTGGTTTTAAATCGTCTTCTGTCCGTTTGATTCATGACTAAAGAATATGTTTGAAAGTGATGTTGTGATTATGTTTTTGATGGATTAACAGACACCCCCCCCCCCCCCCTTTCCAGCTCTCTCACCTCCTACTAATCAGATTATGTCTATCATCATTCACTATCATTCTTCCTTTCTTACTGTTATAGGAATACGCGACCAATAAATACACTAGCTCTCCTTGCGGGAAGCTTGTACCAATGTGTACATGCGACCTCCGTGATTGAGAAGCGATTAGGATAGCGGTTTCCTCTAAGGAGGGCAAGAGTTCTAAACACCTACTAACGATGTAGATTTTAATAAAAATAATATATGAAATGTAATGTAAAATAATAACGCAGCCTGCACACTGCGCAGCGACCACTGAGACAAGCTGCCTGTTTTCCTAAATCCCGTAATTCCACACGCAGACCCGAGCAATGAAAACAATTCATTATTTTAGATGGAAGTAGAGGCGGAATCTTTATCCCCTTGTTTTACACGACAAGGTTACCAACACTTCTCATGACCTTCATCATGCACAGTTTACGACATACAAACTAGTGTGGAATTGTTCTATGTTCATCCCTACCCACAGGGCAGGGATCTTCATATGAGTTCTTTACAGTTAAAATCCTAATAACGCGTTTTACACTTTACAGTGTTGCTTTACAAGAAATTACTAAAAATCACTGCCCATGTTTGAAGCGTATCCATTCGGTTCAGCAGATGAACGCAGGTAAGATGGAAGGACATGTTGACATGTTCGATGAGCGTCTCCTCATTCAACTGCTGTTTGAAGAGCTCAGAACAGACATGTCCTCAAGAGAGAAGGGAGAGAGAAGGAGTGCTAAAGAGAATTCTTACAGAATGGCTCTGAGATGTTTCAACATTCATGTCAACTCTTTGAAGATTCATGCACATAACTGCTCCATCGGGCGCTCTAGCATCACACAAAGTGTTAAGCTGCCCGAAAGAAATGCCCACACGACAGTCCCGCAGTAGGATTTCTTACTTGTGTGTCCCGAGTGCGTGAGAAACTTGTGTGCCAGGATCGGACGTTACAATCAAATGAGATCCTATTTTCTCAGTGCAATTCTGCTGCTACCGCTATCTTGACATGTAATGGACAACTATTATAACTACAAATAACTACATATATTTTTGGAGCAGCTTCGGTAAGAAAGCAAGAGATCTTTTTTGTTATGTCTCAGTATTCACTGATCAAAGCTTTGAATCTTCGACAAGAGCTAACAATCCTCAGTGCCAAGAGACATAACCGAATTTTCTCATGCTCATCAATTATACAGGTTACGCCCCCTTCAAAAAGTCAACAGAACATAGCTATGCACAAAGTAATGTGAGAATATACGCTCAGAATGTTACCAAGATTGGAGAGAGAGACAGAGTGGGCTAGTTAGTGGTTAAGTGACACGGCTCACAATCCGATGGGCGTGGGTTCGCTCCCACCACAGAACCGGCCGTTACTCCGGGGAAGCAGATCCTTAGAAAATGCATGCCGAATGCACTGGGCCGACAGGTGCACAATAGAAACATAATGCAACGCACACTACTTTGGGGAATAGAGAAATAGGCTAACGCAGCAGCAACGTTACCAAGATTAGGCGTATTTTCGTTTCACGATAGCTTTTTCTTCAGAGATATCTTTTGTCGTTCTAATCGTATGTTTCAGTTTGTTCGATAGCTTTTTTTTCTTTTCATAATCTTCTTCATGGTGTGATTGACGTAGACGATCAAAGATTTTCACACATTTGCATCACTAGTTCTGTTTATCAGTTCTGCCATTGACCGTCTTCCACGCTTTGATGTTAAGTCATCCAGCACAATCTTTCTTCGTGTTCTCTGCTTTTTCACCAAAACAAATCTTTGCCTGTGTCAAGCACGATCCAACCTTCTTATACATATAATAGCACCCCCCAACCGTTTAAATTCACTCCCCTCCCCCCTAAAAAAAGAAGATTGCTTTATTCTCCTCTTCATTAGTCATTTATTGTTTGTTAATACACTGCTTTTGTAATCTCTGTAACATGTAATTCTGACGATGAGAAATGATCTCCTGAAATGTAGAATAATTTATGCATTTATGTTAATTTATGCATACATGTATTATTGTACGGTACACACTATAAACATAAATTTATTCTTATAATATTTTGACAAGATGTTCTTAAATGCATAGTAAACTGAAATGGTTACCAAATGCCACAGTGCGAGTAAACAACAGCAAGTAATAACATATCAATTGGATGTCCTATCTCCCGAGTCCAGTTAACCTGTTAACTAGCATTTCACAACATCAAGCACAATATTCTATAAAATATATGCAGAGGTTAAACGTGTTGGAGCGGCTTGCAAGTACATATTTGGTCACCAGCAACACATTTCTTAGATAGCTGTACTCCAGATCAGAAGAGATTACAACCTTTCCTTTCATGTCACATCTTCTTCTAATGAGTGTGCTTAAGTCACCAGAACACGCAGCCAATCAGTTTGATTCATTTGTGAGGGTATTAGATCTACACCAACAATCGTCTTAAAAAATGACACGAATGGAGACGGACATAATTGTACTATTTGTGTGTTACCAAAGTATGCAATAACATAGCAAGTATTCAAAACACACAAAACAAATCGTTAATACTACTTCAGCTAATAAAGTGATAAATCAAGCAAACAAATTCAAGTTTCGGACAACTAAAAACAGAATATGCGATTACTACAATGAAACTTCCATTTCCGTTGCAGCTTCGATACCTTTATTTCTACACAAACAACACAATTTGTGATTGCAGCACCCAATCAAACAAGCAGCTCATCTCATAACAGCACAAAAGCTTACAAACAAGTATATAATAGCACTGAATATAAACACCAACATATTCTTAGTCTTAGTAACCTGCACTTCTGAAGGTGTCGAATTCCCTTGTGCATGTTCCAGCTCTGGCGTGATCTAGATATAGCGGGGAATAGGATTTCCTACTTAGCGGGCTAGGCTCGAGCAGCTTTTTACTCCTTTGCATTGAGATAAGTGCCACGGAGGATGTGCGAGTCAATCTTAATAGACTCTAACACTAGAGCAAAGTACGCCCGCAGGCGCCATCTCTGCTGCTCTTAACAAACCACCTGACCATGGCCGGTGCTATGCCATGTCACACAGGTAGTTGCCTCTTACAACATGCTCTCTGTGAAGCAGTGGTGCTATTCTTGTCCTCATGATACACAAAGACCCCGGCAGATCACACGGGACTTGTAAAGCTAAAAAAACAAGGTTACAAGAAGAACTAGAACAAATGTTTTAACTTATCACAACAGTGCTACAGCTCACAAGCACAAGAATAACAACTATGTCGCTTAACAAAAAAAAGTATAACAGTACTACCGTTAACAGAAATACATATGATAGTAGTAGACCTTACAATAGTAAGTAATACAGTATCACCGCTAAAATGAATGTGTTGGTCGCTGACAAAAATACCATTATCTATAATACTACTAATGACAATACGTATAGGTATGGCAATACTACCGCAAAAAGAAATGGTATAATAGTACTACCGCTAACACAAATATGAATTATAGTATTTGCTCATACAAAAATAAATTGTAGTAATAAAGCAAACAAAAATGAGATTTATAGTACTAACGCAACAAAAATGTAAATTATAGTAAAGAAACGAACAAACATGATTTATATGCACAAGCTAACAAAAATATGAATAATAGTATCGCTAACAATAACATTTTCATAGTACTAAAACTAAAAAAAAAGCTAAAACAAATATAACTTATAGTACTAAAGCTAGCAAAAATATGATTTAAAATACAAATGCTAACATAAATAAAAGCTATAGCACTAAAGCAAACACAAATGTGAATGATAGTAGTAAAGCTAGAATAAATATGAATTATAATACTAACGTTTTCAGAAACATAAATTACATTGCACAGTAGCAAATATGAATTATAGTCCTATATCTAACTAAAATTTGAATTACAATACTATTGATAGTACAATTTTGAATTATAGTTCTATAGTTAACAAAAATATAAATTATAGTTTCCTTACTAACGAAAATATAAATTATAGTACCACTAAAAAAAATAAGAATTAAAGCACTTCATATAACAAACATATTAAATGCAGTACTACTAATAAAATTATGAATTTCAGTACTAAAGCTAACAAAAATGTGAATTTCAGTACTAAACGTAACAAAAATGTGAATTATTGTAATTAAGCTAGTAAAAACACGAATCGTAGTACTTAGCTAACAAAAACAGTAACTATTATACTGCTCAACCAAAAATGAATGAAAGTACTAAAGGCAACAAACATAATAACAATATTAATACATCTAGCACAAATCTTACTTTTATTAGTAAAGCTAAAAAAAAAAAAAAATACTTGTTATATAATATTCAAAAAATAGTGATCGGTTATCGGAAATAGCTAAAATTACCCTTTTCAGTAGCACGGCTAATAGTAACACATATTATAATAACTGTCATTCATACAAAAACGTAATGTGATATTACGGCTAACAGAAACACATTTATTAGTACTAGAACGATTTGTCTCACATTATTTACCAGACTTATGAATTGATGTATAGACCCGACTTTTCTTGCCCGTTACAAGTTTCTGTGTAATGTGTTTAGCATTTTGATCTGTTATATTTCAATTGATTTTATTTAGCTTACTTCTATGTATTTGGAAGGTATAATTGTACGGATGTATACCAATCTTTTATACATATAGTTGTATGTATACATTTATGTGTGAACATATATATGTTTGTTTGTATGTATATATGTAAGTACATGTGGGATATGTGTATGTATGTATGCAGGTGTGAATAAGTATTTGGGCATGTTGACTCTTGTGTATATATATATATATGTTTGTGTATCTATGTATGTATGTATTCATGTATGTATGTGTATCATGTATGTATTCATGTATGGATGTATGTACCTAGATGTATTTGTAAACAATTGTGACGACAAATAAATGAATCCACGATTATATGGTGATGTGTGTTAATTAAAAGTGAGAACGACTGAGAGAGAACGAGAGAGAGAGAGAGAGAGAGATTGGTAGACGCAGAGATAGAATAAGAGAGAAAGAGACGACGTAAATAGCAATCACTATAACGTGATCAAGGTCAGCCACTCAGATCTGCCAAAGCCCTTATCCACCACCATGTGATGACCCTGAACAACAGGTCTGCAATAGGACAGAGTGGCTAAGGAGAATGGATCAAAGGGGGAGGGCTAACCCGGTACCCAAAAAGGCCATGCTGAAGTCGTATGTGTCGGCCGAAAGGTGCAAAATATCGCAGTCCAGCTGTAAACTACGGCACACCACATTCCGTTCCTCGGACTACGCTCTGCTACTTGCAAATCCCTTATCATTGATTGGTCACATGAGTTTATGAACAAACGAAAAAGAATTTTAATTATGTTGTGCCCTGCAGTATAGAGTCATTCAACAACGTTTTCTGGACAGGTGTTCCAATGTCTTTCGTCAAACTGTCAAGCCACCCCTTTTAAGAAATGCGTTCTTTGTATGACAGAGACAGAATTAGACCACTGCCATGCCGATACTATGGCGTATAGTACAATTCTACTATTCTAGGTTGAAAGAACCTTCAACTAATGGCATTTTAAACCCAACCATTCGCTCAAGTCCAAAGTGATCATGAAGAAGTCTTTTGTTGTCCTTCTTTACTTGTATGTTTCACCTGGTCTTGATGCTACACTTCGCTCCTGTGGTAGATATTTGTAGAGCCAAATCGACGGGAAAGTGTGGAATAACTGTGTTTGTTTAAAATATCCAGTGAGAACATTCAGACTGAACAGACCTCGGCTGGTACGGACATCACTTGTTTATATAATACACAATCAGATACAGACATTTACCCACTTGAGGTTTACAGACAAGCAGTAGAACATGTTCTATAGAGGAGGCTAACTCCACGAGAAAAGTAAAGTGGCAGAATAATCCTTTCCAAAACATTTAAGTGGATACACTGTATGATGAAGAGCGACACATGACGTGACCGCTAAGGTCTGGAGAGTTGATCGAAGAAAAAGAACATTTAAAAACAAGTTGTAGATATAATATTATTGGAGTGAACGATTCTTTTTCCCAGTGATCGAAAGTGGAAAAAGAAAAAGAACCAGTACAAAGACAAAAAAGCATTTAAAGAAGAAAAAGAAGAATTCACAAAGTTTATTTATCGAGCTCATTGTATTTTATTTGTAATATTAGATGATAAGACGCTGAGATCTTCAATTTAAAAAAATTCCCAGATATTCTTCTTTGTTATCAAATACTGTTACTCATATATACCTGATGTGGCCTATATTGTTTATTACCTATTACAATGTCATGACATAAATAAAGTCCACGAACAAGAATATGTTAAATTGGATGTATCCTCATCTACGAAGTCCAGGGACATCTTTTTCAGCTATAATTCCCGAATTGGTTTTGGGATCTACAACATTTTCTCGAGTTGATCCCAGAAGTTATGACGTGTTTCCGAGTTGATCCCAGAAGTTACGACGTGTTTCCGAGTTGATCCCTGGAGCTACTGCATTTTCTAAACGTGATCCTGAGAACCCTTTACTAAGGAAGAAAGAATAGGCCAACTGTACACTATTGCATTTCATAAAACGCGACAAAGTATGGTTGTAGATAAGACAGCATAACTCATACTGTAAACGATCGTGCAGCAGAAATTACATCTACATAGACACAAAAACAACTACTCGATTGATGTACACTTCCTGCAAGCAATAAATACAGAGAAAGGTAGTGGTGCTTCTAAATGTTGCTATAGCTGGGGGTGGCACTGAGGAACAACTCTCAACACCAACTAAATGCTTTTATGAGGTGCGTCTCATGACAACAAAGTCCATCTCCCAGCCTTCGCTGTGCAGAACTGTTTTGACTAACAGGAGAAGGGGAGGAAGGCGAGGCACTGGCGTTTTAAAACCAATAGTTTTGGGCAGATGGCGCTCGAAAGCTTAGTAAGGCAGCTCATCTAGGAGAAGGAAAACTTTGATTTGAAACCATCTGGAGCCTTTCAGATAAGAAACTGGCGTAAATTGTCGGGTTTTGTCAGATATGGCTGTGCAACCTGTTTTCTGATAATTCTGAACGTTGGTCAACATCTACCAAACATGACAACCGACGATGTGCGAAGGAGCACACGGAACATGATACAATGCCTTATCCTAAAGCGTAGAAAGACAACCTCAGAATGTTGTGGTAGGGCAGAACAGGCCCTTAGCCTTGGTTGGCGGCTGGTCTAGGAGTGAAACCCCGATAGGCGAACATATAGAGTGTAGCACTGCTGATCCAGCAGTCTATGCAGCTTGCCTTGTTCTAAATGTATTGGTATCACTTTTACCTTGTAGTAAACAAGGCACACCAAGAGAGGGACCATACTGCATGGGCAACACATGTTCTCTATATTTCTGCCCAGGCTTTGTGCTAAAAGCACACTTACTATCGTCTCACAAGACGAAAAGAGCCAATGATACTTGAATGATAAGGCGTATGATATGAATAGAAAATGCGAAGAACATGTTTAATGATAAAGGTTTTTCAGTATATCAAGAACAAGCCTGATGATTCAAACGTCTCGAGTGATCCGTCGGGGTCTTTGTGTATGACAGGGACAAGAATAGCACCACTGCCTCACAGAGAGCATGTTGTAAGTGGTGACTCACTATGTGACAGTGCATGCCACTGGCCACGGTTAGGAGGTTTGTTTAGAGCAGCAAGATGGCGCCTAACACGCTGCAGGTCTACTTTGCTCTAGCGGTTGAGTCTATTAAGATGGACTTGCATATCGGTTAACAACCATCGGCGGCATTTGTCCTAAAGCAGCAGATGAAAAGCTGCTCGAGCCTAGCCCGCTAAGCAGGAAATCCTCCTCCTGGCTACATTCAGCTTAAGCAAGTCCTGGGACCTGCATAGGGGCATCCACTCCATTAGAAGTACATGTCGACTAAGACTAACACTAAAACTGAGGATTCAATACAATTTTGTTATTTCGATAATTTAATTCTGATTAGGAATTGTGAAGCTGGGCAAAGTGCAACAATTGTATCTTATATTGGACCTTAGCACTATATTAATTGATTTAATTGAATTATTTCCCTACCCTCGATAATGCTCATCATATTCATTCAACAGTTATATTAGGCTATATGCCTATAACAAGTAAGGAGCCTACTTGATTGGACTTCAAATCATTTAGCACATAATAGGACAGGCATAATCAACATTGAGTACTGGAATACTGGTAGTCAATCAGGCAGATCAGTGCCTGATACCGGGTTATGCATTTGTTCCGCTAATCGATCTAGTTGTTAAGAAAGTACTGTCTCGTGTCTTCCCTGATTTGCGTTTGGGACTTTCATTTAGCGGATGGTAGTAAACTTGTAGATTGGTTTAATTCTTTCTAGGTGCAGGCAAGATGCGGCTCTATGATTTCTAGCCTCCAGGATTTCCCTTTTGATATTCATTCAAGTCATTTCTAGCAGGCCTGCAATCTACCTTTAACGGTCCTGGTAGCCGTTAAGCTGCCATTGTAGGATGAAGTGTTGCTTTGTTTTTCTCCCCATCACTTTTTAGAAGTGTAAACTCATTTCCGTTTCCATAACATTATGTCATACAGCAGAGGTCCATAGTTCTGTCCCACTAACAGCATTGTTGTTACACTCTACCAGGTCATCCATCGCACATGCGTGTAACAGATTTTAACACGTCATGGGGGTATTGCTGGTCCTGGACAACGCCGCGTGCACCGATAGCGTCGTTGCTGTATCCGCCCTCTCATCAGATTTTGTCGTGATATACGTCGTGATAAAACCTAAAAGACTACGGTCTGGGGTTGAATTCAGAAAACCAAACTATTAGAACAAAAATGTAATACTTCACGACTGCTTTCTGTCGAATGCAGTCAGTTACAATGGGCCTGTTGCATTATTGTTAGTGATATCTGTTTATATAATTCTGCAGCTTAATGAAACTGAAAGTTAGAAAATAATACAGCCAATGGCAATTCTCTTAACAAGTTAAAACTATAATACAAGGTTGCAAAAGTTTAGCGATACATATGATTAGCGAATAGTACAAGTTTTGTTTTGTTGTGAATGTGACTGAATCTCTTATGTTTTGTCTTTTTTGCAGCGAGGTGTATTAATCATATGTAGAAATATGATTCAACTGTAGACTGATTAATCTTGTTCTTCTCCCTTTTCGTCTTGGTGTGCCAATAATATTAATTAGTCCCCTCCAAATAGATATGTCATGCGCTATTTTACCTAGCTGTTCAAATCTTCTCCAAATGTTCCCTGTATCGGAGTTTAGGTGTTTTATGACCATCCGTTGTTTTTATTTCCTGGGTTTTTTATAGTAGAGATAGCCTGGTGATAATGGCTTGCTTTTTTCACAATGTGTAGTCTATCCAACGCCATTTTCTAAGATTTACTGTTTCACCTGTCCTTGTCATGTTCTCTCCCACATGCGTTCATTTGTACACTGCATACACAGAAACTATTTTATAAGATTTCTCAGATATTTATACTCTCATACTCATTTTCTCATCCGTTTTTACCGTTAAGCGGTGAGGGAAGCTTGAATCGTCTTCTTTGAGTCAATTGGGTTGTGTCGGTTGCTGCAAGCCCGTATTGTAGAATTTCATCATTCCATCTGTCACTAGTTCTTCCTCGTGTCTTGTAGACAGATCTGCGTGTGCTGTAAGCATCAGTGTTAGCTGATCAGGTTGTATTGTCATGAGATGACCGAGCCATTGTATTTTTTGTTTTAAAAAGTATTCAACAAAAGGACTAGGTCTCACCTGATGTTTAATATAATCGTTTCTTATTTTATCTCTCCTTCTGGCTTGGCTTGGCTTGGCTTCTCAATCTCCCGCTACCAAACCCCGATACGGGCCTAAGTAGCAGAATGTAGTCCAGAGAACGGAATGCGTTGTGTCGTAGTTTACAGCTTGACTGCGATATTTGTATCTTTTGGTCCAACACATCCGACTTCAGCAACCATTTTTTTAGTACCGGGTTAGCATTCCCCCTTCGATCCCTTCTACTTAGCCATTCTGCTCTGTTGCAGCTTGTTATCCAGGATCACCGCGTGGAGGTGTAGAAGGTTCTTGGCAGCTCTGGTTCGCCGGCCCAGACGCTAACAGTCAGATATGGGTCGCTGACCGCTGCAGCTCATGCACTGCCCAGCATCTTGATCCCATCTCTTCTTCTGACAGCGATGGCTTTTCTTAACTATTTCATTTTGCATGTAAAAATTGTCGTTTGCTGGAATTGAATAAAGACGAAGTTTGATATTAGTAGCCCAGCGTTGGTACAAAAATACAGCTTATAAGTTGCCGCTTTGTCAAACTGATGATGTTCAAGTATATAAATAATAGTGGCAGTTAATATGTCCCAACAGAAGCTTTCTGAAATACAGTTTTAATTTCTTTAACAAAGCCTTCAATATCTTGTAAAAAATACTTCCAAATAGTTGAGCTCTTTGCACTGTTTAAGTTAACTATTATTTACATGTACGTTAAAGAGACATGGTATTCTGCCAAGCTTCATAATCTCCGTCTTTTATGTGGTAATCTTCGTATTACATTCTGTACAATATATACCAAGTGCATACTCAACTCTCTTTCTGTGAAGCTCCAAGGCTTCCATTCCTGGGAGGACGTGACAAGCAACTGGGGAAGGTTGGCAATCTCACTTGCGGAAAAAAACCAATGTCACACTAAAAACAAATGTCACACTAAAAACAAATGAATCTCGGCTTAACTATAAACTGGATATAACAAATTCTGATGTAGCGTTTGATATATGCTCCGCCAATTGGAGCGTCGAGTTTATAATGATTTTTAATATTATTCTTCCTTCGTTAATTGTCTTAAATAAGGTATTAGTATGTATCATTCACTTTCGCAATCCAAATTGAGCTTTGCTTTGCATTTGTTCAACATTTTGTCTAATTATTTTTGTGCATGCATTTTTCCTGTATGACTTAGTAGTGCTATGACTGTGTATGTATAACAACTTCTTTTACTCTCTTTGTTTTTACTTTCCGGATTGCTACTATTGTAGCGTAAACATCTAATTAGCCACTTTAACTCTGTCTTGCTCCAAGACTGAATTGCTTCAGTTGCCATGCGGTCATGTACGGTGATTTGTCTAGGGCTGCTCTTTACAGCTGTTTCTATTTCCTCAAAAAATGTATCAGGTTGCAGATGATTCTTTTTTCATTTTATAACTATTAACTGTCCCTGAGTGCAAGAAGGCGTGAAACGTTATTGGAAGCACTCTTTCCATCCATTCAGTCTTACTTATACATTAAATGTTTATGATCCCTTTTTGACATTACAAATTGAATAATAACTGAATCTTAAATCTTTCGGAGGAAAAGGAACACTAAACCTAAATTTGTTGAAAAAAATATCACACACGTCTGTCAACATGATTCACGAAAATAAAGAAAATGAAATTATGCCATATTTTTACGTCTGAAACTACGCGCAGTAGTATTCATATATCAATAACTAAAACCAAAATAAAAGCATTAATCACCATCATGTTTAATATCATTCATAGAACGTCGCTCTTATCACAGTCTGTTTGAAAGAACCTCTTTCCCTTATCAAAACTTCAGCCTCCGCCAAACATAACTAAGCATTCTTGAATATCTTGGTGTCATCGTCTTCTTAGTCTACCGCTGCCTCTTTTGCCTGACACGATACCTTCCATCACTGTTCTCACAAGACCGTTGTGCCTCTTGATATGACCAAAGTATTTCAATTTTCTGACCAAAATGAAATTTTGACTGGAAGGATTCGATTGTTTGTCTAGAAATTTTGGTATTCGTCCATGATTAGCAGGCATATGCTGCCATAGAAAAAACACAGGCGCTCAAGACTTTTACTTTTGTCGTTTTGTTGGTACGTTGCAATAATTTCTTCAGGCCGTTCAGTCTCTGGGTTGTCATGGTTAGTCTTCTGATTTCTTTCGCAGTCACAATTTTTGTCAATTCTGGAGTCTAGATATTCAAAATGCGTGACCTGATCTATTTCATCGCCACCTACTGTAAATTTATGTTGATGTGTTTTGTCGGTGGTCATTATCGTTGTTTATAAACAGGTTTTGATCACTGCTGTATCCATTTACAGCTGACAGTAGTCACTCTAGCCCTTATGCACTTCTTGATATTATCACTGTGTCGTCTGCGTATTGTAACTCTGGAATCTCGTAAGTGCCAATCATAAATTTATCGAAACTTTCAATGTTTTCGTCCTGTCTAACATTTCTCATTATACATTCCGTTTGATGTTATACAGATAAGGTGGGAGGATACATCCCTGTCTTACTCCCTTTTGTACTGCGAACCGATTTGATGTTTGCCCAGATACTAACACAGCGGCTAGTTGATCTTGATATACTTGATATCAATGACACGGAAAAAATGCACATGAAAACCACATTTTTGTTATGATGTTCCGCAGATTCTGATGTTTTACCGTATCGAAGGCATTGGTTTAATCAACTACACACGTGTACAGGTCTACGTTTAACTCTCTACATTTTTCGTATAGTAGATATTCTTCATATTGAATATGTAAGCTCTGGTCCCTAATACGAATTTTAAAAATGTGCCATTAAAATATATTTGAACAATATCCAGTAATGGCTGGTTTCTTTCTCAAATTCTCAAAAGTGATGTCAACAGGTGGATGCTTTGACTGTTATGTAATATGTCAATTAGGACTATTAAAAAAACAATACGTCCAAAAAAAAAAAAGAATGAAAAAGAAAGAGTAACAATAATTAATGTCCAACACACTATTTTATAATCCAAGGCAGAAAAATAAGAAATTTAAATACATACAATATATATAAAACCTTTTAAACATGAATAACTCGTCAATAGCAATATAACCAACAATTAACCAAAGGCAATAACCAGTGCTTATATTCTATAAGTAAGAATAAAGGCTAAAAATAATGTTCGAGGAAACTCATCTACATTAACATTAGTTTAAGAAATGTGTCATGTGAAGAATGTTTGATGTAGGTCCACAACATCAACATTAGTTTAAGAAATGTGTCGTGTGAAGAATGTTTGATGTAGGTCCACCAAATTAACATTAGTGTAAGAAACGTGTCGTCTGAAGAATGTTTGATGTAGGTCCACCACATCAACATTAGTGTAAGAAACGTGTCGTGTGACTAATGTTTGATGTAGGTCAACCACATCAACTTTAGTGTAAGAAACGTGTCGTCTGAAGAATGTTTGATATAGGTCCACCACATCAACTTTCATGTAAGAAACGTGTCGTGTGAAGAATGTTTGATTAAAGTCAGCCACATCAATATTAGTGTAAGAAACTTAACATAACGTCTGTATAATGGTTTAGAAGACTCTACATAGTCTGAATACAACCAGTTTTATTTACAATTTCCTTGTTCTAAAAGCTATGGGCATCCAATCTATTCTTAGAAACCTTAATTGTCTCTTTGCCTCTGTTGCAATGCATTCTAAGCATTCACAACTCTCTGACTAAAAAATATTGTATAATATCTAATCTGGATCTTTCTTTCGTTAATTTGTATATATACCCTCTTGTTCTTGTAGGTGGCTGAATTTTGACGAAAAAAATTATTATTATCTAATTTATGCTTTCCTATGATTATCTTTTAAACATGTATTAAGTCACCTCGCACCGTGTGGAGATAGTTTGAGGAAAGTCAGCCACATCTCAACATTAGTGTACGAAAAGTCTCGTGTGAAGAATGGAGATAAGGAGTAAAACATACTTCAGAAACTACTAATGTCAAGTAACAGAAATATAAATAGACAGCACACGGTTTCTACGCCGAGAATAAGCCATACATACAAATTAAACAGCGGTATGAAAACAATGGACAAGGTCAACGCCAACAGATTAACGATCCATTTAAATGTTTCATAATAGAAGTTCAAATGAGTCAGGACCAAACGCGCCGACTAATTCCACAATTTCTAATGCAGCCATTTTATGTTTATTGAATGGAAATAATGTCAATATAAAATGTCAAATTCAAGCAAATCAATTCTAAAACAATATGGTCAAATTATCTCAGGTAAATCTGTTGTTTTTCTTCTTTCTTTGTTTTTGCTTATCCTGTTATGCCTTTCGGTTCAAATAACAAACAGAAGAAAACTACGTGATTCTTTAAGGACCAAGTACAGTATTGTGAAATTCTAAGTTTTTAATACAAATACAAATAGCAAGTGAAATTAAATAATGACTTGAGCATGATGTTCCGAGTTCGGAGAATAAAAAAGAAAGTGATAAACTAGAAACTTGGTTTATTTAAAGAAAGCAAGAAAGAAGTTTCTGTATTTTTATCTTTATTTAATTATTCTTGAAGATTTTACTCAGCGGTACTCCATGTACAAGAAAGAACACCAACGATGCCTTTAAGTGAGCCTAATGAATCTAGACAACAAACAGCATGCATCAGAACAAATCAAAACCTTGTATTCCTACAGGATCTTAGAAGAAGTGGTATGGAGAATACTGTAACAGCAAAAAATTACTGGAAATAGTTGCAAAGAACAATCACAAGAATATGCTGTGCAGTTAAACATCAAGTCACAGAGAACAACCTCTACATCTCAGGGTAGAAGAGGAGCGACCAAGTTACACCTATTCACGTTTGTCGCATGTTCGCTATTACATCATTTTCCCCGTTTCACGTTTTTAATCTCGCAGACCTAACTTCAACTGTCATTTCTCATGATCGTTTATTATATTTCATTGACATAAAAAAAAACTTACATTTTGTTTAATCTTCTCAAGTGCTCAAAACGTTGACATAATCTTCTGTTATTTCAGTCAAAAAGACACTAAATTGCAATTTAATTATTTTATTAACGTTTTCGTTCAGCAGGCCAACTATTTTATATCTTTGTATCACCAAATCGTGCTCAGATTTATTATTTTTAATAAATTAATCATCATCCAGTGTGTTACCTCGTGTGATGACCTTCAACAAAACTTGCAATTTTCATTGTTTCCCATCTACCTTGCCACAATAGGTTATATATTTCTTCACTTTCTTTCTCAATTTCTCCATGGCCTCAGCCTTTTCCGTTGTCACAAGGTTCTCCATACCTTCATTTCTGATTATGTATCCACTAAATTTTGCTTGATTTCTGTCTCTTTTAGTTTGTAGTGGTATTTAAAATCCGTTTTCTTGTAATTTATATTTAATTCGATTTCTTAGCTGTGCAAGGTATGGGAAGCAACTGTCTCAGGAATCACATTTCTATGGCTGTCAGAGAATCCTTTTTATTTATTCTTTGTCCAAGATGCACATCAATAAAGTAAAATGGGTTCCGCACAGCACCGCACAGATTCACTAATTTCAGTGTTCGTAATAGGTGAAGTTCATTGATCGAACATAAACACTACGAACACAGTGGGGTTGGTGCATTTATTAAAGCCAATATAATGTTTGCTCAGTTATTAAATGTCCTGTTGTAGAAATAGTCGTATGTATAACGACATCATTATCTTCTACACAAGCGTATCACACCATACAACTGTAGACTGTCAGTCCAGTCAATAACTGTATCAATCCTATCATCTAGGATGATTACTGGTTTAGTCGTCTGTGTGTGAGGGAGACGATAATAACAACACACATGCAACACTGAATGATTTAAGAGACGATTAGCAAGTTTGTTCAAGTCCTCTAGAGTAGACGACTCTCCAACCATTGACATGCACATTCTGCAATGCACACAGCTAATACCCTGATGGTTGTGGAGTAGCCTTTTGTCTTTTGAAGATATTTAAAAAAAACAATACCTGTCTTCACAGGAATGGACAACTTTTTTACCCTCCAGAAAATAGATTAGTGAGCAACAGGTTTTCGTCGTTTCTGATGTGAAGTATCTGGTATGAAATGTCGACAATGGACACTAAATTGTATTATTATTTATATTAATGAAAGAGTTTGGCATGAAAATAACCACACAGAAGATAAAGACTTCGGTAATATCCAAGCAACATAGACAAATAAATCGATCCATCAATGTCAGAAGATCTCTCCTTAAGTATGTGCTCCTGACGCGCACTTCCTATAGTGCAGACTATGACACTTACCATTATTTGGTTCGTTGTAAAATAGAATTGCAGCCAAAAAAGTCCCATCACACCAGAAGCAAAAGAAAGTCATGCATCGACTCAAGTAGTATATCAGACACTGCGCTTATCAAAAGAATCCACAATGCTTTTCAGGAAACTCAATATTCAACATCATGACACCGCCATTACAGAGACCTGGCAGCATCTTCGAAATGTCAGACACAACATTGAACTTGCTACATTTGGAAGAATAACTGTTATACCAGATGACTGGTTTGAAGCGAAAGTGGAGAATATGACACTCGTCATTGAGGCCAATCGCGCGCACTGCCATGATTAAATACAAACATCTTCCAAATGCAGGTACTTTGTCCGACTTCAAGTCCGCCAGAAGCCAGGTACAACAAACAGTTCGTCGTTGTATCAATAAGTATTGGCTACAGCTAAATGAAAACATCCAGATTGCAGCACAAAAAAGAAACATAAGACAAATGTACGATAGTATAAAGAAAGCTATTGGCCCTGGGAGTAGGAAAACGGCACCGCTCAAATCCATTACTTATGAGAAAATAAAAGATAAAGAAAAACAGATGGAGTGATGGGTCGAGAATTATTCTAAGCTCTACTCGTGTCAATATAGTCATTCCTACATCACTTGACGCTGTGAAAAGGTATGTGCTATTATGTCAGTGCTAGAAAGAGGTCACAACACCTCACGATATGAGAGATACACAGATTGTAACATTTTACAAAAACAAAAGGTGATGAAAGTGTCTGAAATAGATATCGAGGTGTCTCTCTGCTTAGTGCGGTAGGCAAAGTCTTCCTTATCTTACTAAGGCTACATCAATTGGCTGAGCGTGTGTATCCAGATTCACAGGGGTGATTCAGGTCTGGGAGATCAACGGAAGTAGATGCCACACCAAGTCTTAGCATATATAATTATGAACTGGCAGGTGTGAATCAATTCACATACCTGGAATCCTTAATCAATGACAAGCTCTTTCCGACCCAGAAATAGACAGTCGCATTGGCAAAGCTACTGCTACATATGCTTGCTTCACAGCGTGTGTTTGGAAAAACTGTAAATTTGACTATTAAAATCAAGGTCATGGTATACAATGCATGTTTTACAAGTACACTACTATATGGTAGAATGACTTGGACAACTTAGGCCAAACAAGAGTACAGGCTTCCAACCTTCCAACTCTGCGCCTGCCATCCATTCTTGAAATTACATGGATGGACAGAATGACAAATGCAAAGTTGAACTCTCGCACTGATCTTCCAAGCATGTACACTCTATCTACTTAGGCAGCAAAGACTACGATGGCTTGGTCATGTTCGTCGCATTGAAGATGGTGGCATCCCTAAAGATATCCTCTATGGACACGTGACAAATTGCACGAGAAAAGTCGGCCGACCATAGTTGAGGTTCAAAGATGTATGTAAGCGTGATATGAAGGCCCTGGACATGAATCTAACATCCTGGTAAGACGAAGCTGCAGACTGATCCGGGTGGAGATGTTCCCTGAATGGCCAGATCACTTTTTGTGAAGAGAAGCTTTGGCAACACAGAGAAATGAAAAGACAACGCCGCAAGGAAAAGATAACAATAGCTAAGTATACATTTTGTTGTTATATTTTTGTTTTGTTGTGTTTTTGTTCCACTTTAAGCTATATCATCCAATATTCAGCCATGGATGAATGGGGCTACTACTACTAATAGAGAAATAATGGAACAAGTACAGAAGTTTACATATTTGGGGCAAACCATAACAGAAGATGCCCCCCAAATGAAACATAAATTGAGCCAATAATTGCAATGGCAAAAAAAAAGAGCTTCAGATAAAAACTGAAATTGTTAACCTCAAAGAAAATCAGGAGAGAACTGAGGAATCAAATAATCGGACGTCCAAGACTCACCTTTATATCTCAGGTATTCAGGGACATTAAAGTACAAACATGATGTAATAGAGAGAACTGCAGTGGATAGGGTCAAATGGTGACAACCTTACAACCAGTCTCCGGACTGATCAAACAGAGGATACGGTCAAATGGAAAGACATACTCAGACAACCTAACAAACAGTCTAAGTACTGATCTACCAGATGATGAGTCTGTGCATTGGTTTGTATTTTCTCGATTTTATCTGTACCTGTTTATGACTTACATATTAAAGTACATATTTACCTAATCCACGGTTTTGTAAAGGCATACCTGCGTCATTAAGTATGATTAGTTTAAACATACATAAATGACACAATAAATAAACATATATCGGTTCTGAACTGTAACAAACATAAGATCATAACACGAAACATAGAAACATTGAAAAAAAAACCCATCACATTTAGTTCAATAACATATCAAGTAATATTTAGCACAATTATTTTAGACATCTAGAAAGACATAAGTAATGAGAATCAGTGTTGCAAATAAGGCAGTAATGGAGTGACGTGGATTGATTCATTCCGTTTCCAGTTTTAAACCATTCAAGAAAACTACCAATTTAGCTACCATTATTGGGGCATATGTGCTACAGACTTAAAAATAAATGTTGAAAGTTTGTATCGCATTTGTCAAAACTATTAGGCCATTTCTTTAATTTGCATTGGTACTTGTTCATTCTACCACAAGCAGTCAGAACAACTGTGAAGCTGTACACATTCTGGCAGACATGTTAGTCATTGAATCCCAGACTGGCCAGAGACAAAATTAACTTTGCGTTCTAATGAAACATACAACCCACGATCTCACCTCTCATTCTTAGGATGTCCTTAAAAATAGATAGTCTTACAGCAATATGACCAACCAGGTGGGAATCGCAAATATGGACCTCATAGTGGCATTGCACTATAGTCAAGATCACCCAGGTTCACTGTATTCAGTACAGAGTGGGATTTTAAAAAAGCCAAATAACTCGTTTCGCTATTGCGAGCGAAAAGCTCAACACGAATAAGGTTCAACAATAACAACAACAACAGCAACAACAACACCAACAGCGACCACGGATTGGCAACAAGATGAGCAATGTTACCACAAACTGTCCTAAAAGTACACGCTTGTAATGATTATAAGGTAAGTATGCACCTGAAATCGTTCTATCGATAATAATTTAAACCTATTTTGTGAATACTTTTTTACGGATTATATTTCAAATACTCTCCACCGTTTCTTCAAGAATGGAGCGAAGATGGCATGTTGCTGAACGGCTAAAAATAAACCAAAAACCGATGTACATATTAACTTGGGACTGGTCCAGGTACATTTTTGGTATCTGCCAGAGGTGTGACGAAAAGCCACGGGACCCCTAGAACTTATAATTAGAATCTGGTTTCAGCCCAGGGTGTGAAGCAGAACCATAGATCCGAACCACTTATAATTATAATCTGATCAGGGTGTGAAGCAGAACCATAGATCCGAACCACTTCTAATTATAATTGGCTCAGGGTGTGAAGCAGAACCATAGACCCGAACCACTTCTAATTATAATTGGCTCAGGGTATGAGGCAGAACCATAGACCCGAACCACTTATAATTTTAATCTGCTCAGGGTGTAAAGCAGAGCAGTAGACCCGAACGACTTATAATTAGACCTTGGTTTCTGCCCGGGGTGTGAAGGAAAACCACGGAACCTCTAGCACTTATAATTAGAATTTGGTTTCTACCCGAAGTATCTAGAAAAGCCAAAGAACCGACATACGTCTTAGTCTTACTCGACCTGCGCATTTGCCAGGGCTTTAGCCCTTCTGCGGGTACTAACTCTTGTGCGAGTTGGTAGTTACTGGATGCATGTCTCTGCTTAGTAGTCTAGGCTCGAGCAGTGCTATGTTTTTTTTGGGTTTTGTTCTGGCCTCATCTCGGTTTCTAGTCGATTCTGACTCGGGCACGGGTTGTCCAATGTATGGCTAACATCTATCTATGACACGGGTTGTCCAATGTATGGCTAACATCTGACTCGGGCACGGGTTGTCCAATGTATGGCTAACACCTATCTCGGGCGCGAGTTGTCCAATGTATGGCTAACATCTATCTCGGGCACTGGTTGTCCAATGTAAGGCTAACATCTGTACCGGGCACAGGTTGTCAAATGTATGGCTAACATCTGTCTCGGGTATAGGTTGTCTAATGTATGGCTAACATCTGTACCAGGCACGAGTTGTCCAATGAATGGCTAACATCTGTCTCGGGCACGGGTTGCCCAGTGTATGGTTAACATCTGTCTCGGGCACGGGTTGTCCAATATATGGCTAACATCTATCTCCGGCACGGGTTGTCCAATGTATGGCTAACATCTGTTTCGGGCACGGGTTGTCCAATGTATGGCTAACATATGTGTCGGGCACGGGTTGTCTAATGTATGGCTAACTTGTTTGTTTTAGAATCGCGAGTGTTGTGCAGCTCGAGCAAATCTTGCCATCTAGTGGGGGATCAGCCAGATGGTCTTGTTTTGGCGTACTGGTACCACAGAGTGGTTGCTGTGCTCCAGCGTTCGTCTTTCCTTCTGACTGCATGGCCAACCCAGAGGTACTTGCAGTTGTTGGCATAATGTATGACATCCTTGACGTGTGACAATGCCCGGATGTCAGCGCTGTGTAAGCCCATCTGGTGCTGTTACCTGAGTGACGAGACAGCGCTCAAGGGAGGTATGTTTGCCCGCCGCTGGTTTACCGTGACTTTTGTCAGAAACCAGATTTCACTTCCATAGCATAGCGCTGATAGCACCACTGAGTCGAATATGTCTGCTTGCAGTTTGGTGTCTTTTGTGACGTCTGTTGCCGCATTTTTCGAGTTAAAGGCGGCACAGCTTACCCAAGCGGGCTTGGCCACCTCGGGTTTCAGACTATTTTCTATGTTGAGGAGGCGGCGGCCGACGCTTATGTTCTGCAATTGTTCCAGATCGGTTTTACAAATTTCTTTTTCCTCAATCTTATCCAGGGTGTCTGTTGTCATCCATGCTTTAGGCTGGCGTTATATTTTCCCCACTGAACCTCTCTGCAGCCGTGTATATTTCTTTCTTTAATCTTTGTCATCATTAAGCAGTTGCCAGTCTTGCGCACACTGTACCGAGTCACCTTTTACGACATACAGATAATAGCACAGTGGCCATATTTATTCTGAATGAGAGAGCTAGGTGATTAGCGCAAAGGATTTGAACAAAGGTTAAATAATATATTAGCCAACACATTTTTCGTCAGTATTTAAATGTTCGGAATGAAGTTTACAATGCAGTACTAAAATGTCTCAAAAGAATGCGATAAAAAACAAAATATCGAACGAAGTAAACTGATATGCTTTGCATACAGAGATAATACAAATATAAATGAATTCATTTTAAAACAAGGTAGAGCAAACGTTTAACCTGGAATAACAAAACCTACGGGATTGGGGAAATGGATTAGACCTTTCATGCGATGTGGCGCCTAACTGTTGCAGCGTAGGGTACCTATGTGATAACGTGTCTGAAGATGTATCAGGCATCCCTGTATACATGAGGAAATCGACATGGTATTGTAAACCATTTCATTTTAGTCTTACATTGGCCAAAAGAAGATGGTCGGCCGATATCACATCTGTCCGTCTACATACTTTGAAGTCATGTTATGAGAACATGAATTTTCTATTGATGAAAACTGATCTGAACCTGAACTTTCTTTTGATGAAAACTGATCGGAACCTGAACTTTCTATTGATGAAAACTGATCTGAACCTTAACTTTCTATTGATGAAAACTGATCTGAACCAGAACTTTCTATTGATGCAAACTGATCTATCTGGTTCTCGGCCCATTGATCCGGCTAGACTCTATATATTCGATTCATTTTTAAATGCGCTGTCTCGAATAACCATTTAGTTTGAAGCACAAGACAATACAGAACTGCCCGTTTGTATGTCTTTCTCAAAACCAGTGTTGTCACTTCCAACATTTGCATTTAGATCTCCCAGTAAAACCGTTATTCCTCTTCTCTATCATCAAATGTTATAGATCCAGGTAGTGATTTTCTTTTACAGAGTTGCCTTTGTCGTTTGCAGTCCCATATCATTGATATCTGGCAAAGATGGCGCCATAACTGGCTACGAGTCTACATTTCTCTACTGTTTTGGATCATTATGGATGCCGCCAGACCACGGATTTGCCTGGAATTCACACTAGTCGACGACTTACACTTGTGTTCACGGAAACGTGGTGTTGTTTTCCGTCTGGACTTGTTATTTCGTTCTTTTTTGTGATTTCTTCCATCCGTTTATCCTGGTCTGGACGCCGGCTCAATGGCACTACGCTTATACCTGTGTCGTATTTCACGGGTTAGTTCTGCCGGTTCACCTTCACGAATTTGGCGTGTGGGAATTTTAGATGCTACTATGATGAGCTGAATACAGCTGGGGAGAGATACCAGACTCACTCACACGCTGAGTGTTGTCCATACGACCTCTTGTGGTTATCGAAAAGGCACGACAAACTGCGTTAGATGCCATCTCACCTTTCTAACCTGCGGGTTACATGTTTACGGAAAGGCTTCGGTGGTAACCCTGAGGCAAAATCTGCATCCTATGCCATCTCCAGTCGTCTCGATGAATGTCTTGCCACTGGCAAAAGGTAGCTTAGGCTCTGTTAGTGAGGTTGACAAAAGGTGCAGTTCCTTCCTCACTTTAATCCAAATCACCGCGCAAGTCACCCATTTCAGCGGACACAGCAAGAGATACGACTGTCCATACGGCTGAACAAAGAGAATGGTCTTCATCACTTGTGATGGACGAACAAAGAGAGTGGTCTTCATCACTTGTGATGGACAACTAGTATCATTGATATACATTTAACTGTACCTTCTTGATCGATGTTCTGAAAGTGGCATCATCAGCTGAGGACCCGAAGACTCCCATACGATGAGGGTCCTTTAGATTACCTTAGAAAGCACGAGAGCTGCACCCTCAAATCGGCGCGCGCCTTTATTCGGGTTCCTGTGAATGCGCACAGTGAGTAAGTTTATTCTTTTGTGCACCCTGAAAAGGGGGTCAAGTGATGAGTTGCAGTAACTTTCCTCACATCCCGATCGTGCTGATGAAGGTGGACTGGGTACTCCAGGCGGTTGTGCAATACTTGACTTCTTGTGTGTCTCGCTCACTACCACGGAAATCACGTCGATCCAAAACGTTAGACATGCTGACAAGAAAAACAATCCGTTTCTAGGGAGAACTACGTGGAAGTTAGGTGGGGTTTTTGGCCAGTATGTTTTACCTGATCGTAACTAACATGTCCGATCCGTATGTATTGCTTGACCAGACGTTAGTCTTCTCTGCCTTGTTCCCAGAGGTTAGCAGCATCTCCACCGAGTTCAAAATTACTTTTATAACGTGCCATGCATGTCGCAAAGTTGGGCATGGGGGCTAGCCAATGTAATTTATCCGTGCGTAGTCAGAGCTATCTACATACTATACAGGATTTGCTTGATAATAAATACAGTAATTTCCTTAACTCAGTTTTCTCGTTTTATTTGTCTAGTTTTCTTCTGTAGAGTCATCGATAAGGGATCATTTAGGTGGTAATATCGGTTCTCGTGTTACTGTTCCCATGCAATTAAAAGTTATTGTGTTTCAGCCTTCTCGTTCACATAAGTTCCAATTGATCAATAAATCAAAACATACGCAGAATTGGATTTAAAATACTCCAATGATTGTATACAACTGACTAACACGTAACAGAGAAAGTATTTACATGCTTGTAGAATACACTTTTTCTGGCCGTAGAAAATCTTCATAAAGACTTTCCTACAATGCTTTCTAATCTTAATGTTTTGGCAAGCCTTCACTAGGTTCTGTTGTTTGTCGACTTTCAGGAGCGCGAACTGGCATATCATGTATGACAATCGCCTCCAGCTGTTTGTGAGTGAGCGCAAAAGGTGAAAGGTCATTATTACTCATTTTGCGCTGAAGAATTTTCATGTGGCGCGTCTTTGCTACCATGATTTTCTCCCCTGGAGCAGTGTGAGAAGTAAGATCTGAAGTGTCTGACTGACTTCCCAGTGGAGCCTGCTGGAGTACAATTATAGGTTGTCCTGACACTGAGTTTGGTTCTAACCCACAGATGCTGCTGTCTTGAGAAAAACTAGCGCAGATTGAGTTAGTGTTTTGTTTGTTAACGTCTAAGCTAGCATCACTACTTGTTCTTGGAACATCGTGATCAGTCCTACAGATTTGAGGTTCTGTTGAAGTTGTTTTGTTTGTTTGACGCTGCTGATGCTCTAGACGATGCTCCTCTTGCTGGCAGCTGTCATATTGATGGTTTTGCTGTTTTTTTATGATGTTACCATCATTAGCGCCAAGATCTGGTTTGGGCAAGCTTTTCATTTTTGCTATTTCCAAACGTTTTTGTCTGTCGTCTTCATCTTGTTTTCTGTTGTAGTATTGTTCTGTAGATGAGATATTTAAAAACATATTTGTTGAATTTGTTGTATAATAATATAGATCTTAATTTAAAATGAATTATAGTAAACATCATTAACATAATAACTGAAATACAAGTAATATTAATAACATATTATCTTTACTACTGTCATGTAAAAATACTTCTGGACTTTGTCTATATTTCGACCACTTTTTAGTTTTCAGTACCATTATTTGAAGAGGGATATTACATACATGTAGTAAGCACAGAAAATGCAGTGGGACTGAAAACAAGTTTTAGTCATTTTGAGGTGTGCATAAAACAAGTAGCAAGCATCGATGCATTTGTGTTTGTTAATGACTACGATCACCAGGAGGCGAAAGCACTATGCCGCAAGGGAAAGATACAGAAAGGTATTCGACCAGGTATTTCCGAAAAAGAATCCCAGCTAGCCAAGACTTGGGCCATTCAACAATTGATACTACATAATGTAGGCCACATTAGATCCAGACTTTTATAAAGACTTACTTACTTTCTAACTGTGACAGTTCCAGCTGGAGCAAGGGTGTTTAGAGCTGGGGAGATTGGGCTGGCGACTCTATGAACAGAGGTTGCCTGTATACGCGCCAAGGTCAATCACCGTCTCGACACTAGGTCGACAAAGAAACGAGGGGTTTAGGTGAAAGGCCTTTTCTGGTACAAAAAGGGGGGGGGGGAGTGTCTGTTCGAAGCTGAAGTGCAGGTTCGTAGCTGACCACTCTGGCGTTCCGAATTGGCATAGAGGGGAGTTGGTGACAGTTTGATTTTACCACGACCGGCTACGACAATTAGAGTAACAGTGATTCGTGGATAATCATCCAATAACAATTAGTTTGCTGTCAGAAAACCAACAGAAGACCATTGGACACCCATTGTTGTTACTTGAGACTATAAAATGCTCTGCAAAGAAGAACTCGAGCTGTCAAGGAACACACAAAATGTCCAGTCTGACTGTAATGAAATTGAATGGAAAATATCAAGAGCTCACCGGTCTTGATGGTTTTCAGACTATGGTACTAACACTCTATTCTAGCCACTAATTACTACCTTACTTCTAGCTACACACATAACTATAAAAAACAAGCGACTTTACCTGATCATCTGTCACCAAACTAAGATATGTGGCAGAGTATAGGTTTAGCTCAGTAGTTACTTATCTAAAGAGTTACACCATGTATCTAAATCACGACACGACTTCCCACAGTAATAACACAGTAAACACTATTCTTAACCGTAAGACCAAACAATATTTAAAATAATTGTTTTCGATAAGTAACTACTCAGCTAAACCTAGACTCTGCCACATAACCTTTATATCATCAACCATATACAATACAGACCAGACATGCATGTGACGCAGATAGGGGAGCAATGAAAAGCGGTGGTTTAAAATTTAGAAAAATAGTACGTAAGGTAGCTTCGAGGCAGTGAGTAGTTAAAAATGTAAATAGTTGTCATTAACAAATATACTTTATTTACACATTCTTTTTCAAATCAGTTACAAGCTCCTGCAGCTTTCATATTCAACATCAGGTAGTTGCCACCCACACGCACACCCCTGCTAAGTCACCTGCTACAACATGCAGAGAATGTCACAGAGGACATAATTCTCCCATATAGGTGGGCAGAAAATTCAAGCAGAGGAATTGAAACAGAGGTTCGAGAAAACATTTACCAAAACATATTTCGTCAATATTTAAATGTCCGGAATGAAGTTTACAATGCATCACTGAAATCTGCCAAATGAATGCGATGAAAAACGAAATATCGAATGAGACAAACTATTACCCTTTTGTTTACATAGATTATTCGACAATAAATGGATTCAATTTAAAACGAGGAATGACAAGCTTTTAACTTGGAATAACAAAATTAACGAGTTTTAGGAAATGGATTAGACATGCCAAGCTTGAGATAGTCGAGACCTCTTTTTGTAAATACTCGAGTTATACGAGTTTCAGATTTATTGGCAATCGAAGGTAGGCTGCAATGTTTCTCCAGTGTATTCTATCTATTGCGGTAATGGTGCAATCTGAAAGGCTTTTCTCAGTCCATCTCTTGATGTTATTTGCCCGATCACAACGCTGTCTGCCTCTTGGACGACTACTTTCCTTCATTCTCTATAGTATGGTCTTGTTATATGAGCAAAGTAACTTAACTGTATACTCTTGATTTCGGTCATTAATTCTCTTTTCACCCCCAAAGTTTGCAATACCTCCACATTTCTTTTAATTTCTTTCCAAGAAATGCAACCCAATCTTCTATACGCCCCCATTTCGAAGGCTTCGATAGATTTTTCCAACTTCTTATATAACAACATTAGACTATCTAATAACAAGAGCCTTCAGACTCACGTGACTAACCTCTGCACATTAAAAAGACATCTCATATAAATTATGTTCTGCTGCAGGGAAGGTGAGGTATGTACATACCATTCAATTTTACTTGTATTACGTTGTTTCTATCAACACGTAAACACACCTTGCCGACGAAGGGGATCTTGCTCCTCTTAATGTTATCACGGGCTATGCCGGCGGGATTATTATTTCTGGTAGTGTCACCAAAGTTAGTCAATCCCTTGATGAGGGACCTACGGGGCTGAGCAGTTGGTGGAGCCCTATTAGTTTACTGAAGAACCCACCGACGAGTTGTATATGCTCTGGACTGCATACGTCTACCTCAACTCCCCGGGTTACATGAATTATTGTCTCGTTCTCAACTATTTGTTAACTATCAATTATCCCCATTGAAGACGAAGAAATGCAGGTCAATTGTCATTACACCTCTCCTACTTTGTGACGATCTCCAATGTAACGGGGACAGCCAGAAGTGCCGTCACCACAGATGAGCTGACCTGACTTACTGAGGGATGATGCGATGGTTGACTCAGATGTGTGTGCTACGTCCCTGGCAAGGAGTGACGATTCTTCGAAGCCAGCATATTGGAATTGCTCGGCGATACTCGAACCCCTTCAATACGTCCGATACGTCCATACCATCCCCTTCAATACCATGACGCCTCTAAGACAAAATACTTTATACGACCCTACATGATAAAAACTTGTGCGCTTGTTTGGGAGGTACTGAACTATGAAGAGCTAAAACGGATAATACCGTCATCATTATCATCACCATCATCATAATCATTATCATCATTATCATCATTATTATCATCATTATCATCATCATTATCATCATCATCGTCTTCATCATCATCATTATCATCATCATAAGATCATCATTATTATCACTATAATCATAATCATTATCATCACTATCATCATTATCATCATCATCACCATCATTATTCTCATCCCCATCATCATAGTCATAAGCATTATCATCATTATTATCACCATCATCATAATCATTATCATCATCATAATAAGCATTATCATCATTATCATACTATACCCACACTATACCTATATTATACTTATACTATACTTATACTATACTTATACTACACTATACAATACAACACAATGCAGTACAGTACAGTACAGTACAGCACAGCACATCACTGCACTGTACCGTACCGTATATAACGTAACGTAACGTAACGTAACGTAACATAACGTAATATAATATAAAATAATATAATATAATATAGAATAGAATAGAATTGAATAGAATAGAATAGAATAAATGTATTTGCACTTACTGGATACTGACAGGAACGTTACTCCCCACATGATGCTCCAGATCCAACCCAGAAGGAATAGAAAGGTCAGCAAGAACTGGACTAGAGCCACACCTGCGTTGACCCAGATACAGTGACTCTTGGAGTCTCCTTTAGGCCGAACATTCGAGCAGCACAAGACGGATAGACCTGCCATCAGTGTACCTGGGAAGTGGAAAAAACTGTGAATTTGGACATGCTTCTTGGAGTTGGATCCCATTTCTTTGTCCAATCATTTAAAAAATATATTTTAAGTCAGAGAAAACTGCATGAGTCAGCTCTGATGGCCTCCCATATCAGACCTAACACTATGCTACAGTATAACTTAGTAGATGAGGTACTATATAATGAAGATTTTATTTTTAAAACCTTTCCCGTAACCCACGTGTGCGAATGTGTCTCATATTGGACACTAAGCATGCACCCTCTGTGGATAGGAAGGAACCTGCACCGTGCTGAACAGAACGGAGAAAAAAGAATCTACATTAGCTGCATCATGACACTCGATGCCAGTTGTAAAGGCACAGTGGCTCAGGACGTGACGATACAGTTGTCTAGAACTTTTGGTTACAGGTGAATTTTTGGTAAATGAAACTGGTTGTATACAAACTCTGCAGAGTCTTCTAAGCCAGTATAAAGACGTTAAGTTAAGTTACTTTAAGTTAGGGTCTCGAGCCTAGAAGAACTCGGCCTAACCAGTAGACAATTAGTGGCGGGCAATGAGCACAGTGAACTCTACCGTGGCTTCTGTAACTTGGAGTGTTGCTAATGCACCTCCTCAATTACTTAATGTCAGGACAGTACATTCCTGGCTTCTGCCTGGGGTGGGAAGAAAATCTACAGATTCACCAGCCCAACAATGCCAAAACATGGAAAGTACAAAATTTTAAAATTGTAAAACGAGCTCGGACCTCTGTCATCAAGGTCCTCGCCTGGCAGCGAGAGACCAGGCTGCGATAGGTGAAAAATGGACTACTGAAAACAAACACAAACATATTAAAACGAGAAAACGTAGGAGTAAGCACATGCAGAAAAAAAAAAGAAGCAGCTTTCATTTAATGTTCTACAGTTAAATATTTGTGGCCTGAGAAATAAGAATCTTGAGCTTGCCAAGGTTTTGGACAGCCACAGGGTTCATGTGGCAGTCCTGCAAGAAACTCTACACAAGGACATTGGCCTCAGCTTAGCATGATACGCTAGCTATGCCTGTAAGTGCACTAACTGCCGTGGCATATTTACCTTCATCCGAAATGACATTCAGGGATATGTCACACATATAACAGTCCATTCCACATACTTACAGAAAATCTCTATCTGGCACATTGGATCAAAATTCACTACATACACCATATACATACCACCACCCCCGCCCCACCCAACTCCCTTCTCCCCCCTCTACCTCCCCACAGACGACCTGCAATCTGCCTCATCTGCATGAAGCACACTCCTTACAGGTGACTTCAATGGACACTCGCCGCCTTGGGGTTACACTGACCATAACAGTATAAAGGAGCTCTGCAATGTAACCAACTTTTTGCAGAATGTAGATTCTACCCCAATGCTGCTGTACATGGCTCACTTCACTCTCATTCGACCTGACTTGACGATATGTTGACCTGCAAGTTCTTGATGTAGCTGGAAGTGATCACAAACCATTCCTTACAACCATAATAACGCCTCGTACGGCATATTTTAAACAGAAAACGCGATGGAACTTTAGAAAAGCAAACTGGCAGTTATTTTCAGAAACATCAGACCGTATCCTTATAAACACAACCAACAGTGTTGAAATGTTCCACAAATAGATTACAAAAGTAATCTTGGAAGCATCATCACTGTGAATCCCAAGGGGCTGCCGTAAATCATATGGAGCATTCTGGAATAGAGAAATACAAGAGTACTATATATGATAGAAAGAATTCAAGAACAACTCTTTAAACAATGCCATCTCTAGATGCAAAGATGCAGTACAATAAAGCCTATGTCAAAGTAAAGCTGACAGTCAAGAAAGCAAAAAGTGTTTCCTTAGCAGACTGTTGAAAACATGGCGGGTGTGATACGGAATCCGACCAGAGTTGATCAGCGAGCGGTGGTAACAGCTGAAGTATGTAAATCGGTTGACATTCATCGCAGAATGCAGGCAGTGTATGGTGACAAGAGTGTGTCGAAGATAACAGTGAAGAACTGGACAACGATGTTTAAAGAAGAACGGGAGTTAACAAACGATCTTCCTGACCAGGTCAGGCGCATATTGCTGCGTCAAAAGATGCGATCGCCAAAATTGATGCAGCAATTCGGGTGGACCGTCGCCGGAGCTTACGTTCGCCACACATTTGTCACCATACACTGCCTGCATTCAGCGATGAATGTCAACTGGTCGACATCCTTCAGCTGTTAGAAATGTATCAGCGCTCACTGAACAACTCTGGACGGATTCTCTATCACTCCAGCCATGCATTCAACGGTCTGCTGAGGAAACTATGAGTCAGAGGATAATACTTCTTCTTCTTCTTCTTCTTCTTCTTCTTCTTCTTCGTTCGTTCTCAATCTCCCGCTACCAAACCCTAAAAGGGCTTAAGTAGCAGAATGTAGTCCAGAGAACGGAATGCGTTGTGTCGTAGTTACAGCTTGACTGCGACATTTGCACCTTTCGGTCCAACACACCCGACTTCAGCAAGCATTTTTTTAGTACCGGGTTAGCATTCCCTCTTCGATCCCTTCTCCCTAGACAGTCTGTCCTGCTGCAGTCTGTTATCCAGGATCACCGCGTGGAGGTGTAGAAGGGTCTTGACAGCTCTGGTTCGCTAGCCCTGACGCTAGTAGTCAGCTATGGGTCTCTGACCACTGCAGCTCATGCGCTGCTCAGCGTCTTGATCCCAGAGGATAATACAATTTTGCAAACTTGACGGTTGGTATGTGCTGTTTACATCAGAAGTGACGTCATCATGCGCATCGTACGTATATTCACTTGTTGCAGTTAGGTCCGATTTCATTTGAACACGCCTAGCAGATGGAAAGAGAACAATTACTGACGACCAAAAGAAAGCAGAGCACTTTAAACTCCTACTTTGCATTTGTGAATAGAGCAGGAAAACTTACAGAACATGATAGGAAGAATTTTCACTACCTGAAATACCAAGAGAAAGCTCTACAAGCCAATTACTTCATATTTGAAGAATATTTCAACATACAAGAGCTCCAATAACACCAGAAGAAATGAAACTCAAACCCAGAATGGCTTCAGGACCAGACAAGACCCACAATGCTCAAACAGCTATGTGTTTGGACGACGTCTCTTAACAAACAATAATTACTAACATGCTTGACGCCTGGTCGCTACACATACATCTGCTTGTATGGCGCCAATAAAAGATGTGTGTAAAGTCATCGGATATAGTATTAAAGTGCATTGTTTGTTTCCTTCAGATAATTCTTTCTGGATTTTTGCATGGGCAAGAATGTGTAACAATGTGGCAGCATAATTATGGTGTAGAATATAGTAATTAGTTGTTAGGATAAAGAAATTAACACAACAAAGAGAAACAGGTAAAACAAACAACAGACAAAAAAAAATAAGATTCGAGCATGTTCTATTTAACAGACATCAGCATAGAATCATCGTGCTCCTTTATGTTCCATGTTTCCTCTCATTCATCACAATGCATTCATCATCATCATCTTCTATCCCCGTGTGTCGTTAGACGACGTGAGGAGGTGTAGTTTTCTGTCGTGTACCATCTTTATCGCCGATATTGTTGTCATTCCGTTTTTCTTCAGTGTTTCAGTGACACCATCTATCCATCTTTTTCGTAGTTAGCCTCTTGCTTTTAACCGTGATGTTTCGCATTGTAGGGACGAGTAACTGGTAACTTTGGTTGCATTCTTGTCAGATGTCCAAACCATTTGATTCTCTACCCATCTATGAAGTCTATGCACGTTGTTTCGTCCCACCGTCTGTGTGATTATTTCGTCCCCTTCTCTATCCAGCCTTGACGGTTCCTTCTCAAACACCTCATTTCGTACACCACGATTTTTCTTACTTGTGCTTTGGTGAGAGTCCATGTCTGACACCGGTAGCAGAGAGTTGGTATAAAAATACTTTTTATCATCTCTTTGGCTTTGTCTACTTTTTACCTGTACATTTATGTCTTCTCTATTCTACTGATTTTCATTGTCTCACAATGTATTGATCACTTCACTTTCTCATGCCACCTTGCACTAAACATACACAAAGAGCATATACTCGGTACAGTAAATATCTATGGAAAAACGCAGCAAGATAGGAATATAATATTTTTGGTATAACCTCGATCGATAGAACTTTCACTATTTACTGTCACTACTTTACTGTCATACGACATTGCTAGGGTAGTCGAAAGGTTTTAATGGCAGAGGACTACAGGCCGCTTTGCCACTGATGTCGCCACGTTCGTGTGCTGGCTATATTTGTTTATTTCATCCCCAACAGAAAAGCAACATATGCCAAACCGGGGATTCTGACTGCCGCCTTATTGGTCGGAAGACAGGCCTCGAAACCATTCGGCCACGCGCTCCTCTCCACTATTTAAACTACGATATACTCCTTTTTTTGTTACTGTACTAATATCTATATGCCTGTCTGCCGGTCTGCCGGTGTGACGGTCTGTCGATCTGCCGGACGGTCTGTCTGTTTGTCTGTCTGTCTGTCGATCTGTCTGTCTATATATATATATAAATATATAGAACGCGCGCATGCAGGCGCACACACACGAGGGACAGTCATTAATGAACAGGCATTATATGATCAAATTTTTACAGGATCACGAACCACAACCAAACATTTTGTGTGTCTTATTTTTCATATGACAAATGTCAGCTATTCAAATCTCATAGTATTTGTAAATAACACAAATGTACACATTGCAGGATTTTATGACAAGTGGATAATTAAAGTACCATATGATAGAAGGCACAATAGTTGGAACAAGAGAAAGTGAACTCTAACAACAAACCATAGTGAACTGTTCGGGGCAGAAGACACAGCTCAGTGAATGAGATCACAGCGACCAGCGACTCATAGGTAACTAAAGGTGAGCAAGCCCTATTCCGCCTCTAAGTGGTGGCGCTGCAAACATGATGTATTAATGTAGTCTGGCTAAGAAAATATAGATTGTAGTGGGAAAGCAAACCAAGTACCCAAAACAAAACCAGGTGAAATCGGATGTGTCTGGCCGAAAAGCACAGACATCACTGCCTTTCAGTATCTCTGTACCTTACCTGACATATCATAAGAGTCAATTGCGAAAAGTTGGGCATTGATCTGTCTACTTAATCGTTCAGAAACTATAAGCCATGAGAGGAGAAGGCATCTTCAGATAAGGGTAAGAGTGGATCGACTAATTCAAGATGATGCTGAAAGCAAGTAATGAATGTCTGTTAAAAAATTAGAAAATCACTCTGCATTCAATGTACAGATTCCAGTGTTCTGAAGTTCAACGCAGGAAGAGCAATTGAAAGGATGCCTGCTAGGACGGTCCATTACTAAATAATTACATAATTACAGATGCTGTTATTATCGGTACTATTACCAAAAGAAATTGATTACATGCGAGTCTCCCTAGAGTGATGTAATATCGGGGATGCGTAATCTAACAAAGCGCAATGTTGCACACCTTTTGAGATCGTAATCTAACAAAGCGCAATGTTGCACACCTTTTGAGATCGTAATCTAACAAAGCGCAATGTTGCACACCTTTTGAGATCGTAATCTAACAAAGCGCAATGTTGCACACCTTTTGAGATCACTATTTGTTAAAATGTTACCTTATTCATGTTGTTGCACTTTTACTTGTTTGATTACTTCACTGCGTGTTTTTATTTGACTACCTACTTCAGGTAGGTAGGCTGTAAGTTTATGATAAAAATGTCTGTGACCACGATGAGTGGCTAAGTCACAGACTGCATTCAATGAGAAAGCTGTCTTTCCGATTTGGCCTAAACAGGTAGTGCGTTGACGGCTGTGGGGTCGGGGCCGTGGTGGAAAAGGTCGTTTTAAATCTGTGATGTCTATGACCTGCTTTAAGAGCTGGTAGGCCGAAACGTGTGAGAAAAGTGGGCAAATGTTCACATATGGTCAAACTCTGATGGTTTAATATGATGGATGTGATTACTAGGCCTGTCCGTCACGGGACTTCGTGGATTGTGATCCGATCATGCACGTGGATTGTGATCCGATCATGCGAGTGGATGACAAGAATGTGTCTCTGGTTGAGCACGTGGATTGTGATCCGATCATGCGAGTGGATAACAATAATGTGTCTCTGGTTGAGCACGTGGATTGTGATCCGATCCTGCGAGTGGATGACAAGAATGTGTCTCTGGTTGAGCACGTG
This sequence comes from Ariolimax columbianus, assembly GCA_036924085.1. Taxonomy (NCBI): domain Eukaryota; kingdom Metazoa; phylum Mollusca; class Gastropoda; order Stylommatophora; family Arionidae; genus Ariolimax; species Ariolimax columbianus. The sequence continues at coordinate 62,606,890 of JAVGWX010000007.1, read as the reverse complement.
GATTGTGATCCGATCATGCGAGTGGATAACAAGAATGTGTCTCTGGTTGAGCACGTGGATTGTGATCCGATCCTGCGAGTGGATGACAAGAATGTGTCTCTGGTTGAGCACGTTGAAGGCGTCAATGCGATTCTACTCGTTCTGTGGAATAGTTCAGGTATCAGAACCCTACATCAGAATGGGGATGACACAGGTTATGAAAATACGTAGCTTGGGTTTCAGGGAAAGAATCGTTTTGTTCCAGACTCGGATGCATGACGTTCACATGGGCGGCGGCCAGGCCGACTCTTCAAATGATGTCTGGATGGCTTTGTGCATCCTTTGGACCATATACATTTTATTTTATCTATGAGACATTCACTATTTATGACTTTCATTGCACTTTATCTAGCACTATCCAAATTGCAGATTCTGTCACTACCACACGGAGTCAGTTGAGCGCCTCTTGGCCCTTTAACTATTGCTAACCAACGTGTCTAACCAACTGCTCGCACACGACACCTCATCATACAACACTGTCAACACTGTCAAAAATGCGAGCTCACAGCCAAAGGAATTAAACATATCATCATCGTCATCATCATTAGCTGTTGCTAAACTTTCAATCCGAAGATCATCGAGTTATTTACTGTTTGTATGTAAATATACAATTGCAATATGTCGAGGATGCGGTGGTGAAAAAAACCTTTTGGTCGTAACGCCGATTTTATTCTTGTTGTCTTCCGATCGTGGTATCTACTGAGTCATGGATATATATGTTTATTTTTTACTTTGTTCATATGTCGCGTGTGTTTTCGAGAGTATTCTTTCCGTAACTTTAAATTATTGTACACTCAGTAGGGTTTATACCTCTGGTCGGAATGGATAGGGGTGTGCAATGCTATACACTGGAGAGCCTTTCAAGTTAGTGGGTTAAACTGCATCGTTAGTGTCCTCTCACAACAGTCTCTAATTTTAGTAATGGTTCTACACTCGTCTCTGTCACATAAATAGCCTTGCAGAGAACCACCTAGGCAATGTTATCCCTTTTTTCCATTTCGCCCTTTATTAAAGCAAAAGGTTTAGGTCATTATACACTGCCCTTTTTTGAAACCTGGGCCAAATCATTGTGTTTGCTTTAACTGTAGTACCAATTGTTTGAATTTGCGGTATATTGTGAGGTTGCAAAGCTGCAAGAGCAACTAACTTTAATTATTTTTTTCAAACATACATGGGAAACTTAGACACAACTTCGGTCAGGTACAACATACTGATCGGGAGGACACGTCAGGCGCAGGCAGGATATACTGACCAAGACAACCATCTCTTTTGCATGTAATATTCCCTGGGAGGAAGCTGTTTTAAAGGCAGTCTGGATGACGAGATATGGATCGACGTGATCCCCATAGCAGTTAGCGGCACACAGAGAGAGCCAAGAATAGCACATACGCCTGGAGAACCACAGCCTACCTTCATCACCGCGCTCGGGATGTGAGGAAAGCTACGACAACCCGCCACTAAAAGCCCTTTTCAGGACGCACAAAAGAGTAAACATACTCATTGTGGAAATTAAACAGCAACAAAGGACATGAAAATGCAGCGGCTCTATTCGTTCCTCACAAGTAAAGGGTCAAGTAATCCACACAAGTAAGGAGCCAAAATATCCACACAAGAAGGGCAATTTTATTCAATATATACACCAAAACATATTGCCACAGTTAAATACATTAAGATTAATGCGCGTTGTGCACTTTTTTAAATCTTAAATATATTCCACGCACAGCACGATGCCGTTCTAAATCTCACAAAATGTGAATCTCTCAATTACTACTTTCTCGTGTTTCAGGCATACCACTTTCGTATCGGCGTACTCGGCGTGTATCGTGCTACCTTAAAGGTATACACGTGCAGCTCGAATGTGTAACACGCGTGGTTTCAGATAAGCTCAGTGATAATAGGACATATAGAAGTACAGGTTTGCTTCCAGAATTCCTGCCAAACTCTAAATCCGAGGTTGTCTAAAAAGTTATGTAACCCGTTCTTAACTTCAAACAGAACTAATCTGAAATGCAAGCACATGTTTTTATGTAGGAAATGGAAATGCCCCCGTCACTCCCCCCCCCCCCCCCCACACCCCCAACTTGAAATACCATTCTCTCAACCAAGTGTTATCTTGGTTGAAAAGAATACAGCCACCAACACATTTCAATCATGCTGCAAAAAACGACTGAAGAGAGTTGTGTATGAGGCTAACAACCTCATCATTTAAAACAACCGCAGCTGCAATTTCTCAGGATACAAACTTCCAGCAAATAGGATTAACTGCTTCACTTGGAGTGAAATAGAGTGCCATTTAATTCCAACTATATTTCGTGCAATTGTACTGACACAGACCAATCAATTCCAGAGTTGGTCCTCAAAACTACGTTAGTTGGGGATAAGCGATCACAACAAATGGCTGTTAACGAAACACTTGTAACGAATCAGTAACAAATATTCACATACGGTGGACAGCAATGTATCGGAAGAAAATACTGTTAAATAAAACAATGTTAGTTATAGATAAAGGGATGTAGGGTTGGTTCCATTGCAGGCACATTTTATAGACTTCAATGTCTCAGCCATTTGTAAGATTGAATGATCAGTTTCCTTCCTCGCTGTCTTGTCACGTCTAGCAATACAACAAATAGAAATACAACAGATATCAATACAACAGATAGCAATACAACAAATAGCAATACAACAGATATCAATACAACAGATAGCAATATAACAGATAGCAATACAACAGATAGCAATACAACAACAGATATCAATATAACAGATAGCAATACAACATATATCAATACAACATATATCAATACAACATATATCAATACAACAGATATCAATACAACAGATAGCAATTCTAGCAGGGCGAAGAAGATGTTGAATGTCCACAATGACTAGGTTAACTCTTTTTGGGGGCCACGAAAAGGGTGTTGAGTGGGTGTTGCAGTAGCTTTCCTTACATCCCTGCGCGGTGATGACGGAGGACCGGACAGTTGTACATTTGCATGTCGTTCAGGACTGCAGGGATCATGTCGACACCTCATCTCTTAGTCAGACTACAATGAAAACATCATGTTTCCAGGGAGAACTGCGCGGAAGTGAATTGGGTGTGGTAAATATTTGACCTTACCCTGACTAACATGTCTGATCAGTATGTTATGTCTGACCAGACGTTAGTCTCCCGTCTAATTACAGGAGGGTAGACTGGAACATGGTGTATCCGATAATTCAACCTCGTATTTTTGCAGTGTGGAGTAAGAGTTTTAACCGCACGGATACACCATCGTTATTGTTAATCATTAGGTTCAAGAATTGACGGCTGTGAGTTGGGTGGGCTTCGAGTATTGACGACTGTGAGATAGGTAGGCTTCAAGAATTGATCTATTGATGTATGATAACACCTAAACTATGTATTTATTGACTTTAAAAAGGCGTTTGATAGAGTCTAGCATGATACTCCATGGATAACAATGATGATATATAACATCAACAGTAACATTGTGAGAGTTATCGAGAATATGTAAATTAAGGCAACTAGCGCAGTTTTTGTGGGCGGTACAATGAGTAAATAGTTCCGCAAATCCGTCACATGTTATGTCTGGAAGGTAAACACAGTGACGATAACGTTGATGACCTACAACACTTGATGGATTCAACGTTGTGAACAAAGCAAATGGATATGATCTTGAAAAAGTGAACCGTTTCAAATATCTCCGCTCAATAATCAGTGATGAGGGATCAAAACCACAGATCCTGGCCAGAATAGCCCAGACAACAGCAGCATTTGTCAGATTGAAACCTATACGAGAAGATAATCGACTTTCCCTCACCATAAAGTACAATCTAATTCACTCACTGGTTCTTTCGATATTCTACTACACCTGCCAAACATGAACCATTTCAGCAGACCTTCAGAGAAGAATCCAAGCCATGATGAGAAGTTTTAGAAGATTCCTAAATGTCACAACGTCTTACGGTATCATGACTAATGGAGTACGTAGAAACGTAGAAGAATCTAGAATGCAACGAGGACCTCTTCACAGCAATTACAAGGCGAACAATGTCTTGGTAAAGCCACGTCTCTAGGTCCAATAGCCTTGCAAATACGATACTGCAGGACACAGTATAATGTAAGCAAAGGCGTAGACGTCGGAGAAAACGATGGGAAGACAAGATCTATGAATGGACAACTCGAAGAGGTATAACAAAAACAATCGCAGACGGAGAGGTATGGTGCAGGATTGTGGAGGTATCAGCAGGGTGCCCTAACGATCTGAAGTGGTGAAGAGATGAACTGAACTCAACTGAAGGTAGTTGTCTTCAAGAGTTGACTGCTGTGAGGTAGTCTTCAAGAGTTGACTGCTGTGATGTAGTCTTCAAGAGTGGACAGATGTGTGGTAGTCTTCAAGAGTGCACGGCTGTGAGGTAGTCTTCAAGAGTGGACGGCTGTGAGGTTGTCTTCAAGAGTGGACGGCTGTGAGGTTGTCTTCAAGAGTGGACGGCTGTGAGGTAGTCTTCAAGAGTTGGTGGCTGTGAGGTACTATTCAAGAGTGGACGGCTGTGAGGTAGTCTTCAAGAGTGGACGGTTGTGAGATAGTCTTCAAGAGTGTACGGCTGTGAGATAGTCTTCAAGAGTGGACGGCTGTGAGGTAGTTTTCAAGAGTGGACGGTTGTGAGGTAGTCTTCAAGAGTGGACGGCTGTGAGGTAGTCTTCAAGAGTGGAAGGTTGTGAGGTAGTCTTCAAGAGTGGACGGTTGTGAGGTAGTCTTCAAGAGTAGACGGTTGTGAGGTAGTCTTCAAGAGTGGACGACTGTGAAATAGGTCAAACAATGTTGGTGTTTTTCTTCTAGTCCTTCGCCTTGTTTTCCAAGGCGAAGGACGGTGTACTTTTGTTGTGTGCTTTACTGCTCAGCGCATTCGACTTCAATCAAATTAATTTTGTTGCCTGTAGGGGTATGGCTTTGATGGTTTATGAATCAGTACACATTCACTCTGGATTACAAACTGTACCACTAACTACTTCGATGTTATTTAAGTCATGAATAAATGGTCGCGAGTGCAGGTTTCGGAAAGGTAAACGAAGGTGATACATTTTTTTTCTCTCATTTGAACAAAACTGTTGAAATTAACAGATAATTAACAAATAAAAAAGGAAAATGATAGCAAATGCGTCAAGTTATTTTACATGACAATGAAAGACTGGTTAGAGCGTTAATATCTCACGGCAGAGCGATCGAGCTTCATCCTCGACACGTTGGAGTATATCTTACTATAAATTGGTACCTGACTTCATTTAAAAGTATGTAATTGCATTCTAACTTTGCATGTCGTTTAGCCTTGATTAGCATTAAAGACATGAGTAAGAAATTCAATCTCACACACATACACAAAACAAAATACAGAGACCAGGTACAACGAAGTTTTCAATACTTCATCGCCTACTGCAGTACCGTCTATAAGCTTACCTTTATAATTTGTCGCGGACTTTAATATAATGATATTACAATATGTTTTGGGACACCTTGGTATAAGAATGAACACAGGTGGAATGATATATTTTTTTACTTGTTAAACTGATCTCACTGACGTCAATGTGTCTTGCAATTGCTTAATTCACCTTGCACGATTGTAATGAACAGAGAGGAAACACATTACCCATCCTGTCTGCTTGAAGCACGAACATAAAAAAAGATAAAACCACTTGTTTAATGATTCGGGAAAACAAAATTGTGGCACTTTACATTGAGCTTTCTCTTATTTTCAAGCTTTATATTTAATAAAAGTGGTATTTCCATATCGATTGTCTTCCCTTCTGCAGTTTGCAAATATACTGGTACAGTATTCTATCTGCCCCATGTCTGATACAAATATATATGAAAACACTCATACGTACATGTACACCACTCAGTAAGATGGTTATGTCAACAAAAGTCATTCTAGGTGTACGCACATATCACATTTTAAAGAGATTTTTGCACATAATATGGCCAATTGCATTGTATGTGGCTGAAACACGGACTCTAGCAAATACAGTGGAAATGTGCTTGGAAGCGTTTGAAATGTTGTGATTCTGTAAAATGGAACGGATGAGTTGAACATAATGAAGATGCAATGACAACGATCTCACTGAGGTAGGCGCTGAAAGGCAAATATTGAAAAAAAGAAGGTTCAGTTGGCTGGGACACAAAATGCAACAGGAAGGTCTTCTACAGACGATACTAGAGCACAAGATTCACATGAAAAGAGGAAGTGGACAACCAATGCTTATATTTATTTGTCAGGCATGCAGAGACAAAGTGGAGAGAGATGAAGAGAACAATAAAAGTAACAATGTAATAATGAATAGTAATTATTGCAGAGGATAGTGCCAAAGGAGGAGCCATTGCAAACAACCATACAACCAGTCTTAGGACTGTCCAACCAGAGGACAGTGTCAAATGGACAGGCATGCGCAAGCAACCATACAACCAGTCTTAGGACTGTCCAACCAGAGGACAGTGTCAAATGGACAGGCATGCGCAAGCGACCATACAACCAGTCTTAGGACTGTCCAACCAGAGGACAGTGTCAAATGGACAGGCATGCGCAAGCAACCATACAACCAGTCTTAGGACTGTCCAACCAGAGGACAGTGTCAAAAGGAGAGGCATGCGCAAGCAACCATACAACCAGTCTTAGGACTGTCCAACCAGAGGACAGCGTCAAATGGCGAGATATACTCAGACAACTTATCAAATCTTAGGCCTGACCAACCAGATGAAGATGACCGGATGCACATATTAACCAATGAGTCCCGACACGAATATGTCCTTCATCATTTATTCGTCTGGTTCTCCCTGGAACATTAGACCGCTATCGATGCCTGCCATTTATCAATATTCTGCGCCGCCCTTCGAGCTACGTTTACCAGGTCTCAAATGTTTTGCTCTGCACTTCCAAAATGATTCGACAGGTTTTCTAGGCCTCCCCACTCGTTTGTTTCCACGCAAGTATTTTTGGTGTGTTTCTTTCTGAGGATGTATCCTATCCATTTCCACTTCTCTTCTTAATTTGCTGCTCTAATGGTTGTTACTGTGTTCTTTACTACAGCTCTTTGTTTGCTACTACATGTGGCCATCTAATATGCAGTTGGCAACATATACAACTATTGATGACGGTATGCAGTCTGGATGTGATACTTTTAGTCGCATGCCATGTTTTATAGATAGAACATGATGATCACTGGACTGAGTTTACATTTGTGTTGTTGTTGTTTTGTAAATGTACACATCGCGTAACTATTCTCTTTTGTGCGCCCTGAAAATAACGTGTAGTGGCGGGCTGCAGTAGCTTTTGTCACATCCGGAACGTGCTGATGAAGGTGGACCGAGTACTCAGGCGGTTGTGCTGTGCTTTCTCTTCGTCTGCCTGTCTCTCACTACTTCTTGATCACGTCGATCCCCCACCTCAGTAGTCAGACTGCCAAGAAGAACAGTACGTTTCCAGAGAAGACTATGTGGAAGACGAGGTAGGGGTCTAGACCGGTATGTTTTGTCTGACCCTGACTAACATGTCTGATCAGTATGTTTTGTCTGACCCTGACTAACATGTCTGATCAGTATTTTGTGTCTGACCATATGTTAGTTTTCCTCACCTGATCATTGACATCCCATTCTTCTTCGTACGCAGTCAGACAGTTACCATTATTTTTTCGAAAAAAGCGGCGGTCCTCCTGAGGCTGTCGACACTGCCATAGAGCTTCTCTTGTGGTTCCACTGGTGATGGCCACATCTGCTCTATCTGATCCTCGTATGTCGGGCAGTTCTGCAGCAGATGCTCAGCGGTCATTCGTCGGTACCACCTATCTTCAGTTTGTTGAATAGGTGGTACCTCAGTCTATTGACATCCCATTCAATATAGACCATGCCCGTGGCACGTGTATTTCGACACTGTCTGCTGTGACTGTAAAGGCTGATCCATGAGTGACAATCTCTGCCACAGATCGTTCAACCATAATGAGGAGGTCGCTTGCTGGGTTGTTCCTTGATCTCTTCAGTTTTTTTCTTCTCTGCAGCCAATATGCTTCTACGAGGGTCTCTACCCAATATGCCCCTTCCAACTGTCTCCAAACAGCTCGATCGTGAGCTATTGTTTTCCAGCCTTCGGATGGTATGTCCCTCTTGCGTACGTTCCTGAATCGCAGTGTGGGATGGCCGATTATTCTAACTTCAACGTCCAGCTGTCCATAGAGGATATATTTCATGTGGCAGCCTCTCATCATTCATGCGGCAAACATGCCCCAACCTCCGAAAACGTCGCTGGCTCAACAGAGGGTATATGCTGTGAGTGTTTGCTCGCTGTAAGACCACATTATGTGGCACTTTCTCTTGCCCTCCAATCCCAAATATACGCCGTAGGCACCTAATGTGAAAGGTGTTGAGCCATCGTTCCTACTTTGTGGAAGTGATGAAAGTGTCGCTTCCATACACGAGAGTGCCAGGAACGCAGGTCTGACAGACCTAGACCTTTCTTGCCTACATCTTTGTTAAACAGCTTAACCTGTTTTTCCAATGGAAATGCTGCCGAGTTTCATTTTGGGCGGAGAGAGTTTAAAGCAAATTTTGTCTTGTTAATTCTGATGTTGACATCTTTGTTCCTGCGAATTCGCGAATATTGCTTCAAAGATAGATAACGTGTTGTATCTCTTGACCATCCATCTTCATAAAGTCTCTTTGTTATTTATTGTCATTTTCTTCGCTGTATTCACCTTGATATGTTAGTCTGTCTGTGCTATTACATATGTTAGTCTGTCTGTGCTGTTACATATGTTAGTCTGTCTGTGCTATTACATATGTTAGTCTGTCTGTGCTATTACATATGTTAGTCTGTCTGTGCTATTACACATGTTAGTCTGTCTGTGCTGTTACATATGTTAGTCTGTCTGTGCTGTTACATATGTTAGTCTGTCTGTGATGTTACATATGTTAGTCTGTCTGTGCTATTACATATGTTAGTCTGTCTGTGCTATTAGATATGTTAGTCTGTCTGTGCTATTACATATGTTAGTCTGTGTGTGCTATTACATTTGTTAGTCTGTCTGTGCTATTACATATGTTAGTCTGTCTGTGTTATTACATATGTTAGTCTGTCTGTGCTATTACATATGTTAGTCTGTCTGTGCTATTACATATGTTAGTCTGTCTGTATGCCCTTGAATCTCTTCTGTTTAAGTAACGTCGTACATATATCAGAGTTAGTTTACTCAAATGTACAATGTATTCCCGTTTTCTGCCATCTGTTATTTGCCACACCACCCAATTAAAAACCACAAGAAAGATTTTTGGAGATAGTAGCCCTCCCTGTCTGACTCCAGTTTGAATTATTAACGAGTCTGAAGACTGTTGAGATTAATGCTCTTCAACCTGGCGCTAGCGCCAACTAGTGCGCGATTTGAGCTCTCAGGGGAAAAGGGGGGGGGGGGGGGGGGTTACGCTGTAGAAGACAAATTAAATTATGTATTAAAAATATTTTGTTTTTATATGACAATGCAGAGACTACACAACCTGAGGACACTACCACAAACCAACAACAAATAAAATTGTGGGAAACTCAGTTTTTTTTCAGCGAGAACGTCTGTGAAACATGGACAGTTACCAACACCTCAAAGAAGAGAATCGTGTCCTTCGTTTGTTATAGAAAGGTTCTCATATTACTATGGACCGATAAAATAAAGAATGCAGACATTCGACAAGAGCTGTGCATAGAGGAGAACTGGTTCATAAATTCCATAATGAATTGAAATACTTTGGAAACATCAAGAGACACAACGATGGCGCGAAGAAGGGTTATGGAAGGTATGGTGCCGGACAAGTGAGGCAGAGACAGACTAAGGAGACGATGGTACCACAATGTAAAGGAATGCTTGGGTATGACTCCGGTACTGGCTGGAGATTTGGCAAAAGATGGAGTTTCTTTCAGACGGGCTGTGATGAAAGCCACATTCTGCAAAGGACATGCCACATGGTGATGATTATGATGATATTTTAAAAACATCCCAAATACACAGACTCAGTGGACGATGGCGAAATTTTCTTCAATTTAGATGTTAGTGGACGGTTAGGTAAATGTAGCGTCACGAAAGTTTTAAACGTGTGCACCAGGTATCAAACGGTTGACGAACCCTGGACAAGATCTTGTATAGTTCCGATACATTTCTTTGATTCACTATATTGTCTCAACATTTTCCAAACGGATGTGCAATTTATACTATAAATAGCCTTTTTAAAATCTGTAAAATTTATTTATAGAGACATTTGTCATTCACGTGACAGCCCTGTGATACGTTTTTTGTTATTGTTATTTCATCTGAGCAATATCTTCCTGCTTGGAATCCACTTGTTCTTCTCTCCGTTTGTAATGCATTTTTTTATGGTAACACATTTTTATGATCAGCACATTTCCAATCACAACCAGGAGTGGTATTCCCTGTCAGCTGATGTACACAGCCAGATTTAGGTTCTTTCTTATTTATATTGAGTGTCCATATCTTCATAAAAAAAAAAATCCCTTTTGTTGTCATCCGGTATTGAGAAACTGGTTTAGCATATTTGTGGTGTTTGGGATGTCTGCATCTATGACTTCTGATGAGGGATCCACAGGAAAGGATGGAGCGAAAGGGATCATGGGATTACATCGGCTACGCCTGCATTCAAATTGTTCAGTAGTTTGAGTGCTCGCATCATTTCTTTCATTGTTAGTAGGTTTATGTTGGCATTTAGATTTTATTTTGCTGCATCAATTTGTGTCTTTCCGGTGTGGGTTTCTTTAAAATATTCTGCCAATCTGTCTCGTTATTTCACTGGGCTATAGATTGTCTGTTCTGTATGTCTTTTAATGGTGTGTTGTGGTCCTGCTTTGTCATTTATATTACTTTTTAATTGAATGTCTTTGGTGTTCAGTGATTTGCAGTCTTTCAGTTTCCTCAGCTGTTATATATATGTACAAATATTGTAAATTGCCTGGTACTCTTCTTCACTCTGATTATAATGTACACAGTCTAGACTTTCCTCTTGGTCTTCACAGCCGCCACTAATTTACTGTTGAATTGTGCTACTTTCTTGTAACATGTTCCCTGTGCTTTGTTGGGAACCATTTTATATGCATTTATTCTCTTTACAAGAACGTTTGCACACGTCTTCTGAATTATTTTCTTGAGCTCGTATATGTGAATACCGATGCTTACGTTTGCGAGGTTTTCCAAGAATTTTAAATATATTTTTCTGATTTAGTGAAGTTTTGCGTGGTTTTATCTGCTCTGTATTTGAAAGACAAACGTTATATTGCCAGATCCGCTATGAGCAGGCGGTTGGCCGACCATGCGTCTGTTCCTCTCTTTACTATTATGTCATGTAAACAGCGTCCCCATTTTCAGTCTATTACAAATTGCTCGTTTTAGTTTTCTGGTGAACACTACGTGATCTAAACTACTCTTTATGTCACGAAATTGACAAAGTTTATTGTGTTTTTACGTTCCATGCTTTTCGCACTCACAATGAGTTCATAATTGATATTATCTGTTCTAACCTTTGTTTTTATATCTCCTAATGTCTCTCTTGCACTCTTCAGAACGTCGTTGTTACAACTATCAACCAGTTTGGCTTTTATAAGTTTCTTGGCAGGTGTACAGTACTGGAGGTTGTCATTACTTCCCGATCATTGGGAAGCGATCGTACAAAGCAAAAACTCAGTGTCTGCCAAATAGGACATGGCGAGCTCAGTGTCTGCCAAACAGGACATGGCGAACTCAGTGCCAAACAGGACATAGATAGATTCGTGCCCGGTGTGGTGAGATTGTAAAACCGACGTTATCACTTGTAAAAAAAAGACACTCAATCACTCACATAACTGCTGCAGAAACCATACACATATGTACAGAACTCTTACTTCACCCATATATACTCACATATATAACTCAACTATCACAAACCGGACGATAAAACTCACCACAACCTGGTAGGACAATGTTGAGCAGTAAACATAGACCTGCCACACATGTACTCATGGCCGGTATCGAGTCTCTAAGTGTGGTGTCCCCTTCGGTCAGCTTCTGACGTGATCTCTGAACTAGGATTTGTGGGTGCACATGTGTCATGTATCCAGGCATGATTGGGCGGCCGTACCCTGTCTTCCGCTGGAGTCGAGGTGAAGGGTTTGGAGTTGAACCCCCACTATATACGACCTGCATGATTATGTTGAGCAATTTAATTCAGATTTAGATTACTTGTGTCAGTCGGTTAGTCAGCGTATTGTCCTTGACGACAATATGAAGAATATGCTGATTTTAAGTTTAAGTTTTATAACTTACATCCATCATCCAAGTCTCATATCTAAAGTCTTTTAATTAAATTACCTTCACTAAATCACGAATATAAATAAACCATTATTTTAGTAGTTCATTATTTATTAATCTCTGTAATTTTGTTAGGCCTTTAACGCTTTTCTTTTCCTCCCACTGTTTGCTTCTTCTGTCTCAAAGTTGTTGGACAATTTCAATGAACCAGAACCTGGGCATGAACAAATTACATTGTAAGTTTAAAATGGACTTTTTTCAATGGTATTCTTTCGTTCTCTAACGTGTCATTGCGGGAAATATCTGAAATAGACCATTAGCAAAGATGTAATTCTGGTCCAGATCCCCATTTTTGATAAACAACACGTGTTCTTCTGACAACAATGTTAACGACATAACAGGTTGCTCTGACATTATTTGTGTGGTCTACATGCAAGAAACACTTTGTGAACAGCATTCGAAGGGGAACAAGATGGATGTGTGATGACGACAAGCCAGTTGATCATCCTGACCCAAACACAGATTCAAGTCAATAAAACAATTGTGATGACTTGTTCACATGTGACTTTCTGTAAATGACTTTGGAAAGTCAAATCCAGCGATGGGAAACCTGTTGAAAGAAAAGAAAAGCTATATTGAATATGACCAATAAAAAAAGATACAAGGAGATAGACAGGGAAATACAATACAAATCGAGTGTTGCAATTAAAAATATGGTCAAATTTATATCATGACATAAATATATTATTTGAATTTTTATATGAGTATAAATAGAGAAAATCATGAATTAATTTAGGCCTAAATAACATGTGTCTTTATCTGGTACAGTCTTTAACGTTCAATCATTTCAGCATCGGGCATATGTGCTGTACCCTGTTCCTGTCACACACCTTCAGTCACACATGCATGCCGAGAGTGAATCACAATTCAGGGTTTGAAACAACATTATAGAAACAAAACTAAATATATTATACACGAACAAAGAACATAGTTTGGTTTAATGTCGATAGAAAGGAACTTCTGCATTATGTTATTCTGGTGTTTGAAACATTACAAATATATATCACATTAGCGTTAAATACAACATGATATCTTTAACAGTGTTTGAAACATCACTGAAATATATTACATCAGTATTAAATACAACATTATTTTTTAGTGTTTGGAACAAAACAAATATATGTGATGAGATGACAATATGACTTGCGTGTGAATTGGATTTATGTGAGGGGTCGTTGCGCACAGTCGGCCTCACTCTCTCGTCCTGGTTCCATTTGATACAGTGGCACGATATGATCAAGACGACTGGAGCAGTAATTCGGATGCAGTTGTCGACCAAGCGAATCTTCTGTGTCTAGTCTTGCTCTGAACACTCCACGGCGATTTTCTGGTGGCCGTCTTTCTGACCGTTGACCATCCAGTAGTTCTTCCACACAGTCCGTCGAATCCAGTCTTCACATTCTAAGGTAGACAAGTCCTATATCCCGTTAGACCCATCGGCTACCCTCCCTTGGTTAATCCGATCATATTATATCAGTGTTAAATACAACATTATGTCCTGTTTTTAGTGTTTGAAACATCACTAATATTATTACATCATTATTAAATAGAACATTATTTTCTGCTCTTAGGTTTTTTTTTTAACATATCTAATATTCTTGCATCATTATTAAATACAACATTAGGTTATGCTTTTAGTGTTTGAAACATCACTATTATTATTATATCATTACTAAAATTGCTACATACGTGTTAAACGACACTATGTCCCTCTTCTACTGTTTAAAACCTAACAGAAATATTTTTAATGAGAGTTAAATACAACATTTTGCACTTCTTCTGCAGCTTAAAAACTTGACAAATATTTTTTTAATGAGTGCTAAATATAACATTTTGTCCTGCACTTTAATAACTGGACAAATAATTTTTCATGAATGTTAAATAAAACATTTTGTCTTTCTGCTGTATAATACCGGCAATATTTCACATCTGTGTTAAATACATCCTTTGTCCTTCTTCTACTGTTCATAACCAAACTAACATGCTTTGCATGAGTGCCCTCGTACAACTTTAAATCTTAATGTTATTTATCATGTCCTGTTGTTTTACTGAGCTCTCTCTGGGGAACACACGACTTGAATAGTGACAATCCACACGTTATTATCTTTGCCCATTTCCTTGAGTTCTGTTCAGACCTAACTCTTTTTTTATATTACAAATCCATAAATCTTGTCCAGGTGGACCACATGCTTCCAACTCTTCTTTTCGCTGAGGGTTTCAATCTACCTAATGCCGGATTATCAGTTTTCTCTTTTTAATCTTCAGCTGCATTGTATATATATATATATATATATCTGGCAAAGATGGCGCCATAACTGGCTGCGAGTCTACATTTCTCTACTGTTTTGCATCATTATGGATGCCGCCAGACCATGGATTTGCCTGGAATTCACACTAGTCGACGACTTACACTTGTGTTCACGGAAACGTGGTGTTGTTTTCCGTCTGGACTAGTTATTTCGTTCTTTTTTTTGGTGATTTCTACTTTATCCTGGTCTGGACGCCGGATGAATGACACTACGCTTATACCTGTGTCGTATTTCACGGGTTAGTTCTACCGGTTCACCTTCACGAGTTTGGCGTGTGGGAAATTTAGATGCCAGACTCACTCACATGCTGAGTGTTGTCCATACGACCTCTTGTAGTTATCGAAAAGGCACGACAAACTGCGTTAGATGCCATCCCACCTTTCTATCCTGCAGGTTACATGTTTACGGAAAGGCTTCGGTGGTAACCCTGAGGCAAAATCTGCATCATATGCTATCTCCATTCGTCTCGATGAATGTCTTGCCACTGGCAAAAGGTAGCTTAGGCTCTGTGAGTGAGGTTGACAAAAGGCGCAGTTTCTTCCTCACTTTAATAAAAATCGCCGCGCAAGTCACCCATTTCCGCGGATACAGCAAGAGATACGACTGTCCACACGGCTGAGCAAAGAGAGTGGTCTTCATCACTTGTGATGGACAACTATTATATATATATAATTTTGTCTCTGTCATAAATCAGTGCTAATTATTACTTCTGCTTATCTGATAAGCGACAAGGCATGGATATATTGGTAGAGCAGGTTCTAAATTGGATATGTGAAACTTTTAATTACATCTCTTATTTCTGAGCAAAACGAGGTGTGTTCAAAAAGTATCAGATCTTAATTGTTTTCCGCTGAAATAAATGAAGCGTGGTTATTGTCTTTCGATAGAGAGGTGTAGGAGACCGTCCTGCGCATGTGTTAATTTTTTCCCTCCTGCAGATTGCGTCAGTCGCTGGGAGTCACCTTTTCGGCGTTGAGTGTACTAAGTACCCATCGGGTCTTCTTTCATCACGAAGGGGCGCAATGTCAAATTCATGTTGACCGTTTTCGTTTACTTCCGTGGGGTTATGCATCACACGTACGTACTACAAGGTGAAAACATTACCAAAGAGTCATCCGTCGCCTCCGTGACGCAAACAACAGGGTCTGTTGACAACGGTAACTTGGCAGCTCCATCATGACAACCCACACGCTCATTCTTTGCATCTGATTCAGACTTTCTTGATCAAACACAATATTCCTCTGATTTGTCAGCCTCCATATTCTCTCGACATGGCTACTTGGGATTTTTTGGCTGTTCTTTAAGTTGATAATGTCGATGAAAGGGACCAAATTTGAGTCATGAAAATCATTATGCAGGATGCGACGACCCAGTGCACTCCATTCCGTTTTAAGGGGATTAGAGTTTCAAACCGCCATGTGAGTAATTGTATTTTTACAGTCCAAAGGCTCGGTACTTTCTAAACGCACCTCGTACAGTATTACATACCTGGTATGTATGAAGAGCAAACCCGCAAATCTCTCTTATAAAACTAAGGAGATTTGAAAACTTTCGAGCTTTGGTAATCCTCCCTTTGCTTTATGATTTGTTTCTCAGTTTTTGTCAATATGCCCACCCAGATAGGTGATGTTGTAGGAAGCTACCCGTAGTGAGGTAATGTAGCTCTTCTCGATGTTTCTTTGACAGGTTTCAATGGTTATTTGTAGTTCCCGTGGTGTACTTGAGAAGTGGGTCATGTCGTTTTAACCCTAGTGGAATTCGAGAATCTTCAGCAAGCTCAGCACTCTGAGGAATACATTGCACATTCCCTGTCTCGTTGGTCAGATTACTGTGATACAGCCTGTTTGCAGCAAACCTACGTGGCATCTTGATCAATATGTTTCGTCTCACCCTTCTGTTACTTCTTTCTCCTACTCAAATTCAAACTGTACACCTCTACAAATATCTTCATGTGCCTCTGTATTAGATCTTTTCTTTATTTGTGTAGTTTGCAGGAGGGTTTTGTACTTGACAGAGGCGAGAAAAGAATCCCTGCTACACTGAGAGCATCTCAGTACTGGATATAGAATTGTCTAATTCCACTAGAGTAGAGCGCTCTCCAACTCAGTGAATTGTGCGCTGCGTCATTCACCTGCCAAATGTAAAGAAACTTTCTGAATGGAAAACAATGTAACAATTCTATAAGCATTACCCTGTATATAATTCAGTAGTAGAAGAAACTTTTTTTTCAAGGAAAAAGAATAAAATTAATTATGACGATGATGATGAAGATGTGAAGTACAGTCTCCACATCGAAGATAGGCTACAATGAAACCACAACATTCTCTATCACGTGTCATGATAGTCGCTGTGCTCGAGAGGTAAGGCACGAGACTATCAAAGCAATGAGCGGAAACGGCGGGGGTTTGAGCCCCGCAGGTTTCAAGCCACCTCTGGCCTCAAAGAGGTGGGACTAGAGTGCCTGTAACCTGATTTACCTCCAGTCGTCTTGACTTATCTCTTACCCCTGGTCCAGTGTAGTTCGGGACCAGAGAGTGAGGTTGATAACCAGATCAGCTTCTTCCTCACTATAATCCAAAAACAGTTTCATCATTAAAACAAAAAAACCTGTCTGATGATGTCGCCATCATTTCGAGCAAATCATTTCTTCACATTGTTGTAGGATGTTGCTCTCCCAAATGTCTTTCTCTTGTCCATCTGTCTTCAAATGTTTCCCTCAATTTTACTTTGAATAGAGTATTGAGTCTATTTATATGTCTACATTACTTGACTTTCTAATTTTGATGTCTTTCATTATCTCCATTCTCATTTGAAATCTTGTCAGGACTTCTCTATTTTTTTGCTGATCTTTCCACAAAATGTCACACATTATTGTGTCCAATTCCATTGCACTCTTCGTAGATTCCACTCATATCATTATGCTGTACTATCTTTTAAATTAAAATAAAATTGTTTCAGATTTATCATTTTCCTTAAGTCTGTAAAGTATAGATTTTAATGCACTTAATGTGCGCAGTTCGTAACACATGTCAAACATTCGGTAAAACCCGTAAACATATGCTGAGATTGCATACTGGTTCAACCTACTTCAGGTGTTGCAAATTCAAAACACATTCTACTCAAGCGATTTCAAATCAAACATGCATCCATACAAACAAGTTTATAGTTGTGCTTTTCTAACTCAGAACATCTCTAGATGGTGGGTCACATTGATTTGGCTAATAACCAAGCTGTTTTGTTTTAAACTGATCAAACACCTTTCAGGTTATACCATAAAGACTTCGTTTTCCAGGTAAACTTCTATGTGGGCATACATTTTACTTCAGTTGATTCCCTTGTTTAGATAACCACTCATTTGTATATATCTTTCTAATTTCATGCTTTTAAGAATATCTTTCTAATTTCATGCGTTTCCCATTATCTTCTAAATTGCATGCGTTTAAGATTATCTTCAAGATTTCATACGTTTAAGATTATCTTTTCAAATTTTAATCTTTTAAGAATGCCTTCCAAACTTTAATAGCGTTTTGATTATCTTCTAAATTTCACGCGTTTAAGATTATCTTTCAAATTTCCTGCGCTTAAAAGAGATTATCTTTCAAATTTCCTGCGCTTAAAAAATTATCTTCTAGATTTCATGCATTTAAGATTATCTTTCTAATTTCATGTGGTTAAGATTATATTCCAAATTTCACGCGTTTCAGATTTTCTTCTAAATTTCATCGGTTTAAGAATATTTTTGTCCAGCCTATTGTATTGTCGTTGATACAATTTGAGGATATCATTTTTATATCCTATAGCATTCAATCAATCGATCAATCATTCAAAAACATTCTCAGTTCTTTGTGGAGCATAGGTCGTAATCAAATAAACATCTACAAATGTTAACTATTGAATTGGATCTGGCCAAGCTCAACACCAAGCAAATCCCTCATTTATCGTTTATTACTACATTCCTGGCAGGCTACACTGTTACTATTTCTCTTCACTGTTCGGGCCCCGGTATCACTCGGTCGATTACAGTGCATTAACCTTTATTATCATCTCGGGAACATTAGAATGACACGTGGAAGTCTGTCTAGACCTAAGTGATCTCTTCCACTTAGTGCCAAGAAACTGAAGGGCTGAAACGCTTGTTCAACAGGTTGACATTTCTGACAATCAGATTGCCTTCTGTTGCATTGCTAGAAAAACTATTTCATAACAATGTGCATTTTTACTTCGTTATTTCATTTTATTTGCAAAGAGCCGCATTCTTCATTGCAAGTAAAAACTAAGATCGCAGTATTCCAAAAATGATGAAGACATAGCATATTTAATTTCATCCCCTATGGCAAATGTTTTGTAAGTGACTATTTGTTCACCGTTCTTTAGAACCGGACTACTAATTTAGCTTAGTCCTGACAATTATCTCATGTTACAAGTCACGTCTCTCACTGTCCTTCTAAATAACCATCACAAACTCGGCATTCGCGTGTTTTGTTGTATCGTCTCCATGTGGACAATATGCTAAGATACACCTGCATACTTCACACAAGTAAAACAGCATTAATGTGGATTTCGATTCTAGGCCATCGATTTTCTGACTCGACTTGGACAAACTATAGTCCTGTTTCAACAATATCGGACCGGCCTTTCTACGGATGTGCTTGAACTCCTTCGAGTAAATCAGTCAATATCGTGCTCAAAGTTTAACTGGCCGACGTATGTTAATGATTACTTCAGTTTTGAGATCTTGATCTTGATCTTTGTTTTGTAGCTTCCGTCTACTTTTAGGAAAGCTGTAAGACATTCAAATATCGTTTTATTTTTTCTCCGATCTAACCAATTAACAATGTCTAACTACGTAAGGATAAGCAGCAGGGAAGGGAACTGGTGATCCAACTTTAGAAAAAGTGATACCAAGTACAATGTAGGCTACAACACTTCATCCCTGACGGCAGTGTGTACATTATCTTGTTACGTCCCATATTATCGTCTAACTATTATTTTTAATTATTAAAACTTGTACTACACATTACGTTGCCTGCCCTAACGATCCAGATTGATGGGCCTACAGACTTCATGTCTGAAACCTTTTCCTTGAACGAGTATGTGATCAGATCTGCAGTATGTTCTTTTATAACAGCAACACTAATATATAATGTTCTGTATTAACCAGGTGTGTTGTAACCGGTGTCAGTTTTATATGGTGTCCAAGAACCAGGGAGAACAAGAGAGATAATAAACGCACTTTAACCTTTTGCGGTTCATTGTATACATGCCTCGTCCTCTACAGATTTGTGCATGAACTTATTTATGTACTCGATTCTTTATGTTTTCTATTGTGTCTGTTTCATATCTTCCTTTCTTATTGCCTTTTCTTGAGTCTTTTCTTTCATTAGTATTTCTCTACTCTAGCATTCTTTTTGCTAGCCAATGTTTCCAATCCTTAATACTCCAGGGATTACTTTCACTCCTACTCTTTCGAGTAATTATGTAGTTGTCCATTTGCTTTCAGATGAAAACAGATAGAAGATGATTAAACACGTGTTTAAAAGCATGAACAATGTATTCTATATTGTAGTGTATAAAACGTTCTCTATCCTCAGTTGAGATGTTCTACAGGATGCTAAATATTAAAGCTAAACTATATAGAACTGTTTGGACTGACTTGGTTTTTCTTGTTCTCTTTGGAGGACATAGCTTTCTACTTTGGACCGAGAATTTAGCTGCTTCAATGAGAATCTAGCTGCTCGGTATTCAACTGCCATTACTTTACGTCCTGTGTCTTTCACCCCGCCCTCCCTTGTCTTCCCACTTCTCCTGTTGGTTCCAACCTAGCTCATGTCTGGTTACAATGTTATTGTTGTTTTGAATTTTCTTACTACTCATCTCCACTGGCATTCTGCAATCACCAGTTGTATTTACTTTGTTGGTGTGTTCTTTGCCAAAGATCTGTAAATGTTAATACATATGACCAAGTATGTAACGAAGTCATTTGTTGATAACTGTTTTCAGCCTAGATATGATACGCTTAGTCGCATATAACTGTCGAATAGCTTAATAAGTTTGTCTGTTTGTGACATCATCTCTGCACATTCAACATCATGTCACTCAGTGGACAGTAGCAGCTTGAGTTTGAAAGACAACTCTGAAAACAAAATCACATAACGTACAAGGAATACTCGAGTATAACGAGAATAACTCGCTTTCCTTGGGGATGCGAGAAAGAAGAAAATACCGTATATTTGGGTTTTCATAAGCTGATGTAAAGCTCTGTCATTTTCTGTTAAGTAGAGAAAATAAAGTACTGTCAATCAATCAATCAATCAATCAATCAATCAATCAATCAATCAATCAATCAATCATATCTTTACAGATCCATGTGTAGCATCAATTGTAGATACAATTGTGACGATGTACGCAAAACCAGAGACAGAAGCGGTTTTGTTAATGGGAAACCTGATGAGGATTATATGGCCGGACATGGTGCTTAACACAGATGTGTTAGCACGATCGGGCATGTCCAGTATACACATCATGATATATGCAGCACACCTGAAATGGGCTGGCCATGTGGTACGCATGTCACATCAATGTCTACCAAAAAAGCTGCTCTATGGTTAACCCCAAAATGGCAAGAGAGCAATCGGTGGGCAGCGGAAAATGTACAAAGACACACTAAAGAGATCACTGATCCAGTGCGGTATTAACCACGACGACTGGGAAATAATCGCCACCAAACGCACAGACTGGCGCATCACTATTGCTGGGTGTATTCAGAGACATGAGGCATCAAGAGTAGACGAAGGACATCCAGAGACGACCGCTCCGCAAGTCAACTCACACCATCCATTTTTCAAACCCGCTGGAAGGACGTGTCTAATTTTCCTGTACAAAATGCAACAGACAATTCAAGGCTCAGATTGGCTTATTTAGCCATCTTCGAACTCATATAAACAGTTTACAGTGAATGCTGACAAAGTGGTCCTCATCGATTTCGATGGACGAACAACATTCTTTGCTCCACTTTCCGGCCTCTTTAACACCCGTTTACTGTACTCCAAGTAGGGTGACTAACATCTGGTCATCCAAAACATACTGATAGAATATGTTATCCAGGGTCAGGAAAAACATACTAGCCACGACCATCATCTGATGTCCTCGTAGTTCTCCTTAGAAACGGATTGTTTTAACGACAGCCTGGCTAACGAGGTGAGGGATACATGTAACCACCCACAGTAGTGCGTGACATGCAGATGAAGCCAATCATAGGATATCAGACTGGAAGACCGCTGTCCACTTACATCAGCAGGCTCGACATGTTAGGAAAGCTACAGCAATTTGCCAATTAACGCTCTTTTCAGAGCGAACGTATGAGTAGTAGACTGGGGGTATTCAACAACAATCGATCAATCGATGTACTTCAGGCAAACGTATGAGTTTTAAGACTGTCTCAGCAAACGGCGGAAAGCATGGATACTGATGGCAGCAGTAGCCTTCTGGTTGTACACATACTATTTAATTACTGTAACGATGCCCATTTCTATTTATCAAACTATTTAATACCTGTAAAAATGACCATTTCTATGTATCAGACTATTTAATGCCTGTAACGATGACCATTGCTATGTATCAAACTATTTAATGCCTGTAACGACGACCATTTCTATGTATCAAACTATTTAATGCCTGAAACGATGCCTATTTCTATGTATCAAACTATTTAATGCCTGTAACGATGACCATTTCTATGTATCAAACTATTTAATGCCTCTAACGATGTCTATTTCTGTGTATCAAACTATTTTCTGCTTGCATATCAATCATCATCATCGTATGCATAAGTCGACGACAAAGGCTATGCTGAAACACACACTGCCTTTAAGCGTATTCTGATTAATTTTGTTAGAAATGAGCTGGTAAAAATTACAGATGAATGAACTTGGGCGTGATGTAATAGACTATTTTTGCTGCCTGTATCATCATCTTCTTCTTCTTCTTCTTCTTCTTTTTCTCCTACTTCTTCCTCTTCATCTTCTTTCTCTTCTTCTTCTTTTTCTTATTTTCATCCTCTTGTTCTTCTTTTTCTTTTTCGATCAACTGATGCTATGCTTCTGGCTCGGTGAGAGTCACGAAGGAGACTGCGTTTCAAGTCTTCCGTCAATTCCACCACAGCCTTCCGAGCATGATCAGGCCGGACTTCTCTCTTTAGTCTGTATAAGCAGTGCTGTCTGTACTTATCACTTGAGTCCAGCTCTGTTCTCGTATACATTAAATATAACAGCTCACATCGCTTCCTGGTGATATTTTTCCCAGCCTAGTTGTAAGCTTACTTGTCTCTCACTGCAGTTGACGGAGTTCACACCAAAATTGTATGACGCTTCGGTTGACATAACTATATGGGTACCTGATCTATTATTAGATAGATCAAGGCAGCGAGGAAGTGAACTGGCCACCTCATCTTATATAAATCTGAAGCACGATCCAATTACATATCTAACACTTCCTCTTCGACAACTGTGTCTGCTATGATTACCTTATAATTACAGTATGATAGTTCTCGCAGATATCTGCTTGTACCAGAGTTAGAATCCCTGCTCCAGCCTATTCTGTGAAGGTCAGCACGTGGCAAGCCAGATAAAGATGGTCACACACAAATGTACACTTATTGGAAGACACATCATAGTAGCGCTCGTGTTGTGTATGACTAGAACATTTAATAAATAACATATTTGTTAAACTAAATACCTACAATTTAGATATCGAGTCACCACTATGAGTTTTAACATGACAAAACAGCACTAGGCATTTTGTTGTTGTTGCATTCGCATGTTTTTTTGCTTTGTATTGGCGCTCTTTTCTCGTGTTCTTCTGCATCTACAATAATCTTTTTAACAGCTTTGTAGTGCAATTCTTTTGACACGATTTTAAACAGCAATAATGTATCAAAATGAACGAAAGAAATGACGACGTGAAGACGATTCACTATCAAATGTCGAATATGTTAGACAATGACAATGCCGCATGCAGTGCTATCAGACTGACGTCATATACTTTTCTTGTACGTGTTATTATAAGACGCCATGGTCTGTAACACTCATTCGAATTTTAAGAGTCTTTTAAAGGGAGACAAAAATGTGTAGAAACTTTGAAACATGGTACTAGCACAGTGAAACAATGTATATGTACTTAAGTTTTCGTATTTTGGATATGTGGGTTAAATTAGTAATGTAACATATCGATTGTTCCTCATAGTAAAGGTACTTGGCCCAATAACCATTATCGATACGCTTCAGTACACTAAACTGTACATTTGTACATAGCTTATGGTTTGGGGAAAATAAATTAGATATGAAGGGAGCTGATCATTCCACCAGGCAACGCTGGACATATGTCTGTTCTCTTCTTACCCCATGTCTATTCTCTTCTTACCCCACTCTGTTTCATTTGACTCTGCCCTACAATCACACTCTGCACAACATTCACAAGCGCCTTCAGGGTGAGACCCTTCCATTACACTTTGGTTGGGCTGGCTTCTGGGAGCGCACAAACCTAGCATAGGTACATACAGACATAAAGATACATCCAAGCACTGGTTTATTCGTCTTAATATCGCCCAGTTGACTACGGTCTGGGGTGGAATAGGCGCACCCCGCCAATAGAAACTAGTGAAGCAAACACGTAAAATAAAAAAAATAAAAACCTCTAGTCTGTGCCCTCGTGCAATGAAGCCTGTAAGACTTCATCCCCGACTGCAGTGACTGATGTGTGGACTACATTTAACTTTACACACATGGTTGACGTTAAGAGAGCACAGCACTGTAAAAGCATGTGGAAGACTATCCTTCAGTGAAGATAATCATTTTACTTTGAGAATTTGATAAGTAGAGAATCTAAACATAAATCATAAATAATTGTAATTCGGATACGACTTTAAGACGAAAACAACAATTAAACCTACGTTTCAACCTACATTTCTTCATCAGGGACAACAGACCTAAAATATAAGAGCTAACAATTCCTTGAAGAAAAGTGAGCACATCAAAAAAAGACATGAACACATAAGCTAGAATGAAAAGGTATGCCATGTGCATTATGAATGATTAGAACGCAAGTAGACTCATCATCTGGGGAGCAAAAGTAGCTGGCCAGGAAGGTGTACGAAGTGAGAAAAGTTAGATAAGGTAGGATAGTCCGAAACCGGCCAAATTGGCAAAAACCAGCTAGTGATACGTGAACACATAAAGCTTCTAACTAAAACAAAAATGAAGAAGATTTCAGAAGACAAATGGAGAGAAGAAGGAAAATCGAAAGTAGATAAAGCTTATGTAAAGGCACGACAAATGCTGAGCCTGTTCAGCTGCAAGCATTCACAAAGCAGAATTATGTTTTACAAGCTTTCCGTGTCCTTAAAATATGCATTATTGTCAGAGTTGTTGTTACTTTTAAAAATATCAATTTGTTTTTCAGATTTAATTGTTCCCATTTTAGTGTTTTCTCCAGATTATTATGTAATGCCGTTATCGTGTGCCCAGATTTTCATAAATAGCTTCTGAAAACTGAAGAGTCGATATCTGTCATTTGCTGTTCCCGATGAAAGAGCAATTGAATGTTTTATTTTCTCGTAATTATTGGAACAAGCAATTAGAACATTCCAAAACAAAATTCTCAAGTATGTGTTCAATTCTGAATATTAACATTCCGAATTTGAAAATGTTAAATTACTAAACACATTTGACGTCAGCAATGTTATTGAGGTGAAAAAAATATGTTCATGAAAAGAAATACTGAACAATTTATTGTCTTGACAAATAAGAAATGGCAGAAAGTAGATAGAGACGAAAGGAAGGCTTGCAGTGACCCAAATTGTTTTCAACAACATTATGTAAAAGTGAAAAAGGGTACACCAATAGTCATCTATACTTTCATCTGTGGTTCAAAGAATGTAAGAAAATGCAGAAAGGACCATATTATGTAATACAGATAAAAGACTTTAAGCGATTTGTCGCAGAACAATGCACTCATTGCACTGGGCAATTCCAGGCATCAAAGGATGGGACAGTTGGAGAAGACGTTTGGACTATAATCAAAGGGGAAGAATGAATCATTACTGGCCATAAAATGCAGATTACAATTCAGTCATCATCACTATCGCTATGAAATACAGACAGTAATGTGCTGTGAGAGCGGACATCGAGGCTAAATAACTTATAGTGAAAATGTTCAAGATACTAATGCTGTGTATATACCGATGGATCTGTGCTGCGCGAATAGAAATCATAGCTTGAGGGACATTGTAGGTCGTTGCTGACCGGAACATTGCATACATGGCAACCACCTTTAATATTATATTGAAAATAGAGGCAGGTACTCTCAGAACTGATGTGGAAATCTAACATGGTATTAATCAGTATAACCATTGCGTCAGATTACCAATCCTTGCTTTCAAAGGCAAATTGCAGATGGCTACAACTTGAATGACATCAGATATATGTGTTCAAACCTTCAATGCTGGTTGGTATCTACTGTCCTGGTCATGTTGAGGACAACGTGAATGAATGAACTGGTAGCTTGGTTTCTGCATCATCTATTGCGAGGACATCCAATGTGAATAGGGGGAAACATGAAGAGTTGAATCTATAATCGTCTCGTGGGTGATGTTGCAGATACAAGATGAATTGGGAATCCACAGCCTACATGAGTTAGGCATCACACATGGATCTGAGAGACGGAACAGAAGCGTGTACAATCAGTGTGTTACTAGATTTTCAAAGTAACCATGCTCTTTTCTAATTGCTTGAAGAGACTGAGTATCATTGGTCTTACCGCAGCATAGTGATGTCGAGTCTGAATAAAACGATTTAGCTTGATAGAGTTAAAACAAGATGCAGTTTATCCTATTGCACTGGTTTCGAAGTGCAGACAACACCTGGTCTGAACTTGGAGTCTATTGGCACTGAAAAGCCTTAACAAAAACAACATCAGCAGCAGCCATAGCAACAGCAGCAACAACACAAATAACAACAACAACAGGAAGAAACCCCTAAGTGATGAAAGTTATCAAAATTTCAACCTGCTGGATTTTAATATATAAACTCTTTCTCGCAGTTCTGTCTTCTGTACATGTCTAATCAAATTTGTGTTGATAACCCATTTGTTAAAGTAGTTAAAGCAATTTGTTGCTTTGAGGTTGAATATAAATCTCATTTGATCTTCTCACCATCTTCTGATTATACTTTAAGCTTTGCATGCATATCAAATCGTTTTGATTGACAGAATCACACAAGTAAAGCAACATGAAATATGCCTAGCTTTACTCCCCCTTCTTGTGGACTACTTTGTTAGGCATGGGATTAGAAAAATCATATTAAGAAATACAATGGACTATAATCACGCGAAACCTTCCTCTGTTTTGATATTTGCCACACTTCTGTGATGGATATTACATTCGGTCATTTTATCAAAACAAACATATCCTAAAGATCTTGAAAGACACATTAACCGGATGCTTATAAAATGATCGTGAGTCAGACAGAGGAACACGGAGATTTGTTCAAAAATCTTCAGCTGAATGTATGCATACAATACTGATGCGGAACAATCTGATAGACAAAACATGACACTTGAAGATATGCGGAAATATATAATCCTCTTCGGTTCTTGTCGGTATGGGATGTTGATAGCAGATAACGATGCTAGATATTGATTTAAAAAAAAGTATTGCTGACTTTAATACAGTTCCTTTTTTGATATCACATGAAATTAAGATTGTCAAAGTTATTGTACATTGATTTATAATTTGGGTCGTGTTTTCAGCTCTTTCTACTAAAATTCAACTGCTTTGGCACTTTCATGAAATGTTCTTCACAATGTAGTCTAGATATATATGTCTCCCAGACCTTGACAACTTAAATATCATCTTCCGACTAATAACTCTCGCTGAACTGTCATTTAAATATTATCTCTACTCCTAGTGATTGGAACTTCCCCTCAAACTGTGTTATGGAAATGTTATTTCGGCACCAAATTATTGGGATTATTGGAATAATATTTTCACAAATATATTAGTTGAATTGTCACCTCCAAACGTGTTATTATAATGCTATCCTTACATCTAAGATTTGGATTGTCATCTCTAACCCTGTTAATGGAATGTTATCCATAAAAAAACATCTAAGATTAGGATTGTCAACTCCGACATTGCTACTGGAATGGCATCTCAACACCAAATAATTGGATTGTCATCTCGAACCGTGTTATTTACAGGAGGCATGAAGTCAACCCCAATTGTAGAACTTGAAAATATTACAAATCTGCAATCCATGACCGACAGAAGAGACTGCAGAGCCCAGCAGCAAGCAGAGAAACTAAGAAGACTGACAGACCATCCAATGCATCAGAGACTAGATTTGGAAAAGGGAAACTAAAGCGGATAAACTTTGCAGAAATTGCCAAAGCAAAGATGAGCGAAGACATTATGAACACCATAACAACACCAACGCCCATCCCTACTGTACGTAAACCCACACGGAAGCAGCATATCATTCCGGAGGTGATAGACAATATATCAGGTATTGCAAACAAGAACAGCCAGACGGAAAAAGAAAGAAGAGATATAACCCTGAAGTACATATCGGAAAACTACCCAAGCATGGACTGGACCCATGCATACACCGACGGTTCTGTAACAAACACAACACAGAGTCTAATAAATGGTAGAAAAATAACACTGTCAGTGGCAACTGGAAAATTCTCAAGCAATTTCAGAGCGGAGGCAGAGACACTGAAGGCTGCAGTAAAAGCAATGCTGACAGGCGAAAGCAATGAAAGCCAGATAGTCCTGTTTACAGATGCCCTGGCCGTGGTTACAGCACTAAAAAGCCTTAAAAATACTGAACTTAATGATTTAAGAGCAGTACTCTGTCAACTATGCTAGCAGTCCGCACCAAAAAGAGTAGTGGTACAGTGGGTTCCATCCCCCTGTAACATCCAAGGCAACGAGGAGGCAGGCATAATGGCAAAAGAAGGTGCAAGGCTACCACAACCAGATTCTAGTGTGACCTACGAAGAGTCCAATAAGTTTGTTAGGGCCAGATACATGGCCAAATGGGAAACAGAACATACTGGCTACACAAAAAAATGATGCCTACTACCAGTTGAACAGAAAAGAACAGGTCGTGGTCTTCAGACTCCGCACAGGCCACAACAGACTGAGGTACCATCTATTCAATAAACTGATGATAGGTGGCACTGACGAATGCACCTGTGGTACAGTGAAAATAACCGCTGAACATCTGCTGCAAAATTGCCCGACGTACGAGGACCAGAGAAAGCCCATGTGGCCATCACCAGTGCCAACACTAGACAAGCTCTATGGCAGTGTCGACAGCCTCAGGATGACAGCTGCTTTTTTCGAACAAATTCAAGTTGACGTCTGACAGCGTACGAAGAAGAAGAAGAAGAAATGAACCGTATTATTTGAACGTTATCTCCACATAAAATAGTTTGGATTGTCATCTCGAACAGTGTTATTGGAATGTTATCTCAACACATAATAATCGAATGTTCTAGTCGAACTGTCTTCAGAGTGGTGTTCTGGTTGAAACTATTACAAACAGTGTAAACTCCAGAGCATGTCGCAAAAGGCATCTTTTGAAAGTTGTGAATGAGGGTAGCAACCTCATCATATAAAAACCATTACCATGAAACCGCCATTGTGAATGCTCGATACGTACGTTCTGTAAATGGGTCAACTGTAGTGGCACCATTGTACTTTTATTGGTTGAGAGGCGGCACGTTGTACTTCTCCCTAGGACTGTGTTGTTAGAATGTTATCTACCCCTCTAATGGTTTGAGTTCTGCCCTGAACTGTATTGTTAGAATGTTATCTACCCCTCTAATGGTTTGAGTTCTCCCCTGAACTGTGTAATTGTAATGTTATGGAGGTTTCAACGGAACTGTTTTAATTAAATGTTCTCACACCTAACAGTTGGCAAATCTGCCAGAACGGCGTTCCTGGAATGTTATCTTCACTACTAATAGCTGAGATGTTTCCCATGGATCTTTTATTGGCATGCATTCTCAATCAAATAATTTTGAAGGTGATTGTTATTTTTCACAGACGTTAGTAACTGCAACATATAATTGATCCTGGTAAGTCGGAGGAAGGTAGAGATCATTCAATATTGCAAACACTTATCAAGCAAAGGCATTGAAATGAAAATAGAAACCTAAAACGCTGAAACCTGAAACATGTTTAGGTGTCATATCGACTGGTAGAATCATAAAACGATGCCTATTACTAGTTGAACCGAAGAGAGCAGGTCGTTGTCTTCAGACTTCGCACTGGCCACAATAGACTGAGGTACCACCTATTCAACAAACTGAAGATAGGTGGTACCGACGAATGCCCGTGCGGTACTGGTAAAATGACCGCTGAACATCTGCTGCAGAACTGCATGACATACGAGGATCAGAGAGAGCAGATGTGGCCATCACCAGTGGAACTGCAAGACAAGCTCTATGGCAGTGGCGACAGCCTCAGGATGACCGCCGCTTTTTTCGAAAAAATAATGGTTACTGTCTGACTGCGTACGAAGAAGAAGAAGAAGAAGACTGGTAGAATACGGTTTCTATTTCATTGTTTGTGACCTTTGGAAAATTTGTTGACACCGATCCATGCAAAAGGTGTCATATTATTTACTTCCAGATTTAGCTGCCCTTTCCAGCATTGCTGCTCCCAGACTTGACATTAACAACCGTTGCTAAGTGTAAACGAACAATACATATCTGTATCAATCCATAAACATGACCATTGGAGGCTAGGAGAGTAAATTTGTAATCGATTCGATTAACCTGTTCGATCCATAGTTATCCTTTATCGACCACACGGCAGAAAAACAATTGTATTAAATTCTATAGAATGGGCCAGGACATAGGTTTCTGATGATTTTAGTGTTTGAACAAAAAAGTTTTCATGGGCCGACGCTCTACACTGTACACATTGATAAACAATGTTTATACAAACCACGGAAGAGACGTTGTTGTTTGCGTTTTTTTCGAATACCCACAATGAGAAAGGTTACTATTTTGTGCACCCTGAAAAGGACGTTAAGTGGCGGTTTGCTTTAGCTTTTCTCACATCACGAGCGTGCTGATGAGGGTGAACCGGCGTCCTCCAGGCGGTTGTGCTATGCTTAGCTTCATCTGCGTGTTACTCACTACTACATGTATCATGTCGTTTCCCTCACCTTGTTAGCCAGGCGGCCATGAAAATACCCCGTTTCCAGGGAGGGCTATTAGGTAGCCGAGGAGAGCGTCTTGGGCAGTATATTTTTCCTGCCCGTCGTTAGTCTCTCTCCCCACGGAAGAGACGTATTGTTGTTTTTCAACATAAATATTTAAATAAATAACATTTATCAATCATGACTGAAAGAAATAATTTGGCCCAATAAACAAACGAAGAGTAATCAAATATAATGCATACTAAAATTTAACAAATGATCCAGCATACAAACACATGAAACAAAAAGAAAATAGCACTTCACTTTCTACTCCAATTTAATAAAAAGCAGTGCTTAACCTTATTTTACAAACATCAAAATTAGCAATAGAAGAGAGGACCCTAAACGAATTTCACAATGACAAAATTCTCTGCTTGTTTTAAGATAATATTTATGAGATGTTTATGTTATAAAAAATACGCTTGCATCATGTACTCCAGTAATTATCAGAAACACCATCTGTTGCAAATATTTAAAAAAAACTTCTAATATTATATTGAACATTTCCATAATGATGACAGAAACTAAATTATTAACAAGCATAATATTATCTGAAGGTTTCGGGCACAGCAAACTCAGCATTCCGAAGTTGCTTTAAACAGCAACATCTGTTTCTCTTATTAAACTGACAGCCATGCAATACAGAGCACACGGCGTATTCCTTAAATGGGTTGGGGAAGGCCTTGCTATCACTATACAATGAGCTTTCAGACTATAACAGTCGTCCCAGTCATGTCAATAGTCTGCCTGTCTCATTATTTAACAATCAAACATATTCTATTCTGAATTAACAATATTGACACAGGATCTCTTGATCAGCCATATTGCTATCCTTCTTCTTCATTTAGAACGGTACTAGTGATATATATATAATCATCCCTTGTTGCGTAAAGGCAACACTTCCTACTTACTCATATGCGTGCACAAAAGCAGACAAAACAACTCACGTGACGTATGAAAAATGCGTCTTTCAACTGCTCTGAAATGCTAAAACAATTACTTGTTTCTTGTAGGCATGAATCAAGGCTTTCCGAAATGAACCGAAGCCAGTCAAGAAGAGACAAATGAAATATACTTAAACAATACAGAAGACGCTGCAGAGAAAAAGAAGTATGAAATACATGTGCAACAGCACAACAATAACACGCAACCATAGGCAAAGATAAGGCAGTAAATGGGATTAGCAAAACAAATAAGAAGATGAAGAGATGGATACAACATTATACTTTCTTTAAAAAGAAAGTTCTGCAAGATCCCATTTATATTATGCCGGCAGAAAAGAACTGCAAGTTAATAGCTAGAAACAAAGCAAAGAATAAATCAAAAACGGTATAATGCTTCTGAGAGATGAGAAATGTTGACCCTGAAGTTCCATAACATAATTAAGAAGAGGTATGAAAATATGAAATATAGAGTTGTATTTAAGGGACCGCTTTCTTAGACCTTTGAGATAAGAACTAGTGTGCGACAGGGATGTCTCTTAACATCATTTCTCGTTCTACTAGCTATTGACTGGATTAGCCAGGATTATCCAACAAAAAGGGAATTCCATGGGTCGTGATTAACCAATTTAATCGACTTTGCCAAAGACTTAACTCTTCTGTTTCACAACCGTAACAAATGGAAAATAAATTAAATATGCTTGATCAAAGATCACATCAATTTGGACTTAAAATGCACATTTAGTTTATGAGAACAAATTTACTTTATGACAACACATGCAACTAATGTCCATAAGACTATATTTGGAGACACAATCCTACAAAATGTAGGTAGTAATATTTTCAAGGTCATATATATATATATATACATATATATATATAGAACAAGATGTGAAAATAAGAATTCAAAAGCATGGTGAACCTATTGACACCAACATCAATTAAGAGCAACAAAAACAAAACAAAACAATTTTTAACTCCAATGTAAAGTCAGTGGTGTTGCATGCAATTGAAACGTGGAAAACAGCAAAGAAAAAAAAATGTACATACATTTCTATGATATGAAGTGCTGGAATGAACCAGACATATATCAGTAGAACATGAGGAGAGGAGACGACCCTGGCGTTGGATAGGTTACATGTAAGGAAATTAATAGATAACATTACAAGGCGGTAAATACAGAACAGACAGAAACGGAGATGAAAGTTCGAGACAGCCGTAAAGGAAACAGGGCAGATCATGAACAGTTGGGGCTCAGTACAGAAGAATTTGGCGTGAATTTGTTGAAGACGTCAAGACTGGTTTGCATTGGGAGCAAACACATTTTGATTAATTGAAAAATCTATGTGTACCTTTATATATGTGTTTCTATGGAAATGTGTTAGTGCGAAGCCTTGTGATTGCATATATGGGCACATATTTGTATATTTATATGTACGTACTTATGGATGCACTTACATATTTTTTTTTATATACATGTTTTTGTGTCATCATATTGATCATATCTTATTTGGTATGTCATATCATAACTGGCCTGCCACGATTCGCAACCTGGCGAATGACTGGCACAAGTCATACGTACTATTTTCCGCGGGACGTTCGTGCTATTTGTTATTGTGATTCGTTAATTATATTCATTTGTTCTTCGTTTCAGACGAAGACCATGTTGCAGTAACGTCGGTTTCATTTTGTTTCTGTCCTGTTACGGTCACTAAGTCATTGCCTAAATGTTTGTATAGATTTTTGACCTTTATTACCATCGCAGCTTCGATTTATTTATCTTCTAACTTCAGTAGCAGCACGAGTCCACAACTAAGACTTACCTACTTACATTGTTCAGAGACATGAGGCATCAAGAATAAATGAGACTAGACAGAGACGATCAGTTCACAAGCCGGCTTACAGCTAAACCTTCTTCAACCCGTGATAGGGTGTGTCCTATTTCCTTGCACTAAATGTGACAGACAACTTCGGACCTGAATTGACTTATTAATCCATCTTCGAACTCATGTGAACAGTGAATGTTGACAAGGTGGTCCTTATCGATTACGATGGACGAACAACAACACATCAACACCTACATACACGAAGCCCACGTCAAAGCAGGTTTGCGTTCTGGTAGAAGTGGCTTTATGTGGCATCTTGTCTCACCTGATGAGGTAGGAAGGCCCACGTACAACCCTACTGGTACAACCCTTTCAGGGTGGGGGTAGTAATGTCGACCGATTCGTACCTCCCCAAGTAAAATAACTCGGGATCAACACGAGGGAATTCCGTGTTATGTTAAGTGTTTTTAGTGATCAATTCTCGCAACAAATATCTGTCCTTTGAGAACTTCAGCACTTCCGTTGCTTGTTTTTTAGTCTATTTTATAATGCCGTTGAGATCTTTCCGCTCCATCTGCATTTGTCTCTTTCCCGTTACATCAAGAATTTGTAGGCTTCATGATTTAGGTATGTGTCCAATGAATGGTGTTCGCATTCCATTATTATAAATGTATCTTG
Source organism: Ariolimax columbianus (assembly GCA_036924085.1). Taxonomy (NCBI): domain Eukaryota; kingdom Metazoa; phylum Mollusca; class Gastropoda; order Stylommatophora; family Arionidae; genus Ariolimax; species Ariolimax columbianus. Next base: position 62,572,450 of record JAVGWX010000007.1, on the reverse strand, counting down.
TATCATTGTACGCTTTAGGAATTGTAATTTGAAATTTTCAATTCATATATTATGTATAGCGCGTTGACGAATGGGTTTGAAGGCCAGCCTGTTTTCAACGAGTGGAACGGATAGAATATCAAGTATGGCATGTGTTGATTTGCTGTTAGGGGTGAAATAAACAAACATAGGCAGAACATGACGTGGTGACAGCAGTGGTCAAAGAGACTTATGGTCTTCAGCCTAAAATTCCTTCGACAACTTCAGTAATGGGAATAAAGTCGAACGACAGGTCTTGTTTTAAATTCATTCGCTAAGACTCGCAACATAAAGCGAAATATTGAATCTACATTTGTACTGCACAATTCGTTTTTCAAATGTCTGGAACATGTTTGTTAGTATTTGTTTTACGAATTATGGAATCATGATGTAATTTACACACAGTTTTTCTTTGAAACTGTTGTTACTCTGTTTTATGATGTCTGCTACTGTTCTCACGTCAAACTATTCTTGTTTGTATTTCAACGAATATCGGCAATGTGTTTTACTGCAGTCACATGGATAACAGGTTATGAACATATTTGCACTTCAGATTTGATGGTTTCAATTTATCAGGGCTGTTTTGCTTGTTTTAATATATTTGTTGTCCGCTAATCTGACATCTTATCGCTGTTACATTTGTATAATATCCGTGTTTTCAGTTTAAGATATGCGCTGTGCTCTGTTTATCGAGATACGTTACTTTCTTCAATTGTTCATATTCTCCATTTAAAAAGCAAAGGCAAAGGCCGCCTTCCACCATAGACGATGATGGTATAATTAATTTTATTATGACACTCTCACGTCTCGTGCCGCCCGACCTCAGTGGCAAGTCAAGGACAAGACGACTAGGGGACGACTACGAGATGCAGGGAACTCTGCATCAAGCACCCGTGAAAAAAACGACGAAGTATGTAGTCGAACCCACACCACCTGACCACGATTCCGATGGCTTAACCACCGAATCCCAATTCCCCATATAAGCTCGGTGACATATGACTAACGTAAATTGTGTTGTACATTGATACACAATGTTTATACAAATCACGGAATTGACCTTGTTGTTTGCGTTATTTTCGAATACCCACAATGCATCATAACAAGAAACCGGATGCAGCTGGCCCTAACATCGCTGGAAGAGTGGGCGAACTCATGGCTGGTCAAAATAAACGAGGAGAAAACCACATGCACAATATTCTCGCTTTCAATCAAACCCCAAAATACCAAGTTAAGTTTAAATGGTAAATTCCTGCAGCCAAACGACAACCCAAACTATCTGGGAGTCACATTTGATCGGCGCATGACATGGACAAGTCAGATCGAGAGAAACCGAATGAGAGCCAGAGAAAGAATGGCAATCGTGAGGAAACTAGCTGGCACAAGCTGGGGAGCAGACGAAAGCATACTAAAGAAACTGTACACTGGAAGAGTGAGACCAGTTCTCGAGTATGGCATTGCGGCATGGACAACATCAGCAAAGGCGAACTTCGATAAAGTTAGCAAACTTCAAAACCAAGCCATGAGAGTTATAACAGGAGGCATGAAGTCAACGCCAATTGTAGAACTTGAAAAGATTACAAAACTGCAATCCATGACCGATAGAAGAGACTGCAGAGCCCAGCTGCAGTCAGAGAAACTCAGAAGACTGACCGACCATCCAATGCACCAGAGACTAAATAATTTGGGAAAAGGGAAACTAAAGCGGAGAAACATTGCAGAAATAGCCAAAGCAAAGATGCACGAAGATCCCATAAACGCACTAACAACACAAAAACCCATCACTACTGTACGAAAACCTACCTGGAGGCAGGATATATTTCCAGAGGTGGTAGAAAATATACCAGGTATTGGAAACAAAAACGGCCAGACTGAAAAAGAAAGGAGAGATACTACCCTAAGCTTTATATCGAAAAACTACCCAAGCATGGACTGGACCCATGCATACGGTTCTGTAACAAACACTACACAGAACGGAGGGGCAGGAGCATTCCTGAACCTACCAAATGGCAGAAAAATAACACTGTCATTCGCTACTGGTAAGTACACAATTTCAGAGCGGAGGCAGAGGCACTGAGGGCGGCAGTGGAAGAAATGGTGACACACAGTGAAAATGAAAGCCATATAGTCCTGCTTACAGATGCTCTCGCCGTAGTCACAGCGCTAAAAAGCCAGAAAAACACTGAGCTTAATGACTTAAGAGCAGCACTCTGCAAACTGTGCCAGCAGTCCGCACCAAAAAGGGTAGTTGTACAGTGGGTCCCATCACACTGCAACATCCAAGGCAACGAGGAGGCAGACAGACTGGCAAAAGAAGGTGCAAGACTACCACAAACAGATACTAGTATGACGTACGAAGAGTCAAAACGGCTTATCAAAGCCAGATACATGACCAAATGGGAAACCGAACATACTGGTTACACCAAAAACGATGCCTATTACCAGTTGAACAGAAGAGAGCAGGTCGTTGTCTTCAGACTTCGCACTGGCCACAATAGACTGAGGTACCACCTATTCAACAATTTGAAGATAGGTGGTACCGACGAATGCGCGTGCGGTACCGGTAAAATGACCGCTGAACATCTGCTGCAGAACTGCCAGACATACGAGGATCAGAGAGAGCAGATGTGGCCATCACCAGTGGAACTGCAAGGCAAGCTCCATGGCAGTGTCGACAGCCTCAGGATGACCGCCGCTTTTTTCGAAAAAATAATGGTTACTGTCTGACTGCGTACGAAGAAGAAGAAGAAGAATACCCACAATGAATAGATTACTCTTTTGTGCACCCTGAAAAGGACGTTAAGTAACAGTTTGTAGTAGCTTTCCTCACATCCCGAACGTGCTGATGAAGGTGGACTGGAGTCCTCCAGACGGTTGGGCTATGCTTGGTTTCATCTGCGTGTCACTCACTACTACGGTGATCTCGTCGATCCCTCACCTGTTAGCCAGGCAGCCATGACAACAGCCCGTTTCCATGGAGCGCTACTAGGAAGCCGAGGAGAGGGTCTTGGCTAGCATATTTTGCCTGACCCTGACTAACTTGTCCGATCAGTATATTTTGCCTGACCCGACGTTAGTCTTCATCTCCCCGGAAGAGACGTATTGTTGTGTTTCAACATAATTAAGTCTTATCCGATTCAGAGGGACACAAAACGTTATTCCGTTCAGATGGACTGAAAGCATTGTTCCGTTCAGACTGATCTCAGATAAATTTGAATTTTATGGGCCCTAGACGTTGTTCCCGTCTAGACTGATCTAAAAAAATTTGGATTTTATGGACCCAAAGCGTTGTTCTGCTCATGGGGACTCAGAGGGTTTTCCCGTTCAGACTGATTTCAGATAAATTTGGGTTTTATGAACCCAAAGCATTGTCCCATTCAGTCTGATCTCAGAAAGATTTGAGATGTATGGACTCAAAGTGTTGTCTCTCCCGTTCAGATGGACCCAACGCGTTGTCCCGTTCAGACTGAGTTCTTAGTAGTCTTTCTCGCTGTTGTAACATACCTTACTGACTGCATTTTAAACATCAAACCATTTAATATTTGGACGTTGAGACTGAACATAGCAGACTCTGTCTTGATTCGATGTGACACAAAACGCAATTAATTTATTTCAAACGTTATTGTTACACCAATATAAAACAAGAAATGAACTAATCTAAACATGTCAAACTATATAACGCAGGGGATGTAAGCAATAGCTACTGCTAGAACCCCTAAAACTAATTGACCCAGATTAGTAGTCTTCGATATTAGCTACACAGTTAACTACATTTTATCTATATATATCCTGTACCTCGTATTACAATTTAGTAGCTATCTAGCTAACTCGTTGTTTCTGACGTTTGTCCAGGTCGTCAGTGTTGTGATGAATCTGCCGCTCGCTGGTTGACTGAACTATGCAGTAAAACAAATCTTGTCACATGGGTTAGAATCAGTTCCAGGGGGAGGCTTAAGATGTACCTCAATCTTGAACCAAAAAAGATTCCCAAACGTTGAAAACGTGTTCCTTTGATGCCCGTATTATACCCTTTTTGAGAGAATGTACTCCATGAGGATTCTGCGTGTTCACTTCTCTTTTTCCGACACAGACATTGGGTCTGCCAATCCGCTTTGGACACAGATATTGGGTTTACCAACCCGCTTTCGACACATACATTGGGTTTACCAACCCGCTTTCGACACAGCCATTGGGCTTACCAACCCGCTTTCGACACATACATTGGGTTTACCAACCCGCTTTTGACACAAACATTGGATTTACCATCCTACTTTCAACACAGACATTGAGTTTACCAACCCGCTTTCGACACAGCCATTGAGTCTACCAACCGGCTTTCGACACAGACATTGGGTTTACCAACCCGCTTTCGACACCAGACTGAGATTTGTATCCCAGTGTTTATCAGACCTCTTTCGACACAGACCATGGGTTCATGAGGTCCTTTTCGACATGGACCTTTGGGATTTGTATCCGAGTGTTCACCAGAGCCCTTTTGACACAGACATTGGTCTCACCAGACCCTTTTCCCTAAAGATAAAATTTCTCGAAGTGATCATAGAAGGGCTACCCTTCACTCCAATAGTCACACATGCAATGGCCCTTGGGGCAAAGCTGGATAGCCTTCTGAACCAGCCTTGAATGAAAAAAACTCTCGCTCCCAATTTTGTTAATATTTTTTAGCTCAGCCTAAAACAAAATAGCCGTAGTCACGTGGTACCACTGTCCCTTTCCCGCTGATCGGCCAGCAGACAACGATCAATGATATGTCAGCAACCCTTGTTAATCTGACAAGTTCCTCCCACTAGACCTATCCAGTTTGCTGACATTTGTTGTCTTCCCTGTCAATCTCCCAGGTTCAGTTAATACGAGACATAGGCTGTCCTAACACCCCCCCCCCCCCCCATTCTATCTTCGACTATTATCTCCAACTTGAAATAAACATGCATCCGTCTCTTTCTGGTGTTGCTAATCCAAGCCCAGCTATGACAATGGACACACGTCGTGTTGTGACCTTAGAATGACCTGACCGTGTCTGAGTCCCTTCATCCTTCTTTGGTTGCGGAAGAAAGCTAATCACGTGATCCTGTTGTCGTATCTTGGACAAGCCATCTTCCGTCTCCATGGTTAACATTCAGTTACACTTATTTCGAAGTCCTCTTAACCATTCACATCAGCACCATTACCACTTCTTTTGACATTTTCCCAAGACAAACTACTGGATAAGTTTGACATATCATGAGTCTGCTATCCAACTCGTGCGTGATGTATGATGTTTGACCGACTACAACGGCCCATTTCTATGTGCCTCCATCACCAACAACAACAACTGCCCATTTCTATGTGCCTCCATCACCAACAACAACAACTGCCCATATCTATGTGTCTCCATCACCAACAACAACTGCTCATATCTATGTGTCTCCATCACCAACGACAACAACCGCCCATTTCTATATGTCTCCATCACCAACAACAACTGGCCATATCTATGTGTCTCCATCCCTAACAACAACTGCCCATATCTATGTGTTTCCATCACCAACAATAACAACGATACATCTTTCCATGACGTGAGACAGTCGCCTGAGGAACTAGTTGAGTCTGGTTCTGCTTTGGAATTCCCACACCATCCCTCTGGACAACCACAACCCCAACAACTAACAGGTGAGGCTTAACTATGCCTAAATGCAACAAAAGGTTTACCATTTTAAGAATTACAACTCTCTAGAGGTCTTACCTAACTTTGGCAAGCTCCTTTTTTTCAGCATACCGTTTCTGTGTAGGTTAGGCAGTTAACTTTCGTTGACCTACTGATTTCAGGCAATAAATGTTACACTTTTCGATGTTACACTTTTCAATTAAAACCTGTTGCCTTGAACGATCCTGAGGTAGTTGATATTTAATAATATCGTGTTTATACAGTTAAACCATGGTTGAACTATCGGTGAGTCATTGATTCTCACCGTATCTCTCTGCTTCATACCTGCTTGGCTTTGAGTAATCTAGCTCAGAGAGCTATAAATGACTAGTTACATTTGTCACATCCTCTGAAGATATTTGTCAGTGGAGCGGTGCTACAAGGATTCACATCTATCTAAGGTCCTTGAGCCATATGGCTATTCTACTTCCATCTACTCCTCCCCTTTTAACCCTGGCTCTTTGGACATATGTAACCCCTGGCTTTGGCGACCCCTGTGACTCCTTTGACTCTGTCACAGTAGTAGCAATAATCGTAGCAATATTACCAATAACGGTCTACGTAGTAATATTCATAGCAATTCCAGTTCTAGTAGTAGAAACATTAATATTCATATCGTGTGACATATTATTTGCAGAACGTAACCTCTTTTACTGCAGCCCGAACTGTTCATGATTTCTGGCAAGATGTCCCACTTCAAACGTCAAAGGGGTACTAAGCTAGTTCAGACATGCACACCATACTGACCAGGACGTCGCGGCAGGGTCAGACACAATATACTGACCAGGACCTCGCGTCAGGGTCAGGCACAATATACTGACCAAGAGCACTATCTGTTTCAAGTTGCGTACCCTAGAAACATGATTTTTTCAATGCAGTCTGGCTGACTAGATGTGGATCGACGTGAACGTCATAGTGAACGTCAGATGAAGTCAAGCATAGCACAACTAGCTGAAGGACCCCGGTCCACCTTCATCAGCACACTCGGGATGTGAAGAAAGCTGCAAAAACCTGGCACTTAACGCCCTTTTTAGGACACAGAAAGAAGTAAATATACTCATTGTGGACATTAAACAACAACAACAACAACAGCAACAACAACAACAACAACAGCACACATGTCCATCATCAAACTGTTTCTAACGTGCTGGAACGACTCCTTCCCCGTTGTTCTTTGCACTGTGCCCTCCACTAACTGCCCTTCAAACCATTCGATCTTTTGATATGACAGAAATGACCGAACATCTTCTCTCTGGTGTTATTTGTAAGTCCGTTTTTTGTATACTTAGTTATTGATTAATTTCTCAATTGGATTTCATCTGTCCAATCGATTTTCAATATTCTTCTATAACACTTCATTTTTAAAGATTAAATCTTTTCTGCAATCGTTTTATTTCGTCTAGCATCCATAGGTCGCCACATGGATAACACATGTTTTGATCAGTTGAATCTTCATATTTTTTGTGGTGCCCTTACATGTATTTTTCATGTATAGTAATATTCATAGCCAAAGTAATTGCTGTAGAAGTAGCAGTAATATTCCTAGCAAAAGTAATTGTTTTAGAATTAGCAGTAATGTACATAGCAAGCAATGGTAGCAATGGTAATTGTCGTAGCAACTGCATCAATAATCACATCTATCTAAGTAATTGTAGTAGTAGCAATAACACGGATAGCAGTAGACGCTGTTGAAGTAGTAGCAAAACTATTCTTATCATTAGTAGCAACAGCGGCTCTTGTAGCAATGGTAGCTATACTTTTAATAGGAACAGTATTGTTCTTGAATTAGAACAAATATTCTTAGCAATAGTAGCCGTTGTAGTAGTAACAGTTCTGCTCATTTAATTAGTATAAATAGTAATTGTTGTAGTATTTGTTGTAGTATTTGTTGTAGTATTTGTTGAAATATTCATAGATTTAGTAACAATAGTATTCGTTGTAGTAGCAACAATAATACTAGTCGCTGAAGAAGCAACAGTAAAAGTAATTGTTGTTGTAGACAAAATAGTAATAGTATTAATAATAATAAACAGTAATAATACATTACTTTCTGTTGCAGTTGGAGCTGTATTTGTTTTAGTAGTAGTTATTTATGATGATGTATTAAGAGATACTAACTAACTCTTATCAACACAATATAAAGCGGAGGTCATCTAAAAAAAGGCATTCGTTGATACCAATAAAGAAATATAGTGAGAGACATAGGTAGAGAAAGAAAGAAGCTATTGTTTTGAACTAGTGAACTTGAATCACTAACAGAAATTGCAGGATCAATGTTTACAACACTGCATATTGATGTCAGTGATTAGAATGGCATTCTAGGGATACTATTGGAGCGAATGGAAGCAAGGCCACCATGATAAAGGAAATCTGGATAGACCAGTCAGGAAGCATTGTAAGAGATACAACTCTGACAACAAACAACTGTTGTCTTTCATGTAGGTTACGGACAACCTGGTGGTAGAGAACCAGCCTTAAACATTTGCATGCTGAAAACGATGCACTGTGCCTACTGGCGCAGAACACAGTGTATCGCAGAACACATACTCATAACTACAGACGTTGCTTTAATGAGTATAGTCAAATGTGAATGTTTGAAGGCGAATAAGGAAGAAGATGAAAAACACAAACATATGGACCTTACGAGTATAGAAATGACAGCCATCTTGCAGCTTGATAAACTGAAGCAAATTTGCAACTATCTGCGGTAGTGATCAAACGTTCCCTTTATCAACTAACCAACAGCATGATTATTGGAATAAGTATATTAATTGCTTTATCCACTGTACGGAAAAGTTGCACAATCGCTTGCCTCTCACGGCAAAGAGACCAAATTGATTTCCTGATCTTATCAGCCAGCTGTAAATGTTTCTCTGATTTAAAGTTAAGCACAACAAAGTGGCGGGGAAGTGAATAGACAACCATACCTCATTAGAAGTGTGAACAATGGACAATCAAACATCATTGGAAGTGTGAACAAGGGACAATCATACATCATTAGAAGTGTGAGTCCACTGAAGAATCTAACACGTTATGCCAGACAGCTTTGATTGCTTAAGGACTACTATCACATTAAGCTATTGGGGAAGAAGACTAACGCCTGGTCAGGCACAATATACTGATCAGACATGGTAGTCAGGGTCAGGCAACATTTACTGGCTAAGACATTCACGAGCTGTTTTCGTGGCAGCCTGGCTAACAGGGTGAGGCATCAACGTTATACTCTTAGTAGTGAGCGACACGCAGATAAAGCCATGCTCGGCACAAACCACCTGGATAAAACGCCCAGTCCACCGTCATCAGCACGCTCGGGATGTGAGCAAAGCTACTGCAACCCGTTTCTTAACGTTCGTTTTAGGGCGGACAAAAGAGGAAAACCTACTCATTGTAGGCTTTCGAAACAACAACTTTAACCTGTTAAAAAATCTTTATTCTGTTATTAAGTAGTTCACTTTTTTCATTTGTACCGTTTTCGTTAGTCCAGACTCTGACAAAGGCCTACGGTCTACAATTAGGTGGGCACGTTGTTACACGTCTGTTAACATTGTAATCTAAAACGATTCTTTACCTTGTTTGTTTTCAACCAGCATTGTTTTTTAACGTTGCTATAGTCTCTCGCATATTCAAAGCCATGTCAGAAGCTAAACTAATCTATAACATTTACCTGAACTTTAATCCTTTCTTGGTTGATTATAAATGTGGGACTTGGATATTCCCAATTCAGACTGTCACAATGACGGACACATACACAACTCTTGACCAGCTGGAATTCCGACTTGAACCACCGCCTATCTGGTTTGGTAGCATTGATGCTAGCATTTACGTGCAAGTCATCCCAGAGACTGAGCCAAGCTTGTCACGCGCACGTGTAGCGCTTATTGATAGGCAAAGTGCCAGATCTCACCTTCTACTTTTAGTGCTCTCACTTAAAAATAATCTTTCTCTCACTCACTCCCTTTTTGTTTCTATCTTTCACTCTCTTGTGTGTTTTATATGTCTTTCTCTCTCGATCGATCTTTTCTTGTATCTCTTTAATCCATTTTGTTTTGTGTATGCCTCATTATGTCTTACTTTCATTTTATTTACGCAATTATATGTAGTTGTTTCTATATTACGCCAGTTCTATCTGTCACATTTGTTCTTTATCTCATTCGCTATCTGAATCTCTTGACCCATTATTTATTTATATCTCTAAATTGTGTCTGACTTCATCACCTTCTGTTACCCACCTACTCTTTGCTCTTCTCTGTCACATTCTTTATTTCTCCGTTTTTAGTTTTATATCTTTTCTATGTCCTTACTCTCTCTTGATTTCTTTCTTATTGTGTTGTTATCCAAACCTTATATCTTTTTGTGTGTTTCCTACTGTCCAATTCTATCATACAATCTCTTTTTTTAATTCGCTCTTTCTATATCTCCATCAATCTGCGTCTGTGTGGTAGAGCTGTTAGAACGCGCTTGTTTCTCACGCAAAATAACCACGTTCAAACCGTCTCGACACGCACCAGTATACTGAGCTGTAAATAACATTCTGAGTCGTTACCGATAGAAAGAAAGAACAGGAACTGGTCACGCCGCTTGTGACAGGAACCGAAAAATTGGTACAATGTAATTTTGATCGTATTGAACTTGTTCTTGATGACCCTTTCCTCAGCCTAGCTGTGGGTCCCAAATTCATCACCAGTGGACCCTGTATTGGGCCATGGAAGTCCACTGCGTGTTGAGCACTCTTCTAAAGGCATCTCGGATGTTTGCAGTGTACAGCAATGAAGTCTGACCAATGCAATGGAGGTCTTCACGGCGGTATCTTCTTACTTCGGGGGCACCAGATCGCTGCCGCCATGCTTTATCGACCATCGTTTCGTCGCAACATGTGACCTGTCCATCTAGGTTTTGTCTTCTCTGCATGGATTACCGCATCAATCACCAGGGACAATCGTCGTATGTCAGAATTGTGGAGACATTGCAAGTTGGTTCTGGAGAGTGATTCTGACCAAGCGTCTCTCAAGGGATGTATGGGTCACTCTCAATTTGTCATCTAGTCATGTTGTTGGGTGTTCACGTTTGAGCACCGTAGCACATCGCAGGGAGTAGAGTGAAACTCAAGGGGGAGGATCGTAGGTTCTGATCATGGCAACCGTCCAGGACCGTGTTAATAGACGAGAAAGCTGCGATCAGGTTTCAGGTTATTCTTCATATTCCAACACTCACCGTCGAGTAGCTGCATCATTTGGTTGGCTTCCAATGCTGACTCTGTAATGAGCACTATATCATCGGCAAATCGAAGGTTAGCGTTTGCATCAATACGGATGCCAAAGGTGTCCAAGTTACATCGGATAATGACTAAATTAAAAATCTGCAGAGAAGGGGTTCGGTGAGATTGGATCCCCATGGTGGACCCCCTTCTGAATTGGTACCACAATTGGACGATGGAAGGGATGAAATGGGGTAGTGCAGTTTGTATAACTGTTGGCGGGAATTATAATGTAACCTTTTTCCAACATTGAACGTCAGAAAAAAATGTGGTTCTACCGAATCAAAAACTATTTTATAGTCGACGAAGGTGAATATGAAGCGTGTCAAGATTATCTTTAGCTTCCTCTTGCCTTTTACTTTTATCCATGTGACATACGAGTCATCGATTGTGTATCTCACAAAGATACTAAGCGGGTATGTTGCCTAAAAACGACAATCTCCAATCTATCTAGATGTAAATTGGTTAATGAAATTGGTTTGACAAAGAAAGCCTTTCGAACATTTACATTTTTGTGAACACGCTCACGTATTTTCTTGCATGGAGCAACTTATATTCTTATCAACCAAACGACAACCACAAGAAAACGGTCATGATAATAACTGCAAAAGTGTAATCCAAGCCATAAATAAGACTATCACACTAGCTAAATAATAACGGCTGCAGTAGGAAAAAAACAACATATGTATTTCGACAGTTAATTTCGGTCGATTGAAAGATCTTTCCTTGGAAGCGAGTTGGTAGATCAGTTCGCAAAAGCCGGAAGTGGTGCCATCCACAGATCTATAAAGACGCACATACACTTAACAAATGATCGATGAGGACGGAATACGTACACATATACATACATACATACGCACGTATACGCAAACACACTCACACGAACACGCAGACACGCCTGCTCAAGCGCACGCACGCTCCTACGCACATACACACATATATACATACACACATACATGCAAACATACATACACACATACATATATACATACATACGTACATAAAACATACATACGTACATACATACATACATACATACATTCATACATACATACATACAAACATACAAACATACAAACATACAGACATGCAAACATACATACATACATACATACATACACACCCATACTTACATACATACATATATATACACATACATACATACATACATGCGTACATACAAACATACATACACACATACACACATACGTACATACAAACATACATAAACAATACTTACATGCATATGTACATACAAACATTCATACATTTATACATACATACATACATATATACATGCATACATACACACATACATACATACACACATACATACATACGTAAATACAAAGACACATGCATACATACATACATACGCACATACAAAAATACATACATTCATACATACACACATACGTACACACATACATGCATACATATACACATACATTCATACATGCATACATATATGCATGCATACATACATACATACATACATACGTACATACACACATCCATACATACATACATACATACATACATACATACATACATACATACATACATACATACATACTTAGTTACATACGTACATATATACATAAATACATACATACATATTTACATACAAGCATACATATACAATAAATATATACATATATACGTACATACACACATACATACATACATACAACAATACATACATTCATACGTACATACACACATACTTACATACATACATACATGCATACATACACACATACATACACACACACATTCCTGCATACATACAGCTACACATTCCTACATACATTCATACATACATACATACCTACCTACACGCATACCTATACAATACATATAAACATACGTACATGCAAACATACATACATACATACATACTCATACATAGATACATAGACACATACATACGTACATACACACATACGTACCTACACACATACATACATACATTCATACATTCATACATACATACATGCATACATTCATACATACATACATACACACACACACACACACACACACATTCATGCATACATACACACACACATTCCTACATACATACATACATACATACATACATACATACATACATACTCAAAGCCAAGAGATGCACGGGTGGTATTGGATATATCTCCATGAGGGGTGTTGTCTTTTCGGCCCCTATTTTTCAGAAACTGGTGTAGACCGGGATATCCTGAGAGCGGCTTGTCACATTGCGATGGCGAGCATCAAGCGTTCACACTTATAATGGTTATAATAAATGAGAAACATACCTTAATTGTTAGATTAAGAGAGAAGAAACAATATAAATAAATAAATCGGTACAAATACCTGGAATGCTCATAATAGATTATTGGAAACAGAGCAAATAATAGTTCAATTTTTGAACTGAAAGGACATACTCATTCTTGAATAATTGCGTACGGAAAAGGCATGAAGGGAAGGCAGTAGAATCTACAAGGCACACTTCAACAGATACACAGAAACACATTCAATACACGCAGGTGAGGCCCGTAAAAATGTAATAACTGAAGCAACAGCTGTGCATGCAGAGCTCAAGTTATGCGATGCAGACTCGCCATTCACAGAGCTAAAATGAAGCAAAGAGACTCATCAAACGATCAATGAGAATGGAAAGCAAAGACCAGAAAAAAGAGGGGCGGGGGGGGGGGGGGGGGGGGGGGTGTGGCGTAGATTTGAAAAGCACAGTCTTCTTAGTGAGCCTCGACGGGTTAGAAGCACATCATCAATGATGAAGAAGAAGACATTATTAGCCTTTTTTTCTCCTTATCAAGCATAGAACCACCATTACAGCTGATCACTTTGCAGAAAGTGTGTTACCGAGTATTTGTAGTGGCAATTTCAATCGCATTCTTGTTTATGCAAAACCGGCTTGAATCGACTTTTCCGGCTGGCTTCAAAGCTTACAACGGTAAAACAAATATTGGTCCATCCAAATTGTCTTCCTGTTGTCCTGGGACCTCGAGCGTAATTAATACCGACTCCAGGATTAGTTTGTTTAAGACCTCTGATCTAAAGAGATGAATAGAAAAGGAAATGACCTCATTTGCTAACCTGACTCCACAACATGTACTTTACACTGATCAATATAGGTCTCGTACTTGGGAACGTCATGTTGTTGCTAGGGATAACAAACACAGACGCTTTGATCACGTACTAAGCAACGAATAGAACAATGTTCATGTTAAAGTGACAATGACTAATACATAACCTCAATGAAAGTTCAGGTCTTTTCGAGGCAGGCATAATAAGACAACTAAATATGAGAATGTGAAACCAAGTCAAAACCTTGTCAGATCCATGCGGAGCTCGTTCTATAAAAATAAAAATAAAAAAGGCACCATGCCATCAAAGGTTGACCTGTGAATATCTGCTAAGGTGTATGTCGCTTTAAGTTTTATCATCGCTATAGGATGATTTATTTCAGCCCATGTCAGCCCTGATTAGTGATCTTTTACGACATTTCTGGTAGGTTACATTCTTTGCTCTCTGTTCTGTCGCCTGTACCACTTATCAGATTATGTAGACACGGACAGTTGCTGTATCAGTAAGCTCATTTCTGAGATCTCATTCATTTTGGCAATCATCGTGTCGGACACTAAATCATAGCTACGGGACAGGGATCACTGTGGCGAAGTGGTCAAGCCGTTTGCCTCCTGTTCAAATCGTCGGGGTTCGAATTCTGTTCACGACGGCAATTTTTTTCCGGAGATCCTTGGATTCATCGCTGGAGCTACGGAGTTCGTGCCTTATGCAATGCTCTCGGCAGGCAGAGATGATGTGAGAGAGACCGAGCCAATTGGGGAGACCCGTAGTGATGCTCTCGGCAGGCCGGATACTGGGAGAGAGACCGAGCCAAATGGGGAGACCCGCGGTGATGCTCTCGGCAGGCCGGATACTGGGAGAGAGACCGAGCCAAATGGGGAGACCCGCGGTGATGCTCTCGGCAGGCCGGATACTGGAAGAGATACCGAGCCAAATGGGTAGACACGCGGTGATGCTCTCGGCAGGCCGGATACTGGGAGAGAGACCGAGCCAAATGGGGAGACCCGCGGTGATGCTCTCGGCAGGCCGGATACTGGGAGAGAGACCGAGCCAAATGGGGAGACCCGCGATGATGAAGTCAAGCCCTCGCCTTTAACCTTTTTACGGTACGGAAGAGATGGCTACAATATAAGTGGATTTGGGGACATGCATGGAGCTAATGTTCTCGTCAAACGGAAGCTTATGTCATCCGACATCTATGCTCCAAAATCCTCACTTATAAATATATATTTATATATATATATATATATATATATATATATATATATATATATATATATATATATATATATATGTATATATGGATGCCGCTAGACCACGGATTTGCCTGGAATTCACACTAGTCGACGACTTACACTTGTGTTTACTGAAGCGTGGTGTTGTTTTCCGTCTGGACTCTTTTTTTCGTTCTTTTTTTGTGATTTTTTCCATCCGTTTATCCTGGTCTGGACGTCGGCTGAATGGCACTACGCTTATACCTGTGACGTATTTCACGGGTTAGTTCTGCCGGTTAACCTTCTCGAATTTGGCGTGTGGGTATTTTAGATGCTACTATGATGAGTTGAATACAGCTGGGGAGTGATGCCGGACCCACTAATACGCTGAGTGTTGTCCATACGACCTCTTGTGGTTATCGAAAAGGCACGACAAACTGCGTTAGATGCCATCCCACCTTTCTACCCTGCGGGTTACATGTTCACGGAAAGGCTTCGGTGGTAACCCTGAGGCAAAATCTGCATCCTATGCTATCTCCAGTCGTCTCGATGAATGTCTTGCCACTGGCAAAAGGTAGCTTAGGTTCTGTGAGTGAGGTTGACAAAAGGCGCAGTTTCTTCCTCACTTTAATCCAAATAACCGCGCAAGTCACCCATTTCAGCGGACACAGCAAGAGATACGACTGTCCACACGGCTGAACAAAGAGAGTGGTCTTCATCACTTGTGATAGACAACTATTATATATATATATATATATATATATATATATATATATATATATATATATATATATATATATGAATAAGAGAAACAAACTAAAATATATAATTCGCCACCTGCTAGGTAATGTTACTGCAGTGGATGAATCGGCTATTAGCAGGCTGCAAGATTTTGAAACCAAACATGGATCGGAGTTGAAATGCACAACCAACAAGCTACAGCAACGTTCAATTGCGCAACATTCGACACATGCCGATAGAGACGAAGTACCTGTCCTTTGTCATAGAGGTTAATGATATTATTTGAATATCTGAATTTTTGTCTCTTAAAATTGTATTTATTTTCATGCATCAGAACATGTTTGTATACAGAAGCGTAATTTGATTTAATGTGCATCTGAAGAATACAATTTTAGGCTAATTTTATTGTTTGAAAATACTCAGTAAACAATATAAACGATGCATATAAATTTGATTTTCGAAGAAAATAGACGCTTTGAGTTTTGAAAAAAAGAAAGGATACAAAATAATTGAGAAATTATATGACAAGTATATTACAGAAACGTAAGTGTGTAGTTGAAAGCTATAGTTTTCAAATTCATAGTCATATAACATATTGTGCATGACTTACACTGTGGAAACATTCATTTAACTCACATAATTGCATAACTCTTGATTTACGTAGGTCAGAGTTACAGAAATTAAATGTTTCTTAACATTCCAGAACTTTTGTATTGGATTGCATCACAATTAATTTGCAGTTCATAATTCCTATGGTTTTCCATGGGTCATTTGGCTGAATATATTCCCTCTATTTACTCGTTATTCACACTGTGTTCTTGGCTTTCACTAATGAAATTTCAGCCACTTTGCGTCTTCTCGATCACAGTTTCAATTCTTCCTCTGTGGGTTCCAATCCGGTACATGTAAATTAAATTGTTAAGTGTCTTTTGATGTGGCATATCCACCTTTACTCTCCTTTTATACTTTCCAGTTGTGTTGATTGTTGTCTTGCTTTTAGGTACTTATCAGTGTTTGTTATGACATCTGACCATCGATCACAAAGTATGAAGTGCAGATATATTGGTAAACCTCTGGATTATTAATCTGGTCAAACACCAGTGTAGAATGAAATACAAAGGAGGCGATGGATAGGCTACACATTACGGAAACCAGTCGATAACATTACCATACAAGCTCTGTTCTGGAATCCACAGCGCAAAATATTTTGAGAAAGACAGAGATACTCATGGAAGAGGGAACTGCAAGCAAATATAGTGGCAGCAAACACGACGTGGACAAAATTGACTAAAATGGCTCATGATAGGAACACTTGGCGAGTATTTTTAGAGGATCTTTGCTCAAGGTTTTGATTGATTGACACTGATGTATATTCCATGTTTCAGAGACATAAAATAGAAATAAACGTAAATGTTGAACAGCCACATATCTTCTTGTCCTGATAAAATATAGCATGAAAAGAAAGTTAGTTAAAATTATTCTCGGATAGGATAATGGGTAATCCATTATTTGTCGTCGCAGATCTGATCACATTTGATTGAAGGTTGGTTGTACTGAGACTCCAACATGTATACATTATACACCACCAATTTATACATCTGCCGTGCTATTTCGCAATTCGTATATTTCGCAATTCATATTTTCCGACACAGACATCTCATTCTGTGATCAGAGAATATTTAATTATATGCCGCCTTCACATATTTTCTTTTTAAGGAATTGAGTCACCAGTGATTAAAGCGATTAGAAGCTAGACTGTGGATATATCTGCAATGGTAAAATGTACACACGACTGAATAAATGATTAGCATCTTCGACATATTTCCACATAAATCTACTGCAAACTAAATAAGATGGTATCTATGAACAATAACACTTAACATGCAACATATATCATATCTCTTCTGTCCACATATGCTGTCAGACGTCAATGTTGTGCAATATCCGTGCTTGTGTCTCTGTGTTGCTGTTGATATTTCAATCACCTCGTGTAGTTTGTCGATAATGTCTTCAGTCTATATTTTGCTTGATCTTCTTATATTATAACTGACCACCATACGTAGAGTATGGAATTGGTATTGTGGGACGTAATCAGTTTGCGCGCAGACTAGACGTAGCGTTGTTTCTGTATCTATAGTTAGCTATATTGGATCTTGATTATTATTCTCTCTCGCATTGATGGTACTCACCTAAATTTGCGTGTCTGCCTTATGACGCTTCATAAACTTAAAACTATTTATATGTCGTTTTTATAATTTATTCATTATACTGCTACTTCTTTCACAAACTGAAACGCAGTATTATTAATAGAGACAACCTAAAAACATACAAGCGAATTGATTCCTGAATAACGGTTGGAATAAGAAAAAAAACAAACAAACGTCGACTCAATCGTTGCAATTCGCAAAGACGCATGTACAGCAATCATAATTGAAACACTGGTCTTTAAAGTGGAGCTAAATAGATTCAAGTGGAGCATGTAGCCTATTCGATAGTGAGCTGGCTTATTAAGACCGGGATTACAGCGCGCCATGGTTCTAAATCACGGACAGACAACACAATATCCGATCATGCTTCGTTCTTCGACTCGACCTAGCTGGAAATGGATATCTGGCGTATGAGTTGGGAAAGGTATAAACAGCACAGAAGGGAACTGATCACCCCACCTCACATAGGCTATGGCTTAGTAGATGAAGAGTTATCTTGATCCAAGACGGCAATTGTTGCCATGTGACTGATCTTTACCTTTCAGTCTTCATAGGGCGCATTGGTAAAAGCCGGAGTATCCTCCTAGTGTACCCTTTTACAACACACAAATTTAATCACAAATATCAACATAAATAAACTCAGTGATATGCTCTAACTATAACAATAAACAAATAAAGAAGTCCTGACGTGATTAATAATGGGCAAGGAAATACTGAAAAACGTACACATTAGGTAAATAACATATTTTGGACTCATACAAAGACGTGAAGCACTACTGAAAACAATACTGGAGGGAAATGTTGAAGACAAATGGACAAGAGAAGAACTGCGCTAGAAATAAAGGAGCAACATCAAGAAATGGACTAAAACAAGTCTTTCGGAATGTACAGCCAAAGCAAGAAATAGTTAAAGGTCCATTGCAACCAGCTTTCGACGAAGAGACATCTTTATTTTCAGCACCTATATATTTCAAACGGAATATTGGATCTCCCCCGGCCTTGGGATCTTTACATGCAAAGAAAGAAAAGGATCACTGCGTTTATGTTCAATCACTAATTGACGACGCTACACAAACCTATAGGTGATTAGTGTCTCTTAGTAAATGGCGACGAGTGTGGTAACAGAAGGCTCCAATAGCCCACTGATTGTACATAATGTTTCTCCGCCTCGTCCTCTCATCCCCTGCTCGTTCCGCGAATGTTTTCAAAATGCTGCAGTCTGTGAATTTCCAGATTATCTATTGCAGCGTCACCATACAAGATACGGTCATTGACCAATGTCAGAATTTCACCCAAGTTCATATCCAGTCCAGAGTCTCAATTAAAGGTGCACATGAGGCGAGGACGTCAGTTCACTCATTGTAATGAGGGCTTAACTCGTTAGAACAGTAGATCCGCACAGGCTACGGAATGCTTGGGGCCAGATATTTCGATGTGATCACATGTCGTAGCCAGCCCTCTCATAACTTTCCTCACCCACATAACTCCCCCCCCCCCCCCCCCATTCCAAGATGTGTTTTGATTGATAAAATGAAGAAACATCACGTTTAAAGTCAAACCCTCTCTTGGCACCTCTGATTGCCTGTCTGTTAGGTTATATTGCAACTAACCATTGCTTCAATTTAGAACGACGATAACATCTACAAAACATAAACGAAAGGACTGCAGGAATTTGGAGAAACTGAGAGTACGATGCAGCTGTGTGTACAATCAGTGTGCTATAGGAACGACAAGTAACCATAGCCTTCAAAACTTTATAGAAGACACTCACTTTCCGTGTCCGGCAATCTTACAAAGTTTAAGTAATCAGCTGCTCTTGAAGTTCTTTCATTTGCTGCCAAAGTAGGAGCACGTGATTCTTGCATTCTTTGCCAGTTATACAGGTGATCGAGGTTTTGAGTTTTGGATGGTGGCTCCGTATTCGCAGACATCGTCGTCCGCATATCTCTATCTCCTCATGTTCGACCTACACCTGGCCATTCCATCCGTAATCTGTTCAGGACTTTCCCCAGATGGTATATCATATTATGCCCTGTCGTTCCTATAGTCGCAATGTTAGGTATGATAAAAAGAAATATTAAACATAGGAGCAAGGAAGTGATCGTCAAACTGTATAAAGCTTTAATTAGACCTAGATTGGAGTACTGTGTACATGTGTGGAGTCCTTATCATAGAGGGGACATAAACATGCTGGAAAGAGTACAAAAAAGAGCGACAAAGATGATAGTGGGATTCCAGAATTACAGTTATGAGGAACGACTCAGAAAAACCGGCCTACAGTGTCTCGAAGAGAGAAGAATTCGTGGTGACTTAATACAGGTTTATAAGATGATCAGAGGAATCGATAAATTAGACTATAACAAGTTTTTTAAAATGCAGCCACCTACAATAACACGAGGGCATAGCTACAAGCTGATTAAAGAGAGGTCCAGGTTAGATATTAGGAAATATTTTTTTAGTCAGAGAGTGGTGTCTGCTTGGAATGCATTGCCAGGGGAGGTAGTGGAGGCAGGGACAGTTAATGCATTTAAGAATAAACTGGATGCGCATAGATTTTTAGAGCAAGGTGATGTAAATGTAACTGGTTGTATACAGACTCTGCAGGGTCTTCTAAACCAGTATAAAGATGTTAAGTTAAGATGTTAAGTTATGTTAAGTTAAGTCCTTGCTTGATCTCCATCCATCACTCACCAAATATTTGACGTAATTTTTCGATGCGGTTTTTCTCAGGTGACTGCGAATTGAGAAAATAACTTTTTCTTGTTTTTATTAGTCCCTCTTCTGCAATATATCTAAAAACGGGATGTCTATGATCACATGACTGCTTGGGGACGACGTGGACGAGTAGTTAAGTGGCACGGCTCATAATCCGAAGGTGCTGTGTTCGATCCTCATCACAGCACCGGCCGTTACCACAGGGGAAGCAAAACCCTTAGAACATGCAGGAGAAAACAGACCCTTACATAAAATGATGCTGAAATCGGATGCTCTGGGCCAACAGGCGCAAAACAAATATCACAGTGCAACGCACACCGCCTTGGGGAATAGAAAAATAACGCGAATGAGGAAAAAAAAACGACTGCTTTCCTTTCTACTTCTGACGCAACACATCTCATGATTTCTAATGGTTTCTAAAAGACACTGAGCACATACCAGTTTGCTCGCAGTGCAGCAATGCTAGACCTGTATAAAGTACACATTTTTATAAATGATATAAAGAAAAAACTGATATTGTACAACTCTGCAAAACGTGCAGTTCGTAAAAAATTCTCTTTTACAATCTTTAGAATTTGTTAGAAAATTCAAACAAATTAAAGATAATTGGGTTAGGCGTGAAGTTCATAAATAATTCATTCGTGTATATTCGAACTGTTTTGCTTGAACATTAGAACAAAGCTTTTATCTGAAGTCTCAAAGCTATTGTTTCAATATAATGTAACAACATGGGGAAGTTCGTCTTTTCCTCATTTGTGCAGCCTACGTCCTGAAAAATAAAACAGCAGAAGAATTACTTGGAAATATTCAATCCCAGACATTGAAATAAAATCAATACCACTGATTAATTAAGAGAAGCCACGCCATTTTCTTCCTGCAAGCGTCTGGCAAGCGCTACTTTAAAGTGTAGGAAAATTCCGCGAATAAATCAATTTCTCAGCTTTGTGAACGGAATACAGAGCTTGTTGATGGTACACGCAATAGTACAAGTATCAGTGTTACAAGAACAGGGGGGGGGGGGAGGCACTGAGATAAGAGGCGATGGCTTAAGAGTTTCAGAGAAAGGCCAGGATGACTTAAGAGTTCTAGAATAATGGGCGAGGAAGCTGACTTTAGAGATTCAAGACATGAGAGCTGAATGACATACTAGGTATGAGATATAAAATGAGACGATCTTAAGACCCCGCAGCTCTTGTAACGAAAATACGTTCAGAGTTATTAAAAATGTGAACAGAAAACAAAGGTAAAGTTCGATGAGATAAGAAGCTGGCTTCAAATATATAGGGCCATTGACAATTGATTGAGTTCAGAAAAATGAAACAATGGCATTTTTGTGAAAAACACATAAAGAGATATCATTAAATGAGAGGGGACGGAGTGGGATAGTGGTTAAGTGACACGGTTCACAACTCGAAGGTGTTGGGTTCGATCCCCATCACAGCACCTATTGTTACCCTGGGGAAGCAAACCCTTATAAAATGAATGCTGAAGTCGGATGCACTGGGCCGACAGGCGCAAAATAAAAACCACAGTGAAATTCACATCGCCTTGGGGATTAGAGAAACACACGAACGAAAAAAACAACAACAAAAACAAAAGAAAACGAGATGATATTATTGTTGAATGCTCTCAATGAATACGTTTTCTCTTTCGTTTTGGGGAACTGAGAAGCTAGTCCGGCTTGATCAGGACGTCGCGTCAGGGTCAGACACAACATACTGACCAAGACCACTATCTCTCTTCCATGTAGCGTTCCCTGGCTGTTTTCAAGGCAGTCTGGCTGACGAGATGTGGATTCGACGTGACCATCGTAGTAGCGTCACGCAGATGAAGCCAAGCAGAGCACAACAGTCTGGAGGACCACGGTCCACCTTCATCAGCACGCTCGGGAGTTGAGGAAAGCTACTACAACCTGCCACTTAACGCCCTTTTCAGGGCACATAAAAGAGTAAACGTATTCTTTATACGCATCTAACAACAACCTTTTTGTGCATCCTGAAAGGGGCATTAAGTGACGGGTTGTAGTAGCTTTCCTCACATCCCGAGCATGTTGATCAAAGTGAACCCGGATCCTTCATTTGCCTTCACGGACAGACATCAAAATATCCGAGCGCGCTTCGTTCCTCGACTTGACCTAGCTGGAAATGTATACCTGGCGTATGAGTTGGGGAAGGTATAAACAGCACAGATGGGAACGGTTGACCCCATCTCACATAGGCTATGGCTTAGTATATGAAGAGTTATCTTGACGGCAATTGTTGCCAAGTGACTGACCTTTACCTCTTAGTCTTCAAAACGCGCATTGGTATAATCTCACTACAACGGGAATCACGTTGATGCCCCGCCTATGTAGCCAGACGGACACAAAACAGACTGTTTGCAGGGAGAACGTGAAACTGAGGTGTGAGTCTCAGTCAGTAAATTATCGTCTGACCCTAACTAACATTGTCAGATCAGTATGTTGTGCTTGACCAGACGCTGGTCTCCCCTCCTTTACTCAGCCCATCATTTGTTTCATTTTGTTTCAATAACATATCCTTTTCTGTTCACTCTCAGCCTGAAAGGTGTTCAGCTGCTCTTACTATTGTTGTTTTATTTGGTCTCTTTTCCATTTTTATGCGTTCGTCTTATTTCTTAAATCTCCAGTCCGGGGTGTGCGTTGCACTGTGATTTTTATTTTGCGCCTGTAGGCCCAGTTCATCCAACGTCAGCATGCATTTTATGTAAGGGTCTGCTACCTCCTGCATTTTCTAAGGGTTTGCTCCCTCGGGGTAACGGTCGGTGCTGTGATGGGGAACGAACCCAGCACCTTCTGGTTGTGAGCCGTGGCACTTAACCACTAGCCCACGTCGTCCCCTTGTTGTATTATTCAATAACGTTCTATTTTCTAATTATTTGTAAATGTAGTATAACTAATACAGTACTGTATTTTAAATGTGATCCATCATGTTACCCTTGCATATTTGGTTCTATTGTGATGAAGCATAGTTGACATGGTTGCCTTTCTGTAATGCTTGTAACCATAATTATGTACTGTTTCTTTGTTTGTTAGCAATACAAACGTTAAACATCTTTAACTTAACTAGTTACAGCCTCTGCTACTATTATCTTGGACTCTATAACAGCAGAAATTGCCATGAGGGATGAAGTGTTAGAAACTTAGTTGCAGTCTCATTTTGTTTGTTTGTTACGTGATATGTTTGTTTCAATTCTCGTTGCTTGCCTTTTTTTTTTATCCGTATGCAATTTATCACTGGGACATCTAGCTACGATAATAACATATCATAGTGATCTCATGGATACATATACCACGTTTGTATTATTAAAATAACAAGGTATATAATAGAACGGGCAGTGGCCGACTCCCGAGCACAGTTATTTTGTTGTGAGATACGTGCGCTCTAAACGATCCGCGAGTAAAACTTGGCTTGCGACCGTTCAAGAATTTACAAGAGACATTGATTTGTTTTAAAGAACAGTTTGAATTGTCCAAACTCGTGCCGTACCTTAACTTTCCAGAACATCTCAAAGATAAACATCATCAAGATGTAATCTAGTCTTCACAAACCCACGCTGGTTCGTGTAATTTGTTTGAATGAAATCTCTACGTTTTCTAAATATTTTTCAGCAATCACTAACGAGATAATGGAAAATAATGGAAAAAAAGAGTCAGCGAAGTAAGGATACAGAATATCTTGCTGCGGTGTATGCATGACTCTTGTATTAGTGATGTTGTCGATAAGAGAGTGCGGATTAAAAGTTAAATACGGTTATACAGGGTTACACCTATGTGATATTTCATTTCACAAGTTAACGTTACATTATCCTCCTTACGTCATATCAAACGCCGTCTTGAAAACATATGAATATCAGTGGTCATTAGGTGTACTCTTATTTTCGTGACTCCGCCAAGCAAAATTAGATTGAACTGTTTTCAAAGGTGTGTCACACTGCATATTTGGCTTGGCTTGGCTTCGTTTGTTCTCAATCTCCAGCTATCAAACTCTGAAAGGGCTTAAGTAGAAGAATATAGTCCAGAGAACGGAATGCGTTGTGTCGTAGTTTACAGCTTGACTGCGATATTTGCACTTTTCGGTCCAACACATCCGACTGCTGTAAGCATCTTTTGAGTACCAGGTTAGCATTTCCTCTTCGATCCCTTCTCCTTAGCCAGTCTGCCCTGTTGCAGCCTGTTATCTAGGATCACCGCGTGGAGGTGTAGAACGGTCTTGGCAGCTCTGGTTCGCTGGACCTGACGCTAGTAGTCAGCTATGGGTCCTTGACCACTGCAGTTCATGCGCGGCTCATTTAATTTCAGAATCTTTTTTGGCACGCTTGCCTTCCTTCAACTAACCCTAACCGGCCTGCAGGGCAGCAGTTTTAGTCTCCAGCCTATTCAGCCCACTTAACATGACCTGTCTTTTTGAGAGATAGTCCTGGCAGCTATGTCACGTCTGACATGGATTTAATAGAATAGGAACGTGTAGCCTCCATTAGTACGACATGGTGGAAACACCACGGAGGAGAGTTATGTAGTTTGAATATACATGAGAAAGAAAGGGGATGCAAGTTTGATTTACAGGATAGCTTCAGTCATATACGTTGCGGTCAAATTGGGCGGCAGAAGTACTGAACCTAACTTCTCAATAGATCATTGATCGCAGTGAAGAGTCGCATCCTTTTCGTGATAGCTAGGACACAGGTTAAACACGACGGATCTAGAGTAACAAACATCATTAAGAGAGAAATTAGTTTAACTGCTAAACTCGTATCCGTTAAATACAACATATTCTAGTCCCTTTCCCTTAGCTTTTCAACTCGTGTCCGTTAAATATAACATATTCTAGTGCCGTTCCTTTAACTATCATAGCTCGTAATGTAGTTTACAAAAGCACCATATAATGTTAATTTGGGTTGTTGTACGAAGCTAATCATATTGTTTGCCACTCTTTAGGCACTTTTTCTGGGGGTGGACTGTACTTGCTCTTCCTACATCCCAGGGAGTGCCGACAAAGATGATACTGGTATGCCATGAGTCCTCTTAGTTGTAGTGCAATGCTAGGTTTATAAGAAGGTTCACATCACAGCGACAATCCCCTCCTCGTTGTATAAGCTGCTGTAAAACAACATGTTTCCATACGATGCCGTGGTTATGATGTGAGGTGTAGGCCAATATGTTGCATCTGTCCCTAACGCAGCTACTAAGGTCTCTATAGTAACAGTAAGGTCGGGGCCGAAGATGCATCAGTGAATGAACTGACAGTAACCAGCGACTGATATCTGACAGCTTCATCATGGTCAGTGATCCACAACTGACCAAGACCCTATTCCGTCTCCAAGTAGTGGTCATGGAACCATACAGCCTAGCTAAGAGGTTAGGTATCGAATAGGGAAGGCAAACCCGGTCCAAAAATGTCGTGCTGAAATCGCATGTGTCGAGTCGAAAGGCGCAGATGTCGAATACCAGCTGTAAACTGCGACACAAAGTCACAAACGCACTTCTCTGGTTGAACGCCGAAGAAGAAGAACAATGGTAACATCTCTAATAAACTATTAAAATACAATACCTGACATTTTGTATCTATGAAGTTTATGATGGATGTGTGGTCTGGAACGTTTTTTAACTCAACGTTTTCCGCCATCTTGTCTTCTCACTGGCTCCCATTCACAAGCTGCGACTGTGTGCTTGTAGTCAGAATATAAATATTTAAATTCGTGCCTTAATTTAACATCAATTTCATTCTTTACCTTTTGTCTCATAAGCTATAATACTTTACGTGATCCTATCTAAGGAAATCAGTGGTAAGCTTTAAGATAATTATATCTCAAATGAACATGTCCAGGAGTGACACTGGCGAAATTTGATTTCTCTGTTTCTGGTAGTTTGCAATCTTCTACATCGTACGTTTTCACACTTGAAAGTGGATTTACGAATATGAAAGAACACGAGCATGTCCAAGAATTGTTCTGATAGCAACTGTATGTTTTCTCTGTGTTTCACGCATTTAACACTTTGGCAGAAGATGATCGTCTCAAAAGTACAGCAGTGTTAAGAATCGACGCCATTGTTCTCTGTACAGACCCATGACTGCTCAGTCCATCTCAGTAAAATGACGAAGAGCCAGGATACCGATGCTTACTATAGATCGCTGGTAGTACACGCGCATTCTACGTCCTCTAAGGCAACACTTTCTGCTGGTCTGCATATGATTTCAAAGTATCACTAGTTATCGATTGCAGTGGTGTCATCCAAGAGGCGATCGTTGTACAACCTCATAATTTCACGTTCGTTTATCCATTGCCAACATCCCTATAGCGTATGAGGTCAGGATGTCAAATATTTCATTGCAAGGTCTATATGTCTGCTAAGCACACACGTCATTACCAGCTCTCATATACCTTCTGAAACAAAGTTTGCATGTTAGAAACGGTTACATCACCCCAGATAATCACATCAGAGCCGGTCACCACCTCGCTCGCCATTCACACACTGGAGATTGTTGTCATGTATGCGTCACTCAGCACCGAATAAACCTTCCGCTCACTCTAGCATCTCCAACGGGCTTTCTTATTGTCCATCGGTACACATAAGAGAATCAACATCCTGGGCATTTTCACTAATTAGTTGTTTAACCTTGAGGACATTGGACCTTGACAAGCAAAAGTAAAAGGAACATTTTAACAACAGAGATGAAATGTCTACGCAGAATTCTTGGAGTAACAATAATGGATATAACCATAAACGAATATATTAGGAAACAAGTAGGTATAACATCAGTGCTAGACCTCATCAAGAAACAGTAAACCAAATGGTTCAGCCACGTGACAAGATACACACAAGATATTATCCCTCAGAAAGCAATGCTTTTTAGATACAATGGATACAAAGCCAAAGGCCAACCACGTAAAAGATGGATATCATAAATTACAGAAGCAGTAAAGTTCCCCGTGTGCGAAGCAGATACTAGGGCCCGGACAAAAAACATCTTCATAACCTGACCCTAAAAGGCAAAAGCAGGACACAGGGAAAGGAAGAAATAGAACATCACTTTATGCGTTTTATCTTTTTCCAGATAGAATACTTGGTGGTAGTCTGCTACTTTAGTCCACTGAGAATAAATTATTCAGCCCTAGTTCCCCCCATCGATATCTAATTTATATAAACTCTTCATACTTCAATGTACGCTAGTTTTGTTTTAAAACTAAATATTGAGATGTATGATTTTCTGAAATGTTGCATTCTTGTAGCTCACAAGGTGTTGTTCTTGTCAATCTAGAGTATTTGTGTATGTGTGTCTGTGTATGTTCTTACAATTACTCAGTCAAAACGTTATTTATTTGCACTAAATTTCTCACAAATGATAGAGGAACAACCATATCCATTTATATTATATTTACACACTCTCAGTTTTTTTCATCTTTTTTCATCTAGTATTTGTTTAAAGCCAACCGACATCAATGGTGATATCCCACCTCCAGGCGAACGAACCAGATAGAAAACTTCCCCGTCTGTCTATTACAGCTAATTTATGTTTCATGTTTAATAGATAATTGTGTTGAGCTGTGCATGCGAAATAACAATTATGCGTTTGATTCACCTGGCAGATTCACGTGCGGGCGATGAGTGTGGGTCATTTTATTTTCGGTACTTAATGTTTCTGCGTGAAAATTGTTGTTGTTATTGTTGTTGCTGAGTGCAAAACGATGACTATGTTTGCTCTTTTGTCCGCCCCAAAAAGATTGATAGAAGGCAGGTTGCAGTAGCTGGCCTCACATCCCGAGCGTGCTGATAAAAGTGGCTCTAGGTCCACAGGCTGCATTCCAAAGCTCGGCTTCATCTCTGTGAAACTCATTTTTATGAGGGATAACGTCGATTCCCACATCATTAGCCAGATTGAAACAGCCTGTTTTCAGGGAGAACTGCATTTCAGTGAAGCGGAGTCGTGGTCAGTATATTGACTTGACCCCGTCTAACATAGTTTGATCAGTATGTTTTGCCTGACCAGACTTTAGTCTCCTCTGTCCATCTGCGTTAAGGTAAAATGGGATACAATACGGATAATTTTTAATAAGGAAATTAATGATCACCGCAAATATATTTGTTCTTTTTTTTATACATGACAAAAACAATAGGATATGCGTCAAAATTTGATAACAATTACTCTTTACAAATGTAGCAAGACGCTCAGGTCCTTTTACAGATTACATACATTTCTATGGAATAAGTAACATCATTCTCACAATTTATAACATATGTCCTGTCTTTTCAAAGTCTCGATATCATTTTAAAGGAAACAACAAATAAAAAAACTTATAAAAATAACAATTGGAGTGGGTGTTTATCTGACGAATGTAAAGATTATGTCCCGTTTGTACATTATCATTAGATCGTTACTGAGGTTAGCATAAATAAAGCTAAGTGTAATTTCAGTTTATTTCGAGTCTATACATTTAGTCCATATTTAATGTGTCTACAGTGTATTTCCTCTTACCTTATACATGTCGTTCAGCGTGCAGTGAGTGTGTTTAGATGTATCCATAAACTGTACGCACATTAAACTACATAACTAGAAAGGAACACACTCATGAATAAACATATCTAAAATAAAAGCCACCACAATCTGGGGATCATAAGTTGTATATTGTGCGGCTAACAGCATGGACCAAAGTTAGGTATATCATCTGCTCAAGTAAGATGGTGAGTGGAGTGGATATAACGGAGCTAGACCTTGCACATCTGTCAGGTACAGGGGCCAGGGGCTTCATATTTCTAGTTAGTCAATCACTTCACCTGTGAAGATGACCGAGGGTGCGCTTGCTCTAGAGATGGAAATTATAAGCAGTCAGGCCAGGTAAGAACATTAATAAACATGATACATACAAACCAACCTACATACATACATACATATATACGTTCATAAATACATAATTACATACATACATTCACAAAACATACGTATACACACGCACATACGCACATGTACACATACACAAATACATTCACACATATATAAACCAATACATACACACATAAATATATTTATGTTTGTAACAGCACATGATTATGGGAAGGAGATAAACGCAGAAAAGACAAAGTTGATGACCTACACCACTGGTGGAATCAACTCTGTGATCAAAGAAAATGCCCACGAGCTTGAAACAGTGGACCGCTTCAAGTCTCGGTCTCAGTGATCAGTGATGAGGGATCGAAACCACTGGGCCTGGTGAGAATAGCACAGAGAACAGCAACCGCTTGCTCGATTGAAACCGATATACGAGGCTTTTCAAATGAAACCGAACCTAACTGCATCAAATGAACATACGTACGATGCGCATGATGATGTCACATCTGATGTAAACCGCACATACCAACCGCCAAGTTTGCAATATTTCATTATCCTCAGACTCAAAGTTTCACTATTGTTACCATACACTGCCTGCATTCTGCGATGAATGTCAACTGGTAGACATCCTTCAGCTGCTAGAATACGAATTACCGCTCGCTGATCAACTCTCTCTGAATGGATTCCGTATCACACCCGCCATGTTTTCAACTGTCTGCTGAAGAAACTATGAGTAGGAGGATAATCAAGTTTTGCATACTTGACGTTTGGCATGTACTGTTTACATCAGAAGTGACGTCATCATTCGCATCGTATTTATGTTAACTTGGTGCGGTTAAGTCCGGTTTCATTTGAACACGCCTCGTATACCGATACGTGATTCTACTCATCGCTCGGCATGTGAGGATATCTGCTGCAACCCGTCACTTAACGTCCTTTTCAGGTCGAACAAAAAGAGTAAACCAACTCAATGTGGGCATTCCGAACAAGAACACAACAACCTCGCCATAAGGTCAAACTAATAGGATCACTGGTTCTTTCGATATACCTCTACTCTTGTGAAACATGGACCATTACAGCAGACATTACAGCAGTCATTTAGAGAAAAATCAAGGCCATAGAGATGCGTTTTATAAGACTTCTAAATTTCATCTACAAACTGTATCACAAAGGATGACGTACAACGAAGAATCGGGAATGCAAGTGGACATTATGACGACATCATCACAACGATCAAAAGACGAAAGATGACCTTCTATGACCACGTCACGAGGTCCAAAGACCTTGCAAATACGATACTACAGAACCTAGTACAAAGCAAGAGAAGGCGGGGAAGTCCAAGAAATCGATTTAAAGACAGCATTCATGAATGGACTAAACTGCTACCCGAGGAGACCCATAAATCAACTACAGACAGAGGGGGGTGATTCAAATTGTGGAGGTGTCAGCAGGGGTGCCCCAACGATCTCAAGAGGTCACGGTATGAACTGAACTGAACTGAATTATAATTATATAAAAATGAAGTATTCTCGACTTTTGCCAATTATTTTCTTGATATTCATTTCACAAACATCATTTTCTGAAAGGAGTGATATTTTAGAATGTCGGCTCAATTACGTTGTAATATTTCCCTTGCTCCACGTATATGTCTAAACTGCAGTATGTTGTTGTTTTGTTGTTGTTAGCAGCTAGTAGTACGTAATTAATACAGTTACAGAGTTACAGTGTTCTTCTTACATTAAGATAATTACCTGAGAATGTGGACGGGTCATCCTAGCTGCAATGGAATGCGAGACTCCTCAGGGAGCTTACTCTTAGAGGAATGCCAGTGTTGATCCACATTTTGTTGGCCAGGCCGTTGTAACAGAACATGTTCCAAGGAAAATTGCTGGAAATGAGATCAATATGTTTCATCTGACTATAATGTGACTCTTCGATCCATGGAGTGTTGTTAGGTCTATATCAAAATTTATGTAGTTGACTTCTTGAAATGACAATCTCACGTAGGAGCAAAGAGCAAAACGTGCAGTACGCCTTAAACATTCCCTTTATGTAGTTGTTTCTGAAGTTCCTAGTTAGTGTTGAATGAAATCACCAGGCTAACACAGTCAACCTCAAATACCTTATAAACTTGCAACGAATATTATGGTGTAGGTCTGCTATTCTTTCCTCTTCCATAATATATGCCCCTTGATTTCTACAAGTGCATGAAACATAGCCACCTCAAAATGACCCTATGATCTCTACAAGTACATAACACATAGCCACCCTAACACCAATCTATGATCTTCACAAGACATTAAACATAGCCACTCCAATATGACCATATGATCATTACAAGACATGAACCATAACTTCCCCAATATGGATCCCATAATCTCTACAAGTGCATGACACATAGCCACCTCAATTTAGGCCTTATGATCTTCACAAGACATGAAACATAGCCACCCCAATGTAAGCCCCATGATCTTTACAAGACATGAAACATAGCCACCAAAAATATGGGTCCTATGATCATTACAAGACATGTAACATGGCCACTCCAATATGGACCCGACGATCTCTACAAGTACATGACACATAGCCACCCCAATATGGACCCCATGATCTCTACACGTGCATGACACATATCCACCCTAATATGGACCCTATGATCTCTACAAGTGCATGACACTTAGCTACCTCAATATGGACCCCATGATCTCTACAGGTGCATGACACTTAGCCACCTCAACATGGACCCCATGATCTATACAATTGCATGACACATAGCCACCCCAATATGGGCCTACTGATCTTTACAAGACATGAAACATAGCCACCAAAAATATGGGCCCTATTATCTTTACAAGACATGAAACATAGCCACCCCAAAGTAGGCCCTATTATCTTTACAAGACATGAAACATAGCCACCCCAAAGTAGGCCCCATGATCTTTACAAGACATGAAACATAGCCACACAAAATATCGGCCCTATTATCTTTACAAGGGTATTAAACATAACCATCTTTCAATCTAATCTACCTTAAATATTTCTGTAAACCACAAGATGATACCTCTATTTTAACCCTTTCTCACATTAACGATAATTGTAACAGTGAAAACAATGGATGGAAAGTGAAAGTTATATCAAGTGTAGATACCGCTGTTAGACCTCCAATGTGAATACAGCGCTTTAATGATAATTTTCCTTTTTTTTCAAAATGCAGGACAATTTGAAGATAGAAGCCATGACAACTACCCAACTAACTTGTGTTTGACACAAGCTCTTTGTTCGCTGTCATGGTTACTTAGCTACGCATCCACAAAATGTACACAGTTAGATTTCCGTAGCTCGGTGCACTTGAATATGAGAACATATATATGTGTTTATTTTTTACAAATCTCGAATGTATGATTAACATGGTGCTAGAGTACTCACATTTCATGGCGTAGGAACAGGGTTTAACTCCTACGAAAGTGACGCTTCAGTTGACTCACCTGGAAATGGATGCCATGTATGCGACTAGAAAAGTAAGAGATAGCAAAGAAAGATACTGGACGCACTACATCATGCAAGCTGAGGTTTAGTATACTAAAGTCTCTAACAACATCATTTCCCTACAGTAGTATAACTATTTTGGGACAATCTTTGCCTTGAATGTAGTTTGACATTTCTTTCAATTGTTAATTTCAGGCAATACATCATATTAGTGTTAACAATACATCGAACACGTCTTCCTCAGCTGGAGTCAGGATAACCTTTGTGGTCTAACAGACATAATCAATTTGAAGAGGTATGGCCGCATCATTCTAGAATCTCCGAAGATAAGCAGTCCAGTCCAGTCTGTCTGTATCTCAGGATCGTCATGTACTGCCAGGAACGCAGCACACACATATGAGTAGGTTATTTTAACATTCATCAGCCAACCACGTCAGCCCATCTGTATGGTGACATTCCTTACCACCTGTGAGATCAACACAAAGAGGCAGAGCTGTATTGTACGCTGGCCTGCATCTCTTCCTCGTCTATGGGGATAATTTATAAAGAACAAATAGCAAATTACGAGACAACAATGCGTTTAACTCGTGGATTGGGGATGGGGCGGGGGCGGGATTGGAGCATCCAAACCATATAACGCACGCGGGTGGGCTTTACAGCTACACCAGCTCATCAACCCTTTAGTTTGGCCCCTATCCAAGGAATTGTCCGGCTTGAGTGGCCCAACGGGTGTAATACTGGCATAGCTCCCTGAATTACTAAGGAGTTCAAGCTCTTCCACCTCGACAAGGTAGGCTTACATTTGGATCATTAAAAAATGATAATTGTTTTTCAATTAGCAAGGGTAAGTCAGTAAGTAGGTCACACATTGGTCGAGGATAGCTGAAACATGTAGTTAAACTCAACCTTAATCAACTTTTACATTTTTTTTCATGTTTTTTTCCAAACATGTAGTTAGTATTTTCTAAAGGTGCCCTTTGGTAGCAGCTTTATGATTATATATATATATATATATATATATATATATATATTTATTATATGAAGACGATATGTTAGACATGCACGTGGGCTGCTAAGATGCAAATTGGCACCCGTGCTCACAGTCTGTAATTAATGAACAGTCTTCTGTCGTGCGTTTCATTTTTGGACTGCCTGCCAGCATGGAAGGTTATGCTTACAGTGTTTTGGGATACAAATTTCCAGAAGAAAGGTGACAAGGAAAATATTGTTTCATACTATGACTTTCTGTTGATACTTCGGAATGCAATTCAAAGAAAACTTTCAGGCTGTTCCCTCACGACAATGGCAAACCACATACGGCTTGGTTATCCCAGAAGAACATTTACCAACTTGGGCCGCAACTTCTTGGACATCCGCCTTACAGCCCTGGCATTATCCCAAGCGATTTACACAGGTTTGGTGTACTGAAAACATACCTTGGTAGGAGACGATTTACGAATGACGAAGAGGTTGAACATGAAGTGCAAATGCGGCTGAGACCACAGACCAAAGAGATGCTTAAAACACAGCAACCTTTGATATTGTCGTCACTGCTCTATTTACCATTGTAATCAGATTTGTAGTTTCTAAAAAAAATGTCACGTGTCTTATAGCGAAATCTAATAATCGAAAGATTACAAATATTTTAAGATGTGTCGTTTTGGCAACATTATTTTAATTTTGTAGGTGAAATTATAAAAATTAAAAAATTGAGAATCATCATTAGGTGCCCTGCTGGTTGACGTTAGCGATCATGGACCTCCTTCCATTTCTAACGCGTGTGCTGATTACCAACTCTGTTATTAATTATCGCCGGTGTCATTCTCTCAGACTGTCCAGGATCTTCTTCAGGACTTTCCCCTGTCTTTCTTTCCCGCTATCTTTCCTGTTGTAACGGCGTGCTCCAGGCCGCCTCTTCTCATAACATGATCAATAAGGATAACAGGTCTTGTTCTGATCCTTGCAATAAGTTGTCTTTGTGTTTGTGCCTCTGCGAGTACTGTATCATTAGCCTTCTTTGTGTTTGTGCCTCTGCGAGTACTGTATCATTAGCCTTCTTTGTGTTTGTGCCTCTGCGAGTACTGTATCATTAGTCTTTGTGTTTGTGCCTCTGCGAGTACTGTATCATTAGTCTTTGTGTTTGTGCCTCTGCGAGTACTGTATCATTAGCCTTTTTGCAGTCCATGGAACCCGCAGCATTCTTCTGTAACACAACATCTACGTTGCTTCCAAAGATCTAAGCGCTTGTTTGCTAATTGCCTATGATTCACTGCCATATGTCAGTACTGATTCCACATAGACTCAAAGGACTCTCTTTCCCAGTTCCAGCGTCAAGGTTTTGGTACACAATATTCCTTTCATAGTCTGCAAGACCGATTTTGCTTGGACTATTCTGCATTTTATTTCTGATGTTAAGTTTTGCCAAGGTATTTAAACGTGTTAACTTGTCTCAATTCGGTCCCCTTCGCTTTAACGCAGCATTTTGGAGAGGCGTGTTTCTTCGTCACTACCATCACTTCCGATTTCTTTTTATCTAAACTGAGGCCTTTGTTTCACTTTGCTGAACTACCATGTCTACCATTTGAGAATAACAATGTAAATTTATACCTGTTGAATCACTATACACACATTCAGAAATGTAGTGTTATTGCCAATATATTGAAAGAGTGATATAAACCAATAAGAAAGAGTGCACGTTGATACCGCATAGTGGGCACGGGTTAAAGGTTAAGACATACCGAAAGGTTCAGATTAATAGTAACCCATACCCCCTCACCCTCGCGCCTAGTCAGCAAAAGAAGGAAACCACCAACAAATGTATTACTAATAATCGAATATGAGTCCCAAAGGCAAACCAGGGAAGGCACGAGGTATAATCGTCTGAAGGCATCCTAGATGGACTTTCAAAAACAAAATGATAGCTTTTGACCACGTGGTGTCAGACACATATCTGCCTGATTAAATACAAGCAATCCAATATTGTGTCCAGTTTCCTTCCTCTTTGCCTTACCTTCTTGTGTTGTATATACAATGTGAGACCCAGAAATCTATGATCTGGACGGAATACATTTTTAATAGGCATACGAAAAGTGCCAGATTATTATTAATGTGGATTTCTGGTCTCAAATGTAGCATTTCACTCCAAGAATGTTAGGCCTTGCAGACGACACTGCAGTTGTAATTGACAGGTCAATGTGAAAGTGTGGTATGTAACTTTCAATATGAAAGTGTGGTATGTAACTTTCAATATGAAAGTGTGATATGTAACTTTCAATATGAAAGTGTGGTATGTAACTTTCAATATGAAAGTGTGATATGTAACTTTCAATATGAAAGTGTGGTATGTAACTTTCAATATCAAAGTGTGGTAAGTAACTTTGAATATGAAAGTGTGGTATGTAACTTTCAATATGAAAGTGTGGTATGTAACTTTCAATATGAAAGTGTGATATGTAACTTTCAATATGAAAGTGTGGTATGTAACTTTCAATATGAAAGTGTGGTATGTAACTTTCAATATGAAAGTGTGGTATGTAACTTTCAATATGAAAGTGTGGTATGTAACTTTCAATTTGAAAGTGGCGTATCCATTTTTGCGCATGTGTTGCTGCAGGCAGAGGGCATTTTGAGTACCACATTTTATATAATCGGGTCCATTTCCATCAAAGTTTAAAAAAATGTATTTTTAAAGATCATGGATTTCTCTTCTTCACACTCTGTATTGAATATCCGGTCTTGCTGATTTGTCTTCATGCGTTGTATCAATCAATCAAAACCTTATCAGCTCCTTATTAAGCATAGATCTCCAACAAACATTAAGCTGGCCATATCTGTTGAATTTTTGTGGCTTAAAGTTTCTATAGGATTGGGTAACCAGCCCCATGCCCGACCCTCCTTAGTCAATTCTTATGAAAAGCGTGCTAGATTCCACTGTTACTGTTCTTTGCTCCCTATTCAGACCTTGTTAACAATCTGGCATCGGAGCTGTATAAGCACTTTAACTTACTATACTAAACATTTACGCAATTTCCCCTGCATCTATATTCATTTTAAGTATATCAGTTCGACTGGCTCTTGACTTTGAGAGCCTGTAATCTTTTTATTTGTTGGTCTATAGCTGTTTTGTGTGTGTGTATAGAGACATACATAAATGAAGAACTTGTTGCTGTTATTGTTTTTGTTGTGTGTGTATTTTAAGTTTCTGAGATACAAAATAACGTGAACATTTCTTTGTAAATAGTACAAACATTAAGATTCGCTGATTAGGAAACGTCACTCCTGAATAAATCATTTGAATTCACCAGAACACTGATACTGTAACCCGATTGGTTTGCCGGGGTCTTTGTGTATGACAAGGACAAGAATTGCACCACTGCCTCACAGAGAGCATGTCGAAAGATGCGACTAATTGTGTGACATGGCATAACACTAGCCATGGTTAGCTGGTTTGTTTAGAGCAGCATAGATGGCGCGTAACAACCTGCTGGTCTACTTTGCTCTAGTGTTTGAGTCCATTAAGATGAACTCGCACATTGGTTAACCACCTAACGCAGCCCAGATCTGTGACCTGCACAGCGGCATCGACCCATGTAGAAGTACGGGTCGACTAGGAACTAAGAATACAATATTCCAGTACACCAGTACTTTGTCCCTTACCAGGGTATTGTAACGTGTGTTGATTTTTGTTTATGTTTCTAGCCTTACTTGTTTATGTTATTCTCTGCTTTTGGCCTTCAGCATCGCCACAGGATTAAGATACTTGTTTGGCGTTTTCACATTTCTGGTTCACCTTGGTCGGTGAGTTAAGGAGGTTAAAAATGAAAGAATTATGGATTTATAGAGATGGATAATGAGTTCGCTTATTGCTACAGTCTCCGAGATGTGTACCGATTATGTTTTTTCTCCGCCTTCAAATTTTAAAAAGCAACGAATTTTCGGAGTTTCCATTTGTGTCTTGAGCCTAAGAATCAGTATTGTAACACCTGCTGTTACTTTTAAAGTAACGTGAGATAATCTTTGCGATGCATGTCTGTTTCGATAACATATGATCAAGTGTAGAACATAACATATGATCAAGTGTAGAACATAACATGTGATCAAGTGTAGAACATATTCATATATTCATAACATATGATCAAGTGTAGAACATATTCATATATTCATAACATGTGATAAAGTGTATAATAAATTTATTTTTCGATAACATCTGATAAAGTGTATGGGAGATTCATATTTCTTTAACATGTGATAACGTGCATGAACGCTTCTTGTTTTAATATCATGTGATAACGTTTATAAAAGATTCATATTTTTGATAACATGTAATAGGAGTGTATGAAAGATTCATGTATTGATAAAGTGTATAAATTAAAAGATTCCTGTTTTGATAACATGAGATAACGTATACGACAGGTTATGTCGATATAATTATATTCTTTGACGTTGCTATTTCCAGCTAATGTTGTTCACCTGGATCAATTAGCTACCTGGAGAGGGATGACTTGGTGTACGGGTAACAGCTTGTTGTGCGAATAAAGATGCCCAGGCTTATGACCTGGACGGTTTTCTAGTTTAACTCTGCTATATCTACATAACACATGCATCATCAGTTACACTGGGATGTTATAATGTATGTACTCTGATGACAGGACTATCCAATAACCGGTCTAATATAAGTGATCCCAGAAAGACACACGTAATTAATGACAAACTAAACAGACTAGATATGGACATTGCATCACTTCAAGACACTCGATTAGCGGACTCGGGATTAGGAAGTGAGAAAGGCTTCGCATTCTACTAGCAAGGAAAAGACCTCATAGACAGGAGAGAGCATTGGTTTAGACGTGTATTCTTTGCTTTAAAAAAAGTATCAAATACATACGAACCAGGCAAACATGGTTCAGGGCACTTTCTTACATTTCGTCTCTTTTCCACAGTATGTCACGTCATCCTTGCCAGTGAAAATGAACCTACCTTGTACTCAACACAAAAAGCCAAGGATGAGTTATATGAGGATTTATCAGCAGCAATTATTAGTATACATAGTCAGGAAAAGCTTATTGTACTTAGTGATTCCAATGCTAGATCCCGATTCATGGCCTTCATGTCTTGGAAAATTTGGAGTTTGCAAAATACATTTAATGAAAATAGTCAACAGCTCTTAGAATTCTGTGTCTTCTATGAACTTTATGTGACCAACTTCTATTTTCAGACTAAACCGCAGCATAAGGTATCGTGGATGCACCCACGATCAAAGCACTGGCATCAGCTAGATCTAGTTCTTGTCAGAAGATCTTTCCTCGTGTGTACTCCTGAAGCGTTCTTAATATAGTGCAGACTGCGATGCCAATCATTCATTGATTCGTTTTAGAATCAAATTGCAGACCTGTCTAATAGAGTTATGGTGGTTTAATGTTTCTACAGGATGTGGTGAGCAACTCCAGGGTCAGAACCTGTTATTCAATTCTTACAACCAGCCTAGCTGGTTACAGTGTTACTATTCTTTGTTCCCTTTTCGGGCCATATGTAACACTCGGGTTATTTCTCTTCATATTTTCATAGAATGTACCGAGTCGTGTCTCATTTTGTCTCTATATAAATATATGATGGGAAATGCAGCTCGACCCCTTTAATGGAAGCGAGCATCAAAGCAAAATATGCGATCTTTCATCAATAGTTTTTTTAAGCATTTGTTCTGACATGATGATTTTGCTATTTGTTGTTGTTTTTGTAAAGTGTTTCCCTTTCTGTATTCTACTGGCGGAGACACGCGCTTATCCACAACGGGTTGCAGCCTTTTAGGGAATATCAGGACGTATCATTGCTTGGATGCCTGTGTGTGTGAGTCTATGTGTACCTATACTAATTAAAGGTCAGAGGTCAACCCATCCAAAATGTGATGGAAGTCCTTCCCCGTGACGACGCGTTTGAAAGTTGTGTAAGAGTGTGATTGTTAGACA
Source organism: Ariolimax columbianus (assembly GCA_036924085.1). NCBI lineage: Eukaryota > Metazoa > Mollusca > Gastropoda > Stylommatophora > Arionidae > Ariolimax > Ariolimax columbianus. Next base: position 62,532,222 of record JAVGWX010000007.1, on the reverse strand, counting down.
GAGTGAAATGAAACAGAATGTGATTGTTAGACAGAAGGAAATAAAACAGAGTGTCATTGTTGGCCAGAGTGAAATGAAACAGAGTGTGATTGTTGGACAGAGTGTGAGGTCAGAAAAGAGAGGAGGTGAAGTATGATGAAGTCATGTGCGTGTGACATTTTCTTAGTTTGCTAATCATATGCACAACCCTTTCTAATGGCCTTTTACGGTATGCCTCGAAGGTTACAGTGGTTAAATGTATTACTTCCAGGGTACAGTTCGAGATATTTATAAATTGTTCTTGCGTAATAGAGAAGTCTTATGAAAACAATCCGTTCTATTTAGTGCACAGACTTACGACTGCTTGCCCAATCAGTCATCTTTGCCTCAATAAGAAGAGTATTTTAATATGTTTTCAGGCACGAATGTGTATATTCGTAGTCTACCGTTTTTATCGTTAACTTATTTTGTGGTAGAACTTAACAGATAAGACCGGTCGCTATATCTGAGGCCCTAATTATATCTCTAAAATCGTGTCCCTATTTGCGCTTTCATGTCAATCTCTTGACGTTGTACTCCCATTTATAGCTGTTGCATCCTCTTCCATGTTCGTCTTCCACATTTACTTCAAGTAGTTATTTTTCAAACGTTTTTTGTATCTCGTCATATCACCCAAAGATTATATGTGTCTGATTTCGATCATTAATTCTTCTTTCTTCTTCTTCGTTTGTTCTCAATCTCCCACTACTAAACCTTGAAAGGGTAAGTAGCAGAATGTAGTCCAGAGAACGGAATGCGTTGTGTCGTAGTTTACAGCTTGGCTGCGATATTTGCACCTTTCGGTCCAACACATCCGACTTCAGCAATCATTTTTTGAGTACCGGGTTAGCATTCCCTCTTCGATCCCTTCTTCTTAGCCAGTCTGCCCTACTGCAGCCTGTTTGTTATCCAGGATCACTACGTGGAGGTGTAGAAGGGTCTTGGCAGCTCTTGTTCGCTGGCCCTGACGCTAGCAGTCAGCTATGGGTCGCTGACCACTGCAGCTCATGCGCTGCTCAGCATCTTGATCCCGATCATTAATTCAATTATCATATATCTGGTTACGTGAATTAGTTTTCTTCTCATTCGCTGCGTAGCAGTAGAAAATATAACACCTATGACTTGAGTAATATTATATGAACGTTTTAAAAATAGTAAATGTCATTTTAAAATTAAAGATATTGTCCAACGCGAAGCGATGATGGTTACAACATCAGTCGGTTGTTTTATTAATGTGATGTGCGTTGTATTTGGATTATAGTGAGGAAGATTATGCGCAGGGCACCAATCTCACTCTTATACCGAGTTATCTTGGATCAGTGGCCAGACTGTTAGTCGAGACGACTTTAGGTAACGCTGATGAGACCAAGGCTGGCATGAAACTTGCGGGGTTCGATCGCCCAACGTTTCCGTTTATCACTGTGAGAGGCGAGTGCCTTAACTTCTTGACTACAGCGATACCCACCGCCTCCCCCCCCCCCCCCAATTAAAAAAACAAACTATATGGATTAAATACGTCTGACGGTACCTGTTGTTGAATGGGAACGGCATATCTCGTGGTAATAATTAATCGACATGTGCATGAATATAAACAGACTTACAAAAACTGACTTGTAACATTTATAAAACTCAGTCAAATCTTAAACACTTTTTGGATATAAGAAATTGTATTTGTGATCAACTAACATCACTGCAGCAGTATTCTTCAACAACAAAATATTTGAAGAAAGATATATAATGTTAATATACATGTATTTAGAGCATTGCTTCTCATTGACTACATACAAATGAGGAAAAATATTGTAATAAACATCACGCACCAACAGGAGTGAAAGTAAGTAGCATGCTCTTTGCAGAACATCGCTTCTTACAACCGCCAACCTGTGTGGTTGTTAAAAGTTTCTTGTCAAGTGAACTGTACGGTAGGTTGTCATTACTTTCTGTACGTGGAGGCGCGACGAAAAAACACCAAGTCTGCCAAACTGAACACGAGCGTGATCCGAACCGGGTAAGTTTGGGATTGTGAAACGGACGCTTTACCGCTAGTCCACATAGTCTCCCTACACCAGTATTTAATAAAAAATAATTAGTCAAAAATAATTAAATGTTTGCAACAAATGTAAAAAGGTTCAATTTTTCCGATCAACTACCTACTTGATAAAACTTTTACAATAACAGTGAAACAGCATTAGAGCAGTTTTGCATTTAGTTTTAAATAACGTAAATTAATAAAGAGAAGTAGTATGTTACAATGAAGTTAATCAGCAGTAAATGTTTACAGGGAGGTAACATCTTAAACAAGTATCATACATTACATTTGTTGTCGTGTTTGACTTAAGAATTACATTGAGCTGACATCTTATAAAAGTGGTATGTGTTACAGCGGTTTTAAATCCATCTGTGAATGCTTACCTGAATTAGGAAAAGAGGCAAGGAAGTGAACGGGTCAATTTGCTCCTATTTAGAACCTATTCTGTTCATCACCAAATATTATATGTCATTATGTTATTTTGTTATCTTGTATTCAATGTTTAGTTATGTATTGTTGCATCAAACCTACAGCACATTAGTACTATCAGAGACATCAACGAACATATTTAAAATCACTTTTGGTTAGCAGATCTGTTCTGGTCTGTTCTAGGAGTCGACTTCACTGCACTCCGGGCATATCCATCAGTCTCTCTCAGCAGATGGCGCAAAGTGTGGATGCTGATGGTCCCAGTAGCCTGTTGGTTGTACACCTTCGTGTTCCGTCCTCTCAGGTTCCCTGATCCACTGGATCCTAATTTGATTCCAAAGTGCCGCAGTCTGTGCCTTGCAGACTCATTCAAAGCAGTGTCGTTTTCCAGCAGGTGGTCCTTCATAACCTTTACCATATCACCTCTATCCATTTCCAATGTGCCTGTTATAGATGCGTGTGAAACAAAAAAATCAGACTTTTCGTCAACATAATTATCTCAACATCTGCTTAACCTAATTGTATGCTTTATAACAAAATTAATTTTCCTAACAAGCACTGCACTTTATTACCTCAAAAAGAAATACAAATTAAATATATATATAAATACGCACATACATACATTCAAATGTATGTATGTATGTATGTATGTATGTATGTATGCATGCATGCAGGCATGTTTATTTGTTCGTTCATTCGTTTGTTTGTTTGTTTGTATGTATGTATACATAAGTGTATCTGCGTGAATGTGTGTATGTATGTCATAATATTCAGTAATTAATATTACGTCTACGAAACTAAAATACTGTTGCCATATTAAACGCAACAACGGTCTTGAAAACACACCACCAAGGAGCATGGTATCTAGAAAGCATGGCTAAGTCAGACCGAAGAGAGTATGGACACATAATAGTAAAGAGGTTCTAAGGGTGACATTCACAGATGCGAGAGAACTGACCAAAGATCGAGAGTCTTACCGACCGGTTGTTATGACAGAGACGCTCTGCAAAGTTAATGCTATATGTTGATGATTACAGATTGAAATTGTGGCATATAATATTGTTACTATTTTAGATTTGGTTACTTTTACATTGGCAATTCCATTACATTTGGTAAATATTATTGACTGAACAGTTTATATAATTTTGATAGAGGAAACGTTATTGCAAAGAAGATAATATATAGAAATAGACAAACATTTAGATTTATCATTTATATCCGTTAATTTCTCAAATGTAAACTTCATGAATATAATGTATTTCATATTTGTTTCTTCATGATCTATTGGGAATATATTCTTCGGGACGAATTCTTCCATTTGTTACTTATTTACATTATATTCTAATATGTTCCTCTTTTGCATTTAGTCCCGATTTTTTGTTAATATTACGCTTTTCTCATCTGCACAGTTTAATCGTGGTCCGCAGAGTACCTAATTGTACGATTTGCACATTGTTAAACCAGCTTCAAATATTCGTATGTCTGCTCTACATTTGCAGAAGTTCATATGATAACTGTTTATTGGATAATATTTAGACCTGCGTTGTCCTAGGCAAGCATTACAGTAAACACTTTATTTAAATAAAACTAAAGCAAGTATTTAACAACTCTATACAATTTACAGTCTTTTGACAGATCAACCCCTTGCTAAATCTATAATAATAATAATAATAATAATAATAATAATAATAATACTAATAGTTTCCCATCGCAAGCGAAGGCTATTGTTGCGAAATGTGTTTTCTGATGGCTGTAAAGATCAATCCTGGAACAGCACTCCCTGCCACATTCAGGGCGTACATTTCGGAAGCCAGCTGAGGAATAGTTGTGACGTGAGTATTATTTTTTCCGGCAGTACGCTTTGGCTAAGCCTTCGCAATAGCTACTCTCTGTGATCTGTGAACATTCGGTGATACTAGCTTGCCAGGTGGTACAGCCTTGTGCAATAATCTCACAGGAAGTGATATCAATATTGAAGTTTTTCAGAGACAATTTCAAGGAGTCTCTGGAGCGTTTCTTCTGTTTCGTCTGTTTTGAGATCACCTTATAACAAAAACTTTGGGATGCGTTTATCTGGCATGCAAACAACATACACCGTCCATCGCAGCTGCGCCAATTTCCGAAGTGTATGAATGCTGAACATGTTAGTAAACTTATACGATGTAAGGAAATATTAGTTTTAACCACGACCCACACCCCACCTAACAAAATACGCTTGTACTCGGCTTCTATCGTCAGATAAATACCCAATGACAATAAATTGTTTACATTAATAGTAACATTTTGACAGGATTTGCTTTCATCAGCGTAATAGCATCAGGGAAGTAATACCATGTAGTTAAGGAAAAGAAGCAGAGCGCTAAAACAATACATATGAACATCTAATTAGCTAATGGCAGGCAACTCACTATTATGACAACATCTTGTAATAATAGTTATCAGAAAAAGTTAAGAACACCAACAAATGTTTTACGAATTTATCTCCTATTTCTAGGGTAGTCGAGGGGTTTTAAAGGCTGAGGAACTGAGGCCGCTTCGCCAATGCTGTCGCCACGTCGTGTGCTGGATATGTTTGTTTATTTAACCCCAATGGAAACACAGCAAATATGACTTTCTGGTGATTTGATCGTTGCCGTTGTTGTTAGTAGGAAATCAACTAAGCCACTAGACCACACACACCTATCAAAATAGTCAAGGCTTTGAAAATAAACACTCAATAATTTGACATTGAATAATAAAATAACTTTTGATTAAGATAAATATAACTGAATACACTCTACATGTGTTTGAAAACCACAAATGCTCAACAAGAACATTTGTTGTTGATGGTTATTGCCCACAATGAATATGTTTACTTTTTTGTGCGCCTTGAATTGGGTGTTGAGTGTCGGGATGTAGTAGCTTTCCTCCTATTCCTAGCGCGCTGATGAAGGTGGGCCGCCGTCCTAAAGGCGGTTGTGCTATGCTTGGCTTAATCTGGGTGACGCTTACTGCTACTGGAAAAACGCCGATCAAGATCTCGTCAGCCTGACTGTCTTGACATCAGCTTGTTTCTAGGGATCCTACATGGATGGAGAGATGGTGGTCTTGGAAACAAATTAGCAACGACAATCCGGGAAATGGTCAAGACTGATTAATCGATACCAACAAAAAATTAACTTGGTTACTCAAGTTTAATTAATTCTTTGTATCCCCAGCTCCCCGTATTAGGACACAAAATAAAATAAAGTTGCATAGCAGAAACTGCCGTCGGGGGTGAAGTGTCAGAGACTTTATTGCACTAAGTAACAACTTGTACGCGGTGGGGTGACCATATCTCCTGCCCATCGCCATTTGTTCATAGCGGTCATCCAGATCTCTATTTGCAAATAACCCACAGATAATTTGGGTCGACTGGAGCATACTGGTATTTGAGCTGAATATGGTATCTTTGCGAAAGCTCTAACATTACATTAATCAACCTGCAGCTAGGGAAAACAAATAACAAATAACAAATATATACAAATATTGACTCCGAGAAACTGTTATGATGCAGTTCAGTAGATACACATAAGCCTTCATAACATGAGGTGATCACGCGCCGCCAAAAATATGTCGTCATTAGGTGTTGTCAAAACATGTTGTCATCATGTATCGTCATAAAATGTCGTCATAATATGTCGCCAAGATATGTCGTCATTACGTGTCGTCAAAACATGTCGTCCTCATGTATTGTCAAAACATGTCGTTATCATTTGTCACCAAAATATGCCCTCATTACGTGTCGTCAAACATGTCGTCATCACTGGTCGCCAAAACAATTCGTGCTCGGGTGTCATCAAAACATTAGGGCATTACGTGTATTCAAAACAAGTCAACACATGACGGTAAAACATATAGTCAACACGTGACATCAAATATGTCGTCTGGTGAATTATCAAGACTGTTTTTGTTGTGCTGGAAACATATTTTAAAAGTAATAATTTTGTATAGTGTTCTAATATCTGAAAATGAATAGCTGGACTGCCTTGTTAGCTTGGAAATATGTGGAAATTAGAAAGTGGACTGTTAATAAAAACACAACAAATGGTTTGTTTGAAAGATAATACTGGATCTAAGAAATATAAATTGGACAATTTTTAAAGATTAGTCACAATATAAAAAAATAACAGATGGACATTTTTGTTTAGTAGGTAATTATTTAGACACATGCAATGGACATACAACGTACATGCAAATGAAGCAAGTACAAAAATATGTAATTGTCACGAAAGATAACTCATCCAGTAAATGATTAGTTATTTTTCACTTATTCTTGCCCCTCTCATAAGAAATGTATACATAATAAAAAATGCATTACCTATCTGTTCCATGCAACGTTTTGTATGAAAACAAAAATATTTTAAACAATTTTATGAACACAAAAATGCAGTGACAGAAAACACGCCAAGCACATAGATTTATACGTGCATGCATGCATTCTTCATACATCCATACATGCATTTATATATATATATATATATATATATATATATATATATATATATATATATATATATATATATATATATATATATATATGAAGATTCTTACAGTATTATCTAGATCGAAGATTTTTGTATGGTTGTCAATAATGAACAACCAGAAACAACAGACACAGATCGATTGCATCATGTACAATGAACAGTAAATACACCAATTAAGTAAAGGTGACACAGACTAACATATGGGACTACTTAACAGCAATAATATGAACATATACATAATAATATTCGCTCTTAGTCATAAGATAGGTGCAGTATAAACTAGTGCGTCATATAAATTGGCTACAGGAGAAGCAAAACAAGCCATGTTAGATCGGTAAATGCCTGAGTCAAATACCTATTAAAACAAGCAGTTTAATGTTCAAGAAGCAGATTTATTGTAAAGGGAATATATACTACTACTACAGAAACAGCATGTTGTGATGATAGATAAAGGACAACTCACACCAAAAGTTTACTAGCAATGGCGAACATGGTTATTATTTCAACGTTTGAATTCGTCTTCTTCCTTTCGTTTGTGTCCTGCTTGTGCCTTTGAGGTTCATGTTGTGAAGAGGTTTCTTGACCTGACCTTAGAGTGTGCTTGGTACACGGGAAACTTTACTATTTCTATTATTTCTGCATTCCATATTTTGCGTGATCAGCCCATGGCTTTGTACTATTGCATATGTATAGCATTGCCTTCTGAGAGATATTATCTGTAGTTTATCGCGTCACGTGGCCAAACCATTTGGTTGCTGATTCCTGATGAGGTCTAGCACTGCTGTTGAACCCATTTATTTTTTAATATCTTTGTTTCTGAATCTGTCCATTATTGTTACTCCAAGCATTCTGTGTAGGCATTTCATCTCTGTTGTTACAATGTTTCCTTTGAATTATAATGACAAATAATATCAAAGACGTCAAACAAATACAGAAGATTGTCAGACCAGCCGTACATCGTGCAGATAACTCCATCACTTGACGCAGAGATCGGACAGCCTCTTTTCCACGCTTGCAGTAAAGGGCTAATCAGAAGAGCTGTACATAGGGCTATAACCCACCTTACTGTTGAACAATGTATCACAAAAACCTCGTCAGTATTGAACAATCTGCTACATAACCACCTAAATGATTAATGAAGTGTCACAGACGCCACAATAGCACTGAAGAATGTGTCACAGAAACCATTACCATTGAAACATGTGTCACATAAACCATAAGCACTCAACAGTGTATCACAGAAACCACGTTAGCCTTAAAGAATGTGTCCCAGAAACCATTACCACTGAACAATGATGTGTCACATAAACCATTAATACTGAACAATGTGTCACAGAAACCATTAGCATTGAACAATGTGTCATAAAAACCACGTTAGCACTGAACTATATGTCACAGAAATCATTAGCATGTGTCACAGAAACCATTACATTTGAACAATGTGTCATAGAAACCATTAGCATTGAAAAATATGTCACAGAAACCATTACCACTGAACAATGTGGCACATAAACCACTAGCATTGAACACTGTGTCACAGAAACCATTACCACTGAACAATGTGTCATAGAAACCATTACCATTGAACAATATGTCACAAAAACCATTACCACTGAACAATGTGGCACATAAACCATTAGCATTGAACAAAGTGTCACAGAAACCACGATAGCAGTAAACAATGTGTCACAGAAACCATTAGCATTGAACAATGTGTTACAGAAACCATTAGCATTGAACAATGTGTCATAGAAACCATTAGCATTGAAAAATATGTCACAGAAACCATTAGTATTGAACATTGTGTCATAGAAACTATTAGCATTCAACAATGTGTCACAGAAACCATTAGCATTAAACAATGTGTCACAGAAACCATTAGTATTGAACAATGTGTCACATAAAATATTAGCATTGAACAATGTTTCACAGAAACCATTAGCATTGAACAATGTGTCACAGAAACCATTAGCATTGAACAATGTTTCACAGAAACCACGTTAGCTTTGAATAATGTGTCCCAGAAACCACAGCAGTCTTGAACAATGTGTCACATAAATTATTAGCATTGAACAATGTGTAAAAGAAACCATTGGCATTGAATAATGTGTGACAGAAACTATTAGCATTGGACAATGTGACACAGAAACTACGTTAGTCTTAAGCAATGGGGTACAGAAACCACGCCACCATTCAACAATGTGTCACACAAATCATCCCATTAGTATTGAATAATGTGTCACAGAAACAACCTTAACACCGAACAACGTGTCACAGAAACCACGTTAACATTGAACAATGTGTCACATAAACCACGCATTGAACAATACCCGAGTGTACCCAGCTCAGTATTGCACTGCGCCAAGTGTGCCAAAATCATAATTATACTACACTGTGTGTACCAAATTTGAATTTGCATTTTGACAAACGTGTCCCATACTTTACTTACAAAACTGGAACATGGTAAAACTGATGAATATAGGGCTCTCTCAAGGCGTGGCATGTTGGTGGACGTGTGGAAACCCGCCTCAGAATTCTTTATGTCGGTAATCGACATTGCACACCGTCGACTACAGCATGCTGCTCTGTGGTTGGAAAATAGCCATATACATTTCTGGTTGCTACCTGGAGTCGGAGGGAAATCCACAGCGTCCCCAGCCCTTCCATTTATAATTCCCGAAAGCAAATCGCCCAGGGAAGATGATTAATAATTATAAGAAGAAATTAACCCACCAATAAATTGACTGACATTTTTCTAGGATCATAAACCCTATCAATGAGCGCCGCAATAGTATCTGACTATCAATACTTGCTTCGGATGATGTAGAAGGGCTGGATGTGGCTTGAGTCGACAGTGGACATAGAATTCGCAAACCTCTATGAACTTGTATGGTTCTACTGTCCTGGCCCTGCTGTGGTTTGCGGGAATGAAAGAGCTGATATCTTGGCATCAGGGACGCCAACAGTGGGTACATTGGTAATGGTTAGAGGTGAGATATTGAAGTTGATCAGCTACCGCCTTTTGAATGAAAACACTGCAGTCGATGAACTAGATTGCATGATTTTGAAATCATGCTTGGGTCCAGCATAGAGAGGGGCGCCTCAGAGGAAGGACAGGAGTGTGTACAACCAATGAGTTATAGGGATCATAAATATATACACTCTTCACCATTTGCTGAGAGTGACTGAGCATCTACGGTTTTGTCCGGATTGCAATATCATCTATTCTCAACAGGACAAAATAGAACAGAACAAAACATAACATAATAGACAGTATCTGTTACAGCTTCTTATCGATACTATCTTTGTCAAAATGGATGTAGAATGACAATGATATAACACTTGTTCTTGCTTGCCTCATTTTTGCTCTTACGAAGCAGAGAACCAAAGCTGCATATGGTCTGTTACAGAAAGCGTTTGCAAACGTTCTGTGAGGTCTAGATAGTTGTAATTTCTGCAGCTTTTTATATAATACTGTTGCAACACACAACCATAACCATCTACATTCGCTTTACTTTATGATTCAAATGCTTGAGTGACCTTATTTTTGGATTCGGTATATCCGCCTGTTACTTGGGGTTCGCGTTTAGGTACTCAACTGTTTGTGAAGATAAATTTTAAGTCGCAATACACACATGCACGTACGCATTCACTCACGCATAAGCGAACATACACACATCCGCATATATATATATATATATATATATATATATATATAAGGAGGGAAAAAGAGAGAAAGAGAGAGTGAGTGAGAGAGAGAGAGAGAGAGAGAGAGAGAGAGAGAGAGGAAGGGAGGGAAGGAGGATTGTTATTATTTTTTCCAGAAATATCCATTGTAAATTACCTTCTCATCGCAACGTTACTCAGACATTCAGTTGATGTTTTCCAAGTTGCTTGTCATTCTTTACCTAATAAGTACCCTGCAATAGTCGTTCGTTCCAATCCCAATTCACATAATAATCTCCATTACTTGAATATTTTATTCCCAAGAACAAATACATACACTCCTGTGGACAACAGACCTGTTTTAATTTTACACGGGCTGTTAAATATATAAAAGTTTAAGTATCGTCTGACATAAGAGAATAACTAAGAAACATTTGTAAATGTCATGTATGAATTGACATTTGTGCCGTAGAGTTTACTAGAAAATAAAGGGGTATAGAGAATAGTGTCATCACTATGCCAGCTTAATGATTGTTACCAGATGTCGTAGTTGTGGACTTCGCTGGAGATTTAAGGACACTATATAGAACACAAAGAAAAAGGCAATTAGAGAAGGGCACGAAATAGAAACATATTAGAATATTAAGAAATAACATGTTTCGCTATTTTAACTGATTGTGATTATAACAAGGGAATGGGATCAAGATGCTGAGCAGCACATTGCTGACTGCTAGCGTCAGGGCCAGCGAACCATAGCTGCCAAGACCCTTCTACACCTCCACGCGGTGATCCTGGATAACAGGCTGCAATAGGGCAGACTGGCTAAGCAGAAGGGATCGAAGAGGGAATGCTAACCCGGTACTAAAATAATGCTTGCTGAAGTCGGATGTGTTGGATCGAAAGGTGCAAATATCGCAGCCAAGCTGTAAACTACGACACAACGCATTCCGATCTCTGGACTACATTCTGCTACTTAAGCCCTTTCAGGGTTTGGTAGTGGGAGATTGAGAATGAACGAAGAAGAAGAATAACAAGGGAATACATGTGATTTTCATGTTTTTACTTAACTTTACAATTAACATAAAATGCACAATACAAATGAACAATACAGTTAGAAGTAAGTCCTAAACTTGCCAAATGACTTTTCCTATGATGGAAAGTGTAAAATCAATACTAGTCTATAACTCTGAAACATGAGATGTATCTAAGAGTGCCTCATTCTTCTTCTTCTTCTTCTGCGTACACAGTCAGACAGTAACCACGAGTGCCTCATTCAAACTGCAGAAATTCGAAAAGCGATGTCTCTGTGGCTTTCCTACGACGTGTGGAATAACACACATGTTATTTAAAAAAAAAGACGCACTAACAAGCAACACAGTTAAAAATTGAGATTAGAAAGAAAATGGATAGAGCGATTCCTCAAAAAATGAAGAAAACATTACATGGAGCTGACCATATTCGTTAGTGGAAACCACAAGAGAAGAGAAGAGGAGGAACCAAGGAACAATTTCTGAGGAAAGATGTAAAATAGGAACCTGACAGTTGATATCACATTAGCAGAGCTCAAGAAGACGAATTACAACAAAACATAATCAGCGTAGATCATTAGTGCAGAAATATGTTACACGGGGAACCAACATAATTAATTAATTAAGTGCAAGTTCTTAAATTCAACAAAAGAAGTAGACGGACAAATACTGGCGAATAATAGGCTTTTGTTGGTATTATTAAGATACAGACAGTATGTTGCACATTCGGCTTTTATTATTTATGTAAACCATGATATAGTCTTCATTGTTTGTGTAGATTAGTTCTGCGAAGATGTCTTAACGCGTTCGTTGAATTACTACTAACTAAAAGAGTTGAAATTAACATAAGAAAATATTTTGTCAAGTATGTCAACATAGCTACTTCTATGCAATTTTCGACATATAGACACAAATCGTTCTGAAATTACAAATTACATGCTATAGAAACCATACATTCAAAGCAACAAGCACTTTGTTGAATGCATACGAGGAACTGCCTGCAATACAAATCAGTACCAATAATAGCTGAGATTCAAGCAAACTTAAAGTGCAGTCTGATCATAGAACAGATACGTATGCACAGATGTGTACCGACGATTCCAAATTTCATATTGCTTCATGTAAGACTGGACCTGTTAGAGAAAAATATTACACTTGGAAACAACGCATTATGATTTTTGAATATCAGTATTGAGGACACATAAGGACATCTTCCTTCTCTAAATAACAATGGCTGCGGTCAGGCTGTATCTCTGCTAAAACAAATTAATGCATTTCGATGAGATTATGCTTTATCCTTAATACTAATCTTCGTTTTAACTTTGATCATTTTTTCATTTGATATATCCTTCAATTGTCCAGTTTATAGAAAAAGTTAGTACACTTCTGTCCCTCTTCTTAGGTAAGATTGCATTGGTTAACATTGCTTTAACTTCAGCCATTGTTATCAATTTGGCGCGAGCTTCCATTTGGAAGGATAAGAGGTACATAACATCTAGTTTCCATAGGGGAAAAAGGACAAGAAGAAGGCGTTGATGGCGGCTTAATATAAAAGAGATGGGCTTTGAAGCCGTTATTTAAATCACACATCGCTCTAAAAATTCAAGCCAGTACGAGCACTGTCTTAACAAATGATAAGCTGTATTGTACATATCGATGCCTCAGAGCTAGGTTCAGATTGTCTAGCCCAACAAAACCTGTCACTGACTCCGTGACCAGCTTGCGGCAGATTGTGGTGGTGACGGCCCAATTTTACTTCTGTCAACGCCAAGTTTACGTCCAGGCGGGCACGTCTTGTCCGAAGGTTTCTCTTTTTTACAGCAGCATTTAGATGAGGAGTCATCATTGCCGCAGCAACAGCACCAGAAGACGCAGATGAGGACGAGGAATCCAATAAAACCACCGAAACCAGCAGCCATTCCTTTAATCATGCCAGACTTGTCATCGGTCTACAATAAATACAACAAAAGCATTTTACATTAGAATAGAATGGAAAGAAAATATATAATCTTCTCAGTAAGGCTGGCTAGTCTTTTCCTATATATTTTTTTTGGTATCATTTGTATGCGTTCATTTCAACTTTTGATGTATTCATCTCTTGCACACGATGTGTTATCTCATTTGTGTATTGTTCCTCGACTGATAAAGGCCTTTTGGTCGAAATGAAGGTTTAATTCTTGTTTTCATTACCTTGCAGTATCCGAACTGTATCTATTCATGTAATTTTACACTGGAAATATAGCAACACTATTATATAAAGAAAGCGGTTATGAAATAGAGAAACAATAAATAAAACACATTATTATTGTGCATGCCCACTTCTCTCCATATCTCACACTCCACATTTTTTTAAATTAGTGTAAACTACACAAAACTGTATTTCTTTTCTAAAAATAAATTGATAATTTCAAATTTGACATTGATCTAAAAATAAAACGTACACGTGTAAACAAAATCTGACGGAATTTACAGACCTAGGTATAAATAAAATATATACAGTCTAGTAACGCAAACGAATATAAATATTATTATAAACATAATAAGACATTACTATCTGACATAGCTTTGAACATACATAAATTAATACTCATTGATCTCAATACTGCTACAAATTAAATAAGAAAGATTTTGCGTTTATTATGGAGAAAGTTAGACAATACGTATTGGCATTCAAACAGCTATAGATACAGTATGAAAATACCCATTTCATAGACACGACTTTAAACACAGTCAGACAAATCACATTGCTATAGGCACAAGTATAAACACAATGAGTCATAAATCACTGACATAGACATGAGTATAAATGGCTCCACAAAACGCATTGACATAGACACGAGTATAAATAGTCCGACAATACTCACTGCCATAGACACGAGAATAAATAATCCGACAATACTCACTGACATAGACACGCGTATAAATAATCAGAAAATACTAACTGACAAAGGAACGAGTATAAAAACAGTTACGAAATACGCATCGACACTTAAATACAATAAGACAATAATTATCTTTTATAAAGACACAACTATAAATACATTTCGATAATACTCACTGACATAGACTCTATTAACATACTGTGAGATAAAACGCATTGACATATGCACTATCAACATTATTTTCATAATCTAACTACATAACATTGGTATATATCAACAGATTACCTGTTGCGTATTAGCTTTTGGTTTAGTAGCCGCTGTTGTTTCTCCCAGTGCATAGTCTATTGTCGAATCAGGAAGAAACATGAAAAGAAATGTTATCACGCATTCAATAAAATACATGAAAGACAATCGGGAAATGCCTTACCGTAAGAGTGAAACAGATGATTAAACAAAGAGCAAGAGAGGACGAGATAGAAAATGACAGAGAAATGGAGAGATAATAAAATATTAATAGACATATAAGAAACGCATACACGACAAGAGACGAATTGATCACTGTCAGTGAGACAGGAGAGAGAGAGAGAGAGAGAGAGAGAGAGAGAGAGATAGAGAGAGAGAATGGCATTTTAAAAGATAGGTTCTATGAAAATGAAACACATAAAAGTCGAGAATTTGTTGACGTAAATAGCATATGTATATATAATTAAATATTAAAAGATAGGTGTTAAAAATACATAAAAGGCAAAATCATTTGTTCACATATATTGTTTACAGAAGGATGAAAGTAAAAGGTTGAAAGAAGGAGGGGAGGGGGGAGGGAGAAGGAAGGACAGTGAAAGAGAAAGACAAAGAAATAATAGAAGCAAGGTATTAATAAATTTAGAAAACAAAATTGTCGATCATGAAAAAAGAAAAAATGGATAATAGAGAGAGAGAGAGAGAGAGAGAGAGAGAGAGAGAGAGAGAGAGAGAGAGAGAGAGAGAGAGAGAAGAGAGAGAGAGAACGAGGAGGAACGGGAGACAAAAGAATGAGATAGTGAGACAAGAAAGAAAGAATGAAAAAGAGCGAATTTTACATAAAAAGACACGTTTTTAAGAAATAAAACAAGAGACAATACGAATTAACACATATTGAATCGATTACAGATACATGTTCTGTTATTTGCCTGGTTACGTATGCTGGACAAGAGTAAACTAGAGACCGCCCAAAGGAAGGCACATACAAATCATTGATGTACCTGAGTTCACCTGATAATTCTTCATTTAAGCAATACTGCAGATATTAAAAAAAATAAAGTAAAAGTTTTGCAATGTCAATACATACACAAAGAAAAGCAAACGGGCGCGATTACTTTGACACATACTTATCAATGAGTACCAGGCTCGAACAACGGGGAAATCGAAAGCTAGTCGTTCTCTCTCTCTCTTTCTCTTTCTCTCTCTTTCTTGCTCTCTCTCTGTCTCTGTCTCTCTTTCTTTCTTTCTCTCTCTTTTTCTCTTTATCTCTCTCTTTTTGTCTCCCTTTCTTTCTCTCTCTCTCGCTTTGGTCATTTAAACACAGTGATATTATTTCAATCAGTCTCACCTTAACCAAGTACAGGTGTTAGCTACCATCATCTGTGTTGCATAACGTTCCCAAATGAAGCCATTCGTTGTCTTATTGTTACATGTCACCGAAAAACGGACCATTACTTGGTCTTGAAAGAAAATACGACATGCATGCACACTCTGTGAAGGTTTAATTGCCACACGAAGCTTCACACAGACCCATAAAACATCAGAAGCCTTTGTCACTTCCTGGCTGCTAGATTTATCTGGTGCCAGCCCTGTTGGTTTGGCAACAACGATCTGCCATTTATAATAATTACTGTTCCGTCAATATTCCAGAAGATAGCAACGCTCCAAAATGCAATCTATGCCCCAATCTTCATATTTTAAGTGAAGAAATAACGGACGTTCTATGTGTTTCAAGGTTCAAAAGAACAGATAGACGAGGCAAACATCTTGTGTCTTTTCTTACTACATCGTCATCATCATCAATATATTCATCAGTATCATCATTACTATCATCATCATTATCAATCCTTTCGATTTCCTTTGGAACATAAGACTGCAGCGGATGCTCTCCAACTGTGAGTCCTCTTCTTTAGTTCTACACACGGGACATCAGAACCACTGTAATTTTCTTAAACTTCTGTCCTAGGTATACTTTTGTTTTCATTTTCGTCTCTATCCTTGTTGATTTCAGCTCAACAAATACCTTATTATATTGAAGTGCTTGACCAAAAGGTGTGTCGTATACCTATTCAGTTATTTTCCAAATCGCCAATTGCATTGGTTGTTGTGGTGCTCTTTGCCCACAGATCTGCGTTTGCTATTACCACTAGACACCTTAAGAAAAGACATTTGTTACGAAGTCAGTCTTTATTATATTCATTGATATAATTTTTCTTCTTCATGTCACATTCTATGTTCTTCCTCCAATAGTGCATCAGCTTCATTAATAAATATTAATTTTACGTGTAAAGTGATAATTACACCACAACAATATTTGATTAACGTATTAATCTTCGAAAATCTTTTTGTTTCTTTTTATCTTACCTTTCTTGTTCTTACATTTTTATTATCCGGTGGCCTTTCCTTTCTTCAAATAGACTCAACCAAAAGTGAAGCTATTGGGATGTTAGGCTCTTGATTAAAAAAAAAACATGTTTATATTCAAAGACCGTTTTGCTTGGTGCCGAACCACATCATCCCCGAGAAAGACCTAGTTACTGAAAATGTTTACTCTAAGGCTAAACACAACCACTCTAGAGGAGCAAACCTAGATTGACACAAATCACGTTTAGAAAGCTGCCAGCACTGCGCTTAACTGACCTGTGAAACGAGAATCAGCACAGGCCGCGCCATGACAATCGAAGCTAATCGTAAAAGCACGGTGTCCCTGGAAATGATGATAATGCTGTCTTGGACTTTTGTTCACATGGCTAGAGCCTAGGAGAAATCGGCCTAACCAGTAGGCAATTGGTGGCGGTGAACGAGCACTGCGAACCATACCTTGGTATCCGTACCTTGGAGCGTTACTATTGCACGCATTCAATTATTTAATGTCAGGACAGTACATTTCTAGCTTCTGTTACGGTTGGGAAGGGTACACCTGGGAGAACGTAAGTGGTTAAACAACCCTCAGAAATGGCCGAGACCTAGAACAATGACGTCACTAACGATTTTGCCATAACGCGGAAGTGTCTGCCCTGAGACCATGTTAATCTTTTATTTATCTTGTATCTATGGCATTGGTCTGACATGCACGAGTCTTCTAGCAATGTCGTGTGGCCAGTTCCGTATCACGAAATTGGATCAGAGATAAACACGGTTGGGCACTTTACATGTTGAAATGCTGTTGGTAAACGACGCGGTGATGACAAGAGACAGGGTTGAGTTGATAAGGGCAGTCATGGATAGTCTACAGAATAATGACGCGACAGAAGGTCCCGAAAATATATATGTGCAGAGGATGATAGATTTGGAAGTGACTAAGAGAAGGGAGAAAGTGTGTTCTTTTTGGAAAGATCTGAAGAACACGAAATCAACACGTGACTGCGACTGAGTAAATACACGCTTGGCTGGCTGCTTGGACAGAGAACGGAGCACTTATGGGAATGTCTCCTGTGTGATGATGCTGGTTCCTGAATCAAGAAAGCTGTTGGGCACTTTACGTGTTGAAAATGCTATTCGGCTCTTCTAGCTGAATTGACACAGTTGTAGAAGAAATTGATCTTCAGCTCCACTATCCACGATACATAATGATAGCGATGACAAAGCATTGACAACACAATGAACGTGTAGCCTCTAAACATCCACATGCCATCGATATAGTCTAGATTTGGCTTTGAACTAAATTTCGGTCAAACGACCCTCGAGATACTTCAGAGTGAGATCCGTGATTTGAGGCTCACTTCCTAGTATAGTGGGGCGGTGTTGTTAGTGAGATCCGTGATTTGAGGCCCACTTCCTAGTATAGTGGGGCGGTGTTGTTGTTGAATTCCCATGCTGAGTGGGTTTACTCTTTTGAGCGCACCGAAAATGCGTGAGGTAGTGGTGGCTTTCCTCACATCCCAAACTTTCTGATGAAGGTGGGACCGGCTCTTTCAGGGTGGTGCAATGTTTGGCTTCATCTGCGTATCGCCCATTACTATGGCGATCACATCAATCCCCACCTCGTTAGCCCACACTCACGTTTCCAGGGAGAGCTGGATGGAAGAGACGTCATTGTCTTGGTTTGTATGTTGACGTGAGGGAGCGGGAGGTGGGCTTCGGATGTGGGTGGTGGTTTTGGGATGATTTTGGTTTTACGCATGTTTTCTTATTTTGACGTGCAAGCTTTTTATGGGCCATAGCGATGGGCAGGATTCACGTGTGTCCCAGTTTTTCTCATGAATTTCTTGTTTCGTTGACGGATTATTTTGTTGTATTGTTACATTATCCAGCGCTGGTATTGTGCTCTCAGATGTCAGACGTTTATACCTCTCTGTCTTTCTGTCCATTAGTTTGATCTGATTAAGTCGTCTTTTTGTTATATTGAGGTATCACTAATGCCCACACATCACAGTGGTGATTTGTATTTACAGGTTGAGATTGCTAGCATTATGCACAACCTTCATTTCTGGTACATACGGTGCCGTATATGACTTGCCTAGCGGAGAGGAGACTAGCGTTTCGACATGCCTAGGGGAGAAGAGACCAGCGTTTGAACATGCCTAGGGGAGAGGAGACTAGCGTTTAGACATGCCTAGGGGAAAGAAGACCAGCGTTTAGACATGCCTAGGCGAGATGAGACGAGTGTTTCGACAAGCAAAACATACTGATCGGACAATGTTAGTCAGTCAGGCAAAACATTTTGACCAAGAGTCCCAAGTCATTTATATGCGGTTTCCCTGGAACCAAGCTGTTTCATTGCAGTCCGGCTAATGTGGTGGGGAATATAAATGATCCCTACAGTAGTGAGCGTCACCCATATGTAGCAGAGCATAGCAGAGAAACTTAGATGACATCGGAATGCCTTTATAAGCACCCTCAGTATACGAGAAAAGCTACTTCAAGCCAATAGCTTTGCCGAACAAACCATTCTTCTTCTTCTTCTTCTTCTTCTTCTTCGTACGCAGTCAGACAGTAACCATTATTTTTTCGAAAAAAGCGGCGGTCATCCTGAGGCTGTCGCCACTGCCATAGAGCTTGTCTTGCAGTTCCACTGGTGATGGCCACATCTGCTCTCTCTGATCCTCGTATGTCGGGCAGTTCTGCAGCAGATGTTCAGCGGTCATTTTACCAGTACCGCACGGGCATTCGTCGGTATACCCTATCTTCAATTTGTTGAATAGGTGGTACCTCAGTCTATTGTGGCCAGTGCGAAGTCTTCTTCTTCTTCTTCTGCGTACACAGTCAGACAGCAACCATTATTTTTTCGAAAAAAGCGGCGGTCGTCCTGAGACTCTCGCCACTACCATAGAGCTTGTCTTGCAGTTCCACTGGCAATGGCCACATCTGCTCTCTCTGATCCCCGTATGTCGGGCAGTTCTGCAGCAGATGTTCAGTTGTCATTTTACCAGTACCGCACGGGCATTCGTCGGTACACCCTATCTTCAATTTGTTGAATAGGTGGTACCTCAGTCTATTGTGGCCAGTGCGAAGTCTGAAGACAACGACCTGCTCTCTTCGGTTCAACTGGTAATAGGCATCGTTTTTGGTGTAACCAGTATGTTCGGTTTCCCATTTGGTAATGTACCTGGCTTTGATAAGCCGTTTTGACTCTTCGTACGTCATACTGGTATCTGTTTGTGGTAGCCTTGCACCTTCTTTTGCCAGTCTGTCTGCCTCCTCGTTGCCTTGGATGTTGCAGTGTGACGGGACCCACTGTACCACTACCCTTTTTGGTGCGGACAGCTGGCACAGTTTGCAGAGTGCTGCTCTTAAGTCATTAAGCTCAGTGTTTTTCTGGCTTTTTAGCGCTGTGACTACGGCGAGAGCATCTGTCAGCAAGACTATGTGGCTCTCATTTTCACTGTGTGTTGCCATTTCTTCCACTGCCGCCCTCAGTGCCTCTGCCTCCGCTCTGAAATTGCTTGTGTACTTACCAGTAGCGAATGACAGTGTTATTTTTCTGCCATTTGGTAGGTTCAGGAATGCTCCTGCCCCTCCGTTCTGTGTAGTGTTTGTTACAGAACCGTCGGTGTATGCATGGGTCCAGTCCATGCTTGGGTAGCTTTTCGTTATGAAGCTTAGGGTAGTGTCTCTCCTTTCTTTTTCGGTCTGGCAGTTTTTGTTTGCAATACCTGGTATATTTTCTACCACCTCTGGAAATATATCCTGCCTCCAAGTAGGTTTTCGTACAGTAGTGATGGGTTTTGGTGTTGTTAGTGCGTTTATGGGATCTTCGTGCATCTTTGCTTTGGCTATTTCTGCAAAGTTTCTCCGCTTTAGTTTCCCAGTTCCCAAATTGTTTAGCCTCTGGTACATTGGATGGTCCGTCAGTCTTCGGAGTTTCTCTGACTGCAGCTGGGCTCTGCAGTCTCTTCTGTCGGTCATGGATTGCAGTTTTGTAATCTTTTCAAGTTCTACAATTGGCGTTGACTTCATGCCACCTGTTATGATTCTCATAGCTTGGTTTTGAAGTTTGTTAACTTTATCGAAGTTCGCCTTCGCTGCTGTTGTCCATGCCGCGATGCCATACTCGAGAACTGGTCTCACTCTTCCAGTGTACAGTTTCTTTAGTATGCCTTCGTCTGCTCCCCAGCTTGTGCCAGCAAGTTTCCTCATGATCGCCATTCTTTCTCTGGCTTTCATTCGGTTTCTCTCAATCTGACTTTTCCATGTCATGCGCCGATCAAATGTGACTCCCAGATAGGTTGGGTTGTCGTTTGGCTGCAGGATTTTGCCATTTAGGCTTAATTTGGTACTTTGGGGTTTTAATGAGAGCGAGAATATTGTGCACGTGGTTTTCTCCTCGTTTATTTTGACCAGCCATGAGTTCGCCCACTCTTCCAGCGATGTTAGGGCCGTTTGCATCCGATTTCTTGCTATGGTGAGATTCTTTTCAGAGGTCCACATAGCCAGATCGTCTGCAAACATTGAGCTATGGACTCTTCTTGGTATATTCTCTGTAATATCGTTTATATATACCAGGAAGAGTGTGGGGGACAGTACTCCCCCTTGGGGTACTCCCTGCTCGAGTGTCACCTTTTTGCTCATCTGCCCTTGTACTTGGACTCTGGCCGTTCTTTGTTTGAGGTAGTGGTTGATCCACTTGTACATCTTCCCACAAACATCACTTCTTCTTAACTTGACTCTAAGTCCGTCCTTCCAGACTTTGTCAAATGCCTTTTCCAGATCCACCCAAACAGCTACTGTGTGTTTCTGTGCCTGGTAGGCATCTTCTATCTCCTGGGCTATGAGGATGACCTGGTCCTCAGTGGATCTGTGCTGTCTAAAGCCGGCTTGCTGTGGAATTAGTATTCGTTTTTCTTCCAGATGCCACATCAGTCTGGTGTTTATCATCCGTTCCATCAGCTTGCCGACACAGCTCAGTAGGCTTATGGGCCTGTATCCATTCGGATCTGTTTTGTCCTTTCCTGTTTTTGGTACTGGTACCAGTATTGCATCCTTCCATGCCTGGGGTACAATACCCCTTTTCCAGCTTTGGTTCAGGACTGATAGTAGTTTTTTCTTCGCTGTTTGGCCCAGCCCCATCAGCATTTCGTTTGTTATCCCGTCTTTTCCGGGAGATTTCCTTTTCTTTAGTGTTCTCATAGCCTCTTCCATTTCGCGCATGGTTAGTTTGGCCATCATGTGCTCTTCAGGAGCCGTATTTATGTTTTCGTGTCCCATTAGCTCTTCGCTAATGTCTGTATGCTTTTCTGCAGGGACCTCGATGTGGTTTGCTCTGGCATAGTGATCGATAAAGGCGTTTGCGGCTTTCTTACCTGTGATCAAGTTCTCGCCCTGCTTGATAGTAATTTGTTTATTTGACGGGGTTTCGTCGTTCATGGCTCTGACTAGCTTCCATAGCTTGTTCCCTTCTTTGTCCAGGTTTAAACTTTCTGTTTTATTTTTCCAACTTTCTCTTGCTGTTTGCTTGAGAGTGTGTTTGTACTTCGCCGTGGCGGCTTTGAGGGCGATGTTTGCCTCCATGGATTTTTCACGTTCTGCCACGTTCCTAGCATTTGTTACTGCATCTTCCACTTTCTGCAACTCATCATTCCAGTAGGGCTTATAGTTTTTCCTAGCTCCTCTTGGGATGGTTTCAGTGGCGGCTTGCATTATTGCCTTGCTTAGGCTCTCTACCATGGGCTTCATTTTGGTGTTTCGTGTGTTGATGGTTTCACACAGCCCATCTGTCAGGATTGCAAATCTGTCCCAGTCGGCTCGTTTGTAATTCCAACGTGGGAGCGGTTTTGTTTCCTGTGGGCCTACTTCCATGTCAATGGTTAGCCTGATCGGCCTGTGGTCGCTACCTGCCAGTTGGTTTAGCACCTGGCGGCCTATTTTATAGTGTATGTCCTGTGTGGAGAAGGCCAAATCTGGAGTCGAGGTGGTATGCCATGTTCTTGAATAGAAGCTAGGGCTATCCTCCGGCCTATTGATTAGGGAGAGATTTGCATCTATCTCCCAATCTTCCACTTCGTCACCTCTGCTGTCTGTGTCAGAGTATCCCCATCTCTCCGAGTGGCTGTTGAAATCTCCAACTACTATGCAGTTGGAGTCTCTGACCTCCATGCTCGAGAGCGATAGGTCTCTGTTTGGTGGTCCGTACAGATTGAAAATGCGGAGCTTCGTCTCTTGAGCCATTATGTCAACTCCTACAATTTCTGCTTGTCCGGTGTGATTGACAGGTACCGCGCTACTCGGTATGCTGTTTCTGGTCAGTATCAGGACCCCTCCTTTGTGGCCTTCTCTATCTAGACGGAAAGTCTGGTATCCTCTGATTGAGAATTTATGGTTATTGTTGAGGTGCGTTTCCTGGATACATGCCACGTCAATCTTACCTTCATGCAGGTGGTGTGTTAGGGAAAGTTTTTTGTTAATGACTCCCTCCGCATTCCACTGTAATATTTTGAGGGTCTTGATGTTTTGGCCAATAGTCGTTTCCCCATAGCCATGTGCCTTGACTCCACGACACATGGGTGGGTGACCACCAGTAGTCAAGGGTGGGCCCCTTCGAGGCATGGGGCCCGGCGCTATCGCTGCCTGGCGGGTCTCCTCAGGATGAGCGCCATACGTTTTTCGAATAGGTTGTGCCATCATACTGCGATTTACGTTGCACTGTTTTGTTAGGCTTGCGGCCCCGTGCATCCGATTTCAACAGGCGTTTCTGTAGGGATGCCCTCCTTAGCCTTTGGCTGTCCCCAGCCTATCTGCAAGGCAGCAGTTGTTTACGATCAGAGTTTTCTCTCCTATGGAAGTTGTCTTACCAGACTATCGAGTCTTCACTACTCGTGTCTATAGGGTGCAATGATGATATGTGATATATGAGATGAACTGGTTTACCCGGAAGAGAGGCAGTCCAGTGTGTCTGTATCCCAGGATCGTCACGTCCTGCCAGAAACGTAGCATTTGCATTTGAGTGGGGTGTCTCTTTTTCCCTTTATTTTCTTGGCTACTATGCAGGGATGGTACGCCTAGCATTCCCCGCCACCTGGGGTGTTGACACAGTGGGGCAGGTGTGCAATGTCCGCTGGTCTGCATCTCTTCTGCGTCCAGTATGATAGTTATATGGCTGATAACGTACAGAGGTAGGTATCGTAGCCGGAGTGCATTCAGCCAGAGGACAAGCCTGGTAATGTCACAGAGATGTTGTTCGCCTGGTGTGCGGACAACTCTCATGGTCGGTGGTTGAGTCTTGACAGTTCACAGTGAGGTGGCTGCTTTACTTTTTTCGACACCCCGACCAGGTACTAAGTCTTTGGTTGGTGTTTTTTCGCACCCCATCGTCGTATAGGGTGAGTATCAAGCAGTTGTCCGCCCGCTTTGACTTGCGGGCGGCAAGGGCCTCTTACTGTGGCTCTACCTGATAGGGCTGGGGCGCAAGCCCCAGGTCCCGAACATGTAGGGGCCTCCCATTGCAGTGGTGCTGAGATTTTGGGCGGGA
Organism: Ariolimax columbianus; assembly: GCA_036924085.1. Lineage (NCBI taxonomy): Eukaryota > Metazoa > Mollusca > Gastropoda > Stylommatophora > Arionidae > Ariolimax > Ariolimax columbianus. The sequence goes on along the minus strand of JAVGWX010000007.1, from coordinate 62,507,518 downwards.
TTGCGGCTTACGAGGGTTCGGTCGCAATCCCCCACATGGTAGCCTCGCGCCCTTGGCTTATCAGCCTGGTACGTGAACCAAAGTGTCTGCGGCTCCTCTCAATTTGAGCTGGTTTTCCGTAGCAACGCCCAGTTATTTGTAGGGTAAAACTGACCTGTCTTCAGATGATCTATTTCCAGCACCCGTTCACTATTTGGTCAGACGAATTTATTGAGGGCTTTTGTTTGTCAATGACCAGGTATTTGAAATCTGCGGTTTCTGCAGAGTTAAAACACGATTTCCGTAGCGTTCTTTCATTTGGGTGTTTGAGAGCTGACTTGTCATCCGTGAGTCTAATACCAGCGTACGTTCATTATTAGACCCAAATGGCAGTGCTCTCGATTTGTCAGTTGCTCTACAGTATTGGCGTGTTCAGTCAAATTAAGCCGCAGATTCCACACCTGGTGGTGCCCTTCCGTCAATTCCCTTAGCGAGACAATCAAGTTTCTTAGAGGGTAGCCCCAAATTTTTCGAGGGTCTAATTCCAGCACATGTTCTCTATTAGACCCCGCGAGGGTGTACCTTTTGATAGTCATTCTGCAGTATTGGCGTGGTAAGTTAACTTAGGTCTCAGGCTCCACTCCTGATAGTGCTCTTCCGTCAATTCCTTTATCACACACTGGATGCAGACAGAACCGAGCCACAGGGGCATAACCCCAGAATTCTGGGGGTCTAAGTCCAGCACCAGTTCCATATTAGACCCCAGAAGAGTGGTCTCGGCATGTCAATCATTTCAGTGTTGGCCGTGTTGAGTCAAATTAAGCCGCAGGCTCCACTCCTGGTGGTGCCCTTCCGTCAATTCCTTTAAGTTTCAGCTTTGCAACCATACTTCCCCCGGAACCCAAACACTTTGGTTTCCCGGAAGCTGCCCGCAGAGTCATCGAAGCAACTCCTGCGGATCTCTAGTCGGCATCGTTTATGGTCAGAACTACGACGGTATCTGATCGTCTTCGCGCCTCTGACTTTCGTTCTTGATTAATGAAAACATTCTTGACAAATGCTTTCGCAGTAGCTCGTCTTGCGGCGATCCAAGAATTTCACCTCTAACGCCGCAATACGAATGCCCCCGTTTGTCCCTGTTAATCATTACCTCCAGTTCCGAAAACCAACAAAATAGAACCGAGGTCCTATTCCATTATTCCATGCACCATTATTCAGGCAGCCGAGGCCTGCTTTGAACACTCTAATTTTTTCAAAGTAAACGCGCCGGCCACCCAGGACGCTCAGCGAAGAGCACCCGTGGGAGAGAGCCGGCAGACGGTAGGGCAGGAGACAACGGGCAGTGAACCGGCGCGAGCCGGACCGCCCGCCTGCGCCTGAGATCCAACTACGAGCTTTTTAACTGCAACAACTTTAATATACGCTATTGGAGCTGGAATTACCGCGGCTGCTGGCACCAGACTTGCCCTCCAATAGATCCTCGTTAAAGGGTTTAAAGTGTACTCATTCCAATTACGGGGCCTCGAAAGAGTCCCGTATTGTTATTTTTCGTCACTACCTCCCCGTGCCGGGAGTGGGTAAGTTGCGCGCCTGCTGCCTTCCTTGGATGTGGTAGCCGTTTCTCATGCTCCCTCTCCGGAATCGAACCCTGATTCCCCGTTACCCGTTACAAACATGGTAGGCATGTCACGTACCATCGACATTTGATAGGGCAGACATTTGAAAGATGCGTCGCCGGCACATGAGGCCATGCGATCAGCACAAAGTTATCCAGAGTCACCAGTGGGGACGCCGCAACCCCGCGAGGGGAAACGACGATTGTTTTTGAACTAATAAAAGCGCTCTTTCCGCGAGGGTCGGAGCTTGGTAAGCATGTATTAGCTCTAGAATTGCCACAGTTATCCAAGTAGGATCGTGTCATCTAAGGAACCTCGACTGATTTAATGAGCCATTCGCGGTTTCACCGTGAGACAGTGTGAACTTAGACATGCATGGCTTAATCTTTGAGACAAGCATATGACTACTGGCAGGATCAACCAGATATCTGTCGGAGACGTACGTACAGCACACACCGGTCGGCGGAGGAAGGGTGTGTAAAAAGCCTTGCTGGGACGACGGCCGCAGGGACCGACTGACGGGACGGACGGTTTGTTCCACCCGTCCCTCACTCCGTCGACCTAGGACCGCCTGACAGGGGCCTTCTACACGCACCAGACGACCGACCGACCGGGCTCGCTCGAGGAGGGATGGCAGCGCTCTGTGCAGAACGGATCCCAACGACCTCGGCGACGAATTTCACTGGGACTAGAGACACCATTTGGCCTGCCCTTCTCCGTAGGGAGAGAACGGCAGGGCCTCGAGGCAACGATTCCTGCTTTCCATTTGCCGGTCACAAGCTCTTTGCGAGAGTCGGACCACCAGCGAGACGTACTGTCGAGCTCTGCTATAAGCCTTAGAGAAATCACCACGGACGGACCACGTTTCCTGATACGGACCAGACTAGGGCACCTCGGTGGAGGAGCCACTACCACAAACCGCACCCAATTCGCACTACGGGGAAAGGCAGGCGAGCGTTTTCCGCAAGCCCGCGCTATCGCTCCACCTGGCGGGACTGAGATCGCTTTACCAACACTGGTTGACATTGAGTCGCTGCGGCGAGACAACTACCCCAGATAGTGCGAAGTCTGAAGACAACGACCTGCTCTCTTCGGTTCAACTGGTAATAGGCATCGTTTTTGGTGTAACCAGTATGTTCGGTTTCCCGTTTGTCGTGTATCTAGCTTTGATAAGCCGTTTTGACTCTTCGTACGTCATACTAGTATCTGTTTGTGGTAGTCTTGCACCTTCTTTTGCCAGTCTGTCTGCCTCCTCGTTGCCTTGGATGTTGCAGTGTACCATTACCCTTTTTGGTGCGGACTGCTGGCACAGTTTGCAGAGTGCTGCTCTTAAGTCATTAAGCTCAGTGTTGTTCTTGCTTTTTAGCGCTGTGACTACGGCGAGAGCATCTGTAAGCAGGACTATATGGCTTTCATTTTCACTGTGTGTCACCATTTCGTCCACTGCCGCCCTCAGTGCCTCTGTTTCCGCTCTGGAATTGCTTTTGTACTTACCAGTAGCGAATGACAGTGTTATTTTTCTGCCAGGGCGCACGTAAATTGTCGAGATGATGTTCAGGAACAAAAAGCGTCCCTGATGTCGAGAAATTAATAAAAAGGAGCGGCTATTTCAGATAAAATTGCAGAATAATATACTAAAAGAGATAACAGAGAATACAATAACGGTTCTAGACACAACGAATACATAGTTTGAAAATATTAAAACACATCATCCGCATTGGCTTACTAAAAGCAGAGCCGAAGATAGAAAACAGAAAATAATATTCAATACATGCGAAGCTATATGTCACGAAAAGATATCCAAGTAGAAATAAAAGTCCTGATAAAAAATTAAGTAGGGCAGAAGAAACAATCCAATCGAAGGAGTACGAAGTAAACAAGAGGGTCAGTCGGTATAGATATTTCGTAGGAATAACATCCGATCAACTTGCTCCAAAGATCAGAGGTCAGAGTACCATAGGAAAAGAACACTTAAGTACAATGTTATGGAATATAAGATGGATCGAATAAATGACACCTATCTAAAGAAAGCGCCACATGTGCATACACTGGATTTGAAATCAGTAATCGAACCAACCCGCATTGCTTTACCGAATAAAAGATTCAAGAGTTAAAACAACATTCATGAGCACTTTCAGTCAATTCATTATAATATCTTTTTCATAATATTTGGTTTTTTCAAAAAAATGGTCAATCCCAAAATAGCAAATTTAATCAGTAATTGAGCGGATTATTACATAAGTTTGATCCTTAACTTTAATCAGGATTAAATCTGTTTCTACCCTTTCTCAGAATCAGCGAAAGCACTCAGGATACACGATGTACATAGTGCAGAAATCGTTCTGATTATCAATATGAATATCAATGGGGATATTTCTATGTGGCCAGTGGAAAGAAACAGCAAACTCAATACAAGATTGGACGTTACAGCTTGCTTGGGATTGCTGTACATTTTTTCAATGACAGTCCCACGAGTATTAGTTAGAATAACACTATTAAGACCGGTCATACAATAGTTGCGAGGCCGATCGATTATTGTTTATTGATTAAATTTGTGTTAGAGCCAGCTAATGTGCCAGTTCAATTATTTTGTTTAACATACACATTCTATTTTGTGTAGCACTAAGTTTAAAATTTCAACATGAATCATCTAATATTTGCATAGTGATTAGGGAACAAAGGAACACATTCAAATTCCTCAGGAAGAGGTTTTTGGTTAACAACATTTAACGAAACACATTCGGAGAGTAGTAGAGGATGAAGATGCTGAGCAGTGCATGAGTTGTTAAGATCAGCACCCCATGGCTGACTACTAGCAACAAGGTCAGCAACACAGAGATGCTAAGACCCTTCTCCACATCTTGATAGTGATCCTGGATAACAGACTGCAACAGTGTAAACTGGCTAAGGAGAAAGCATCGCAGAGGGAAGACTTAACCGGTACCCAAAAATGATTGCTGAAGTCGGATGTGTCGGACTGAAAGGAGCAACTATCGCAGTCAAGTGGTAAACTACAACAGAGGGCATTCCATTTTCTTGAGTACATCCGGCTATTTGCAAAGACATTTTCAGAACTTGGAAGAGGGAGTTTGAGATCAAACGAAGAAGAAGAAGACGCAGACGAAAAAGAAGTACAGCAATTCATTTCTTTAAAAAAAAATTAGCCATGTTCCTGTGATTTCTTTTGATAACGTCATCATTAGACCCGTCTGTATCAAAATGGAGTTCACTCGTGAAGAAATAAACACGATACGTTTCAATGCAAAAACTAAAAAAATTACATTTCGAGCTGATTTTTAAACAGAGTTTCCAGACTAAAGTTGGTCGCATGGTGACTGGAACAAACTTGCGCAATCTTGATCAAGCTGGTTCGGTTAAACGCCGTGCTGATAGTGGAAGATCCAGATATGTGGGCACTGAGCCGGGAATTACTGATAACCAAATGTTAGTGTGAATTCAGGAAGATCAACCTTAAACTCTTCGTACCAAAAAGCACAAATCAAGAGATTTGAACATTTCACAGTCATCAATTCGAGATATTATCCAGACAGATTTGAAACTAAAATGTTTAAAACAAACTGAAATTACCGAGTTAACAGAAACAAACCAAACGGCACAATTTAAACGATCACGATTGTTGCTCAAATTATTCAGTTTACATTGTAAATATAGTTTCAGCATCATCATCATCATTATCATCATCAACTTCATTATCATCATCATCATTATCATCATCATCATCATCATCATCATCAGTCCTGTAACCTAGAAGGTCGCTGAGGCACCGTTTTTTGCAGTTTGTCGAATCAGTTCACCCCATATATCTCGATTTTTTGCCTGGGTGATAGTTTAAGCTATAGACCTTCCGTCCACTCTTTTATATTGTCCTCCCATCTCTTTTTTGGTCTCCCTTTCCCACGCTTCCCAGGCACAGTGCCTTGCAGGATGGCCTTGGTCAGCCCCACAGATCGTCATATGTGTCCATACCACGTCAATTTTCGTCTTTTCACTATAGTAATAGGTTTTTATACTGGCCTAACTCCTTCCTAACAGTTTACATTGTAAATATAGTTTGGTTTACTGATAAAAACGTGTTAGCTGTTGCTAGCCCACGGTACATTTAAAATGATCGCTAATATGCTCCAATCTGAACTTGTGAAAATGACATTGATTGGGAAACTATTGCCTTTACTACAACCTTTTTTGAGCAAATCAATTATGTTCTCCGTATGTTGAACCTGGGACGAACGTCTGTACACTTCGAGCCAGGTATGAAAATAAACGATGGCCACTACCAGTTACATCTTCTTTCAGATATTTTCACATTTTCAGACTTGTTATTTCATGCATATTAATAATAATTATAATGTTCTCTCAGGCGTCTGAGACCCGTTGCGTCGGATAAACACCACGATGTCCAGTTGTAACTGCGTGCTGCCAGGCCTCCTCTAAGGCAGATGAGGAGGCTGCTACCTGTTGGAGCCACGTGTTTCGAGGACCTCTCCGGCGCTTCTAGTCAGTAGGGTGGATGCCATTACAACTGTTGACTGTCTTTTGAAGAATCTGGTGAGCTGGGACCTCCGTGTCCATTAGGACAACATGACCGAACAGGGAAATTCGGCAACGTTCCAGAATAACCGAGACAGGGGGGAGATGTGTCCTTGCAGAAACATCTACATTCCGGAAGAAATCGTGCCAACGAATGCCAAGGATGTGTCGCTGATTTGGCATAAGAAAGGCCTCAAGTCTTGAGGTGTCGCGTTTTTCAGGATCCAGGTCTCGGAGTCATACACGAGGATCGGAATCACGCACGACTGGTAGATGGGCAGTTTTGTGACCATGGAGAGACTATTGTTCTTCCACACACGGCATATTGCATATTGCACCAGTTCATTGTTCTTAAGAAATTGTTAAATTTCTTGAGTATGAGATGTCTTAGTTTATGCCTCCAGCGCTCCGACCATCGCACAGACCCAACCTAATTCCTGTTGACTATGCAATGTGGAGACTAAAGGTTTTTTTTTTTTTTTTTTTTTTTTTTTTTTTTTTTTTTTTGCGTTCGCCTTATTTATCTATTCCCCAAGGCGTGTGTGCGTTACACTGTGGTTTTTATTTTGCGCCTGTCGGCCCAGTGCATCCGACTTCAGCATGCATTTTATGTAAGGGTCTGCTTCCTCCTGCATTTTCTAAGGGTTTGCTTCCCCGGGGTAACGGCCGGTGCTGTGATGGGGATCGAACCCAGCACCTTCTGGTTGTGAGCCGTGCCACTTAACCACTAGGCCACGCCGTCCCCTTGACTAAAGGTTCAACAAGTGAATAGTTAGAAGAAAGAAGATGACACTGAGGAATTTTAAACGTTTGGAATAAACTCCACCCAACTTCAATCGTCTAGTGGCACTAGCATCTTGGGATCCATGTTTAAGCAAATGGAAACAGCTTTGAACACAAAATGACAATATTTATTGTTTGATAATTGCATACAACTGTACGAAGTTTCATTAAATTTCGTAAACTGATAATACTTTTATGATGAATTTGTATTTAACACATTTAGACTAGACACTATTTCACCTGTATTTCTAAATAACAATGCGTACCAAACCAAAATATATTGTATTACTTACACAGTATTAGCCTATTTCTTCTTAAGAAAAAATACACTGCTGTCAGAGGCATGACTTTTGTGTACTTGAACATGGTTTGTAGTGTTATCATTTAAGTACCATTTATAGATGGCTTTAGTAACTTTAAATTGTGACAGTGGAGATCCATTTAGATTCACCATCATAAGCTAGCTTATGTACAATCCATGCAAACCGTAATATCATTAATAATCGTGCTAGAGTCGTTATGTACTAGCGATTAAAAACGTAATTATTAATTAAAAGTGGAGTTTTTTTTCTCGCCAACCAAAAATTGTTACTCGTCACAAACGAGCACTATTGTCAAACACTGTAAATATAAATATACTTGCTTATTCCGAGTTGTGGTTCTACAGTCTAATTGCAAAGGTTTTTTTCTTTAAAAAAAATTGACAATGTCTCGACTTTTCAGATCGAATTTCAGTCGCTACCAGTAGATTATTTCATCTACGTGATGTAATATTTTTTTTTAAAAAGTACATTTCCCAGCCTCTACGTATTGAAGAAAAGCATTATGCTACATATACACGATATATTATTATCAATACATGCCATACCAACGAGGCGCCACGGATACATCGTCTTTAATATCACTGCAGTGTTCCGGACCCTGAATCAATTCCACGGACATTTTCTTGTCACGGTATGGAGACAGTTTATCAATACATTCTGGTTTGTTACACTTTTTTTTATTCTTGAATTTTAACAATTGTTTTCACATTGCGATATTTTTCTTCACACGATGTTTTAGAATACATTACAGTATCACCACATGTTACACGCATTTAACTTACACAAATTCACCGCATTCACAAACATGCTATGAAAAAATACAGTTTAAGATAATAATTAAAAGCATGAGCACCTTTGCAATGTTCTTCTTCTTTGTCGTGTGGTCTTATTCGAATTCTGCGTCAAGTCAAATTACGTTTCACTGCCCCGTTTGACCTATGACACAGTACATATTATTTGCATGTTCGTTTGTCAAATGTATCTTTCTCTGTCCTTGTCTGCACGGAGTCTGCCAACAGAGCAGCTGGTTTTGTCTGTCGTGATTGTCCATATATCTTAGTTACGACCGGATGTAGTTCCCCTGATGGTATATATGTTAATGCCATTAATCCTCGGGTTATCACTCTCTCTATTTTCACGACACTGCTGAGACTCTGGGCAGGTGGTTTGTTATGATGCACAGTTGTAGACTGCGAAGACTAACATTAGTGTTGTTAGGTGCAACCTACTCACCAAAATTCACATTACGATCATACCATGTATCTGGAACCAGGCTGTGTAACAGATGTTTGACCAACGAAGTCGGAATCGAGGCGACGATACCCGTAGAGGTGAACCAACTGAGATGCCTCGCAGTGGACACGCCAACCTTCTTCGTCACACTACGTGAAATCAGAAAAACTATAAACCGGCAAAGGAAGAAATATCATTAAGACGAAGAACCAACACGAGTAGCTTTAAACAACAGCCACAACAACAACAACAACACATCACCTTGGAGACTCAGTTGATATATATGTTCTTGCTCTTGTTGTTGTTAATGTCCACAATGATTAGGTTTACTTTTGTGTGCGCACTGACAAGGACGTTCAGTGGCGGGTTGCAGTAGCTTTCCTCACATCCCGAGGGTGTTGATGAAGGTAGACTTTTGTCCAACCACCCTGGTGGACTCAAGATGTTGATACGGCTTGGAGAGAAAAGGAGGCGGCAACAAAGGATTGGCGTGAAACCAGAAAGAGAGCTGGAATTAATGTCGACGTATTGAACGAGAAGGAGGAGTTAAAACGGAAAACTACCAATTCTTTTAAAGCGTTAGCTAGGGAGTCCAAAAGCGAGCAATGGGAGGAGTTCATTACAGGAGTGGGTAATGATAATACCCTCCAGACGTTCTGGCACATGCATCGAACGATGAATGGACAAACTACAAGCCAGCTTATCTCCAACATTCAAGACACTACAGGAAGGCTACTGAAGACAGACGAAGAGAAGGGTCTACGTTTTTAAAGCCGATATGTTGCCCAGACTGACAAAGGCGACAGAGATGCCCGTCAGGAAACTCGGAAAGGCATCTTAGACGCAGCCATCAGGGGAGAGGCTTATATAGACCTTATCACCTAGGTCGTAAATAGCCTACGTGCAAGCAAAAACACAGCCTCGGGATGGAGTATAGTATTGTCACATCAAGCAGTTGGATGAGACAGATATAAGAAATATGGTGAAGGAGTTCAACCACACTATAGATAAGGCATATGTGCCTGAGGACTGGCTTCATAGCTATCTATGCCCACTGCTAAACCTGGTAAGGACTCCACGCTTCTCGGCAGCTATCGAATAATCACCATACAAAATGAATATGGCAAATTGCTCGAGAAGATAGTGGCCAGGAAAATAATGACCTACCTTGAACGGAAGCAGATTCTATGCGATACGCTGGGCCGCTATAGAACAGCGAAGGAGACCTGGGCTAACGCTGGAACTTTCGCGCATGATGTGTACGAAGGGTGTCAGTCAAACCAAGAAACAGTTGCAGTGGCACTCGACCTGGAAGACGCATACAACCGTGTCAATTTTGGGACCTTAATTACCTGCCTGCAGCAGTGTGGTTTAAACGCGTGGCTGATTAGTTGGATATCAGCTGCCCTGATGGAAAAAACAGTTGCACTACGCGTGGGATCGTGGACATCAGAACCGAGGCGATTATGTCCAGGACTGCCTTAAGGGTCTCCGCTCTCACCGGTGCTGTTCAACATTTACACAGTAAAAGTGGCCAATTTTCAACCCACAGGGACAGGGCGAACGTTGACATTTGCCGATGACATCCTAACGTACAGGACTGGCTCAGACAGGCAAGAGTTGGTCAAAGACATCCAAGAAACCTTGCAAGGAATCTCACAGTGGTGCAGCGACTCAAGCTCTAAGATCAATCCGAACAAGGCCTGCATGATGTGGTGCTCTTTGAATAATTCCATAGTAAAGGCTGAACTCCCGGGCATCACTTTTGATGATTGCACCATCGACAGGTGGGACAGGTTGAAATACCTCGGAGTGACATTTAATCGCAGTCTTTTCTATAACTGCCATGTTGACCACATCGTACAAAGATGCAAGAGAGTGTTAGGAGCACTCAAGACCACGACTGCTGCTGACTTGGAACAACGCCTCCTGTTCATCCTTTTTCGTCAGGTCGTGTTGTCTGTCATCGATTACGGACTAGGCATCCTCACACTAAATCAAGAACACAGTCTGTAAGGATTGGACCGCATCCAGAATGAAGGTATGCGTCTGGTTCTGGGCTGCACTAGAGATACGCCGATTGTGATGATGCGGTACATGTTGGAATTGTTATCAGCGACATCCAGACATAAATTGGCACAGGTCAAAGCCTATATGCGTGTCACCACAGACACTTCGACACCCTCTGCACAGTTGTATCTCAGACATCAAGGGATCAAGAATCAAGAGAGGGTCGTCATCGATGGCTCAGGCTGAGACAACAATCGAACACGTCACTCCAGCTTAGACGATAGCAAAATAGGAAGAATGGGTCCACACTGGTGATAGAATGATAGAGTACCAGAGAGTCATCATAACCTTAGGCAAGGAATGCAGAGAACGGAACAACGAGAGTGCAGAGCACGAGGTAAATCAGCTGATAACTGAGAACACCCAGGAGAGTGACGCTGTCATATACACCGACGGATCAGTCGTGCGCAGTGGGACATCAGGCTGGGGTTTCTAGGCTAGAGTGAGAGGAGAGGTCGTTGCTGAGCTTAGTAGGGCATACATGTCAACAACCTCCAGTATGAGAATGGAGACGGAAGTAGTGACCTCAGCACTGAAATGGATATCTGAGACTTCTATAACAAAGGCAGTCATCGTGACAGACGCGCAAGCCGTACTTCAGAAAGTACAGAAGGGATGGCTTAGGTACGAGTGGATAGCTGCTGTTGAGGCCTCAAACTTCCAGGAGCTGACCTGGATCTACTGTCCTGCTCATGCCGGGGTTCAGGGCAATGAAAAAGATGACATCTTGGCTTCACGGGCTCCCATCATGGGTACATTGGTGATGGACATAACTGACATTTTGAAATCAATCAATGACCGCCTGCTGGATGAGGACACCGCAATAGATGAAGCAGCAATCCACAGACAGCAAAGTTTCGACATTAAACGAGGTACGAGCGGAGTGGGGCGCATGAGAGGACGGCGCAGGAGCGTGTACAACCAGCGAGCTACAGGGACCATCAGCCATTTGATGAGAGAGATAGAGCACCTATGGGTATGCCCGGAGTGCAGTGAAGTCGATTCTTAGAAACAGAAACAGACGGGGGTCCCCCAGAGGGCGCACCATGCTTGGCTTCATCTGCGTGTCGCTCACTACTATGAAGATTACGATGATCCCCCAACTGGTTAGCCAGATCCCCAAGAAGAACAGTCTTTCTCCAAGGAGAAATTCGTGGAAGTCGAAATTGGTGTCTTGGCCAGTACATTTTTGTCTGACCCTGACTAACACGTCTGATCAGTATATTTTACCTTATCTTGATAAACACGTCTGTTTAGTATATTTTACCTGACCATGTAAATAGTCCACCTATAGACCAGACTAGAAGTCAGGTGGGGGTTGGGTTGGGGTGTTGTGCCAGGATATTTGACCTGATCCTGATTAACATGACAGTTTATGTTGTTTTGCCTCACCAGACATTAGTCTCCTGTCCCTTCAATTCCCAAGACAAACGAGCTATTCACCACACTCTACTAATACCCGTGTGATCTGCCGGGGTATTTGTGTATGACAAGGACGAGAATAGCACCACTGCCTAACAGAGAGCATGTCGCAAGAGGCGACTAGCTATGTGAAATGGCTTAACACCGGCAATGGCTAGGTGGTTTGTTTAGATGTCACCTAACGGGATGAGGGTATTTTAGTCTGAACTCCCACATCGGTTAACCACCCTCCGTAAGCACTTGTCCCAACGCAGAGGAGTATTAAGCTGCACGAGCCTAGCCCACTATGCAGGAAACCCTTCTCCCGGCTTATACCGGAGCTGGGACGTGCACAAGGGCATATGCCCCCGTAGAAGTACAGGTCAGCGTAGAACTAAGAATGCCTTAATATATTTGGGCTATTGTTTCTAAAACTGTCTTTCAAAATCACAGGCCTACTATTCACTCAATCATTGATGGCCGGGTGTTTCGGCTCCCTGGCAGCGTCTGACCAAGTTTTTGAAACCTTTAAAATTAATAATAATGATTAACTGTGTAACTAATACTTTGTGTAGTTGCACAATTTTGGGCGAACGCAGACATATTCAGTAGAAAATATAATTAAATGACAGTGGTCGATCAGTGCCTAAATTGGATATTGAGCAAAAACAATCAGCCTGTAAGAGTCGAAGTGCAGTTACAGCATATCTGATGCTTCTATGCATAACATAATTTCATGGTTGTGTGGACGTGACGAGAAACACGCTATGTTCAGTTTTGTAGTTTACTGTTTGGAGGTGATGATAGTTGGACAAAGGAAGGGGTGTTAAATTAAAAAATCTTCAAGAAAAAATAAAAAAGCATGACAAATCTACAAAATAACACAATGTCGTCAGTTTTCAACTTCCGAAAAATGTTACATTGCCGACAGTTTGGTTCGAGTTTACAAAGAGGGCGAGTAACAGACTTTGCTACATAAACATATCTCAGTGCTCTTAGTTTGTTTTAATTTATATAGTTGAGCCCCTCCAGAACAAAATCAGAGAGCTGCCAATGCGTTCAGTACGTTTTAAGCATGAGCGAACTAGTTCGTGAGTGTTTTTACGATAGTAGTTTGTTAGATTACTGCTCATAGTAGTTTGTTAGATTACTGCTCAACCCTTGTTTATGTGTCATTTTTTTGGGTCTGCAGATGCTCTGCACTGATCTTAATGACTTCAATGAGCGACAATAAATCCACAATCACAGGAGAATTGGAATATCAGCATGTATTGCTGTGAAACGTCCTTATGAACTGCTTTGCTTACTTGACAGAATATAACCAAAGCAACACTTTCACCATTGTGACCTTATCTTTATTCATACTGACGCTTGATCAAGACATCCTGTTTACATTCGACATCGCAGCCTGGAAAAACATCCCCGATGAAGGTCAGTGCATAAAAGTCTTGTAGTCTTTCACTGTACGGATTATATCATGTTATTTTATAGCAGAGATCGAGGAACTTTGAAACTTTATCCAACTGGGATAACTTAACGTCTTTAAACTGGTTTAGAAGAATCTGCAGTATCTGTATACTTTCCAATTTCTTGAACGGTGCTTCACCGATGTGCAAGTACATGTCAATAGACGCAAAAACTAGAGCAAAGTAGAATCGCAGCCTGTTAGGCGCCATCTTTGTTGCTCTTAACAAACCACGGGGATATGCCTTGTCACTCAGTTAGACGCCACTTACGACATGCAAAGAACATCGTAAACACCATGCATTACAAAAGAAGCAACAGAACTTCTCATATGTGCGGATAATTTCTATATACAGCTATACAATTATGGAATTGAAAAAAATATTGAAATTGTCAATCATCATAAAATAACTATTTTGTAAGTTTGACGTGGACACAAGTGCAAAAACAACAATTAATATTACCGTCAAAAGATCTTCAGTAAATCTCAACAGTTTTAAATTCTATTCTTTCCCCTTTTTTATTTTTATTAATTACCGTACATTGGTTAATGAATGACGTATCGTGTTAATATATATATATATATATATATATATATATATATATATATATATATATATATATATATATATATATATTATGAAAGACATAACTAGCTTCTATATTTAGAGCAATCCTGTTAAAGTGCAGCATTAAACAGATGTACGTTTAGTACAATCCTGTTAATTGACAGCATTAAACAAAATTCCGTTTAATGTAAACCTTTTAATCGATAATATTAAACAACTTTTCATTCATTAGACTACTTTAAATTCTGCCCAAAGCTGACATGGTCAAGGTGAATATTGTCTTAATTCAAGTTAACCGTCTACCACCAGACGTTTTATTACGGTGTGATTTCTCTTGTTTTGAAACGTGATGTAATTATTTGTGAGGAAAACAAAAAATGTTAACTAATCGATCATTTAGAGGAGACCAGAAACTGAAATCGATATTTCCATGGCTGCAACGCTAAATATTGTAAATTTCTTTGTGTTTTGATTAGACTATTGTTGTATCTTCTTCTTTCTACATTTTTACTTTGTGGGCAAGTAGTGACTGATATTTATTATGCTTCATTTGTCTTTCAAACGTTCTATATATAAGTGATAGTGCTATTAATCTTTGTGATTAATTCGTTTCATTAATGATAATACACAGTCCAGTATCTTGTATCTATGTTTCTAAGTTATTTATCTGGATTCATAACAATTTGTATGCATTGCATTCTAACGTTGTTGTGATTACATTAACACAATATAAATGTGTGCTAAGTATGTTTGCCCCATGACTCGGCAATGCATTTCACACCTACTTGCTTTGCTGCTTATTGATGTGTTACTATCGTTTAGTACAATTGTACACGTGCTGCTTCTAATGATGATCGTACCTTAATGTAGGCAGTGATACAACATCCTGGTTAAACAGTTGTTGATTGATACTGTAATCCCTTTTATAGTGAGCCTACAGCAAAGAGTAGAAATACACTACAGCAAGTACTGTCCATACTCATCTTGTTCAGTGCACCTCGGAATATGATAAAAACAACTTGGACACGATATTACTTAAACATGGGCAAGTTTCTATAACCAAAGTAGGAGCTATGTCCCGATTTGTGGCCAGGCAAACTAAAAAACGAGACATTAAATTATAAAGGTCTATTATTTTAAACTCAGGTATTCAGTCTGAGAGAATTTAACTGATGCCAAGTTCTTAACATTAATTGCGTGTGCCCTCGTTGCCGAAGACGGATGTGTCGGACCGAAAGGTGCAAATATCGCAGTCAAACTGTAAACAAGCGAAACAAAGAATTCCATTCTCCGGACAAGATCCTGCTTCTTGCATGTTCAGGACTTGGTAGCGGGAAATTGAGAACGAACGCAGAAGAAGAAGAAGAATTAGCGTGTGCGCTGGAGTATCATATCATTGGGGCTCCACTGAGTGAACGTTTAAAGTTGCAGAACCAACATAACGTCAGTTGTCTTGTCAAGTTAGTGATCGACTCATCTGAATTTCTTAGCAACACAGTATCGACGGTGGTATTGAAAGAGCTTTAGAGCCTGATTTTGGTGTTTTGAGTTCAGCCACGCCAAGTTACAATTTAGAATTGTAGTAAAGGAGGCGGCACAGCCAACCGCTGGATATACTCGTACAAAGTCCAAGAACAAGAGGTGGCGCAGTAATAACATTTGAGACAGAATCTTGATAGGCAAACAGGAAACCTCAAACAGCAACGACGACTACCACGCATGAAGAATATAGGAGGTGGTGCGTCACACTTTTTCTTCTTCCTCTTCATCAATCAAATGATGCTATGCTTCTAGTCCTGTGAGGTTCACGAAGAAGACTGTGCGTTTCAGGTCTTCGCCGCTTCCCTAAAGCTTTTACAGCTTGTCGCTCCACCAGGCCAGACTGCCTCTCTTTGGTCTGCAAAGGTAGGGCATTCTTGCAGAATATGTTCTAGTGTTTGCTTGGGTATTCTAGAATCGTAAGTGGCAGTGTCTCTGAAACCCATTCTGTGGAGGTGGGCCTTGGGTTTACAATGTGCCGTTCTGAGTCTGAAGATCTTTGTCTGCCCATCTCTGCCAAGTGTGTCTATGTTGTCACACTAAATAACGCAAGGTAATCACAAGGTCGAAGCGAAAAGAGGCAGTTATTCAACGGACTCTGCTTGGCTACCGAAGGTGCAGCTAAAAGGGGAAACATATACTTTAAAAAATTACAATACAACTTTGTAATAAGCCGCCTGCAAGGAACACCCTGATCTAAAACAAATAACGCAACTGCATTATTTCAGCAGCTCAACAAATACCTTGTTACAAGGCTTATTTTGCAGAAGAACTAAATCGGACACTGCCAGCAATAACACATGGCTTCGACGATGTCAAAAACATTACTTCCTTGGCTGTAACGTGAGATGATTTTGCTCTTAAAGAGATTAACTTAATGAAGTACAGGTACAGGCCGGCGAGGAAGACTACCGTCTGATCAGGAACAACATACTTATCAGACATATTAGTGAGGGTCAGACAAAATATACTGGCCAAGACTCTCACCTCGGCTTCCTCGTAGCCCTTTCTGAAAACGGACTGTTTTGATGGCAGCCTGGCTAACGAGGTGAGGGGTCGACATGATCTCCATAGTAGTGATCGATACGCAGATGAAGCCAATCATAGCACAAGAGCCTGGAGGATCTAGGTCCATCTTTATCAGGACGCTCGGAGTGTGACGAAAGCTACGATAACGCACCACTTAATGTCCATTTTAGGGCGCACAAAATACATGCTCATTGTGGGCATTCAATAACAACAGAAACAATCCAACTGACAAAAATTGAATTGCTGTCGAGATGCTAAAAGCGGCGGATGATACAACTTTCATATTTTTTTTTAAAAAGATAAACGAAATATGAAAGTAGGAGAACCCCCAAAAGCAATAAAGACATGGTGTTTTTGTCAACTACCTATCAGACTGCAATAATTGGCTTGTGGAGAATACTATCATTGCCAGGGAAAGTATTATGATCGTAGAAAGGTGCCAGAAAGTCGAAGATGGACAGCAGACTAGACCAAGGAATAAGAGAAGCGCAAGCTGGTTTACGACCAAAACGTTCATGCATCAATCCGATCGTTAGCCTCAAAATAATCCTTGAAGAATCTGTAGAGATGCAATTCTTACTTACAAGTGTAAGTAACTGCTTTGATTATCAGAATGCATCCAGTAGTCTGCACATACCATACGAATTGGAAGATTCTTATCAAGTCAGTTTGTAAGATCATAAAAGCTCTCTTTACTAATTCAAGCGATGTGTACAGACCGCTGTCTAGTAAACTGAATGGTTCGGTATAGCAACCGATGTTACTAAACAAGCCTATGTTATGAACTCTCTAGTAGTCGGCGTGATTGTCTAAACAAGCCTATGTTATGCACTCTCTAGTAGTCGGCGTGACTGTCTAAACAAGCCTATGTTATGCACTCTCTAGTAGTCGGCGTGACTGTCTAAACAAGCCTATTTTATGCACTCTCTAGTAGTCGGCGTGACTGTCTAAACGAGCCTATGGTATGCACTTTCTAGTAGTCGGCGTGACTGTCTAAACAAGCCTATGTTATGCACTCTCTAGTAGTCGGCGTGACTGTCTAAACAAGCCTATGTTATGCACTCTCTAGTAGTCGGCGTGACTGTCTAAACAAGCCTATGTTTTGCACTCTCTAGTAGTTGGCGTGACTGTCTAAACAAGCCTATGTTATGCACTATCTAGTAGTCGGCGTGACTGTCTAAACAAGCCTATGGTATGCACTCTCTAGTAGTCGGCGTGACTGTCTAAACAAGCATATGTTATGCACTCTCTAGTAGTCGGCGTGACTGTCTAAACAAGCCTATGTTATGCACTCTCTAGTAGTCGGCGTGACTGTCTAAACAAGCCTATGGTATGCACTCTCTAGTTGTCGGAGTGACTGTCTAAATAAGCCTATGTTATGCACTGTCTAGTAGTCGGCGTGACTGTCTAAACAAGCCTATGGTATGCACTCTCTAGTAGTCGGCGTGACTGTCTAAACAAGCCTATGCTATGCACTCTCTAGTAGTCGGCGTGACTGTAGACTAGGTTCTGGGAAAATATATCGTCAATAGCCATTTCGGTATCATGTGGACGTATGATAACCCCTAGAGGTTCTAAACTTTTAGACGATTTAGCACTTATGAGCTCTTGTGTAGAAGAAGCGCAAGAGAATATTGACCAACTCGTGGATCTATCCAAACAGCTAGGTTCAGATACATGCTTTCAAAACCAAATTAACGCGTACAGAGATAAATATTTTGTTCACTGCTGGTGAAGTAACAGAAATTTGAGACTTTTTCCAATTTAGGCACTAAAATGACACACAGTTGTAATGGGATAAATGGCATTCTTACACAATTCCCTTGATATCTATTGCCTTCAATCTGTTAACTAATATCTCGAACTGAAATCACTGAGTGAGCACATCAAACCTAGGCTACTTACCTCCCCAATTTCAGAACTAACATACCTAGGATGTGAAAGCTGGATAAGGACAACAGAACGTGAAAACGGACTGAATGCATTATAAAATAACAGCATTAAACGAATACTGGTCGTGCCAGTCAAATGAGCAAGGACAAACTCCCATTTCAAGCGACTATGTGGAATTCGTGTTACAAAAAAGAGAGGAATGCACTTAGAGACACTTTGTTTCATAACCAAAAGAGAGGGTGCGTCCATTAACCTAGGAATCAGACAAGAACTACAGTGTGTGACATCGGACCGATCTAACTGAAGATCTTCGATCCTGCATTTATGCTCCGTTTTTGGCAGGGAAAGACAAGAGAAAGATAGAGATAGATAGATAGATAGACAGATAGATAGATAGATCAATATATATATAGAGAGACAGAGATAGATTGGCTGCTAATGGTCTTTCCTAAATTTTAATTTGAGCGAACTCAAATCTTCTCTGCGTTTGCTTCTCGTAGGTTACATACTTCCTAGCCATATACCATAGCTGATTAAGGCCATGCTGATGAAAATGTGAATTCTCTACTGGACGTTTGTCGTCTACTGAAGAATGTAGTTGATGCAATTGAAGATGATCCACCCTATATCTCACATGCGTGAAATCTTCCTATTTGATATTTGAGTGTTCCAAATTGGCTCGGTAAATGAACGCATTGAGATTTTTCGGCGGTATCATTTCCTGACTGCAGTTCCCCTTGTGAGATAAAACTTGTTCATGGTGTACTGGACTTTCTTTCAATTAACATTGTTTCTAGGTCTCGCACTGGTTTCGCTGAGCTTAAGTGTTTCTGTTCTCTGACGCTTGTGATTGAATTCGACTATGTTATCATCACACCTTAGGTGATTGTGAGTGAGCTTTTTCGCTTTGTTAAGTTTGATTTCTTTATCTTCCTAATCCAATTTCTTTAAATATTTAATCTACGGCTACTGAGAAAAGCTGCAGGGAGAATGTATCACACTTGTAAAATTGAATGAATTATTTTTAAGAATTTCTGCAGCAAATCCAATTTCTAATACTTAATATTTTAAAACAAATGACAGCAAACATTCATACATGTCGACATCTTTCCAACACAATTAGGACATCTAAAATCTTGCGTTTTCTACTTATTGTTCGACTTTCAATTTTGCTCTATACGTAACCTTAGTACGCCATTGAAGCCGGTCATGTTTCAGGAAGACGCTATTAGAGTATTTTCGTGCGCATATTAAATGTTTTCTGTAACAATTTGTTTTGCATTAGGTACGCATGTCATGTACGATTCCACCTTTTTCATGATTCTTTGAAGATTTTTAATGTCTCATAGCAGAAATTGCTGTCTGGGATAAAGTATTGTACTAAATAACAGTTTCTGTTTAGTGGAGTGGCCTACCTCGCTGTTTCTTTCCTTGACCGTAGGTCAGGTACACATTTACACATGAAATCCCCGTACAGCTGGATCAACTGAAGCGTGCCGGTATCGTAAGTTGAACCGAGAACCTTTGCATTTAAAAGCAATACAATAAATAATCAGACCAGGTAGAGTCTATTACTCTTTCCATCTCGGAAGCCGTTAAGGCAATTCGGTTATACATTCTCTTACTGCCATATTTGGACCTGCCCAATCTTGGTCTCACAGTAAGCCCTACTTCCAACCCGCTCTAGTAGACTAATCAGGTATCGGTGTCAATAACCTTACAGCTACTCGATAACCAATCTAGGCAAGACATCTTTAGACAATGCCTAAAAAAGCGCTCCATTCTCACAATAGTTTGCCTGAATTTGTTGCAACACACATTTAAGGCTAGATATCACAGCATATATCGTCTTTCTCTCTACCTTGCCGACTTAAAAAAAATCCCCACCAAAAGCAAATATACCTGCAATTTTGAAATTAAATTGCCACAACACGCAACTCCTAAGAATTTGTTACAAAATAAAAATGTTAGAAAATTGTCACAACATCATACAAACAGGAAGCCGAGACAGCGCAGAAAACATACAATTGTTGCGGCGTATAACTGCTAAGAAATATATATGACTGCCAGGAAATTGAGGTGATCTACACCATTCAGGTTATTCTAGCAACATTGTACAGACAAAAAAATGACACATCGCAGAATACAAAAAATTGTCATTGCTTCCCAACTATGAATTTGTCACCCGAAAGATAGACAGTACATTTTCACAGGTGAAACGCACATTGTCATAGCTTGAAAAGCATATTGATTACACACAAATAGCATATTGATGCAGTAAGAATAAGATATTGTCAGAGCTAGAACAAATTTTAGTGACAGAACGAGAAGGATATTGTCACAAGAGAATGATAATGTCGCAGCAATAAAAGGATGTCCCAGAAAGAAAAGTATACTGTCACGGCAATAAAAGGAAGTTGTTACAGAAAGAAAAGTATACTGTCACGGCAATAAAAGGAAGTTGTCACAGAAAGAAAAGTATACTGTCACGGCAATAAAAGGAAGTTGTCACAGAAAGAAAAGTATACTGTCACGGCAATAAAAGGATGTTATCACAGAAAGAAAAGTATACTGTCACGGCAATAAAAGGAAGTTGTCACAGAAAGAAATACATATTGTAACAGCAATAAACGATGTTGTGACAGAAAGAAAAGTATACTGTCACAGCAATAACAGGATGTTGAAACAAAAAGAAAAGCATACTGTCACATTACGAGAATAACATTGACACGGAGCTTAAAATATATTGTGGCAACGCGGACATGAGATACCCAAAACGCGGACATGAGATTTCCAAAACGCGGACATGCGATTCCCAAAAAGCGGAAATGAGATTCCCAAAACGCGGACATGGGATTCCCAAAAAGCTGACATGAGATTCCCAAAACGCGGACATGAGATTCCCAAAACGCGGACATGAGATTCCCAAAACGCGGACATGAGATTCCCAAAAAACTGGACATGAATTCCCAAAACGCGGAACTGCTATAAATAATCCCAACCCGTGTAATACCTTTTTCCAATATCTTGTAGGGTCTGATCAAGTGGTAGATCATTCACCTTTCCTTCACGACAATGGTAAGCATCTCAGCTCCCGTTTTCCGCACAATCCTGTCAACCGAAATGTAAATGAATACCTGGATATCTTTCAGGGATAGAAAGACAGCGAGGAAATGAACGGGCCACTCCACCTCACAAACTTGTGTTATCGTAGAATACAGTCTCTATCGTTATTTTTGGTATACAACCACAGCGATGGGAAAAATGTCATGCGACCATCTTTGGTGTAAGGAAACTGACGTTCGGTAATGCAACACAAACTGATCAGATTATGTTAGTCAGGGTCAGGTGAAGTTTACTAATCAAGACACCACTTCACTACCACGCAGTTTTCCATGGAAACAATCGGTTTCATTGCAGTCTGGCTAACAAGGTGAGGATAGACACTGTGATTTCCATAGTTGTAAGCTTACTTAGGAGACTCACATTGCACTACAGCCAGGTGAATCCCGTCCATCCATCTTCTCAAGTACTCGTCAGGATATGAGGAAAGCCACTGTAACCCGACACCAAAGAAAGTCGGCAAGAGAACCTAGCTCAAGTGCTAGTAGCATTCGCAACAACATTAACAACAATACTATCTTTATCTATACATTTGAATTTTCTAGTGTCCTGCGAAAATCGGCACTCACTTTGTGTTTCTCAGTAGCTGAGTAGGCTTTGAAAAACTATGCAGATGTCAAACTATAAGCAAATAATAAATGGGACTGACCGGATAATAATAGCCTTCATGAGGATCTTGGTGTCTGGTACCCTATCTTGCCACTTTATTTTGAACATTCATCGGAGGCAACTTGTATGGAAATGGTTTATTTTCCTACTATGCCTGCTGTACACAGTCCATGTGTCAATGGTATACAGAAGGGGGGGGGGGGGCACTACAGGTCGGTAGACTTTGAGTTTCGTATCTAGCCTAAGACCCATCCGATTCTAGACACTGTTGCGCAGCATCCCAAAGGTAGCACTGGCCTTAGAGATTATGTTACTGACCTCGCAGTCAATAGTAGTTTCCATGGAAAGGGTGCTACCAAGGCACGTGAAGTTGTCTACTGATTCTAGGCGCTCGTTCTTGACTGATATCTAGGTCGCGATATGCGTCATTCGGGGCAGGCTGAAACATTACTTCGGTTTTTTTGGTATCAATTGTAAAACATAACATGTTGCAGGCTGCTGAGAACTTGTCCACATATGTTTGCATGTCTCTCTTAGTGTTGGCAGTGAGGGCACAGTCTTCAGCAAAAAGCAAGTTCGAGATGATTGTGTCCTTTACCTTGTTGTGCGTTTGCAGTCGCCCGAGATTGAAGAGTTTTCGGTCAGTCCTGTATTTTATTTCCAGTCCGTGGTGGTTAGAACTCCGATAGCTAACGTTGAGCATGACAGCAGGCATTATACTGAAGAGTGTTTGGGCTAGTACACAGCCCTTCTTGGCGCCATTTGTCCCAGGAAAGGCATTTGATGTTTCCCCATCACTCAGAACCTGAGCATTCATATTTTCGTGGAAAGCAGCAGTGAGGAAAGCTGCTGTAGTTATTCGATTTCGGGAGCAAGATGCTGGTCAGCGCATGAGCTGCAGCGATCAGTGACCTATAGCTGATTGCTAGAGTCAGGGCCAACGAACAAGATCTGCCAAGACCCTTCTACACATTCACATGGTGATCCTGGATAACAGGTTGCAACAGAGCAGACTGGCTAAGTAGATGGGAGCGAAAAGGGAAGGCTAACCTGGTACTCACAAATGCCTGCTGAAGTCGAATGTGTCGGACCGAAAGCTGCAAATATCGCAGTCAAATTGTAAACTACGACACGACGCATTCCATTCTCCAGACAACATCCTGCTACTTGCAAAGCCCTTTTGAGGTCTTGGTAGCTGGAGATTGAGAACGAACAAAGAAGAAGAAGCGAAGATTACACGATATCCCCCTCTTTTTATTGCTGTTGTTCAAAGTAAACTTACATCCCTTCCCTGCAGCAGCACAGTTGTATTACCTTTACCAACAACATTCACATTCTACTTATTCTCAGTTGTTTGATGTGTTATACGTCTCCGACTGAGCATGCGACCCTTGAAGCAACTATGTGACATCAAATAAGTTTAATGAAACTGTGTTTTATAGTTTCTTTTAAAGTATGTTTTCATTTAACCTTGATATTGCTTATCATTTTTATTTCACTAAAAAATATACCGTCCGTCCACGAGGATATTATTTCGTACTGCGATCTTAACTCGCTTAACGATATGATAAAAATACATCGTGGGCTCAATTAAAAGTGAGCGGACACCATGGAACTCATTAAGTAACGATCTTTAATTAAATTAATTCTTTCAGAGACGCAAACAACAAAATATAATAAACAGATTTTAGTGGCAAACAGACCACCTATATTTGAGCTAGTTGCTTTGTTGTTTTTAATAATGCATGAACATTATCCATTTAGTCAAGTTTGGTCAACTTAAAAACTTCGACTCTTATGTGGACACATCTGATCTTTCAAGCGTTGTAACCAAAATAGACTTTCAAATACTAAGTCAATACTCTCATAACAATGTGTCTCGCTTAGCGATACATTGACTTTAGAAAATTAACACCATTAAACGTTTAGTATATTTATAAACACTAAACACGTTCAATAGAACACTCCCAATTTGTTACGATTTATGATTTCAAACGAAATATAACTCATTGAAATAAATATATATCAGGTCAATGACCAAAACAGAAGGGTTTTGTTTTAGTTACAGAATCTCAAAGTCTGTACCCTTTGTTTGATGCTTTGTTCTCCATCAGTATTCGATCAAGAAACTTCATTAAGCTCCTTTAGCCAGAGCTCAGAACGCTGTTTTCATCAGGCAAAGGAAATGCTTACGAGCGCTGTTGTAATCTAACATGGCGGCCAGTGCCAGGATTTGGATGATAAGGATATACACATTTGACAGAGTGTTGTAACCAATGGGAACATATGAGGATTAGTAAAACGCTAGGATCTCAACATGCGGCACGCCAAACCACATCTGGAGTCCCTAGTGTTTGAAGGTGGGATAAAACGAAAATCAATGTAGTTATGTAACAAATACTGCGGTCGAAGATGACGTGTGTGAGATGTCGTACTAGGTTTTATTTTTTGGTTTGGCGTGGTAACCAGAACCCTCCATTTTCGCCTTGCCTACCCTAATACTAAGTCACATTCTCCTTAACATATATGTATTCTGGAGCGTGTTAATAAATGGAGTCAAACTACTGTCTTTATCCTGGTTAGAAAACTCACATATTAGAAATGACTACACCCAGTGACCTTGATACCTGTAAAAGACAAATAAGGTTTAAAATCTTATACGCGAAAGCTGGAGGAAAATGTATAGAGGCTACAACTGAATAACGACATGGCGGAACAGTGATTCAAGTAAAGAACAAAAGTCAGGTATGTTCATTTAACACTGAGAAAACAAAAACTAAAATAATTATCAAAGAAGACTTGAACTGTGAAGATAAAAGTAGGCGATCAAACACTGAGCCCTTCTAACTTGGAAAAATTGAAAGGGAAGATGGAATATGCGAAATGGAAATTATGAAGAGAGATAGCAAAATCTATTTTCACCTACATGAGTCATATATTGACATCCACACAGGTAACTCAATTTAAAATGTGCGTGTTTGTATGTTATTTATACTTGTATTTACTACGTGGCGTAGGAACGTGGGCGTTAAACAGTGGGAGAAGAGATTTGATGCCTTCAAAATATTGAAATGGAGAAGAATATGGCTTATCTAATGGTAAGAAAGAACACAAAAGTGGAAGTGTTTGACAGATTAGGAATGCACAAAGAATTGAACAAAATTAGAATCCAACAGTTTAGGTATTCTTGTGACATCAACAAACACAATCGAGTTCAGTGCCATCTCCGCCTCGAAGGTCGGCTACAATGGATCATCAGTGTACTCTATCTCTTGCCGTAATGTTCCAATCTGAAATACTTTTTCCAGTGAATTCCCCTCATGTTATCCACCTCCAGAAAAGGTTATTTGCCTGTTGAACGACTGCCTTCCACCCTACCTTCTACTATGGTCTTCAACATGGAGGTCTGTCTTGTTATGTGACCAACATTAACTGTTTAACCGTGATTTCGGTCATTAAATTGTCTTTTCACTTTATACTATCACTTTAGACTATCACTTTTTTGCTTCTATGTTTAACATTTTTTTTTCATCATACCTAACATTGCATTTGCTCTTTTCACTGCTACCTGGACTTGCTCACTCACTTTACCTGCATGATCTATTATAACCCCTAGGTCCCTTTTTTTTTCTATCATCCTAAAATTGTTCTCGCCCATTCTGTAATTATGTTCCATATTTGATCTACCCACGTGGATGACCGTGTATTCTAAACATTTAACTCTATTTTCCAGCTCGCAGATAATTCTAGAATTTTATCTAAATCCGATCTTAATATAGCGACTTTTACTTTAGATCAGACACTACTGCATACTTTTGTGTCATCAGCAAATTTTGCAATTATGGATCCCATATCAATGGCCAAATTGTTTATATATATCAAGAACAAAATTGTTCGAAATATTGGGCCCTCTTTACTTCACACCACTTAGAGTACTCCTTATTTATGCCCACTCTCATCCTTCTTCCAGTTAACCAATTTTTAATCCATTTGACAACATTCCCACCTATTCCATGTGATTTTAATTTTCTAAATAATCTTTGATGAGGTACTCTATCAAAGGCCTTAGCAAAATCAAGATAAATAACATCCACTGGCTATCCTTTATCTATCATTTTAGTAACTCCTCCATGCATTCTTATAGATTTGTTAAGCACAATCTCCCTCTAGTAAACCTATGCTGATTATTTCTGATTAGATTAAAGTTTTCTAAATGCATTACAATGTTTTCTTTGATTATTGACTCTAACAATTTACAGACTATGCTAGTTAAACTCAATACTCCGTATTTTGCTGGGTCTGATTTTTAACTTTTTGGAATAAGTGGATCACTTTTGCATCTTTAAAATCTCCTGGAACAATCCCTTTTGCAAGTGTTTGAGAACATAATATAGCCAACCGTTTTTCCAATTGGTCTCTAATTTGAGACAGCAATTTTGGAGGAATACCATCTTTCCAAATTTAACCCCTCCAATTTTTAGAGAACCATTTCCTCTGTAATACAGATCGATCTTAATTCATATGAATCCATGTATCTTTGATAGGCTGTTGGATCTTGAAGAAGTTTTATATTGTGTATAATGTGCTAAGGTACTGATTGAGTAGATTAGCTGCCTTCCCTTATCCTCACTTATTATTTTTCTTGTGCTATCTATGATAGTTCCTACTTTGTCTTTCGTTCTTTGTTTATTTCTAACATAAGAAAAGAAGCTTTTACTATCTGTTTTGATCCCATGGATAAGTTTATTTTCCAAAGTCTATTTTTGATGCTTTATTCACTTTCTGAGCTATGTTTTGCTTGTCCAAATATTTAAAATGTGTTTCTTTTGATTTACCTGCATATATATATACATTTCCATCCTTTATTTTGAGCTCTTCTATATTTAACTACCTATCTAGGTATCCACTTTTTACGCTTGGGATTTACTTCCCTACACGGAACACATTCCTAATTTAGCTTTTCTAGAACTGTATTGAAACTCTCCCACTCTTGTTCAACATCTGTTCCTCCTACAATATCTTTCCAGATTATGTGACTTCTTAACTAGCCTTAGACTAGTCGTTTGTTCGCGTGTTTATGTTTACTTCTTTCCCTGCTTTAAGATCCAAACGGATGATTTGATGGTCACTTGAGCCAAACAGTTCTTCAGTGATAACGTTTTCAATAATGTTTTCCTCTGTCGTAAAAACTAGGTCGAGCGTGTTTTTGCATCTGGTAGCTGCGTCTACATGTTGAATTAAACAATTGTCAGTTATGCACTTAACAAAAGGTTTTGACTCTACAAATGCTTCTCATTTTATTTCTGGAAAGTTGATATTCCCCATTAATATTAATTTGTAATCTTCTTTTTCCAAGAAATAAGATCCATCTTCTATATATCTACATTTCGAAGGCTTCAATACTTGTTTCCAACCTATTATTCACTCTTCATGTTTCTGCACCATAAAGTAATGACGAGTATACATAAAAACTGACAATTCTCATTTTCAATATCTGATTTATCTGTTTGGATGTCAGTAAGTGTCGCATATTGCCGAATGCCATCTTGGCTATACCTATTTTCTTCCTGATTTCCTGTTCACAGTTGTCCTTATGTTATTATATGATCTAGATAAGAGAAACGATGTACATGTTCAAGTTGTTGATCTTTTATTTATATCTGCATATAAACACGCCACCCTGCTGGAAACAATACTGGAATGTAAATGGGAGAGCAAGAGGGACAGAGGTATACAACGCTATACAGAGAATAGCTTTGCAACATTAAAGCAAAAGATAGACGTTGAAGTGAAGCCCGACTTTCGCTGGTAGATGGTTCTTGCTCTTAACTGAACTAGTGCAGTTTGAACTGATAGCAAATGAAAAACAGACCAATGAAATACAAATACATTAGGGAAATTGCAGAAAAGACCCCGTATTGTCTTTTGAGAAACACTAATTAGACAGTCAAATGTGCGAACGTAATTGTATATACGACCAACGTTTTATGAACTTGTTTGATCACTTTATTTGAACTGTTCTGTTCTGTTTTGAAAAATCAAGTTAATTGCACTCTGGGCATACCTTTAGCTGCGCGTTCTCCTTCAGCAAAATACAAAGGTGGAGTAATTAAATTATCGTGCAAGTTGTTTGTGGCACATGGTGCCGTGGTGTCTTTGATCTTTTGGAGTATTGGCTTAATAGAGTTAAAAGAGTACCACGCTGATTTTCATCGCGTAGAGATTTCGCTGTCGATTTTGTCGTTGGCATTTATCTTTTGGCCTAGGTAAATGTAGGAGTTGACGTCCCCAACAGTTTCTTCTCCTAGCTTGACATCCTGCTTTTAGCAGTACGGGTTTCTGATGCATTGTGTTTTACTTGTACTTATCATCAGACCAGCAGCTCTGCTGACTCCAATTAGGTAGTTCAAGACTTGTTGGGCTTCTTCCATTGTATGACAGATGAGCACCATGTCATCTGGAAATCATAAATGGGTGAGCCACTCGACATCTATATTTACATCTCTAATACAATGTGATTGTTGGAAGATCTCTATAAATAAGCCGCTATAAATACCTTGGAGAGATGGTGTTCTTCTGCCGGACTCCTCTTACAATCGGAATATATACTAGACGTGCTATAGCGTTATGTCTGTATTGCAGTCCTGGTAAATTTCCTCAATCATTCTGATATAGCTTTTATATTTCGTATTCAATCAATGTGTTATACATGATCGCTACAGATGATGCCAGCGCATGGCTAAGAACATTATAATTTAAAACAAAGTGATACATAAACTATTATTTTAAGGGTATACGGAAATGTTTTATCTCAAATGTTCTTAATCAGGGTTAACTTGACAAGGCTGTTCCTGAACCAGACAGCAGCATCACGAACAAGAAATGATTAATCCAAAATAAACTGCTTCTGGACATTTTCCCCCAAAATGTTGAATACAATGTCAGTTGTTAGTTTAAATTAACATTAGAGCAAAGGCAGGCGAATTAGACGCTGCACCAGTTCAGAGAAACACATGGGAGATGAACCTAACGTCTTATCAGACGAAACATTTAGTCAAGGTCCGGTAAAATATACTGATCAGACATGTTAGTCAGGGTCAGGTAAAATATACTGATCAGACATGTTAGTCAGGGTCAGGTAAAATTTACTGATCAGACATGTTAGTCAGGGTTAGGTAAAATATACTGAGACCCTTACCTTGACTTCCTGGTAGCTTTCCCTGAAAATATACTGTTTCCATAACAATTGGCTGACGAATTGGGGGATCGATGTGATTTCTGTAGTGGTGAACGACAAACAGATGAAGCCAAGCATAGCACAACTGCTTGGAATACGCCGGCCCACCTTCATCAGGCCGCTCAGTGTGTGAGGAAAGCTACTGTCTCGCCACTTAATTCACTTTTGGGGGCTCTCAAGAGAGTAGAGTAGCTCCTTGTGGGCATTCAACAACAACAACAGAGAAGCAAGGTACATTCTACACACAGAATTCTTTTCTGTGTTTCGTTGACGAACAATTCAAAAATAAAAGCAACGCTGCCCGCAGTAGCTAACATAAATCCACCATTCTTTTTCTTCTTCTTCTTCGTCGTACGCTATCAGACGTCAACCTGAATTTTTTTTCGAAAAAAGCAGCGGTCACCCCGAGGCTGTCGACACTGCCATAGAGCTTGTCTAGTGTTGCCGCTGGTGATGGCCACATCTGCTTTCTCTGATCCTCGTATGTCGGGCAGTTTTGCAGCAAATGTTCAGCGGTCATTTTCCCGGTACCACACGAGCATTCGTCAGTGCCACCTATCTTCAATTTGTTGAATAGGTGGTATCTCAATCTATTGTGGCCAGTGCTTAGTCTAAATACCACGACCTGCTCTCTTCTGTTCAACTGGTAATAGGCATCTTTTTTTTGTGTAAACCAGTATGTTCTGTTTTCCATTTGGTCATGTATCTAGCTCTAAAAAGCCGTTTTGACTCTTCGTATGTCACACTAGTATCTGGTTGTGGTAGTCTTGTACCTTCTTTTGCCAGTCTGTCTGCCTCCTCGTTGCCTTGGATGTTACAGTGGGATGTAACCCACTGTACCACTACTCTTTTTGGTGCGGACTGCTGGCATAGTTGACAGAGCACTGCTCGTAAATTATTAAGTTCAGTATTTTTCTGGCTTTTTAGTGCTGCGACTACGGCCAGGGCATCTGTAAGCAGGACTATATGGCTTTCATTCCTTTTACCTGTCACTATTTCTTCCACTGCCGCCCTCAGTATCTCTGCCTCCGCTCTGAAATTGCTTGAGAATTTTCCAGTTGCCACTGACAGTGTTATTTTTCTTCCATTTGGTAGGCTCAGGAATGCCCCAGCCCCTCCGTACCGTGTTGTGTTTTTTACAGAGCCGTCGGTGTATGCATGGGTCCAGTCCATGCTTTTGTAGTTTTTCGTCATGTACCTCAGGGTTGTATCTCTTCTTTCTGTTTCAGTCTGGCAGCTTTTGTTTCCAATACCTGGTATATTTTCTACCACCTCTGGAAATATATGCTGCCTCCAGGTAGGTTTTCGTGCAGTAGGGATGGGCTTTGGTGTTGTTAGTGCGTTCATAGGGTCTTCGTGCATCTTTGCTTTGGCTATTTCTGCAAAGTTTCTCCGCTTTAGTTTCCCATTTCCAAAATTGTTTAGTCTCTGGTGCTTTGGATGGTCAGTCAGTCTTCTGAGTTTCTCTGCTTGCTGCTGGGCTCTGCAGTCTCTTCTGTCGGTCATGGGTTGCAGTTTTGTAATCGTTTCAAGTTCTACAATTGGCGTTGACTTCATGCCTCCTGTTATAACTCTCATTACTTGGTTTTGGAGTTTGCTAATTTTATCGAAGTTCGCCTTTGCTGCTGTTGTCCATGCCGCGATGCCATACTCGAGAACTGTTCTCACTCTTCCAGTGTACAGTTTCATTAGTATACTTTCGTCTGCTCCCCAGCTTGTGCCAGCAAGTTTCCTCATGATTGCAATTCTTTCTCTGGATCTCATTCGGTTTCTCTCGATCAGACTTTTCCATGTCATGCGCCGATCAAATGTGACTCCCAGGTAGTTTGGGTTGTCGTTTGGCTGCAGGTATTTGCCGTTAAGACTTATTTTGGTGTTTTGGGGTTTGTTTGAAAGGGAGAATATCGTACATGTTGTTTTTTCCTCATTTATTTTGACCAGCCATGAGTTCGCCCACTCTTCCAGCGATGTTAAGGCCTGCTGCATCCGATTACTTGCCAGATCGTCTGCAAACATTGAGCTATGGACTCTTCTTGGTATATTATCTGTTTTGTTATTTATATACACCAGGAAGAGTGTGGGTGACAGTACTCCCCCTTGGGGTACTCCCTGCTCAAGTGTCACCTTTTTGCTCATCTGCCCTTGTAATTGAAATCTGGCTGTTCTGTTTTTGAGGTAATGGCTGATCCATTTGTACATTTTCTCACAAACTTCACTTCTTCGTAGCTTGACTTTAAGTCCCTCTTTCCAGACTTTGTCAAATGCCTTTTCTAGGTCCACCCAAACGCTACTGTATGTTTTTGCTCCTGGTAGGCATCTTCTATTTCCTGGGCTATAAGGGTGACCTGATTCTCAGTGGATTTGTGATGTCTAAAGCCTGCTTGCTGTGGAATTAGTATGTGTTTTTCTTCCAGATGCCACATCAGTCTGGCGTTTATCATTAGTTCCATCAGTTTGCTTACACAGCTTAGTAGGCTGATAGGCCTGTATCCATTTGGATCTGTTTTGTCTTTTCCTTTCTTCGGTACTGGTACAAGTACTGCGTCTTTCCATGCATGCGGTAGAATACCCTTTTTTCAGCTTTGGTTCAGGACTGATAGTAATTTGTTCTTTGCTGTTTGGCCCAGCCCCATCATCTTTTCCGGGAGATTTCCTTTTCTTTAACGTTTTCATGGCCTCTTCCATTTCATTCATTGTTAGTTTTGCCATAATGTGCTCCTCTGGTTCCATATTGATTTTGTCATGCCCCTTTTGATCTTCACTAATGTCTGTATGCCTATCTGCAGTAACATCAATGTGGTTTGCTCTGGCATAATGTCTAACAAAGGCGTTTGCTGCTTTTTTTTCCAGTGAGCATGGTGTCGCCCTGCTTGATGGTAATTTGTTTGTTTGATGGAGTTTCGTCATTCATGGCTCTGACTAACTTCCATAGTTTGTTCCCATCTTTATCTAAATTGAGGTTTGCTGTTTTGTTTTTCCAGCTTTCTCTTGTTGTTTGGTTTAGAGTGTATTTGTATTTCGCCGTGGTGGCTTTGAGGGCGATATTTTCCTCCATAGATTGCTCTCTCTCTGCTATGTGCCTAGCATTTGAGACTTCGTCTTCCACTTTCTGCAATTCATCATTCCAATAGGGCTTATAATTTTCCCTTTTCCCTGTTGGGATGGTTTCAGTGGCAGCTTGCATTATTGCTTTGCTTAGGCTTTCCACCATGGGCTTCATTTTGTTATTCCGTGTGTTGATGGTTTCACACAACCCATCTGTCAGGCTTGCAAATCTGTCCCAGTCGGCTCGTTCTAATTCCAACGTGGGAGCGGTTTTGTTTCCTGTGGGCCTACTTCCATATCAACTTCTAGCCTAATTGGCCTATGGTCGCTACCTGCCAATTGGTTTAGCACCTGGCGGTCTATTTTGTGGTGAATGTCCTCCGTGGAAAAGGCCAAGTCTGGAGTAGAGGTGGTATGCCATGTTCTAGAATAGAAGCTAGGGCTATCCTCTGACCTATTGATTAGACAGATTTGTGGCTATCTCCCAATCTTCCACTTCGTCACCTCTACTGTCTGTGTCCGAGTATCCCCATCTCTCCGAGTGGCTGTTGAAGTCTCCAACTACTATGCAGTTGGAGTCTTTGACTTCCATAATCGAGAGCGAAAGGTCTTTATTTGGTGGTCCGTACAGGTTGAAGATGCGGATCTTCGTTTCTTGAGCCATTATGTCAACTCCTACATTTTCTGCTTGTCCGGTGTGATTGACAGCTACCGCGCTACTCGGTATGCAGTTACGTGTCAGTATCAGAACCCCTCTTTTGTGCCCTTCTCTAACGAGACGGAAGGTCTGGTATCCTCTGTTTGAGAATTTATGGTTGTTGTTGAGGTGCGTTTCTTGGATACATGTCCCGTCAATTTTACCTTCATGCAAGTGATGTGTTAGGGAAAGCTTTTTGTTAATGACTCCATCCGCATTCCACTGTAGTATTCTGAGGGTCTTGTTTTTTTGTCAATAGTTTTTGTTTATAGTTTATCACCATGTGCCTTGACTCCACAGCACATGGGTGGGTGACCACCAGTAGCCAAGGTTGGGCTTATTCGAGGCGTGAGGCCCGGCACTCTGGCTGCCTGGCGGGACTCCACAGGATGAGCACCATACTTTTTTCTGTTGGGTTGTAACGTCATTATATAGCGATACACGTTGCACTGTGTTACTTGCTAAGCCTGTGGCCTAGTGTATCCGATTGCACCAAGCGTTTCTGTAGGGATACCCTCCTTAGCCTTTGGTTGTCCCCAGCCTATCTGCAAGGCAGCAGTTGTTTGTGATGAGAGTTGTCTCTCTTATGGAAGTAGTCTTTCAGGACTATAGGGTGTGGTGATAATATATGAGATATATGATATGGACTATGTACTAGTTTATAATATCCTGGAAGGGAGGCAGTCCAGTGTGTCTGTATCCCAGGATCGTCACGTCCTGCCAGAAACGCAGAATATGCATGTGAGTGGGGTATCTCTTTGCTCCCTTTATTTTTTCGGCTTCTCTGCAGTGATGGTGCGCCTAGCCTTCCCCGCCACCTGGGAGGTTGACACAATAGGGCAGAGGTGCAATGTCCGCTGGCTTGTAATCCCTCACATGGTAGCCTCGCGCCATTGGCTTATCAGCCTAGTACGTGAACCAAATGACTGCGGCTCCTCTCGAATTGAGCAGGATTTCCGTAGAAACGCCCTGTCATTAGTAGGGTAAAACTGACCTGTCTTCCGAGGGTCTAATACCAGCACCCGTTCACTTTTAGACCCAACGAATCAATAGAGGGCTTTTTAATCAGTCAATGACCAAGTGTCTGAAACCTGCGATTCTCTATGGTTAGGCAGGATTACCGTAGCAAACGCTCTTTCATTTATAGGGTAAGACTGACCTGTCTTCCGTATGTCTAATTCCAGCACCCGTTCCCTATTAGACCCAACGAAAATGCTTTCAGTCTGTCAGTCATTTTACAGTGGTGGCGTGTTGAGTCAAATTAAGCCGCAGGCTCCACTCCTGGTGTTGCCCTTCCGACAATTCCTTTAAGTTTCAGCTTTGCAACCATACTTCCCCCGGAACCCAAACATTTTGATTTCCCGGAAGCTGCCCGCAGAGTCATAGAAGCAACTCCTGCGGATCTCTAGTCGGGATCGTTTATGGTCAGAACTACGACGGTATCTGATCGTCTTCGCGGCCCTGACTTTCGTTCTTGATTAATGAAAACATTCTTGACAAATGCTTTCGCATTAGCTCGTCTTGCGGCGATCCAAGAATTTCACCTCTAACGCCGTAATACGAATGCCCCCGTTTGTCCATGTTAATCATTACCTCCAGTTCCGAAAACCAACAAAATAGAACCGAGGTCCTATTCCATTATTCCATGCCCCATTATTCAGGCAGCCGAGGCCTGCTTTGAACACTAATTTTTCAAAGTAAACGCGCAGGCCACCCGGGACGCTCAGCGAAGAGCACCCGCGAGAGAGAGCCGGCAGAAGGTAGGGCAGGAGACAACGGGCAGTGAACCGGTGCGAGCCGGACCGCCCGCCTGCGCCTGAGATCCAACTACGAGCTTTTTAACTGCAACAACTTTAAATATACGCTATTGGAGCTGGAATTACCGCGGCTACTGGCACCAGACTTGCCCTCCAAAATCCATCATTCACACTGTTGAAATAGTTGGGGAGCAATTGTTTCCATCTCATAGCAATATCCTTGACAAAGAAGAGGCAACGAATTGGGAAAGTTCAGTGGCAAACTATTATACACAGATGCAAATATAGCTTAAAATGAAGTGAAGCCATTTGTTGAACAGTCACAACATTAAGTTGGAAGTGGAGCATCCGGCAATGAACATAAATAATGAATATTACAAATCAACAGTCTCCACCATCATCTTCTTCCTTATTAGCTCTCGAATAATCATTCATTTCTCTCATGAGCCTTGCAGTCAGCCTGTCTTCTTTCGTTGCAATATAATTTATCTCGCAATTAGATTAGGGAGGGGCATGTTACCATCTTGTTCCTCGCGTGGAGCCGGCAAACCTGGACAGCATGTTACACTGTGTGTTTGTCCCTCCCACATGGACACACGTCACTGCGCAAGAGTGTTCTATTGATAAAACATGAGTCGTGGCCTGCTTCAGGTCTGAATATTGTAACTAACACAAGTGAATGAGCTATTAGCATCAGATGACGCAAAGTTCTTTATAGAGTGAAGCATTACAGATTCTGATGATGATCTAGATCAACAATTCTTAACCTGTGATCACCGAACCACTCGGCGTTCGTAGAATACATGTACATAAACGAATGACGAATATATATATCGGTAATTAAACAAAGACGGCACTTTCAACGAAAACAGTCTTTAACGAGAATGTATGCAAATGTTATTTTCGCACATATTTCGGTCATCAAAAGTGTCATCATATGACAACTTTTGACCCCAATTAATCCTGTGCCATTCTTGAGTCTGATATACTCTATCAATTTCATGGTGATTGAAAAAAATCCGGCAACC
The DNA here is from genome assembly GCA_036924085.1 of Ariolimax columbianus. NCBI lineage: Eukaryota > Metazoa > Mollusca > Gastropoda > Stylommatophora > Arionidae > Ariolimax > Ariolimax columbianus. The sequence continues at coordinate 62,471,575 of JAVGWX010000007.1, read as the reverse complement.
AAGTGGGTCTGTGTAGTCATGTTGGTGTTTGAACCCAAATATAGATGTTTAAATGATATATCTCTGTACATATGTTAGTTATTTCACTTTTAGTGATACTGAAGAATGGTTGTCTTGGCGAATCGCTAGTATCTTCAGAGTCTTGGAATCTAAAATTAGTCAACGAGTATGCCAAGGTTGATATATATTATAAATATGTTTCTGTCTAGCAGAATGACTTGATAGACGAGGTTTAAATTCATAGTGCCCACACTTTCTATTCACTTGTATGATGCAGATGAGTTTTGAGAACTTCCACACATATTTGTCTCTACTTCCGTTGTCACTATTTTGTTGTGGTACTTACTATCCGTGTATATGACACCACGTCACACGGCAAAAGTTCAATGTTTAGCCACCATGATTGCCTTCTCGTTTCCCTTGAGCTGATTCTGAATCGTACATGCGTGTTTCGAGTATGTTATGGCGTGTTCTTGGTCCTGACAGCACATCATGAACAAGTATCGTCGTCGCTGTTTCCCTATCTGATCAGGATTTTTCTCTGCATTGGGTCACCCTACACCGAAGTATATTTCTTCTTTTTCTTTGCGTTCGGTTTCGTATGCTCGCTTTATGCCACCAGATGGGCTGCCTCCATAAAGTGACACATCAGTCGCAGGTCCTCAATGGTTCCCCACAGTTTGTTTTGTATGTTTCTCTCCTCGGGTCAGGTCTTCTCGCGGGAGTCTTGGTGCAGTGGACATGTTTGCAGGATGTGTTCTGGAGTCTGGGGTCCTCTCTGACATATGCATTGTCCAGTCTGTGCTGCTTTTATTTTATGTGTCCATTTAGTCTGCAATGACTTGTTCTGAGGCGAAACATTGTGGTATAGTGTTTCCTATTCAGTCTTTTGATTGGGTCCTGTGGGTATTTACTGTTTGTTCTCTCTATCCACTGTTGTTCCTATTTTTTTTGGATTTTTCCCTTGACTTCTAGCATGGACACTGGGTGGGTGAATTGATCTCTTTGTCTTCCCTCCCAGGCTAGCCTGTCCGCCCATTCATTCCCAGGTATGCCGCAGTGAGCTGGAATCCACTAGAGGGTGGTTTTATTGTGGTCTGAGAGTTTGTTTAGCTGACATATCAGTTCCCTTTCCATACTATTTCGTGGTTCTCTTTGTGTGGCCTGCAAAATGTCCATGCAGTCGCACAAAAAACACTATTTTGTTATCCTTTAACCCCTTTTCATCCAATAGTTTGACTGCTTCATTTATTGCCTATTGCTCTGTTATTAGATTTGTCGAGGGCTCCCCAGCAGCACTTGGTTTTTCTATAACGGTTCCATCCTGTAGAAATATGACGAGTCCCGCCCTTCCTGTCCTCAATGCTTCCTCTGATGATCCATCTGTGTAGACGTGCGTCCACATGGGTTGAGGATAGGCGTCTCCAATATGCTTTAGGGTTTTTTCTCTAAATGCATGGTCTGTTTCTTCCACCTTTCTATCGATACCTGGTATTTTCGCTTCCAACGTGAAGTTGGACTGTTGGTCTGTATTTTCATATACTTGTATCATTTCCCATGTCGTTGGACATTTTGATATGATGTCACTGTTCCTGGCTGTAAGGGCTTTTGATAAATGATTGAAGCTTGTTCTTTTTATGCGGTTTTGTGTAAATTCATTGACTTTTCCCTGCATTGGATGTTTATTCATACGCTTGTATTTTTCTTTCAGATTTAGTATTTTTCCTTCCTTGCGCTCACCAAGGCCCTGAAGGCCAGCTATTGCTTCGAGTTCTCTAATTGGGGTGCCTCGTAGACCTCCGGTAATAATTCTGAGTCCGGTATTCTGTGCCTTCTCTAGTTTCTGTAGGTTGGTCTTTGCCGCTGTTGCATAGGCATCCATGCCATATTCTAGTGTTTGCCGTACGTATCCAGTGTAGACCCGTGTGACTGTGTTTGCATCTGCGCCCTAGTTTGTCCCTGCCACTTTTTTCATCAGCCTTAGTCTGAGTGTGGCCTTCTTTCTTTTCTATGTGTGGGCCCCATGTTAATCTTTTGTCATATTTCATTCCTAGGTTTGTAGGATTGTTTTCGCTAGGAAGAAGGCTATTTTCTATATATAGGTCGAACTGTTCTGGCTTTGTAGAGAGCGAGAAGAGTGTTGAGAGGGTCTTACTTTTGTTTATTGTGACACCCCATGAGTCTGCCCATTGCTTTACTGCATTAATTGCTTCCTGCATTCTTGCTTTTGCGGTTCCAATGTTTTCTGCCGGGGTCCAAATGGCTAGTCCATCCGCATGGAGTTCCTTGTGGATGTGTGGTCTGCACTGTTTTATCAGATCATTAATGAAGAGGATAAACAAGGTAGGGGATAGTGATCCTCCCTGGGGAACTACCTCGTGCAGTTCGACCATTTTGCTCCTGTGTTCTTCCAGCCTGACTCTCGCACATCGTGAGTGGAGGTAGTCTTTGGTCCAGTCAAGCGTTTTATCCCTTATTCCGCAGCTCGCTAATTTTAGCATTAGTCCGTTCTTCCAGACTTTATCAAAAGCTTTAGTCAGGTCAAAGGTGGCCAATAGTTTGCATTTCCTCTGAAAGGCATCTTCGATTTCCTGGGTCAGATAAGCGGTCTGTTCGTCGGTACTCCTGTATTTTCTATAGGCAGACTGGCACTCGTCCAGTATTTTGTTTTTCTCAAGGAAAGTTAGCATCCTATTGTTTACTAGCCTTACTATTGTCTTTCCCAGACAGCTAAGGAGGCTGATTGGACGGTAGCTTGTTTTGTTTTCTTTTGGTTTTCCCTTCTTGAGGATTGGGATTATTTCTGCCTCCTTCCATTCTTTTAGGAACAATCCCTGAGTCCACGATTGGTTTATCAGGTCCAGGAATCGCTGTCTACCTATTGGGAAGTATATTTAAGGAACTCCATATTGGATATGGTAGCTGTACACCGGGTGCAAAATCGTTCTGCAGTTGTATCCATGGGGAGGGGAGAGGTGGAAGGGTAAGTTTTGTTAGTCGCACCATTTTTCGATGCAACGCTTTCCTGGGCTTTCTAAGAGGTTCTGTTTTTGTTTGAAGCTTTAATCTCATTTTCTACATTTGTGTACGTACATTATGTGTCTTGAATCGCTGGTCTGTGAGTCTCTCAACTAATGCTGCAACTCTTCTTTTGATCCAGGCGAGTGCTGTACCAAATATAGTGTACATTTTTCTAATAAGAGTCTGTTTTAGAAACCTGTCAAGATCTGGACAGGTCTCATTCATGTGAGTATCGACACACTTGACGTGTGTGGACTTCCCATACTGGTACCACATATTCCCATACTGGTGCCACATAGTCCAATACTGGTGCCACACATTCCTGGCGGAAAAACAGGACAAGTTCACATGCTCGGAGGTTAGATGGCTGTGCTCCCCATGTTGCACGGGTAAGTCCGTGGATGATGTTATTCCTCTCAGACTTTTCTTAGGGTTTCTTGGCACAATGCTTTGAAGGTCTGTGTGAGGTCTAGTTTGTGAGGTCTAGCCGAGCCTTTGAAATGTGAGATCGCTAACACCTCACACCCCTACGGCAGAAATGCTATGGGATACTTTACTTTACTTTACCTCACCATGTCATCGAGAACGTTGAATTCAACCGCCTCGACTCGTATACATTTTACGATGCATATGGTTTTCACAGCGTCCTACATGTCACTTACAATAATGATTTAGTAAAATGTGTTTTCCTGGTGTTTATTATATTGATGTTTCCACAATTATGTAATTTCAATTGTGTGTTTATTATATGTATAAATGTTCAAAGACTATGCATTTTGCATTCAGCTTCTGTCATTAATTATTTCCTTTAATTCCGTTAGCGATTTAAAGATCATATTTGTGATAACTATGAGAAATATAGTTTTATTGCAAATACATAAAGGGAAATTAAAAATACATACCTGTATATCCTAGAAGTATGAAGATGAAAACGCTCAATGCCCTTGTTAAAACGCAAAGCGCATTACGAAGTACAAATGTTGAGTTCATCCTTTCTTTATAAGAAAAACTTATTTTTCACAGAAATGAAGCTTCTATCTGAAAAGCTCAAGACCGGGCGTCAAAAGAAAATCTGAATGTTATATTGTTCTATCCTCTATTCACTATTTTGTGTCATGTTTTTGTCATCCAATAACAGGTATTTGTATTTAATGCACAAATTGCTGTATGTTGTTGGAATAGTATCAATTTAATGTGATAGCAGTTTCATGCAAATTGAACGAGGATGTGGTACACCTATATGAGTAGTTCTCACATTTTTCTAATATTATTCATTGTTCTGTTAATTGATATTTATTACTCAATTAATCAATATTTATTGTTCAGTTAATCGATATATTGTGGATCTGGACTCTCCTGCGTTGTAATTTGATGAAGAGTGAGATCAATATCTGTGATGATTTTATTATTGGAACTGGTCATCATCTTTACGTCTCAATGGTCACAACCAGGAATCTGGTGAAACACGATAAAGTGGCATTGTTACACAAACAAATAAATATAAAACGTATTGTCTAAATCAGTGCTCTTCAACCTTCTCATTCCTGTGGCCCACTTGTTTAACTTTCGTGAAGATACATTTTCATTACCGTCCACTTAAATCTAAATTGAAGAAAACTCCGCGATCGTCCACCGTCTCTGAATTTTGGATGTCTTTAATCATCGTATAGCATGCGTGTGCTGAACGTCGTTCCCATAACAACCTGTTTGAAAGAAATATGTGTTCTCCTGCTAAAGCTCCAGCCTGCTCCAGAGTCATGCGCAAACATTCCTTGACATCTTTGGTGCTATCTTGATGCTATCTGCCTCATTTGCCCGGCACCATACCTCGCATTACCGTTCTCTGAAGACCTTTGTGATATTTTGATGTGGCCAAAGTATTTAAATATTTTGTTCATGCTAAATTTAAGAACCAGTTCTCCTCTATGTCCAACTCGTGACGAATGTCTGCTTTCTTAATTTTGTTTTCGATCCAAGGCATTCTGAGGTCCGTCCTATAACATGTTGACTCAGAGGACTCAAGGTATGGGTAACTGTGCATGTTTCACAGCCGTATACTGTCACGAGAAAAACACAGGTTCTCGAAATTTGCACTTTTGTTGGTTTGCTGGTGTTCTGTGATAGTTGCTTTTTTAAAAGAGCATCTTATTATTCTGCTACTGTCCAACTGAAAGCTCAAATCGCACACGAGTAAGCGGTAGCGCCCAGGTTAAAAGCATTGGTCTAAATAAAAGAAAAAGATCAATTTTTCATTCTTCGACAAAAACTTTTTGATAACAATCGATGTGAATTCCCTCCAGAAATGTGATTTATATCTACATTAGTTTCACCTTATTCATTCAGTTTTTACTTTTAGATCAGATTTGTTTGTAATATGTTCTAAAGCCTTTCGCTCAGTTCAAGCTTGAAGCAAATTTGGTGTATCCCCACACAAATCTAATTGATGTCGATTTCGTTTGTTACTGCAGATATGTACATATTCCTTTATTTGGTTACCTTGTTCTTATGCTGTAACGTGTGTTATCTAGATTATAAATAAAGTTGGCTAGCCCAAATAGCCAGCGTCGCTTGTACGTTACAGAAGCAGTCCAAACGCTTAGTTTTGTTGTTTCCCGATAAGCAAATGTAGACTGCTGGGTTACGAACCCACAGCTCTTGCCTAAGAGACCGACGTCTATATTAACCGCACGTCCACGCACTCCTCTTTGTTTTTTCTTTGTTGTGAAATATAAAAATCGATTTTCCATTTACTCTCATAAAACGTTAATTCATGGTCAAAGGTGAAACCCCAAATCCAGGTGTCGCAACAACTAGATGTACCCTAAGGCAATAGATGCAGTTCAGAAGTAAAGAACAGAACAGCCCAAAACACTACAACATTAGAACAATGGATACCGATACAAGCGATACTGAGTGATTTCCGGCTTTACAAGGAGCAGATCCTGCGAAAGAGACGTCATTCCACGAGGAATCAATAAACGCAAAAGGCGATCAATGAAAAGATACAGATGTCATTTTACCGAAAAATGTTAGAACACCTCCAATAATATATTTTGAGAGATTGTGTTCATGTGTAAGAGTGGCATATTGCAGACATTATATTTACATGTGGGATACAAGGTCTAAACGCGGATCAAATAATAACAAAACTGTAACATGCAATGGAGATCGTGAGATGCGATTTTTGGGGAGGTTGTACTGAATACCATCATTGAATGAATGAGTCAAAGTAAACAAACAAGATGATGATGACGCTATTGAGAGAAAATAGCTCAAAAAGAGTAGAACAGCTTACTTTCTCATTATCCATTACTCGCAGCCATATGTCAGTACTGGTTCCACGCAGCATCTAAGAAATCTGTTCCTTAACTCCAGTAAAAAGGTTTTGTTGCACACGATTCCCCAGATACTCTCGATGACTAGTTTTTCTTGATCTATTTTGTTTTTTATTTCGCTTGTGCATCACCAATTAGATCGACGTGTTACTTCTGTGTAACATACGACTTATTGTTTCCGGAGATTTCATGCAGATCCAAAAGGTTACTCTACAGAAATCAAACGTTGTGCCCTCGTCAATGGCGACATGTACATCATTTGTTTAGAGTGTCCCCTAATCAAGAGAGATTGTTGTTGTTGTTTGCGAATGCCCACAATAAGTAGGTTACTCTTTTGTGCGCCCTAAAAAGGGCATTAAGTGCCGAAGTGTCGTAGCTTTCCTTAGATCCCGAGCGTGCTGATAAAAATGGATCGGGGTCCTCCAGGCGGTTGTGAATGCTTGGCTTCATCTGCGTGTTGATAACTACTACGGGTATCACGTCGAACCTGACCTTCGTTAGCGAGACTGTTATTTTTGACAACAGCCCGTTTCCAGAACGACCAATGAAGAGGTCAGGTGAAGATCTTGGCCAGTATATTTCTCCTGACCCTGGATAACATTGTTTGATCAGTGTGTTTTGCCTGACCAGACGTAAGCCTCATCGTCCCATCGAGAGAGATTAACTTACTTTATTAGTTGCCTTTTATGACAAGCTCTCAGTGTGGCAGTGATCCTTTTCTCGTTTCTGCCCCACATATAAATCTCCTTAAAGCTCGCTCAACAGTCAAGAAATGAAATACGACAGGAGGATGTCCCACATTGGCTAAAATATTGTCACGTTTTTGTTCTGAGATCTGTTGAACAAAATAGCTTAAGTATTTGTAGTTGGTGATAGCATTATACGCTTAAGGAAATTGTTATCAGAGAAATGTGTTATTTTGAATAATTGGTACTTCTTCTTCTTCGTACGCTGTTTACATCGATATGTACGTTGCACTGTTTTATTTTGTTAAGCCTGTGGCTCAGTGCATCCGATTTCAACAGGCGTTTCTGTAGGGTTGCCCTCCTTAGCCTTTGGCTGTCCCCAGCCTAACTGCAAGGCAGCAGTTGTTTTTGGTCAGAGTTGTCTCTCTTAGGAAGTTGTCTTGCAGGACTATCGAGTCTTCCCTATTCGTGTCTACAGGGTTTGGCAATGATGTGATGGACTATGTACTAGTTTATACTATCCCGGAAGAGAGGCAGTCCAGTGTGACTTTTTCCCAGGATCGTCACGTCCTGCCAGAAACGTAGCATATGCATGTGAGTGAGGTATCTCTTTGCTCCCTTTATTTTCTCGGTTCATCTGCAGTGATGGTACGCCTAGCCTTCCCCGCCACCCGGGAGGTTGTCACAATAGGGCAGGAGGTGTGATGTCCGCTGGACTGCATCTCTTCTGCGTCCATTGGGATGACTGATAGCAGACAGAGGCAAAGAGCGAGGCAGGAGTGCATTTTACCAGGTGCATTTCTGCGGCTCGACCGGGCCGGGCTGAAACGCAAGCCCCAGCCATGTCGTAGCCTCTCATCACAGCGGTGCTGGGATTTAGGGCGGGATTCTGGCTTAGAAGCGTTCGGCCGTAGTCCCTCAGATGGTAGCTTATCAGCCAAGCACGTGAACAAAATGTCAGCGACCTGTGATTCCTCTCGAAATAGTGCATTTGACCAGGGGACAAGCCTGGTCATTGCACGGAGATGGTGTTCGCCTGGTGTGCGGACATATCTCATGGTCAAGGGTTGAGTCTCAGCAGTTCGCAGTGAGGTAGCTGATCTACTGCTTAGGGGACCCCAACCGAGAACTAAGTCTTCTACAAATGGTTTCATACCTCATCTCCGTGTGAGGTGAATATCGAGCAGCTTCCCGCCCGCTTTGATTGGCGGACGGCAGAGACCTCATTCTGCGGCTCGACCGGGCGGGGCTGGAGCGGAAGCCCCAGGTCCCCACCATGTCGAAGCCTCCCTTTGCAATCGTGCTGAGCTTTTGAGCGTGATTTTGGCTTAGAGGCGTTCGGCCGTAATCCCTCACCTTGTAGCCTCGCGCCGTTGGCTTATCAGCCTAGTACGTGAACCAAATATCTGCGGCTCCTCTCGAGTTGAGCAGGATTACCGTAGCAACGCCCTGTCCTTAGTAGGGTAAAACTGACCTGTCTTCCGAGGGTCTATTTCCAGCACCCGTTCAATATTAGACCGGACGTATCAATAAAGGGCTTTTTAGTTTGTCAATGAACAAGTTTCTGGAACCTGCGATCTCTGCGAGGTTAAGACCAGATTACCATAGCAGGCGCTCTTTCATTAGGGGGTTAAGAGACTGACCTGTCTTCCGTGGGTCTAATACCAGCACACGTTCACTATTAGACCCAACGGAAGTGCTCTCGATTTGACAGTCATTCTACAGTAAAGGCGTGTTAAGTCAATTTAAGCCGCAGGCTCCACTCCTGGTAGTGCTCTTCCGTCAATTCCTTTATCAAACACTGAATGCAGACCAACCGAGCCACAGAGGGCATAACCCCAGATTTCTGAGTGTCTAAATCCAGCACCCGTTCCATATTAGACCCAAGGAAAGTGGTCTCGGCATTTCAGTCATTTCAGTGTTGGTCGTGTTGAGTCAAATTAAGCCGCAGGCTCCACTCCTGATGGTGCCCTTCCGTCAATTCCTTTAAGTTTCAGCTTTGTTTAAGTTTCATACTTCCCCCGGAACCCAAACACTTTGGTTTCCCGGAAGCTGCCCACAGAGTAATCGAAGCAACTCCTGCGGATCGCTAGTCGGCATCGTTTATGGTCAGAACTAAGACGGTATCTGATCGTTTTCGCGCCTCTGACTTTCGTTCTTTATTAATGAAAACATTCTTGACAAATGCTTTCGCAGTAGCTCGTCTTGCGGCGATCCAAGAATTTCACCTCTAACGCCGCAATACGAATGCCCCCGTTTGTCCCTGTTAATCATTACCTCCAGTTCCGAAAACCAACAAAATAGAACCGAAGTCCTATTCCCTTATTCCATGCACCATTATTCAGGCAGCCGAGGCCTGCTTTGAACACTCTAATTTTTTCAAAGTAAACGCGCCGGCCACCCAGGACGCTCAGCGAAGAGCACCCGTGGGAGAGAGCCGGCAGACGGTAGGGCAGGAGACCACGGGCAGTAAACCGGCGCGAGCCGGACCACCCGCCTGCGACTGAGATCCAACTACGAGCTTTTTAACTGCAACAAATTTAATATACGCTATTGGAGCTGGAATTACCGCGGTTGCTGGCACCAGACTTGCCCTCCAATAGATCCTCGTTAAAGGGTTTAAAGTTAACTTATTCCAATTACGGCGCCTCGAAAGAGTCCCGTATTGTTATTTTTCGTAAGTTGCGCGCCTGCTGCCTTTCTAGGATGTGGTAGCCGTTTCTCATGCTCCCTCTCCGGAATCGAACCCTGATTCCCCGTTACCCGTTACAAACATGGTATGCATGTCACGTACCATCGATATTTGATAGGGCAGACATTTGAAAGATGCGTCGCCGGCACAAAGTTATCCAGAGTCACCAGTAGGGACGCCGCAACCCCGCAAGTGGAAACGACAATTGGTTTTGAACTAATAAAAGCGCTCTTTCCGAGAGGGTCGGAGCTTGGTAAGCATTTATTAGCTCTAGATTTGCCACAGTTATCCAAGTAGGATCGTGTCATCTAAGGAACCTCGACTGATTTAATGAGCCATTCGCGGTTTCACCGTGAGACAGTGTGAACTTAGACATGCATGGCTTAATCTTTGAGACAAGCATATGACTACTGGCAGGATCAACCAGATATCTGTCGGAGACGTACGTAGCGCACACACCGGTCGGCGGAGGACGAGTGTGTAAAAAGCCTCACTGGGACGGCCGCAGGGACCGACTGACGAACGGACGGACGGTTGTTCCCCCCGTGCCTCAGTCCGTCGACCTAGGACCGCCTGACAGGGCCCCTACACGCATTAGACTACCGATCGACCGGGCCCGCTTGAGGAGGGATGACAGCGCTCTGTGCAGAACGGATCCCAACGACCCCGGCGATGAAGTTCACTGGGACTAGAGACAATTTGGCCTGCCGGACTGCCCTTCTCCCGAGGGTTGGTCCCCGGGAGAACATAGGGCCTTCAGGCACGATTCCCGCTTTCCATTTGCCGGTCACAAGCTCTTTACGAGAGTCAGTCTGACCACCAGAGAGACGAACTGTCGAGCTCTGCTATAAGCCTTAGATAAATCACCACCGACTGACAACTTTTCTCGGTACGGACCAGAGCAGCGCACCTCGGCGGATGAGACGCCAAAAAAAACCGCATCCCGATACCTCAACGGGGAAAGACGAGCAAGCGTTTTCCGCAAGCCCGCGCTATCGCTCCGCCTGGCGGGACTGAGATCGCTTTACGAACACTGGCTGAGATTGAATCGCGGCGGGGAGACAACTACCCCAGATGAATAATTGGTACGTTTCAGTGTCATTTTCAGATCTCCTAGTTTAAAAAAAAGCATTACCTGACACACATCTATGTGATAATGCTTGTTATGAATTGTCAAAAGATACTGATCATCCGTAGCCAATATTCTGCCAAGAGTTTGCATTCATAGACCACGAGCAAGTAGTTCTCTTGAGATGAGGGCCTCGGCGTGACATATGCGAGAATTGCACACTACTGAAGTGACATCACGTCCAAATAGGCTACACATAGTTTACATTTTAGGGTAGGAGACTGCAGACCTCCAGCACTCTACCAGACGAAGAACCTGATAAGTGTTGTGATGTCTTCCGGATTTCAAAAAAGTTCCGTATACAATATCTCGTATGAGATACACAAATAAAACATTGAATAACGCATGTTTAGGCTATCAGAAGAATAGGAAGAAGATACGATATTAGTTCGTCATCATCATTTATCATCAAGTACACTGACACTGGAGTTGACGATCATGAATCTCCTTGTCCTCTCATTATATATGTCGTTTATCAGTTCCGTTGTTGATCGCCTTCGATGCCATTACTTCAATCGCTCCAATATTTTATTTCTTTTCGTTCCTCTGTCACTCTTACTTGTGATTCTGTACGCTGTCACCGTGTGTTCCAATCCACCTCTTCTCATGACATGTCAGAAAAAGGATGACTGCTTTTCCCCTGATTTTGTCATAAGCTGACTTTGTATCTGTGTCTATTCAAGTACCAAGTTATTAGCTTTCTTTGCATTCCACGGAATTTTAACATTCTTCTGTGAAACTACATTTCCGTTGTCTCCAATGATCCATGTGCCTACCTGCTGGTTGTCCATGACTCACATGTATGTATTGGTTCCACGAAACGTATAAGAAATCTCTTTATAATTCCAGTAATATGGTTGTGTTTCATAATATTTCCTTCATATTCTGAAAAACTGATTTTGCATGAGTTATTCTGTTATTTTATTTCAAAACTGCATCTCCACTTAGATCTTATGGTAGTGCGCCTCAGTATTTACATGTGCGTGTTTGTCTTAGTTTCGTTTTGTTTAGGAATGCGAGCTCTTGATAGAATATTGGTTACGGATGATAACCGTATTTTCTGACAAATCAGAACAACCTCGTATTTTGTTGTTGTTCGCCTTATTTCTCTATTCATCAAGGAGGTGTGCGTTGCACTATGTTTTTATTTTGCGCCTGTCGGTCAAGTGCATCTAACTTTGGCATGTATTTTATGTAAGGGTCTGCGTTCTCCTGCATTTTCTAAGGTTTACTTCCTCGGGGTAACGATTTTTTTTTTAAACCAAGAGATTTGAAGATGGCACTGACATGTGCCAATTATTAAAAATAACACATTTCTCTGATAACAATGTAGATAATTCTGAAAACATTAGGCAGAGTCAGATTTTCCGGCGCTTACTTCATATTCCTTGGTCAAAAGCAACAACAAAACATAGAGCTGTAGAAAACAGCGCACAGTTAGTAATTATACATGGAGATTGTAGAGCAAGTAATGTCAGATGCATAGGACGAACCCTCAGATATACTTAACAACATAACCAGATATTCGTTGGACTGAAACTCATTCTGGAACAGTAAAGTGTCCAGACCAAAAAGAAACCCCCGACGGTTAATAGTGAAAGATATGGCTTGGAGACATGGAAGCGGGCCTCTAGAAGATAGCTCAAATTGTACAATCGTTTGAGAGCATCTATTGGAACCAAATGGATTAGTCAATTCAAGAAAATTAGGTAGTAACATATTCTTCTCAATTATAATATTTCGCATTTTTAGTTGCTTTATTTGTACATTTTCACCTGTTGCTTTTGTCTGCTCCTATGTTTCCATTTTAGTCTCCTCAATATTGTCTGCGTAAGCAAATTTGTGCTGATCAGTTGCAATTTTGTTCAAAATCAATATTGTTGGCTGGAATTTGTGACACATGCTTTGCTCATGGTTGGAGTGCCTTTATTTCTGTAGCAAGTATAATCTTCGTGAAGATCAACGAGGAATTTGTAGATTTAAATATATCTAGTAATATTTTTTCTTTCGTGTTTTATTGAATTCCGATGTCCTTAAAACGTTCTCTACGTGTTTTCTCACTGCGCCTTTACGTGGTATCGAAATCGTTTCAATCTGCGTAATGCATGCATTGTATACACATGCGACTTCTATTTTATTATGTTTAGTTTCTGTTCTTTTCTGCTGTGGTTTTGTCTAATATTTGTTTGACTTTTTCTACGTGTCTGATATGTCCCTGACTGTTCAGATTGATTTTGTTATATTAAAATGTCAGGTATGGCTCATTTTTTTAATCATGTAGGGTTTTAAATGTAATAGGATACTTCCATAATATAATCGTCAGTTACTAGTAATGTTAGAAAAGTAAAGATAATATTGTGGAGGTCTGAATAATACAAATACGCCACCGTGCTTTGCATGTCGCAAGAAATGACTTAGTTACATTGTGCAAATCTAGGGACATCCTCAAATAAAACAAAGTCCTACAAAAAACACTTAAACAAGTACAAATTTATACTTTGAACCAATCTTCATGATAACTGCTCTGGTGGACTCGCTCTTTAACAAGACTGAAAATGTGATAAGGATAATGGAATGCAATATACATAATATACCAAATTAAATAGCCAAATAGAATAGAAAAGAAAATAATATCAGAAGCGTGGTAACTATTCTTTCAATAAATCAAACAATAAGCACACAATCACCACTTATTTACAAATTGTCCGAAAACTATAAACATTGAATAATTTAGAGATTTTAAGAAAATTTAGAATACATGAAACATTAAATACATAAATTTCATTTAGGTTAGCTAAGAATTGAAAAGAAAAATACAAGCAATGGAAATGAGATATTTGAGACTAAGTTTTTGCATATCATATAAATAGCATGTATGTAATGTCAACACATGAAATAACATAAAAAGCTTTATGAAGGTTCTAAAAAGGCGGCATACATTAGAATTGAACAGTTATGTGTAAATATCAAATAGGTTGCCAACACACACTCAAGAGAATGTCTCCAGCAACAAGAAGGAAGAGGGATAAGTACAATGTGTTGGACATCCACGGCCCCGAAATAGAAGGGAAACAACTTTGATTGAGACAGCAACAGCCACAGCAGAGTAGAAAAAGGTAATTGATACTGACAGATGCGATGCTCTAGCGAGCTCCTAGATTTTGCGAAAAAGAATAAAAGGAAAAGGAAAAAGGGAGCCGGGAAAGGTTGGCCCAAAGAGAGAAAATACAGTTTAAGTAAGAAGAGAAGGATAAGTGGAGGATAATATTGACAAGTACAGCTCAGACACAATGATGCAGCCGAAACATAAACAAAACGTATGTGACGATCAGAAATGTGTAGCAAGGACAACATTCATCGCACATAGAAATAACTAACACATCATAACGAGAACAATATCTCAGGACAAAGATAGGATTAGAATGGTGAATTAAGTACAGAACAAGGAGATGAATAAAGTAGAGTTTGAAATAATTGTATATGAAGAACAACCCTATAATAGTACATTCGATGCGAACACAATACAGCGCCATTAAGCATGTGTACTAGAAGAACAGTTTTACCTGTAGCGACAACCATACCTTGCCTGCCTGTTCTCTGTGATGTTGTCCAGACAATCAGCTTAACCGTCAGCGCAAGCGCCCAGTAAAGACACCCTGGAGTTACTTCAATTATTCAAGCAAGCCACACTTCCTGAGGTTACCTGATCGCCAGCCTCGCGCTTACTGGACCACAAGAAGAGTCGCGTGTATTTTTTCAATAAATCAAGATCTCTCGATCAATGAATCTTGAATTCAATTCTTATTGATTTTTCTCTTGTGATAACCAATCCTCTTCCGCTGGTTGCATGAAAGCGGGCCATGAGTGGAGGGAATTGTGCTCGAAGACGTGGAAGATCTGGGATATAGAAAAGAATAAATGAGTGTTGTGGAGATGTGGAGTAAGGTAAAATAAGAACGGAGAAGGGGGCAACAAAAAACAAAATAAAAATGAGAAGTTAGGTGAAGTAAGAATGAGGAGTAAGGTGAAGTAAGAATGAGGAGTAAGGTGAAGTAAGAATGAGGAGTAAGGTGAAGTAAGAATGAGGAGTAAGGTGAAGTAAGAATGAGGAGTAAGGTGAAGTAAGAATGAGGAGTAAGGTGAAGTAAGAATGAGGAGTAAGGTGAAGTAAGAATGAGGAGTAAGGTGAAGTAAGAATGAGGAGTAAGGTGAAGTAAGAATGAGGAGTAAGGTGAAGTAAGAATGAGGAGTAAGGTGAAGTAAGAATGAGGAGTAAGGTGAAGTAAGAATGAAGTGAAGTAAGAATGAGGAGTAAGGTGAAGTAAGAATGAGGAGTAAGGTGAAGTAAGAATGAAGTGAAGTAAGAATGAGGAGTAAGGTGAAGTAAGAATGAGGAGTATGGTGAAGTAAATAAAAAAAATAACGATGCATGTTTTTAAAAATTAGTGTAAACTATGAGGAGTAGGGAACACTCAGAACAAGAAATAATGTTGTATAAGAGAAGTAAAACAAAGGAAATCATAAGGTATAATATGAAGTAACAATATAAATAATGATAGATAATGTGAGCAAAGAACAGGAAATCATGAGGTATAATGTGTGATAAGAACAAGAAATAATGAGGTAAAATGTTGGGTAAGAACAAGATATAATGTGGGGTAAGAACAATAAATAATGTGGTATAATGTCGGGTAAGAACAAGATATAATGTGGGGTAAGAACAATAAATAATGTGGTATAATGTGGGGAAAGAAAAAGAAATAATGTGGTATAATGTGTATTAAGAACATGAAATAATGTGATATAATGAAAAGTAAAAATACGAAATAATTAGGTAAAATGTGAAGTAAGAACAGGAAATAATATGATAAAATGTCAAGTAGGAATAAGAAATAGTCAGGTATAATTTCAAGTAAGAATATAAAGGTACAATACAAAGTCATGGCTTTTCCAGTTTATATCCCAGTTTTAATGTTTTCATTTAAAGCCCCATTGTATAAAACCGTGAAAGAGTGAAAAGGCAAAAAATATGATAAAAAATGAGGAAGGTAAGAAAAATAGGGAAGATCCAGAAAGTGGAAAGTGTACATTCAATATCGATAAAACACAATGTCATGCTAGCAATTGTTTTTGTCTGACTGTCTACAATCAACACATGCGTTGGGAGTAGCGAATGTAAATGATGTGAGTGTTTAACGTAAATACAAAATTCACGGACTGCGAATGCTACATTATGAAACAAGTATGTTAACAAATATTTCCTTGCGTATGTGTACTGTTAACCGTATCTTGGCGACAGTATCTAGTAAATATGATGGTCTGCAGCATCAACACAGCATCGATATTTTTTGTAAAGCCTTGCAAGGTCATTGTGCAGTTGCAAATGCAAACAATCATTGGACACCAGCCAGCATATATTTGAGACCTAAGTAGCGTTTTAAAAAATTAACAAATGTGGAAGCGTTCATGACGAATTCGAACTCATAAATCACGAATTAGCTCGTTAGGGTTTTGATGGGAATGGATGAACGGCATCATATGTTCGAAATGTGGTTTCAAACCGGAATGAAAACCTTGTCCGCCAATTGGATGAGACAATTTATAGTGTTTAATTGGAACCAAATTTCTTTCGCGTCTTTATTTGCTTCATTGTATTTCAATATAGCTCACGAATCTGTGAACAGTGCAGATTGTTTTCCCAAATTTGCAAACAAATAATTTTGTTATATCAAGGCGACGCATTGCACCGATGATACTCAAGAACCTTTACTTTGGTTATGTGATCGGAACCAGGACCATTATTAGGCCCCCAACATATGTTGTCATTCACGCGCAACGAATCTGTACTGATGTTTGAACCGAAAATGAATATTGATGCGTTTTTAGTTCCAATGGTGTCGAGAGAACCGACAAATTATCGTTTACAATTGTTACTTCCTACTGCAAGTTATTCCTTTCTACTTCCCGAGTGGTCTACCAGGGTCTTTGTGAATGACGAGAACAAGAATAACACCACTGCCCAACAGAGAGCATGTTGTAAGAGGGGACTAACTGTGTGACAAGGCATAACATCGGACATGGTTGAGTGGTTTGTTTAGAGCAGTATGGAGATCGCCTAACAGGCTGCGGGTCTACTTTGCTCTAGTGTTTGAGTCTATTAAGATAGACTCCCACATCGGTTAACCACCCTTCGTAAGCGCGTGTTCCAACACAGCGGAGTATTAAGCTGCGCGCTAAGCAGGAAACCCTACTCCCTGGTACATCCAGCTCATACCAGAGCTGGGACCTGCACAGGGACAGCTGCCACTGTAGAAGTACAGGTCGACTAGGCTACATCCAGCTCATACCAGAGCTCGGATCTGCACACGGGCACCTGCCTCTGTAGAAGTACAGGTCGACTATGCTACATCCGGCTCATACCAGAGCTGGGACCTGCATAGGGACATCTGCCCCTGTTGAAGTACAGGTCGACTAGGCTACATCCAGCTCATACCAGAACGGGGACCTGCACAAGGGCATCTGCCCCTTAGAAGTACAGGTCGACTAAGAACTAAGAACTTTCTATTGGACATGAAATTGATATTTCGAAAAAGATATAGTAGATTTAAGCATTTCCGATTATTCCTTCTGTTTGTACCCAGTGCCTCACAGGCAGACCTTCCTGTTCTAGAGCCATCATATTCTTATACTATGACGATAAAGACAAAAGTAAGACTACTGAACATGTGTTAAATCATCTACATGAAGAGATGCTGATTACGTGCCCACTGAAGAGTCGACACAGCAACAAAGGAGAATGAATTTAACAATGTAGTGATATGTCTGGAATTTGAAGAAAGCAAAGATGGTGAGGTACAGACTGTAGTAGTGGGATCTTTTAAAAGACAGTGTGCATGTTTATTTATTTCATGACTGGTAAGCAAAACAAAAAAACACAAAAAAACAAACAAAACACAACACATCTCAACTAAACTAAAACTGCTTCCACTTTTCCAAATGAGAGAAAACCTCATTACTTGGGTTGATATCGTGTGTCTGATGCTAGCACTACAAATCGAATACAATGACGGCCACTGGAGACCGGTCATTGATTCGTCCAAGTTGAGCTTAAAAGCTGTGCTCCTCAATAATAGTAAAGTTTTGCCTTTTACCGACTCAGGTATGGAGTCCACATGCAAGAAACGTTAAACAACGTGAAGCAACTATTACATATCAGTAACTATGACAAGTATAAGTGAAAGATTTGTACTGACCCGAAGGCAATGCCACCTTGATTGGGATTCCACTGGGTTACACACGCTTTTCCAGTTTCCTCTGGGGCTGCCGTGCAGTGACTTCTCATTTCAAGAAAACGGACTGGGTCCCACAATAAACTATTGAACCTGTGGAAATGAATGAGCGTATTGCACAAATTCTATAGCATCTTTCTCTCTCCTCTCCACGTCAAACTTGAACTAGTAAATAATTGTGTAAAGGCCATGGATAGAAGGGGAGCAGAATTTGTGTATCTTCGTAAGAAATTTCAAGGCTTAGTGGGGCCAAAATCAAAGAAGATGCATTTGTCAGTCGACGTTTATCGCTTAAGAGATGAGTGTTTTGATGACATACTCACAGTTGATGAAAAGTTTTGCTACAATGATTTGCAGTATGAGCTCATGAACTTTCTAGACGATTAAAGGCCTGACAACTACCAGGAGATGATAGAAGCCCCGTAGCACCGTCACGAGAGTCTAAAGTGCAACATGTCATGGACATTATTTTTTGTTGATTGCCATATGGATGTCTTCCTGCTAACTGCAGTACTGTCAGTGACGATCACGAGGAACGGTTTCATATGTCATTTCCATCCTCGACAAAATGTATCAAAAGAAGATGAATGTATTAATGCTCGCTAACTATTGTTGGACACTTATAAGAGATATTCTAGACACTCATTTCAAGTGATATGCAAAGCAGTGTTGCTCTGAATGATTTCGTCTTTGAGGATTATCATAGTATAAACATACATCTGTACAACATTGTCAATAAATATAAAAAAAACCAGAGCCCATCTTGTGTTTAAACATTCATATTTACATTCATCAGCTAAAACATCATACAAGTAACTTATTGTAATCTCAGATTCACACACCAAACGATACAATCTGATGGTCGACCGAAAAAGGTGTTATTCTTAGACAGGATAAACTAAAACAGCATAAATATAACAAAAGTTCCAAGTCAAACCCCTCCAGCTCCCTGTCCTCAATAAATACATATGTCTCCTTTATGTTTGTCACAAGCCCTAGTGTATGTGTGTGTTATCATCTACCTCTACTTCTCTTCCATTGTGGATTCCAGAATAGAAACTGTTGTGTAATTGAATCAAATGGTTTCTTTAATGGTGTTGTTATTCGTCTATCACGAGTGATGAGGACCTTTGCTTTTTTCACATAGCCAGTCCATCCAGTCGAGTATTCTGTAAATCCGGGTTGTGGATGGATGCGGAGATGGCTGACGAGTTCGATTCGGGATCTACCTACTCACAGGAAGTGCAAGCATGGAAAGCTCGCTTCGCGAGACGTTGATCATGATTGTCAGTAAATCCATGTATCTCATCCGCTGTATTTCGCAGACAGGAGTCCCGCAACTAACGCAGCTTTTTGATTGTAGTTTAGCTTGTCAGCGGACTTACGCTCTCCACTTCGCGCTCCCCCGCAGTCACATGACTCGACTGTGTTAGTACTGGATAAATGAAAAAAGAAAATGACTTTCGCGATGAATGGGATTTAAGTGAGGAAGGGTTGCGCGGTTCGTCGACCTCATTCTCTCGTCCGAGTCCAACTTTAACCAGTGGCAAGACAAGTCAGGACGACTGGACATGAACTTGGGTGCAGTGGATGACTACGGCTGCTCAAGTGCCTCGCCGTATTCTGTGCGGTCCACACGGCTGTGTACATTCGATGACGTGGTAGCCTGTTTTTCTTTAATGTATGTCCTATTCAACGACAACGCCTTGTGTTCACGTCATATTTGTCTGATATCTTAGTATCCAAGATAAAATTAGGTAAATGATAAGATACAACGAGGTAAATGATAGATACAGCTAGGTAAATGATAAGATACAATTAGGTAAATGAAAGTAAAGAGTTTAAAATAAAACTTGACATAATCGGAATATATAAATGCGTATGTAGCAGAACTCAAAACCTATGTCAGCTGAACAACATGGACGGTTGAAATGTACGGTTTTAGTAGAGCGTTGCAAATACATCCTCCCAAATACACTGATGCAGGCTTCCAGTTAAGGGACCAACTTTAGCTGTGACCCTATGGCATTGTTTGTATCGGAAAAGCGAATAGATATATTAGCCTGTGTTGCGAGTTTAGCAGAAATATGCCTCTATTTCACAGTCATATAAATCCTCAAAGAGGACTCCAACAATAGTAATAAATAATGCAACGATATTTTTTGTTTGTTTGTTTGCTGATGTAATACGAGGGGCGTTCGAGTCAAACTTGGACTTTATTTGTTAAGGAATAATTTATTAAACAAAAAGTCAAAATGCCATTTATTTTTCGAAATAATCTGCAACATTTATGCACTTATCCTAGCGTTTAAGTAATGCTTAAAAAGCTTCAGCATAGAATAATTTTTCAGCATACCTGAACAAATCCAGTTCAGACTGTTTCACTTTGTCATCAGTGTTGAAATGCTGACCTCCCAGGAATTCTTAGAAGAGTCCAAACAGGTGAAAATCGCTTGGAGCGAGGTCAGGGCTGTAAGGTGGATGTGGCACTACCTCCCAGTCGTGTTGCTGCATATGGCGCATAGTGTGGTGAGCTGTATGAGATCGAGGTACTATCTTGCAGAAGCAGGACGCCCTTTATGGCGGTGTTTTCCGTAGACGGTTATGCACATCGCTCAAAAAGCGTATGTACTGTTCACTGTTGATAGTGACACCACGGGGTGAAACATCAACATGAATGATGCCAAGTTTGTCCCAGAAAACACTCATCACTTTTCCTGCAGACGCAATTGTCCGAATTTATTTTAGTGGTTATAATTGCGAATGCTTCTGCTACTTGGATGCCCGGCCTTCTCTAAAACGTCTATACCATTCAAATATCTTACTGCGACTTGGGGTATCCTCAACCAAATGTAAATTTCTGCAGGTTTCTCGTTTTCTTTCACAAGAAACGTCATCACAACACACTGTTCCACGCAAGCGCTAACAGTGTTTTTCGTCATTTTTATGTATCTGTCACGTGACTTGCTCATGGCAACTGAGCCACTTAGCTGTAATATGGCACAAGTGCCCCTAACTAATGATAGTAGTTCCATCATGCTATAAATCATTCAGGTAGAACTAGAACACAGAGATGCGGTTTGATTTGAACGTCCTTCGGACATTTTAATGTGGATGGGATTCGGTCTTCTGGAAATATAAAAACGACGATACAGTTTTAAATTATTTCAGGAGCCCTGAACCGTGCTATACCAGATCGTGTTGTACCAGATCGTGATGTACCAGATATATCGTATTGTACCAGATCGTGCTGTATCAGATCGCGCTGTACCAGATCGTGCTGTACCAGATCGTGCTGTACCAGATATATTGTGTTGTATCAGATCGTGCTGTACCAGCTCGTTTTGCACCATGCTATAGTGTACAAGACCATGCTGTGCCAGACCGTGTTATACCGAACGTGTTGTACCATCCCGTGTTTACCATCCCGTATTGTACCGTACCGTATTGTACTAGGTTGTGTTGTACCACGGCTGTATTGTATCAGAGTGTGTTGTACCAGACTGTATTGTACTAAAACGTAGTGTATTATAACGTGGTGTACCAGTCAGCTGTCTGCCAGCCTCCTTAAACACAAACAGTGCCAATATAATGTTTCTATATTGAACTCCAGATATGTCACATCGACTCGCACTGAAATTTTCCCTTGTCATCCATCGAATCGATAACATTGGTAATGTCAACGTCTCTTCAATTGAATGCAGCTTTTCAAAGAGCACAGGTCATTGTATTTCTGATCGGCATTCAGAGTTGAAGCAGAGCACGAATGCACAAAGAGACTTTAACACTGAATTATTCTGGCGGACAGATTACACGTGACTTCTTGTTATACGTTGGATTCATAACTTCAATTTGTATAACTTTTTGTCTGGAACGCATTATTAATACCTGCAAATATCAGGAAATTGAGTATACGTGACTTGTCAGGACATACCAGAGGACAGATCTGAGCGACGTGTTTCTGAACTTCCTGCAATCACTTATGAATGGAAGTTTGATTTTATGAGGCAGTGTTTTACGTGTTGTCACACGTATTATAACATTACATCGATTAACTCTGTTTTCCTTTCTTCTTTAATGTTGACTTTTCCTGTTGTTACTATGTAGTCCACATCATCGTTTCTCCAGACAAATTCTACATCATCATGATGTAGGACCCCTTGGACGAGACACAGTTCTAAAGAAAACAATTCAAACAACAACAAAGTGTTACAAGTGAAGGGATGATAAGCGAGTTGGAGAAAACGGTGCACGAAAAAAAAAATCAATTTTTTAATTCGAAATTAACAATTGGAGAAAGAAAAAGAAATTTGTGAATCAGTCATTGATTTCTTCTGTTATATCGGTCCTGCATCAGCTTTATTCAAATTCCATAGGCATAATACCAAGCGGTGGTTATGCCATTATTAGGGAAGTATATTCAAGGACCTCTTACCCACTCACTTCTGATAGGCATCTGAGACTAGGTTTGTTACCTGTTAGAAGAAAGAGGATGTGCGCCTCCGCCGTCTCTAGTTGGTGTAGTCATTAGTAAGGAAATGCAGAAGCTATGAGTTTAATAATTTAAAAATATAAAGTACGCTAATAATCACATCTTTTACAAATATGCCTATATCTACAATTGGAAAACACATACACCGAAATATGACACAGAAAGTGAATAGTTCAGGGATTCAAGCAAAAAATGATTCACAGTGCTCATTGTTTACTACCGTTTGTCTGCGTTTCTCCTGCTCTATACATGACCAACATATACACTCAGGTAGACAAATTGTCACGTGCTCAGTCCCTAGTAACATGACAAACAAATACACTCATACAGACACATTGTCACGTGCTGAGTCTCTTCTCCAGCACATAATAAATAAGCTTAGACGGGAGGTATTTTACGTCTTGCTTCTCCAGCACATGATAAATAGGCTAAGACACATACAATATTTAATTGCCCTGGGTCTCCACCACACGACAAATAGGCCCAGATTAAATTATTACCATATCCTGAGATAGTATACATGTGACACATATGCCAAGATACAAATATTACCATATCCTGAGATAGTATACATGTGACAAATATGCTAAGATACAAATATTGCCATATCCTGAGATAGTATACATGTGACAAATATGCTAAGATACAAATAGTACCATATCATGAGATAGTATACATGTGACAAATATGCTAAGATACAAATATTACCATATCATGAGATAGTATACATGTGACAAATATGCTAAGATACAAATATTACCATATCCCGAGATAGTATACATGTGACAAATATGCTAAGATACAACTATTACCATATCCTGGGATAGTATACATGTGGCAAATATGCCAAGATACAAATATTACCATATCCTGAGATAGTATACATGTGATAAATGTGCTAAGATACAAATATTACCAGATCCTGAATCTTTCGACATATTATTCAAACATACCAAGAATAAATGCTGCGACGTCCTGAGTCATTGTCATATGGCGAGTTCTAGACGTATTCGCACAATAGTATCGATCAGTGTAAATTATTCAAACGTGTTCGACTTCATCCATTGTATCCTGGCTGTGCATTTTCATCCCATATTGTCGTAGCCATAATGGCGACCATGTTGCTGTTAACCGTGCCAAAGGTCGTTGAGTGTGCGATGTTTTGCTATTCAAGGTGATTAAGGTTGATGAGTCATTGTCTGCATACATTTCTTTTAATAACATTGCGGATAGACACCCCTCACCCTCCACCGTCCCGAGGTCCCCTTGCCTAGTAGATTTCTGTTTACCAAACTGGCTTATCATATTATCATAGTCATGTTGTTGCTCTTAATTAAACACGATTACCCGGAGAGGGCCAGATCACAGAAGCTGTACACAGCTGCACGTTTCTCTGGAGTGTACATGATTGTATAGAACAAGACAAGCCCCGTGCCATATTAGCTCAGGTATCATTTATCCACGAGCTTGTTAGACCCACACACGGCATCAATGACCGGTTAATAATTCTGCAACTCTCAACAGGGCACGAAGAAGTCCCACACTAATCAGAAACTATGGCCCAACAATGACGAAGCCAGAGAATATGAAGGATACATTCTAGAAATAGCTGCCATCTCCTTGGTTACAGAGTCAGAGAAACTGTTTATCGGAGGTGACTTTAATGCCAAAATAAGAAACGACCATCAGTCCTGGGAAGGCGTATTCCCGGTATATCGCCTATGTGCCTCACGATTTCTCTATGATCAACACCGTGTTATGCTTGCCCACTCACAACAACACATCTTGGATGCATATTCCCTCCACTTAACAGTGGCATCTTATTGACTATGTCAACATCAGACGGAGGACCAGCCGTAATATAATGTCCAAGGATGCGTGTGTTGACGAGTGCTGAAAAAACCTCATGCTCATCATGTCAAAGTTTAACATCGGCTTAGAGCCCAGGTGACGTCATCTGGGTCAGACACTTGTAAAGAAGCCTAACATTTTCAAACTGCGATCTGGGCTTCTCTCTGGGGACTGCTCATACACTCGGCTGACAAATACACCGAGTACTATGAGAAATAATGGAGTAGCCATGAAGCATGCTGTCCACTCTGCCGTTTGAGAATACTTGGATCAAACGACTAGAAGAAGCCAATATTGGTTTGATAACGACGAGACTACCAATATCTTGTTGTATGAAAGACACCGCATCTTCAGACTGCACTAAAAAGTAATTTCTTCACCAATATTCGTATAATTGTTTAGAACCATCTCAGGACTACGTAGTATGTTTGGTTCAATAACAAGACAGACGAAATCGAATCTGTATGCGGACGCAAACACATCGGACAGTACGCAGACACAAACAAGTTGAAACTGCATGCAGACACACACAAATCGAAGCAGCTATCAGACACATAAATCGAATCGAATCAGTTATTAGAGACAAACAAATCGAAACGGTTATCAGACATTAACAAATCGAAGCAGTTATCAGACACAAACAAATCGAAGCGGTTATCAGACACTAACATATCGAAGCAGTTATCAGACACAAACAAATCGAAGCAGTTTGCAGCCACAAACAGATCGACGCGGTGTGCAGACACAATCAAATGAATGCGGTATGGAGGCACAAACAAATCGAAGCAGTGTGTATACAAAAAACAAATCGAAGCAGTTATCAGACGTAAACTCGGAAGGTATGCAGGCAAAACAAATCGATGTGGTTTTATGATGCCGGCCTTATCACATATCATCAGCCTCTGCTACTAATGGCACACAACAACTCATCGACAGTTGTGTATTATGTAACGCTTAGCAAAGTCATTCGGTTCTATCCTAAACTCTCCTCAGTTTTTGTCAATTACCAGACCATGTATAAATCAGCAGGTGGTATGAATTAAGTTTTCCAGCTGCTACAATAAATGATACATGTAACTAACGGATTACGTCTGCCCAACTCATTACAACGTCCCAGATACTCGCGCCTCGCCCCTTCTCGTGTTAGTAAGAACAATCCCCACGCAATAAGCACATTAGATATACGTATGCTGCATTTGAAGTATTCCAATGATACATTCAATCTGCGATGATGTCCCTGCAAATTTCATTCTTCCCAGTGGACCAAAGTTTAATATTTAAAGTTCAAAAGATGAAATAAATAATCACAGTAAAACACTCATCTCAGTCAAGATAAACAACCATTCTGAGCCATAATAACCTGCCTGAAGTCACGCTCCGCTTGCTATCTATAGAACAATTAAGCTGACGAATCAAATAAGTGCAGACAAGCACACTGTTGTTCATGAGACTTCCCTAAACTGTCCAGTCCTTTGATTTGCAGAATATCGACTGGTTCTCATCTAGACCGCCACACAGTAGAACAACCGTAACCTGCAAGTGCAATACGAAAGTTAGAATGTTATCTTCACTTAGCTTCGAATTTATGTATAGCAGCTTGTCCACACGACTTACGCTCCGTATTGCTGATATACATTTACCATAATCCACACCCCTGCAGTCCTAACGGACTTATAGGTGCTCAGTTTAAAATGGGGAATCCTGAGGGCTCCTTTAGATCGGTGATCCTAAATTATCCTTTGTTGAAAAACTATCTGATTGATCAACGTTTGCTTCCAACTGCCGCTGTCTGCTATGCTATGTTTCAACCAAATCCACAATTAAAAATGCTTGACTTTCGAGTTGTACTTCTATTTGCCATGTATATCTCTACCGAAGTGGATTTTTAAAGCTTCATCATATCAAAGCAAAGGCAAAAAATACTCAATGTTGAAAATGAACATGAGGTTGACTATTGAAATATAATTATCTGCGAATGTTGAAGCTACTTGTCGAGATGCATTTATACTCTTTGGATTAAATATTTATAATCTGACAAATATAATTCTATGTTTTTTTTACCTTATTTAAATGTAGTTTTACCCAAATGTGAAAATGAGGCTGGGAGAGCGGTTGTCGGTTACATGGCTAGTACGGAAGCGGGTCGCGAGTTGAAAAAAGTTGGGAAACTGATCTTACCTGATTCGAGTCCAATCAGTCTACAACAATCGATCAATTGATAGAACTCGAGTATACTCAATGTTGTTTTATAATTTTGTATTGAGTTCAAAAATAATATTTTATTAGAAATAGTTTTACTTACAAAGTGAAATTGAAGATCCAAATTCTGCAGAAAATGCAATTTATTATTAACGGAAAATAATGAATTCCATTCTGTACTTAAGATAAGTAAATAAACTCGTATGCAAATTATATTTTCATTATAAAGATCAGAAAAAGGATTAGTTGGAAAATCTTAAATCAAGGTACTCAAACAGGCAGGCATATGTCTGCGGCCAGATAGTCTAAAGCTATCCGTAGTAGGCCTTCTTGGGGAAGGTAGCCTTCGTATTGGATTGACATTATGTTTCAACGGTTTTGCTCTGACAACCTTTTCTTTTTCGATTGCCAACTGACAAAGTAGAAAAATAATAGAAAAAAAGCCAAAAAAAACCAAAACGTATTTACAAGATCTCCTAGTTTATCGCGCGTCTTCATTGGAGCTGGCAGTTTTAACCCATGATTATGATGAATTAGCAATAAAAAATGAAATTTTTAAATACAGCACCATTAGAAGAAGCAAGCCTTTATGCATCTTTTCACATTTATATTTCATCACAAAAAAATAAATTAGAAGTATTTAACCATTATCTGTAAGTGTCATGATCCCAGCACTTGCATATCTAATTGAATATGAACATTTAAAACAAACTCATAACTTTCTTTTTAATTGTCCGATTAAAAACTTTTTTCAGTGTCTAGTTATTCATACTTTTAACAACCTTAAATAAGAAACCAAAAGAAGTTCTGACATCAAATTTCATTGGCCTATTTCAAATGCCATTACAAGAGACTAGTAGCTTTCAGCCAGTCAGGTGACAGCGAACAGTCACACGATGTCTGACCAATGTTTATCTTTTTAATCACACGTGTTTCATTCAAACGTGTGTGGTTAATATTCTGTGTTGTTGATCAACCATTAACCAAAATATTGCTTTATTAAACTTCTGTGTTAGTATGGAAACACTGAAGCGGAAAAAGGGTAGGACTGATCCACCAGCAAAAAGAAAATTCTATGGTAATAAATTTACTAATGCGCATCAACCAGAAGATAGTGTCACGACTGTCACAGCAGATTTGACAAATTTACACAATGACGCTGAGTTGACTGAGCCAACGAAAGCATCTTATCGGAAATTGAATAACAGTATACAGAATGCCACACAATCTGATGCTTCTGACAATTTTACTCGACCAGTTGAGTATCGTTTGTTTGATGTCAGCCACATTTTAAATTTCATGCAAACATTTTTCCGTCCATCTTGTTTCATGAAGAATGAAGATGGAACTGAAAGCAACAATATTTAGTTTCAATTAGTTTCAGAAACTATCAACGGCTTGCACTCTGTTATGTCATTACAGTACATAAACTATAATGAAGGTATGTATCTGAAAAGCAGTCTTGGAAACTTAAACCTTAGGTTTCAGTATTCTGTATCTTGTATTGGCACCAACTATGAAGTACAAGAACATGTTTAGGACTGATGGACTTACCACCTCCAATGAGTGAAAGAAGAAGCAATATTTTCAAAACGCGCATCCATCATGCTTCTAAAACAATTCCCAAAACAGTATGCAGTTTTCGGCTTCAGAGAGATCAAGGCATGTAAAGGAGAAGATGTTTCTTTTGATGGTGCATGGCAGCGAAGAGGATTTGTTTCAAAAAATGACATAACCACTGCACTGACTGTTTCATCACCATCTAAGTCATTGACATTGAGATAAAGTATAACTACTGCGACAAGTGTGCCAAAGCTAAGAACAGATTGGGTGGGGAGTCAGATGCATTTCGCGACTGGTTTGCCGAACACAAGAACAGATTGGGTGGGGAGTCAGATGCATTTCGCGACTGGTTTGCCGGACACAAGAACAGATTGGGTGGGGAGTCAGATGCATTTCGCGACTGGTTTGCCGGACACAAGAACCGAAATGAATGTGACCAAAATCAGAAAAAAGCATCAGGAAAAATGGAATCAGATGGGATTTTAGACATATGTAGAAGATCACAAAAACAATATGGATTAAATTACACAGGATATTTGGGAAATGGGATATGAAAAAGTTATAAGACAGTAGCTGGAGCTGAACCATCAATCTATACGGAAAAATCGATTGAGAAATGTGAATGTTGTGGAAATGTTCAGAAGCGGATGGAAACACATCTAATGAACAAAGTGACAGAAATGTAATACCAGACATTCAAAGAAGGTGGGAGAACACAGAGGAATTGATAGGATAGGAAAGTTAACTAAAGCAGCAATAAAGAGGATTCAAGGCCTCTATAGGGCAACCATTAGAAATAATCTTGGAGACCTCGTATAAATGAAAAAAAGAACATTGTGGCTATTTGATTTGTTCGGCAAGGTGATCATTCTATATGTGAAAAATGGTGTCTTGGAGACACAGATATAAAGATGTCAAACAAAAATAAGTTTCCAAACTTTGATAGTAATGCCATCAAACATGTTTTTACCACACTGACATATGATGCGCTGCTTATTAAGTGTTTACACGGCAGTTCACAAAATGCAAATGAATCATTACATATTACAATTTTGAAATTATGTTCTAAAACAACTATTTTCTGTGGTAAAAGATTGGAAATAGCCTCATATGATATAGTCACTATATATAATGAAGGAAAGCTTAATAGATCATATATTTTAAAGTTACTTGGATTAGGTAGCACCAGAAATGTTTTGAATGCCCTCACTCGTTCTGATAAGAGATGAGTCACATCCTCCCAGACATTTAATTTGGATATACATTTATAATAGCAGAAGAGAAGAGAAAATCCATTGCAAATGCAAAAGAAGTAATAGGGGACGATTTTTATGAAGCAAGGGGCTTTTATGGGTAACTCGATAATTATTTGTGTCCCATTAATGTCATTTGTTGCTTTATCTCAAAACTGTCGTTGTTGCTCTACCTCAGCTATTTATGTCAAGATATTTAATAAAGTTCCACCTTGATTTTCCATGGAATACTCCCCAATGCATTTCTACCAAAACAGCCTACAATCGATGTTCTAACTAAAACTTCCGAGGTAGGAAATTATACCCGCAACTATTCAAATTTGACGTTGCAATTATACCTAGTAATAGGTGGGCTAACATGACATTTTTGATAGGCTGAGAGCTGCCTGTAGTCAGTTAACTTTCAGTTAACTCTGTATGCAACTTCCTGTGCAATTTTGAAATTAAAATGTATAGTAACCAAATGATCCTGTCATTTATTAGACCAACTATTTACAGATTTTGGAGCAAAAAATTGCTAATTTTCACTCATGAGCAGCAAAATACACTCAAACTATGATATTTGGTACTGGGAACTTCATTATTTATGATCATTCAATAGTTTGAGATGATGTAAGGGCGTATTTGATCATTTTTCAATTTACGAGTTCAATCTGCCCTTGTCATCTTCTTTGAGGCCAGGGATCATTTGAAATTTCCGGATCTCGAGCTCCCCCCCCTGGTTTGTGTTTTCGTTCGTTTCTTGACGTTTTAATTCTCTTATAATGTGTTCCATGAAAAAGTGTGAAAAAAATCAAATCAAAATAACACGCAGTGTATTATGATATGAAATAAAAAATATCACTAAAAACTACAATGATAATTACTGCTTTATTTCAAATTCTGGAGTTTGCCTTGGTGGTGATTAATTATGGCTTTTTAATAAGCGGTCGCTATTCTGACTATTTCGGTGCAATATTGAACATTGGTGTTTCCTGCCACCTCGGCTGGACAAAATCCGTACCTTATCTTATACATTTGACTATCACAGTCTTGTATTGATCAAAACAGTGCAATAGATATATCTGTTCTTGCAGTAATTAATGTCAACAATTACATGTAATTTTAGGTACTTGGGAATTTCAAGCAATGTAATCCAAATGAATAGACAGGGAAAATAACCGTTAAAACATTAAGCACGAAAGTTTGATGAAATTATATCCCCTGATTATTATATCTGCATAAGTTGTTCTGATGTCCGATATGCTGGTACACACGTATATAATAATTGTGATCGGACTTGGCTTAATGCCCACAATGAGTAAGTTTACTCTTTTGTGCACAGTAAAACGGGTGCTAACTGGCGGATTGTAGTAGCTTTCCTCACATCTCGAGCGAGCTGATGAAGGTAGTCCCCGGCTAAGAACTGCCTATTTCCAAGGATGGCTACATGTAAAATATGTAATGGTCTTAGTCAGTATATTGTTCCTTATCCAAATGCGATGCCTTCGTTAATATGTTGTGTCTCATTAGACTAGCATCTCAGTTCCCTAATGTTATGGGAAGGAACTATTACCTGACATCTCTCACAACTAGTCTAAACTTTAGTCTTGCTGCCTAAACTTGATCGTCCTCTTTAGAATTATTTGTCATTAGTGTACCTGTATTTGTTAATGCCCCATTAACTCTGTCACTGATTATATAACCTCACTCACTATTTCCTTAACTCTGTCACTGATTGTATACCCTCACTCACTATTTCGTTCCGCTTTGGGATAACGTACATGAATCTTGCACCTTGCCTATTTAATTTTGAGCTAATATATATATATACATATATATATATATATATATATATATATATATATATATATATATATATATATATATATATATATATATATATATATATATCACGCGTTTTGCAAATTAGGAATATGGTATTTGACATAAATGTACTCTACGTAGATCACGAGAAGAAACCTACTTCCAGATATCCGGTATGGATATGAAGTGTGGTAATGATCGTAAATTAATTTTGACCTTGTCGTTAAACAGTCTGTCTATTGAGACCATGCGCGTGGCGCCCTATACGTCTTGTCCAGATCCGTCTTCTATATTTTGACACAATCTAAGATGGCTGTAAAGGTCGATCCGCGAGTGACAGTCTCTGCCACAGATCGTACAACCATACTGAGGAGACTTGACTTACAAGAGTTTACCCAGATCTCGTGTCTTCCGCTTTTTTCTGCAACCAGAAGGTCTCTTCTGTCGTCGGTAGTGACTATGCACTTTTATACTTTTGACTGTCTCCAAATAGCTCATCCTGAGTAATCGTTTCCCAGCTTTCGAATGGGATGTCGCATTTATATATAAATATATGCATTGCCTGCGCAAAATACAAGGTTGGAAATGGTACGACAAGATCACCAACGTGGAACTGATGGGAAAAACGGGAGAAATACCAGTGGAGCACGAAATACGGAGGAGCCGACGGCGATGGATAGGCTCCACATTACGAAAACCAGTGGATAACATTACCAGACAAGCTATGTTCTGGAATCCACAGAGCAACAAAAGTAGTCAAAGACCGAGGCACTCATGGAAGAGGGAACTAGAAGCAAATGTAAAAGCAGCAAACGTGACGTGGACGTAATTGGCTCAAGTGGCTCTTGATAGGAAGACTGGCGAATATTTTTAAGCACCTATGCTCAACAGGGAGCTGACATGTTTTTGATAAATTGATTTATACATATATATAATGTATATATATATATATATATATATATATATATATATATATATATATATCAATATACGTAAATCTTGCCTTCAATGTTTGTGCCAGAACAGATACCAAACGTCAAATTTAGTACCAAAAAGGTCATGCAAGAGAACACTGTAAGTAAACGGCGCGGAGTTAAATATTTCACTGTTAGGCAGAAAAGGCATCCCAGGACCCTGTACGCTGGCGAGATGTTGTCGATGGCATATGCACCTAGAAGAGCGATGTGCTTTGATTGATTGATTGAAAAAGTTTGTGATTTTGCTTCAAAATTCGAACTTATCAGGCTCCAACCGCGTCGTGTAATTTTTACAGACATGGCATTACGTAGATTTTTTAATGACATTACAGCATCTTCCATTCAACCCAGCTATAAATGAGTAGCTGGAAAATTAAGAGTTTTTATTATGTGGCAGATCGAGAGCTACCGGGTTCTTTTTCTGTTGTCGGAAATTTCAGCAACGTTAGGGACTTAGGACATACTGGGTCGCTTAGGTGAAATTACGTCAGTCATATGAATCATTTAACTTACTCCAGTACACACTGACAACAATGTACCACGGACTTGTCTAATGTCGTTAAATATTAAATAAAGCGTCGGCTTTAAATGAATATTTCAATACTTTCTTCATAATTATTTGACACTGCCCATCCCAGATACCATCAAGTAACATGTAACCTTTAATCTGTCCATCGACGTCTGGAAAATGCACGCACTTTCACAGACATTATTTCCGTAAATAACCACGATACCTTTGTTGGTAAGAGGGAAAGGAATGTAGTGGAATATTTAGAAATTGATAGGTTGACGGTTTAAAATTTTTGTTTCTTTCAAATTTGCATGATAAAAATCAGTTGAATAAAAAAATATAGTTATTGACCTCTGAAAATGTACGTCATTACTAACGGCTATTGTTTGTATGAGTACATATATGAATAAACATATTAATCTTAAAACTGTACGCATATTTGATATCCAAATGCGTAAGTCTATCTGATTTTCATTTATCTGCTTGCCTAGAACTACCAAACTATCGAACAACGTACCTATTACCTACCTACTAACCAACCTACTCTGTATAATTACTTGTCTACTCACCTACCAGATGTATACATTATGTTGTTTGCCTTTCCTAGGCATTTTCAATTTGTCACTGCTTCCCGTTTTTCTGTTAGATATGTACCATAATACGAAATATGTCACTCAAAGAAGCAAAACCCCCATCCTCATGTAACTAGTCGCTTCTCTTTGCTCAGTCCACCCCGGAGTAAGGAACCATCTCAGAATAACAAGTTCCTTTACCATCATCATCATCTTCAACGTTAGGAGAAAAACTAGTCTCCCAGTCTAGGACTTCGCTGACGTTATTTGTGACACCATTAGATTACCGATAACAGACTCAATTTGAACTAATCACTACAGTACCTTTCTCGGCCGTGCTTTTTGATATCGACTTTGACTTTTCGAGCAGTGCTTTGAGGGCTGCAGTGTGCTACATAATATAGAGAGAAAGTTCATCTTCTTATCAATTCAGTCATGTTCGTTACAACGGTATCTCCTGTGTTGGACCAAAAAAACGAGAAGCAAATATAGTGAAACTGTAACCTGCCAGATATGCCTTTAGAAAAATCTAACGAAGGTTTGGGCATGGAGCCATCATCAACGTCTTGTAGAAACTATAAACCACAAGAGAAGGCCTCTATACCAGGGCCTAACACATTTGTTTTAATTATAAGTGCCAAGTCAAAGATCTAGGAGCCAGAGATACTGATGCGTGAAAAGTTTATCGTAAGGTTATGATCTTGAAATATGATTCTAATTGAATAAATTACAGTTCATCGTCAACGCAATATTTATTCTTATTTTTCTTGTTTGCGTTATGCTTAAGATGCTGCGTAATTTAACGCCGACCGCCTGACCTTGAAAGTCTGGGAAAGAATAGGAAATTACGCAGGAAAATATATGTTGTGTCCCTCAAAACTTAGGGGGGATATACGCAATGAAGGAAATTGTGCAAGTACACACGAGATTGGTTTTGAAATGGTAGACACCACAGCAACATCTGTAGTAGCCGTGGTGACCGGTCGTACACTCCATCCCATGGTAGAAAAGGAGGGATTAAGTTAACGCACGTCGTTGCAACAACGAAATAGCTAGAAATTTCACAACCATATCTATTAATGTATAACAGTGAGGATAAAGAATATGACCACTATAATACCCGAGAATGTCGTGTAAGGGGGGAAAAGAGTTGTGTTTGGGTTTAGTACAAGTTGATGAGATGGCTGTAGTCGCCTACTAAGTTCATTAACGGAAAGGGTTGGCCAGCGAATCTTGCAAGTTTCAAACAACCCTTGGTCTTTAGCGAGGTAAAACCAGAGTGCCTGCATCCCGAGTTACTACTAGTCGTATTGACTGATCGTTTGCCAAGTTAGCTCGGAACGAGACGCTAAGTTAAGAGAGAGGGAGTTTGATGCCCAGCGCAGTTCATTCCTCATTATAATCTAAACGCAACGCTAGTTATATCTTCAAGATTAAAATAACCGTCTGATGATGCTGGCATTATCGCATGTGATGGGCAGTTAAATATCAAGTGAAACACATTTCTGCAAAAATCATCACAATAAGAAAGCGCAAACTGTATTAGTGCAAGTTTCCACGAGGAGATCAAGGACAATTATATGAGGAGCTACACTCTGTCATCTCGTCGGTTCTAAAGTCCGAGAAACTCGTTATCCTTCAATGAATTCAATGCGCGACTAGGGACCGACAATTAGGTCTCGGATTGTGTACTTTGGTACATAACACGAGAAAATGATACTGTTGTTGAGCCTGCGTGCCATTACCAATCTCTTCATCACCATGATGTCCTCACCTGGAGGAACACCGGATGTTAGAGTGGTAAATGATGTGTGTGGTGTCGAATGTTGGACAGATCATAATCTCATTGTATCAAGGTTTAACCTTAGCTTAGAGTCCAGAAAACGGCATCAGGGTTTGAAACTTGTGAAATGATTTAACACCTCCAAGCTGCAGAGTAGGACCCATGCGGAAGACTTTTAGGGTGTTCTTGACAGTCGTTGACGGATACACAGCTGTGCAAAATTTCATTTAACAAAAAGACAGTCTTCGCAAATATTAGCATAAATTGGCAGAACCAGCTCAGAGATATGCGAGATGCTCTGTTCAACAGAAAAGCAGATGAAATCCAGTAAAAACCAGATAGAAATAACTAGAAACGGTTTGGATTTATGATGCCATGAAAGCAGTCTTTGGTCCTTATCTCATTACACGCATGCTTCAAGTTTTGTCAACGACGTTCTCGATATCCCGCAAAGTTCAGACGAGGTATAAAAAGCAATCGTCTAATGTCCAACGACAACACAATGCGTTAGATGCTATTACAGCCGAGGTTTACAAAACTGGAGGCCAAGGGCTGCTATACAAGGAAATGTATGACCTTTACTTTATTTGGGATGCCGGAACTGAAATACATCATCATTATTTCCAGGTCCAAGTACAAGGGCAGACGTCAATCTTGTGTGGACCACAGAAGAATATCCCTCTTGTTTATCGATAGAAATACTCGTATTATGACTCCTCACGAGGCTCCAGCTTAACTCATCTCAAGTAGATGCTTCTCCCAGAGAGTTAGTGTGGTTTCCGGGTTGGTCGTGGAACGGTTAACATATTTGTAGCTGGTCAAATCTAGAAGAAATGTCGGGAACAGCATCTTAATTTGTACCCGACTTTCGTTGACCTGACCAAGACCGCTGACACTGGGGACAGGAAGGGAAAATCATGACAAACAAATTTGGTTGCACCGAAACATTAATCACAGCTGGCCATCAGTTTCGTGGTGGTATGTAGGCTCGTGAGCTAGATGATGGTGAACTGCAGCCTTCCTAGCCACAGATGGAGTACAATAGGGCTGTCAGTTGGTCCCAAAATTCTTCGACATGGTATTTGCTGCTATGCTTATGTGATACAATTCGTGTCTGCTACACTTGCGTAATTGTCACATACAAGTAGAATAGACAGCTGTTCAATCTGAGGTGCCAACGGTCCATGAATAAGATGAACAAAGTAACAATCTTAGACTTCCTCTATGTGTATGACTGCGACCTTCTTCTTCTTCTTCTTCTGCGTACACAGTCAGACAGTAACCATTATTTTTTCGAAAAAAGCGGCGGTCATCCTGAGACTCTCGCCACTACCATAGAGCTTGTCTTGCAGTTCCACTGGCAATGGCCACATCTGCTCTCTCTGATCCCCGTATGTCGGGCAGTTCTGCAGCAGATGTTCAGTGGTCATTTTACCAGTACCGCACGGGCATTCGTCGGTACACCCTATCTTCAATTTGTTGAATAGGTGGTACCTCAGTCTATTGTGGCCAGTGCGAAGTCTGAAGACAACGACCTGCTCTCTTCGGTTCAACTGGTAATAGGCATCGTTTTTGGTGTAACCAGTATGTTCGGTTTCCCATTTGGTCATGTATCTGGCTTTGATAAGCCGTTTTGACTCTTCGTACGTCATACTGGTATCTGTTTGTGGTAGCCTTGCACCTTCTTTTGCCAGTCTGTCTGCCTCCTCGTTGCCTTGGATGTTGCAGTGTGACGGAACCCACTGTACCACTACCCTTTTTGGTGCGGACAGCTGGCACAGTTTGCAGAGTGCTGCTCTTAAGTCATTAAGCTCAGTGTTTTTCTGGCTTTTTAGCGTTTTGACTGCGACCAACCATACATGCTCCAAACAGAACAGCAGACAACCATGAACGCGTTTTCAGCACTAACAATCTTACTGTCAACACGAAGAAAACGGAAGTAATATTTCTAGCTGTTCCTGGGAAGCCATGTCACGAACCAGTCATCCCTGTGCAAGGCTAACATATACAATCAGATGATAGTGTTACATACCTCGGTAGAACCTTCACTAGAAACGCTAATATCGATAATGATGTCTACAACAAGGCAACTATTGCTTTTGAAAAACTACGGACGAGTGTTTGGAACGGGCAAGGAATCGATGTTGTGACAAAGACTAAAGTTATTCGTGATGTGAAACGCATACTAAACATGGACAGTCTATTGCAAGCATCTCAGAAAACTCAATCATTTCCGCGTGAGCCATCTACCTACGCTACTCACGATCGGCTGGCAGGATAAAATGCTCAACTTTGAAGTTCTCAGCATGGCGAGACTCTCAGGCATAAATACACTGCTACATAGAGCCATTATTAGATGCACTGGGCATGTTGGTCACTTTCCCAATGAGCGCTTCTCTAAGAAGAGGTTGTACGATGAGCTCATGACAGACACACTCCTCAGTGTGAGAAGAAACGATGCAAAAAACTCTCTAAAAGTATCTTTCAAAATTTTTTAGTTATGAGAGTTGCTTACTCCAAGCAGCTCAGCCTGCTTGATGCACTGCCTTCACACGTGGTGCTCGCATAGCTAGAAGGAAATCGTTACAGAGGAGCAGAAACAGCGACCTGCAGGAATTGACAGATTTCAAGATGTCCTAATTACTTACACATGTTGCTACACAAGTGGAAGAGTATGTCGTGCTCGTATCGAACAGAACAGCCATATAGGATCGCATCTAAATCCACATTCCTTGCCGAGTGATTTTTGAGATGACATATTCTCAAAGGCTTGGCGAATTTTCGTGTAATTAAATCTCGAAGAGGAGAAAGTGAGAATGACAGAGGGATTTGAGGAAGGTCTGAAGAGTGGTCTGTCGTGGTCTTTGTGTATGTCAAGGACAAGAATAGGACCACTGCCTCACAGGGAGTATATCGTAAGAGGCGACTAACTGTATGACATGGTTTAACACAGCCATCTTTAAGTGGTTTGTTTTGAGCAGCATAGATGGCGCCTAACAAACTGCGAGTATACTTTGCTCTAGTATTTGAGTCTATTAAGATGAACTCTCCCATCGGTTTACTACCCAACACAGCGGAGTGTTAAGCTTCTGAAGCCTAGCCCGCTAAGCAGGATATCCAGCTCATACCAGAGCTGGGACCTGCACAGAGGCTTCTGCCCCTGTATAATTACTGGTCGACTAAGAATTAAAAACTGAAGATATAAAAGTTGGATATAGCAAATTTTGATGACCGACACTATGTCCAATCTTGATGTGGTGTGAGATTAATCTATAATTTTTAGACAAGGAAGACTGGCTGATGTTTGGCGAGGCCTTGAGAAGCACATTTGATGACGCGTCAAGGATATACAGCTAGTAGGATACCATTACACCTTCAATTATTTATCGTTCTTTCCGTTACCCGTTTATAGCTTTAATTTGACATCCCACACTATATGATCCCATTATAGCTTCAATTATACATCCCACTCTCTATGATTGAATTATAGCTTCAATTACACATCTCCTATTAATCTGATTCTAGCTTCAATTGCACATCTCCTCCCATTAATCTGATTATAGCTTTAATTATACATCCTCCTCTCTATAATCCGATTACAGCTTCAAATTATACAGCTTTATAGTGTGTATTTTTGCGTCGTCCCCATCATAATATGATTTTAGCTTCTTTTCTAGATATTCGTTTCATGATCTGATATGGTCTTCATTATTGCACACATTCGATAATACAGTTATCATAAGTACACGCAGATGGCGCGTTTGGTAAGAGAACTGACTATATATATATATATATATATATATATATATATATATATATATATATATATATACACACATATATATACACACACTTCTATAGCACAAAAAGGGACTACATACTTTTTTGAAAATAATCGTTGCAACATCTAACAGTAAAAGAGAATTAGTTTAGCCACTACATAAAAACAAAACAAGCAACTCAAGTAACATTGTCATGCAATCGAATTATATCTCTCGCCCTTCGTCATGACAGTAATTGAAAAGGGCTTAAATGAATAAATCGTGTGTCATCCTTTTTGCCGAATTTGTTTTATTTTCATGTGCTTAAGATGTGCACCGTTGTGGCAAAGCTTAATAAACGACACATGAATTACATGAGCAAAGAAACGTAGAAATGTAAAAAGTCAGATACGTTAGAGTGTTACTTTTATTTGCTCTCCTATCCGGTCTCAGTAATACAAGCGTGTAAGTATAATATGATAGAGATATATTCAATAGCATATACTGCCACGTTCATGTAGGTGAACATTTGTGCGACGACGTGACGAATGATACAGTTTTAAACCCACACAATATCGATTTTCTCAGTCCTATCTACATATAGACTTACAAAGTTATATAACGTTATCTATCTATCTATCTATCTATCTATCTATCTATCTATCTATCTATCTATCTATCTATCTATCTATCTATCTATCTATCTATCTATCTATCTATCTATCTATCTATCTATCTACCTACCTACCTACCTACCTACCTACCTATCTATCTATCTATCTATCTATCTATCTATCTATCTATCTATCTATCTATCTATCTATCTATCTATCTATCTATCTATCTATCTATCTATCTATCTATCTATCTATCTATCTATCTATCTATCTGTCTGTCTGTCTGTCTGTCTGTCTGTCTGTCTGTCTGTCTGTCTGTCTGTCTGTCTGTCTTTGTAAGTATATATATATATATATATATATAGGAGGAGGGAGGGAGGGAGGGAGGAGGGGATGGACTTTTAAGAAAACAGTGATGGAAGGAATTGCTCCAATAACTTTCCAGATAACAGGTATAGAAGGAATACTTCGAAGAAATTTTGAACCCTTCAGGCATTCATAAACAATCAGTATATATTCAAAGGTACTAGAGTCATCTGGAACCTGCTATTTTGATTCAAGTAATAGAAAACAAATATCTACATAACAGTCCTAGAAGTAAATTGTCTGATGTAGATGGTATACTACTGATGCTATTCAGTCTTGTAAGAGAATATGACTGAAGAGAGAATCTTTACAAAAGTTTGACAAGACAAAAAGCACCCGACGAAAAGCGCTAACTACAGTAGTACCAATCGGAAGAAGAACGGCAATACAAAAACTGATACCTGATGAGGTATGTTGATACTACATTGTAATAGACAAAATGTATATACACATTCTTGTACACAGAATAACACCAATTGTTCATCTGTTGAACAATACTCAATTAGGACTTTGTACTGACATAGGTTTCACTGATGACTTGTTCAACATCATGAAATGCAGGAAAAGAGCAACGTTTTTAATCTTGTAGGCGGTGAAACACATTTTGGAGGATTGTTGATGACCCCTTAATACAAGATCAACTTCTGGATAGTGTGATAGCATCGTGTGGTTGTTGTTGTGGTTGTTGTTGTTGTTTCGAATGTCCACATTGAGTATGTTTACTCGTTCGTGAACCCTGAAAAGGACGTTAAGTGGCTGGTTGCAGTAGCTTTTCTTACATCCCGAGCGTGTGGATGAAGGTGGACCGGGGTCCTCCAGGCGGTTGTGCTATGTTTTGCTTCATTCCGTGTCGCTCACTACTATGGGGATTGCGTCGATCCCTTACCTCGTTAGCCAAACTGCCATGAAAACATCCCGTTTTCAGGGAGTACAACGAAAAAGCCGAGGTGAGGGTCTTGACTAGTCTGTTTTCCCTGGCCCTGACTAACATGTCTGATCAGTATATTTCGCCAGAGCAGACATTAGTGTTCCTCTCCAGCCTCATGTGATACGAACAATTGTTGGAACCGTATATTGTATTGCAGCAACTTCAGGCGTACAGTACGGGTGTGTGCTTGCACGACTGCTATTCATCATTTACATGGATACAAAAACAGAAGCCTGCCAAGTTGGAACAGCAGAAATCGATCCACACTCAGTACATGGATTTATTTTTATCGACGACAAAGACTTATACACTAAGAAGAAGTTCAAGCTGCAACATCATTTCATCGCCCTTGATAAAACTTGAGAAAGAAATACCATGACCATTAGCACAAAAAAAAAATAATCGGCAGATCGCCATTTTACTATCCATAAGTGTAAACATTATCGAACTTCAGCGGACTCGGAAGTTCATATATCTGGAGAGTATTTTCTCAGAAGATGGAAAACTTGATAGAGAAATATAAGCCTGGTGTCAGAGAGGATCTGCTGTGACATAATAATTGACGCCACTTCGTAAACACCAAACATCTGCTATTCACCTATACAACAGCTGATGAACGATGTCTTTATATCATCTCCGTGCCGCCGCTGTCGGACATATCACCCTTCCAACAGAGGAAGATAACTACTCGTGAAATGTTTTGTTTAAGAAAGGTCATCGAGGCCCGCAGCCGAGACATAATAAGAAATGAAGAAAATAAAAAGAAAATAATTGGAACTACTTCTTGTGTTGAATACATTTCAAAACAGAAACCAGGGACGGCGCGGGCTAGTGGTTAAGTGACACGGCTCACAAGCCATAGCTCCTGGGTTCAATCCCCATCTCAGCACCGGTCGTTACCCCGGGGAAGCAAATCCTTAGAAAATGCAAGAGGAAGCAGACCATTATATAAAATGCATGTTGAAGTCGAATGTACTGGGCCGACAGGCGCAACGTAAAAACCACAGTGCAACGCACACCGGGGACAAAGAAATAATGCGAACACAAAAAAAAAAAAAAAGCAAAACAAAAATAACAGAAAACGGTTAGGTTCGGTCGTTACATGAGAATTCGACCTGATCGACTTCCACTGCGCGTTTATAACACCAACGCTATTGGCTACAGGACACGAGGGAGATCTTGCTGTAGATAGATAGGTGACATAAGAGCAAGTATGTAACGTGATGGGTTCACGACGACCTACGCAACACATTTAGACATCAACTGAAGATCACAACGTTGCTCATCGGCACAGGTGGAGATGCTACAGAACTGAACAGAGATGAAAATAGACGTGACGTTACATGAAATGCGCTGTAACAGGAGGGATACGGAGCACACATTGTAAAACAGAATACAGGACAAAAAGAGAAATCGTGTGAGAGAGAAACAGAAAGACATTTATAGAAATACATATTCATGTAATGTATATCATGGGAGAGGAGGAGTGATAAGACAGGAGGGGAAAAGATTGAGAGGGGCAGATATAAAAATAGAGAGAGTGAGAGAGAGAGAGAGAGTGTGAGAGTGAACAAGAAGTACAGCTGTACAAATATACACATTGTTCTATCAACGGCAGGAAAGGAAGACACACAAAGAGATGGAGACATCTATAATTTATGAATTACATTACCAAGCCAAAGGGAAACAATCAGAGGCAGAAAAAGAGAAATATATCACAATTAGGTGATCACTATGTGATTAGCAAATGCACAACCAAGAGATATAGGTACAGAAAGAAAGACTAGAGAGGGAAACAACAGAGATACGTAGACAGTGTTTATGGGACAGGGTTGAACATACAAGGGGCAGACGATTAGACAGTTGCAAGACATTTTAACTGTGGATAGAAAAATGTACTGGCAGACAGTCAAGCAATGTTGGCAATGACAGAGACGTACATACCCACTGGTATAGACTTATATAGAAATTGCCCAATACATATAGACAAAATGATTTAGAGATATAGGCAAACTGACCTAGACATATAGACACGTCGATTGCCTAGAGACAGATACGCCCACCAACAGAGCGTCAGTATTTTGGTTTAGATTATTGGATAAATGGGGATCGACACACACAGACATACGCAGCTACGCATACAGTAGATAAACAGACACATCTATATTCATAAACATGCAAATAGACAGAGCAAAGATAGACACATACCTTTGAAAGAAAATAACTCAGAATGTTGAGATACCCATAAACAAATTTGACGTACATGAAACCGGTGATCATATATATGGCTATGTCTAATTTCTGTCCTCACGTCAAACACGCAAATATCAAGAATCCCAGGTTTGATTGAGAATATTCCGATGTATTTCATTATGTAAATAATTTGATAGACGATTATTGTGAATAGACTGATATGTTATAACAAGTCCAGAATTTAGGATTGTAACAGAGGCAGAGCCGCTAACAACATTAATAATTCGCAAGTGGAGCTATTTCTGCGTGTGAATAACATTTGCGTTCTCATATTCATTTGTAGACAATGGAAAATTAATCCAACATAACTAGCATTTTGGTTCAGTGGGAGCATAGGGGCGTATTTGGATGCATGTGTCTCGAAAACCCCATTTGCCGTTTAAAGAAAATATACATAACTCATTAAAAATCTAACATTAAATGGATGGTGTACGCGACTGACATATATATATATATATATTTATATATATATATATATATATATATATATATATTTAAAAGAAATCAGTGTTTAAGTTACAACTAGTCTCTAAAGAGATGTGAAAACGTTTAACAGGCGTAAATTATTCCAAATGGCGTGACAAAAAATGTGTTTTGTGACGAAGGCTTAAAAAATATAGATGAAAGGCTGTAAACTCAATTTTACTATTTTAGTTGAAGCGAATTCTGTACATTTAATAAAACGACAGTAATTTCGTTTTCTACTTAAAAGTACTATTAAACCTACAGCAACGATTGTTTGTAGGTGAAAGGATTAAAAAAAAGTCTCGTGCGTAATCTTTAATTTGATCTTTGGAATTTGCAATTAAATGGCGCGTTACTAACCACACGCAAATTGTAACAAGGGGCTAGTTAGTTTCCGTACATCTCTGTTTAGTAACTCATTGACACTGTTGCGACAATGACATTTGAATCCAACATCCTCTTATACATCTGTTTGAAAAATATCAAAGACCTCATTGTTGATTGAAATTAGTTGTACCATTAGAACGGTCTATTTAACTTGATGAGACTACATATGTGAGTAGCGATTCGCATCTGAGGGGGTATGTGTGATACAGGGGATCGGCTGTAATTAAAGATGACATGCTTTTCTGTTCTGATCTTGATTTGAGAGGTTATGGAATTGATGTCTCAACAAGCTTGACATATACTTCAAGACACCAAGTGATGTTTTAAAGTATGAAGACTGTATTGGCGTGTTTGTTGCTGGAGCTCCAGTCACATTAAGTCATGTTGATGGCTTTCTGACTTTGACCCAAAAGCTGAATCAACATATTTAAATTACCCACTGAATGATCAACCGGCAGAAATTTCTTCTGAAGCAGTTGGATCCTGAATATTTAGCTTGAATGATGTGATCAAGATTGTTAACTCTGTCAAAGTACATGTACTAATAGTGATTTGTGTAAGTATCAGTAGCTTGAACATTCAGGCCTTTTTTAAATTCGAAAGCGATATGGCTTTTACGTGAAATATTCCGAATATAATGTGGAATATCAAAGCTAACTAGAAAGCTTTACGGTAGCTTGATGCTTTTGCAGACAAGTTGACAGTCGTCACTTTGTTTGGACACCTTGCGTATAGGGCTGACAACATTGTGTACGTGAACTATGTTCAC
Organism: Ariolimax columbianus; assembly: GCA_036924085.1. Classification (NCBI taxonomy): domain Eukaryota; kingdom Metazoa; phylum Mollusca; class Gastropoda; order Stylommatophora; family Arionidae; genus Ariolimax; species Ariolimax columbianus. The sequence continues at coordinate 62,426,870 of JAVGWX010000007.1, read as the reverse complement.
ATGATATTGCAACTTATCAAGAAAACAGATTTCAGCATTTGAAAGTAAATGAAACTGGTTGTATACAGACTCTGCAGCGTCCCCTAAAAAGCACATTTTGCAACCCTCCTTAATTACCTTCTGAAATGTGCATTATAAATTACAGTCGTTGCACTCCTTGGTATATAATACTGTGACCTGGGTAAAAATGTAGAGAATTAATACTGCATGGCACATACATATGATTTGTCAACAATATTGTTAGCAAGGCGTTATACTTTTTGGTATACGTAAACAGACGTCTTCGGGTAATCGATAACTTTCTGTCAGTCTGTCTGTGTGTCAATTTAAGGACTGGATATCGGTATTCTGACTACGAATCCGTGTCTTCAAACGCTAAGTAAAGCACATTTTATTTCAGTAGAAGGCAATATTATAAAAACGAGTCTTAACAACACATGGTGAATGCAGGGATTCATGCGGCTTTTATTCCCCTTCCGTATAAATCCATGGAATTGAGACATGGAACCTACAGTGATATGATAGGTTAGTTTACAGAAGGTCAGAATACGAACACGGTGAGCTAGCTTCTACATCTTCTACTACTCAAACTGCAATAGCTGAACCACTTTCAAGCACATGATACAACTGGTACATCAGCAATTACTCACGTTGCTGCTTGTGCAACAACAACAAAACTGATCTCCAAATGTATTGCAAGAGTACTAGGTGCTGTTGCAGGACATGCTACTACCAGTACTATAACTAATACTATTACAGCTTCACTACTATTTTTATTACTTCTACTACTACTACTACTACTACTACTATTACTACTACTGGTACTACTGTTGCTACTACAAACTACCAGTAGCTAAGCGTTAGAATGGACAAGGTAGGCTGAGCTATCCCAAATGGTTTTGAAGAATTAGAGAAGAAATCCTTTTGCATAAAACATATTGAAATAAATTTGAAACTGAAATTGTAATGGTATTTTTGTTTATGCGTAGTGACATGTTAGCAAACGCCTGAAATGGCATAGATAATTTATAAATTACACTTGAACACGTGACTTGATTGATTGCGTTCAGCCTAACACAGCGTATTAATCAGGTCAATTTGTAGCTAGAAGACGTTCATTAGGGCGCTAATTTTTCTCACAAATTAAGCCGCCCTTCCCTGACGGAGATTGTTAAATTACAAGCTCCCAAAGTGTGTTTCAAATGTTATTTCAACGCATGTTTTTTAGTTTTGTGATGGCGAGTTTATTAGTTTATTGAGTTGAATGAAGTTGTGTCAATTATCGTAATGTTTTAGGATTTAGTTAAAATACTGTATAAAAAAATGGAAGACCATGTAGACATAAAAAATGATTCATTCGATACAGTTGATTAAACAAATGATAGTGGTGCTTTGACTTTGGAACAAAATGTGCATCTTAAAATGTAACTATTCGATATAATTTGTGTATTCACTGAAAACTTGTATGCATCCATTAAGTGAAACATTCCGTCTTTACCTTAAGATAAGGTTTTACAATAGTGTCTTCAAGTTAATATAGTGTCAAACAAAACCTACCAGGCAGAGTTCCAACCGCAGCGTTTTATCACATACCCTAAGGTGTTCAACTTTATAGTACTACACAACAAAATAATAAATACTTGCAGCTCAGAAGACAAAGTCAAACCTTGCATTGAATTATTGGGTTGAATTGTAGATAACGACGTCCGAATAGTGTGTGAACTGACGGACACATTGCTACAACTGATTATCAGTATTAAAATTAGTTCGGCTTTACATAACGTTCAATGAAAACATTTAGAAGAATTAATACACATCTGCGTAATTATATGATCAATAACAGACTATATATTATTTCAATCGACAAGGAACTTTCTTGAAAATGAACTCAAGATCTAATGTGGAGATAGTGATATACAATTTTTCAGAAAAGAAGCAAAGTCGTTTAGAACTGAATTACAAAAAATCGTAGACAACTGTGCAGAAAAACATCGACAGCATGGATTTCAACTACCTCATTCAGCTAATGCACGAAGTACATTTCAACATTTTTTCGAAATCGTTAAGTGTGTCCCTTTATGTTCATTACTCAGCTTACTATAAAATTGTCATTCCGCTTCGCTACTGCAACCTGCTACTACTACTTTTACACTGATACTACTACTACTACTACTACTACTACTACTACTACTACTACTACTACTACTACTAAATATATATTTATTAAATAAATATATGCGTTTGTGTTTGTGTATCTATATGTCTCTCCTTCTGCTCGTCCATTCATCTGTCTATGCCGCTCTTGTTATCTTTCTACCAGCCTGTCTGGAAGCCTGTTTGCCAGTCTGCCTATTTTTCTGTCTATCTGTCGTTCTACCTGTCTCTCTGCATGTCTGTATATTTGTCTGTGTCCGCTTTACAAAATGTACCACAGTCTCGCGTGTCTATGTAGCAAAGTGGTTGTAGTTCTGACTTCTCCTTGCCAATGTGGTAGCCCAATTTGCGATTCCTTCCCGATTTAGTCTACACAGCTCTTATAGGGAACCTGACAATGTTGGGAAGAAAAACTGAAAGTAAGGTTTTTATAAATAAATTATTAAAAAAATATCTGAACTTTAGAACACTGTACCTTTAATACTTTATTCTTCACGGCGATTTTTGATATCATATCATTGTAACTTCACTTCTATATCCTTTATCTCTATGTTTCCCTGATTAATAAGCAATCGAGCATTTGAGTAGTGTAGTTGCAGAGCAGTTGCCATTTTACGGCGCTCAATTCCCGTTTACCGGAACGTTCAAATAGACCCGGCTGTAAATACCTGGTGACTGTTAGGGAAGGAAAGACAGCGAAGAATATAACTGGTCACTTCACTTCATGAACAAGCTATGGTAGTACGATGATGTCTCTAACACTTCATCACCGACAGCAGTGTCTTCTATGGAATTACTTTTACCGAATATCTTTAACACTCTACTAGACACTTTTCTCCAGGGACTGACACTCTTGTTTTATGATGTCCCCCGCCAGACAACCATTTAAATGGCATTACCGTGTCCTGAATAAATGTAAACATCTATCAAATTGGAATGGTGTAGTCTAAAAATAGCTATAATTGTGATTTAACAAAATCGATTTCACGTGTTCACGTAATATATGTACTTCATTCCTTCTTCTTCATCGATCACACAATAATACTAACTGCATATTACGGGGGATATTGTTTCTAGACCTTTGTTTAAAATAAAGAAAGGCTGTTACACAATTTGCATCCTTTTACCATGTGTCAATGACGGGGTTATGAAAAGGGGTTACACATTTCTATTTCAGTATATCATTGGTATCGTACGAGGCGTGTTCAAATGAAACGGGATCTATCTGCACTAAGTAAACATGCGTACAATGAGCATGATGACGTCACATCAGGTGTAAACAGCATATACCATCCGTCAATTTTGCAAAATTGCATTATCCTCCAACTCCTAGTTTCCTCAGCAGTCCGTTGAAACGATGGCGGGTGTGATACGGAATTCGTCCAAAGTTGATCAGCAAGATGTGATTTGATTTTTAACAGCTAAAGGATGTCGACCAGTTGACATTCATCGTAGAATGTGATCAGTGTATGGGGACAAAAGTGTGGCAAACGTAAGTCCGGCGATAGCCCACCCGAATTGCTGCATTAATTTTGGCGATGGCATCTTCTGACGCAACAATATGCGCATGACCTGGTCTCGAAAGTTCTATCGTTAACTCACCTGCTTCTTTGTCCAGTTTTTAATTGTTGTCTTCGAAACACTATTGTCCCCATACACTGACTGCATACTGTCTGCATTCTGCGATGAATGTCAACTGGTCGACGTCCTTCAGTTGTTAGAAACCGAATTACCGCTCGCTGATAACCTCTGAACAAATTCCGTTTCACACAATCCACGTTTTCAACGTTCTGCTGAGGAAACTGAGTAGGAGGATAATGTGCTGTTTACATCATAAGTGACGTCATCATGCGCATCGTACGTTTGTTCACTTGGTGCACTTTTGTCCGGTTTCAATGGAACACGCCTCGAATAGCTTACACAGATCACTCGGGTAGATTGAATCGATATATGTGAGTAGACAGACGTATATTCTCATATCCCATTACGTTAAATCAGTATAAACAATCCTTTATTATTCATATACCTCATTGTGACATATATCCATGGACCTCGCCGTCTTATTTCCATAGATATCATTATGTTATATGCATATACCTCACCGTGTTATATGCATATACCTCACCGTGTTATATGCATATGGCACATTTGAAATCTTCATAATTATCCGTAATATTTATTTCATGTGCACCTAATCCTTTTCTTCAAATATTAATATGCATTAATGTAACCATGTCTGTAATATTTATACCATGTACATATTTAAATCCATCTCTCTGGCATATATACATATATGTATATATATATATATATATATATATATATATATACATATATATATATATATATATATATGTATGTATGTGTGTGTGTGTAAGTGTAAGTGTATGTGTGTGCGTGTTATCCGGAAGGAATGATCAGCGAAACAACACCTAGTGTGCAGCCGTGCATTAGAACATTCCGTGCTTGCATTGGACACGCCACATGAGGTCCAGCATACACCGAGCCGAAACATAACAGCTGGTGCAGAAACATTACAAAACAGAACTCATACAACAAGGATGATGTCGGCTGTCGTCATCAACAAGGATGGACAGTTAGTATATATGTATATATATTTTCAGTCCACTTGTGTCGTGGGTAGGTGTGACCTCCTTTGTTTCATATTTTTTGACAGACGAATATTCGCTGGTGACTTGCCAGGTCAATACCAGCATCTGTTAGCTCCTGGAATATTCGATCGCCTATTTTTGTAACTGGGGGTGGTGAAAGCGTAAATTAGAGCAAGTTAGACCCGCAGCCTGTCAGGCGCCATCTATGCCACTTGGCTAATTACATAACTAAGACATAATGTTATAGCCACACTGTCTTCTTTTTGCGATATATTCTTTGTGGGGTGAGGATCCCTAGAATAATGGGAGTAGATTTTTAACTTCGATTTCCAACTGCTAACATATTTTTAACATACACGCCACTGCACTACTCATAGATCAGCCATGTGGGAAAACACCCCTCGAACTACAGCACCCAAAACGAACACCTTACCTCGAGCCCACTGGATCGCCATATATATATATATATAATTGTAATAATAATAATAATAACAACAATCATGTTCGCCTAGGCATCTGGGTATACAACTTATATGCGGAATGAATTTTGAGAAATGTTCGAGAAGACGAGAACATTGAAAGTTTCAACCCATTTACGATTGGCGTGTATGAGATTCCAGAGTTACGATACGCAGACGACATAGTGATACTTTTAAGAAGAGCAGAAATGTTAGAGCAGCTTATTTCAGCCGTAAATGTACATAGTAAAGATCTAAGCCTGTTTATAAACATAAATAAAACAAAGATAATGACCACCGACAAAACACAATTTCAGCATAAATTTACAGTCGGTGGTGAGGAAATAGATCAGGTCACGCATTTTAAATATCACGTCTCCAGAATTGACAAAAAATGCGACTGCTCGAAAGAAATCAAAATAAAACTAGCCATAGCAATACAAAGACTGAACAGCCTGAAGAAATTATGGCAGAGCACCGAATAAACGATAAAAGTAGAAGTCTTGAGAGCCTGTGTTTTTCCTGTGGCAGCTTATAGTTGCGAATAATAGACGATTACCAAAACTTACAGACAAAGAATCGAATTCTTCGAGTCAAAATGTTATAAAGATCCGCAGAATACCTTGGACGGAGAAAAAAAAACAAATGTAGACATTCAGCAAGAGTTGAGCATAGAGGAGAACTAATTTATCAATTCCATTTTAGCTAGAAAATGCAAATACTTTGGTCACGTCAAGGGGCATAACAGTCTTGAGATTACAGTGCCAGGTAAAAGAGGAAGGGGTAAACCAACAAGACGATGGCACCAAGATGTCCAGGAATACCTGAGTATGACTGTGGCGGAGGCTGGAGTTTTGGCAACGGAATGAGTTTCTTTCAGACAGATTGTGATAGTAGCGACGTCCTATAAAAGACATGCTACATGATGAGGCATCTATGCCCCGTTATGTCGATCGATCACTACCATGTCCAATCGCTGAGGCTTGTAGCCAAACCTCGTTCATTGCCGATGGAGAGACGGCTATCTATCGGAGCCATGTAGAACAAGGACGACCCTTCCCACGCCTCCAGCTGACCGATAGGAGATCGTTGCTACACATAGCAGACTTGGACTTTAACTTGTGAGCTGGTACTTTCTGGTCGTCAAACCAGGTGACCAAACAGAGACAGGCTTTGGCGGGCCAGAGTGTCCGAAATGAAGGGACGAATCGTCTTTGCAGATACCTCGATATTACGTACAAGATCGAACCACTGGATACCGAGGATGCACCGCTTTTTGAGCATATGAAAAGCATCGAGTCTTGATATTTCCCGTTTAAGCAGGATCGAAGGTTCCGAAGCATACAGAAGGACAGGAATCACAAACGTCTGATAAATAATAATTTTGGATCAGAGAGAGAGTCTGCCATTATTCCACACCCGGCGAAAATCGTTCATAGCGGATGTAGCAAGCCCGATCCGCTTTAACATGTCAGGCGCACTGCGTCCATCGGAAGAGAAATAACTCCCCAGGTTTGTGAATTTATTAGTGCCCTCAATTGTTTGACCATGGACAACAACGCTGTGAGGACTTGTGACGGAGCAAATGTTTTGAATTTTGGTCTTGGCCCAGAATATTGATAGATCCAGGTTTGATTAGGATACAGTTTCTCGAGAGACTGTTGCAGAGCCGGATTGTCTGGGCCAATTCGGACTATGTCATCAGCATAGACAAGGTCTGTGATGTGCGTTTGGTCTCTGACAATGACCTGATTGTGGGAGTCAAGGCGATGTAGAATCCAGTCGATTGCTCGGCAGAAAAGTTCAGGGGTAAGGACGCAACCCTGCCTGACCCCCGAAGATGTTGTGAACCTGTCCGAGAGAGTACCTACTATGCGGACTCTGGCACCGGTATCCGTGTGTAGCTCCCTTATCAAGTTCAGCAATAGGACAGGAGTTCTGATGACCTTGCATGGATTTCCAGAGAGCGGACCTATCGACCGAATGCAGCTATTAGTGACACATATGCAGCGCAAAGTGGGTGGTTGAATACATGGTGCAGCTCAGCCAAGAGCCGCAGAGCAAGAATGGCATCCACATTTGATCTACCTGTAGTGAAACCAGACTGATGGAGACGGCGTTTTGCGAGCAGGAGAGGTTTGAGTCGGGCCAGCAGCACATGTGCAAATATATTGCCTGGGACTGAGAGCAGTGTGATTGGTCTTACGGCTTCCCTTACATTTGGATATGGCAACAACTATTCCATCTCGCCAATCTGCGGGAACGTGTTCTGTTCTCCAGACTTGTAAAAAGAGGTGGTGAAGAGCTGATGGGGTCCATGGCGTACTTCAGAAGCTCTTGCGGAATATGGTCCGGACCTGCAGCAAGCCCATCTTTAAGCCTCCGTATGGCGGTTTGGACTTTTGCGATTGTTGGTAGGTCAATTCACGTATCTGCGTTAGTGCGAGTGTCCACACATTCCGAGTCCAGGTTGAGGCAAGACGTTGCTGGAGAATGATTGAGGGCGAGGGTATAGTGCTCCTTCCATCTGTACGCTACTTCTTCGTGTGTCGAACATGGTGATCCATCTGATCTATTGACACACTCGATATTGTTGGACGCTTTCTGCTTGCTTCCGGAGCAGAGTAGCCTGATGGTTTGGTATGCAGATCTGAGATCGTTGGATCTAAGATCTGTTTCACCTGTATCGGCTATTTCTTAGAAGAAACTCTCCCGGTCAGCCATAGTTGTCGCACGGAACTGGCTTTTTAGCCGACGTCGTGCGACGTAATCTTTGCGTTCTTTTGGTTAAGGATATCGTAAGCTCTGTCAGAGAGCCATGGTTTTTGCTTCACAGATCTTGGGCCTACAATTATTGTGACATCCTATTGTAACAAACTTGTCTCTTACTGACGAGACGTATTCTTCCAATAAAGTGTCGTCAGTTTTGAGGCGCCGAGCATTGTACCTTGGAGTTAGCGCTGGCCTTGGTGGAGCGTATGAACTGATAGATTACGTAGACACCAGTAAGTGGAGGTCTGTAGTAGCAGGTGCCTCAACGCCGCGATACACATGGTAAGAAGTCCCCTCAAGAGAATGTGGTCAAGCTCCTTCCTTGTGATGTTGTCGTTGGAGATCCACGTGTGCCGATGGATATCCAAAGGGTGGAACCAGGAACCGGTGACCACTAGTCTAAACGCGGCACAGAATGACAGGAACCAGTGAGAGTTGTCATTAGCGGCTCCGCAGCCAAACGAACCCAGAAGAGATCCGTAGCCACTGGGATTGATCCCCAAGACGGCGTTGAAATCCCCCCTTAAAATAAATTCGTCATGCGGAGGAACAGTCGCAGAGGCATTTGCCAGATCATTATAGAAGTCATCTTTTATCTGTGGTTGGGCTTCGTTCGTGGGGGTGTACGCGACTATTCTTGATAATTGACCATGTCTGTGCATTAAACGGGTCAGAAGAAGCATGTAGGAGATTGCGAGCCAGGTCATTATGCTATTCTTGAGAGGCGGTCTTATGAAATGGGCAACCCTTTTTCTGCGTTGCTGATCGCCGGAGTTTAATATACGCGCATCTTCAGTATCTTCCTGTTCTTGACCGATTAGTTGGGCCTTCGTAATTCCAATAATGGCAATATTTCGTCGACCTAGTGTGCGGGTCAAGGGTGCAACGTAGCCAGTCCCATTCATTGTTAGGACATTCTTCTTCTTCTTCTTCTTCGTACGCTGTCAGACGTCAACTTGAATTTGTTCGAAGAAACCAGCTGTTATTCTGAGGCTGTCGACACTGCCATAGAGCTTGTCTAGTATTGTCACTGGTGATGGCCACATTTGCTTTCTCTGGTCCTCGTATGTCGGGCAATGTTGCAGCAGATGTTTAGCGGTCTGAAGACCACGACCTGCTCTTTTCTGTTCAACTGGTAATAGGCATCATTTTGTGTGTAGCCAGTATGCTATGTTTCCCATTTGGCCATGTATCTGGCCCTAATAAACCTTTCAGACTCTACGTAGGTCACACTAGAATCTGGTTGTGGTAACCTTGCACCTTCCTTTGCAAATCTGTCTGCCTCCTCGTTGCCTTGAATGTTACAGTGGGATGGAACCCACTGTACCACTACTCTTTTTGGTGCAGACTGCTGGCATAGTTTACAGAGTTCTGCTCTTAAATCATTAAGTTCTGTATTTTTCTGGATTTTTAGTGCTGTAACCACGGACAGGGCATCTGTAAACATGACTATCTGGCTTTCACTGCTTTCGTCTGTCAGCATTGCTTCTACTGCAGCCTTCAATGCCTCTGCATCGGCTCTGAAATTGCTTGAGAATTTTAGTTTCCACTGACAGGACATTTAAAGTGGCTTACCTAATTGAGCTTCTTATGTCGGGTGACTCCACTGGAGAGTCAGTGACGCCGGGGTAGGTTTTGAGGACGTCTTTCGTTCTGGTACTCGAGGACGACAGTCGTGCTCTATTAGCGAGGTTGGTGGTAGCCATATCGCCATATGGTTGCACAGGTAGTTTGTCGGTCGAAGTCCCTGCAGACTCGTTCAATGGAGCCAAGTACTCCGCTGCTTCGGGATGAGGACCACGGTAAGTATTTTTACGACTAGTGTTTGTGCCAGGCCTTCCTTGTCTGTCCGCGCCTGATACTCAGTTTTTTCGGGTTCCGCCCCTGAGACCTCTGAGTTTTGTTTACTTTCGGAACAGCGTGACCCTTGCTTTGCTGAGGATACGAAGTAGAGAGAGGTATCGTGTAACCTCCGATGGAGGGTAGCAGGAAATATTTGGTTTCAGTCCAAGCAGGAAGGTCCTTCTTTAGTAATAACGGGGGCCGAATTCTGGGGTGCAGTTAAGTAGAACGTTGAACGCCATGATGGATTGCTTCCCTACTGTATAAGCCAGACACAGCCGCTGCAAGATGCGGGATAACAACAGGATAACCGATCGAAAGCACATTCATTCCACAGAATAAAGTCCTTGGTACCACCTGGTGAAGGAGTTATCAATTATAATCCGAACAGGAACTGGCAAACAGTGGACAAATGACACATACACTGGGGTCAGTCGAGAGTGCAGCCAGTCAGGCGCGACCATTCTGCTTAGGTACATATATACATGTCTCCGTAATATGCATCGCACATATGTAATCTTGTCACTTCTTTGCCACATTTACAGCTGATGTGTACAGACAGACTCTTTTCTGTAATTTGTATTCTTTTTGCCAATGTAAACTCTTCTCTGTAATATTACTCCCATCTATATATCTTAATTCGTTATTTGTATTTTTTACGTTTGTGTGTCTCTAAACTCTTGACGAAAATAATTAACATTCGTGCGTATCCCAATTGTTCTCCATAATAGTTATTGCACGTGTGCATCTAAACTCTTCTCGATAATATTTAACATACGTATGTATTTAAACTCTTTTAGGTAATATTGAATCACACGTGGTCATCAGTCGTACCGTTTTTCCTAAACATCATATCGTGTTGTTACTTCAATTATTTCGATCGAATACTGTGTGTCACGTAACGGACGGGTTGGCAGCATGCTAATCACGCATTCATCGAACTTGATCGGTTCCTGTAACCGAGGTCATGCAGCCTCAGCCACAATTAGATAGATATACGAGGAAACAATTCTGGTTTGCGTTTTATAGCATCGGTGTTTATTTGTTTCCTGCCTATATTAAGTCTTTACTGGGTCAAGGTCTCACGATACGTATTTCCCATTCTCTTGTTGACGTCACGATGTATACTATAGCGTTGTATAGACTTCACACATTTACTAGCACGTAATGCTAATCAGGTCATCTAAAACATATACCAAGGGTAGCAACCGATCTAGATAGCCCCACATCTAAAATATCATCTGCCCCGACTCATGTTAATCATAACAAGGATTCAAGTGTGCGTTTCAGGTCTCATTGTAGATCGTCACGACTCTAACCAATTGTATTGCTTTACCCCTATACACAGATATGCTGTTCACATATTTGATACATGAGTCAGCTAACAACTCTGTTGACTGGTGCTCATTTAGATAACGTTCTGTACACGCCCCCTTCAGCGTATCGTTTATCAGGTTATCACATTCGTGAGAGAAACGGTATCACATCTATTCCTGACTTGTATCAATGATGACTTTGAGACATAAATATTCCTGAAATGAAATCAACACTATAAATAAGTTATGTTTTAATAATTCTAATCTTAATGAATTAGCTCTATGGAAATCTGACCCGTCGTCCAGCGCGTGCTGTTGCCGCTGTCCCCTGTCTGGAAGAAGGTTGATTACTAGCCCTATACTTTGACGGAATATATTATGTTGTAAGGAAAGGTAGTACTTCTGGTTTGAAGAACACGTGCTTCCACTAGAATGGATCGCCTGCACTTAGTCCGTACCTCCCATCAATTCTCACCTCTGAATCCTAGTAACTAGTGCATGCACAGCGGCCATACTCTGGACAATGTTTCAACTGTCGGGCTTAACCAGGTGAGGGTATCCGGTAGCACTCAACTGTGATGAGCTAAGTGTCTAACTAAGCATATGTTGATTTGACTAAGCGGACTTTGAATATGAAAATATTAGCTTGTTCAACGAATAGTAAGGCAACTACGCGCAGCTCGGTGTGAAAAGCAAATAATTTGGCTATACAGTAGAACACTATGGTTTGCTTTACAACCTGTTATTTGGCTATACAGTAGACACTATTGTTAGCTTTACAACCTGTTATTTGGCTATACAGTAGAACAGTGGTTAGATTTACAACCTGTTATTTTGCTATACAGTAGAACACTATGATTAGCTTTACAACCAGTTATTTGGCTAAACAGTAGAACACTATGGTTAGCTTTACAACCTGTTATTTGGCTATACAGTAGAACACTTTGGTTAGCTTTACAACCTGTAATATCTCCAGCTATCTCGATTACGTCTTGCCGCTGGACAAAGATAACTCAGTAGAAGAGAGAGTTTATGACCTTCATCTTCACTGAGGTCCTAGTATGTCACAGATCTCAGCTTCAGACACACTTCAAAAAATACAAAAACAACTGTATACTGATATATTTATTTATCATCATTTTCTCTTTTCGTCTTGTCAGACGATAGTAATTGTGCTTTTAGCCCACGGCCCGAGCAGAAATATAGATACCATGTATTGCACATGCAATATGGTCCAATTCTTGGTCTGCCTTGTTTGTTCCAAGGAAAAGGTGATACCAATACGTTTGGAACAAGGCAAGCTGCAGAAGCTGTCGGATCAACAAAGCAATGCTCTATCTGTTGCCTGTCAGGGCTTCACCCCTAGTCCAGCCACCAACCAAAACCAAGGACCTGGTCTGACCTGCCACAACACTCAGCTGAGGTTGCCTTTCCACGCTCTAAGATACGGCATTGAATTCTATTGCATGTGATCATTCGTACATCATCGGTTGTCAGGTTTAGTAGACGCTGACCAACTTTCAGAATTATCAGAAAACAGGTTGCACAGCCAAATCTGACAAATACAAGATACGCCAGCATATTTTCTGCAAGGCATCAGATGGTTTGAAATCAGAGTTTTCCTTCTCCTAGATGAGCTGCCTTCCTAGGCTTTGGAGCCCCATCTGCCCGAAACTACTGCTTTTAAGGCGCCAGTGGTCCGCCTTCCGTCTTTCTCCTGTTAGTCAAAACTGTTCTGATACATGAAGGCCAGCAGATGGACTTTGTTGTCAGAGGATATATAAGACGCACGCCATGGGAGCATTTTGTTAGTGTTGAGAGTTCATCCTCAACCCCACCCCCGGGTATAGCAGTTGGGAACCAAATATATACATATCCATAATGATCCAATGAGAAATGTAGACTCGAAGCCAGTTATGGCGCCATCTTTGACAGATTACAACATAAACTGAAAGATTACTCCAAATCTAAACGTAAAATCACAATGGCCATCAGCAATCCTGTGACGACCACTGAGAATCACCATTAGATTAAACACTGGCAAAATCCTCCTTAAGGTGTGCTTAACAGCTGAAGAAGTCTTGAGCAGATGTTACAACCAGAGCGTCAGAGTGGTTTCAGAGACATGATATGTGTTACATTTTAATTAAATAAGAAAATAAAGAAACATCATCATGACCTGCATACGACTTTGGTAACCTGACTGAGGTCTAAAACACTATACAATGACTCGGCAACTGACGTGCATATCAGATATAAACGGGTAGGAAGTTATTCGAGTTATTCATTCTGTGTTAATGTAAAAGAAGCGACAATCGTAGGTCTGACGACTACCTAAACCGTTTTTCAGCTGCGTGTACCAATACCAAGTTTATCCATCATCCATAAGAACGGAAATAATGCCTTAAACTGCTCCAGAGAGGCTGTACCACGAACCAAAACATTCATGAAAGTGGCCGAGTTCAAGCAGATGATAACCTACCTACTTAAACAGTATTCTAAACAAGTAAGCGAATGTAGTTTCGCTGAAGCACACACTTGCAACTGGATCGACATGAGCGTGTGAGTAACAAAGGTCGTGTCCGGTACATTTTTTCGTGAATACCGAGAACTCTGGTAGTAGCAATAGTGCAAGTTTGTAAAACATTGCCTAGAATTAGGTTACGAAAATTCAAGATGTCTGGCTCTACAACAAACTGGATACAATTTCAAAGATATTCACATATAAATGACTCAGAGCGGTTTTACGTTGCCCTCACAGGAGTTTATGATTCTCAATCGTATCGAACATTCCATAATCTTTATGCTGATGGCATAGTATTACTCACTGACAATGTCCAAATTGGGGTTCATTGCAATTCTAAAATTTCTAATTATTAACATGCACTTTTAGATGTCAATCAAAATAAAATTGCAACGGTGAAGGTTTTTATCATGCACTTAAAAAAAAAAAATTGTCGCGACGTGGACTCGAACAAATGACTTCAAGATTACTAATTGTCAACTAAGCTATTGCGGATAAAATAAATGTATTTTGATTTGCTGTACCTATATCTTTATGGTGTATTGTTAAAGTATGTTAATATTGGTTCATCGCTCCCGTGACGTTAAGAACCCATGGCGTCAATCCACAGGTTATAGGGCACGAGTTAAATGTGTTGGTTTTTGGGAAGTTACTAGCTTGATTTCTTTGTGGAAAAATTTTCGTTCCGTGAAAACTTTAATATATTTTGAAAATATTGAATAACGTCAAGTTAAATGTCGCACTTAAGTTAATACTAAATGAAGTTTCAGATGTCATTGTGACATTGTTATCACCATATACAATTATGTTTTTTTTCAGATACTAAAATCGATGTTTACTGTTTTGGCATATCACCGGCATAAAGCGGACAGACACATTGCAAGACATTATTATGTGATATTAGTCGTGCGCGAAAAAGTCATAACAAGCATGCCACAAGACGCAATCATCGATTCGTTCGATATTCTAGCCAGTGCAGATGAGGTCAAGACATCAATCATTCTAATATCCTGCAGCAAAGCCTTTGGGTCAGATTCTATTCCTGTATCTTGTTCGCTGCAGTGCGATGAGATCAGAACACCCAGTCAGCCGCCAATGGGACAGACAAAACTCTACAAAGACTCAATGAAAGTGTCTCTGATCAGTTTCAACATTGGTGTCACCATCCCGGGGACGATAGAGCAGGATCACTCTGCCTTGCGCACTGCCATCACATAAGATGATCACAGAGCTGAATGGAGGATAATCGCTGAACCTCACAGAAACAGCATTGCTTGACACCACATAATGTGCAACAGCTCAAATATCACATCCATCCATGTCTGAGCCATGTGTGGTAGGGCCTGCCGTGCAGGGATACCCATTTGAAGCTATATGCGACCACATAGTCATCATTCTGGTTCGTGATGGGCTACTTATTATTAATAGGAACATGGATTTTCACACCTCGCCTAGTACAGCGTGGAAGCCAAGGTCGCGCAATGATTAGTGCATTTGCTTATCAACAGAGCTTTCGGGGATTGGTACCCAGTTGGTGCGATATTGTTCTGACCTCAAAAGGACTCATGAGTTCGGCCCAGTCTAATAAATTGGGTGCCAGAGTAATCTAGAAACGTTTAGGTGACCGGCTTAAAGCTTCTACCTAGCTCACTCATGGCTTCTAGACAGCCTGTGTACGGCAGCACCAACTCGTGGAAACGGTTTGGCTGGCCGGCTAAACTACGTGAGTGAAAAAGGTAAAAAGGATTGGACTCCTGACTAGTACACACAGTTGCTGGAGGAAAAGGGTGGGGGGGGGGGGTACTCCTGATTAGTACACACAGTTACTAGTGGAAGGGGAGTCCACCCCTGACTAGTACACACAGTTGCTGGTGGAAGGGGAGGCCACTCCTGAACAGTACACACATTTGCTGGTGGGAAAAGTTGGAAGATCAACCTAGTCGACAATGAATCTGAAGGCAGCAGGTGGAAAGGCCTAGTATCGGGCTTAAGGCGCACCAGGGAACAAGACTAGTAAGAACAACTTTCAGAAAGCAACGGGAAACTACTGAATGAAAAATTGCCAAAAAAAAACCAAAACTTCCATGATATTTGGCAATTACGAAACTCAAAGATCTGATAGCGAAACCCGCAGGCCAGGCTGATCACCAACCCAAACTGGGAAGGATAATTTCAGAGCCATTACAAGAAATAGAGATGACGACCTGAAGCCCGACTACATTAGGGTGGAAAACTTAGAACAATTACTAAAATCACAAATTAAAATAGACAATTAGAACATCAGGAGCTTATTCCAGGGGAAACTACTTATGATTGGAATAGAGATGCAGAGAATTACGACAGACGTTCTGGGAGTATCAGAGCACAGATGGGCCGGTCAATGGTACTGTGTGAGTAGTTCTAGATAAACCTTTAAATACTTTGGGAAAGACAAGAGTGGATAGAGCGGGGTCAGTTTCATTTTGTCAAAGAAGACGGCATCTTCACTACCTTGGTAAGAACCCAGTTAACGAGCGCATCATTATGATTAGACTACACAGGAAGAAAAGAAACCTAATAATAATACAAGACTTCGCTCTTAAATCCGCATCAGATAATTGCTGAATTGAGGAATGCTATAAATCCTTACAGGAAACATTAGAAAGAAGAGGCATCTTCATTATATTTGGATATTTCAACGCAAAAGTTGGCAATGTAAGTACAATAGGGGGTAGAAGTATGCGAGTACTTTTTGGTTTGGAATACAAAAATGAGGGAGGAGAAAAACTGGTTGAATTATGTTTTGAAAATAGATTCTTCATTACCAACACGAAACAACATCCGAGAAGACTTTACACGTGAACATCTCTTGATGGTGACAATGGGAACCAGGTAGATTACATCCTTGTTCAATATAAGATTGAGCGGCGGTTTTACGCAGTGGTAGAGCACTCTTTTCATGGCAGAGGTATTGGGTTAAACTACCACTACCGGCTAAGTCAACCCAGCTGTAAATGGGTACCTGACTTGCGGTTAAGGCCGGAATGGACAGCGAGAAAGGAAACTGACCACAACACCTCGCAAGCTAAGACTTGTTGTAAAGAAGTCTCTTACACTAAGTCAAGTTTGCTGAAGGACCTTTCTATACAACAAAGATGAAGATCAAGTGTGCTGTCAACACTTTACCAAGAGAGGACTGCGACACAGACCACAAACAACTCGTTGCAATTTCCAAGATGAGATGGAGAAGTGTTAGCAAAGATATGCGACCAAAACGCTTCGATGTTAAAGAGAAATAAATTGAATATAGAGCATCAAAGTAATAAGTAAGTTTAAGGCAATGATGGCAGTCCAAGAAGAGATGCCATCGGACGAATGGACTAGACAGACAAGTGCCATTTTAATCTATGTTATGCAGAACACGATTCCCATAGCATCGAAAAAATGAAAACGCTACATTTTGGAAGAAACACTGAAACTCATAGAAGAAAAGGAGAAAGTTAGAGGAACAGGGACTTCAGATAACTATCACCACATATTGACACTTTGTAAGAGCAGTCAGAAGAGAAATAAGAAAATTCAAGACAACGTACATAATGTAAAAACATTGAAAACAATTTACAACAATTAACAACAACAAGGCAGAGAGGGAGATGCCTTTGAAGAGACAAGATCACTGACAGGGAAGTCCGTCCAGTATCCCATGTCATCAATGATACATTAAAGTAAATAACAAAACGTTTTGCAGAACGCCGTTCTGACATCCGCCAACTTATTTCGCTCTAAAAAGTTTCTTGTCTGCCAATACTTTGCATATGTGGAGGTGCAATCACCTCGATTGCCAAACTGTTCTCGGTGGAATTCGAACCGGGAGTGTTGGAATTGGGAAACTGGCGTTTCACTTCTAGGTCACTGAGACCTATTAATGTTTATCACGTACTTTGCAAGAGGATCTGACACAGCGCAGAGTGGCCACAAGCATGGAAGAGATCAATCTATGAGTATATTCTTCTCCTTCCAAAAAAGGCAATGTAAAGCTGTTTACAAATTACTGCTCTATTGCACTTTTACACCACGCTAGCAAGATCCTTTTGCTGAATATTCTGAAGTTATAATGCACATTTGAATGTCACATATTTGAAGTGCAAGCAGACTTCAGAAACGACAGTGGGACCATATATCACATATCTAATATGAGGAACATCTATTAAAAATGTAGAGCGTATAACGTAAATATGTATATATTGTTTATCGTTTATACAAAAGGCTTCCGATTGCGTAAAAAACAGCAATTGTGGAAAATCATGATAGAAATGTGGTTTCCAGTACATCTAATTTATCTAATCGAATATTTTTATCAGGAACAACAAGCTGCTGTCACACTGGCTGGTGAAATATTAGATTGGTTCTAAGTACAAAAGGGAGTTATCTGCATACGTGTAACATGTATGCACAATGAATACCGAGGAATGTTAGAGAGGATGAGAATATAAAAATTTGCAGTCCCTTTACAATTTGAATTAGAACAAACAGTATGGTTAGTTTAGTTTAGTCGAATCAACGTCATTGCACACGGTTTTACCCATACGTGCTCTGTACTTCTTCGAAGCACAATATATATACACATGTAGTCAGTGTGTTATCTGAAGTTAGTATTTATCAGAAAAATGAGTGCAGATAATTTTGAGAGAGCAAGATATTGTAATCGATATATATAGATGATCGATCGATGTCTTCATTTTCGGTTCTATCAAAAATGATTAAAGGAATTATGAGAAAATAGCCATTTTCGAAATCTGAACACAATCATACACGTTTCTCACAGCAAATGTACCGGGTTCTATTTTCCGTTTCGACACACTCTATAATACCCAGCTATAAATGGGTTTCGGACTAACTGTTAGAGAGGACGGGACAACCAGAAAGAGGTAATATGTCAAAACAATGGTATAACAGTTTAGACATAGCACATCAATGTATTTAACCCTTCATCCCCCACGACAGTATCAGCTACCTTGACATATTGTAATCAAGAAACGCAAATAATCCAACAATTTTATGATTTTAAATTTTATTTTTTTTAAGAAGAAAAATGTAGAATCTTTGAAACTAAAAGTATAAATATCTCCAAAACATGATTCAATTACCAAAACAAGGTGAACATGTAGATTTAATTTGAGATTAAGGTAGAAGGCAGGTAGTATAACCAGCAAATACTTTCATGTACCAGGAACGATCACAACATGTGATGTAGAATCAATTACCGAATAAACTAATAATATGGATTTATCTAAAGCAGAAAATTTAAAACATACAAACAGGTACCTAGCAATGCCAATATGAGACAGTGTGTGTGTGTGTGCATGCGTGCGTGCGTGCATGTGTGCGTGCGTGTGTGTGAGAGAGACAGAGAGAGACACAAAGAGACAGTGAGACAGAGAGAAACAGAGAGAGACAGAGTGAGACCGAGTGAGACCGAGTGAAACAGAGTGAGACAGTATTAGACAGAGTGAGACAGAGTGAGACAGACAGACAGAAAGAGACAGAAAGAGACAGAGAGAAAAAAGAAAGTGAGAGAGAGATAATATAATATATTGAACAACCAAGCTCTAATCTTACCTCCTAAAATTGATTTTCATATACTCACCAAAAATAAAACATTGAACAATAACTTCGTACGAAGACAAATAGGAGCAAGCAATTTGAGTAACATTTTCGTGAAGAACAGATTCACTTAAGGTTGCGTTCTTGTTAGCGTTGTCTAAGACATTAGGACTGGATCCCAATTATTGTGTGGTGACATTCACGACACAATACAACCAAAAAGGTCATGTTCGTGGCTGACATTGGCGTAAAGGCGAAGAAGGTCCAAATGTAGACGCTGTTACCGGAATCAAATGCTAGTTACTTCATCTTACTTATTTTCAGCGAATTATTTAAGATGGTGCAGTTAGATCTGTTCCATGTTGTTTTGACATACCAGTAAGTTAGATACTCTGTCATAGCTGGATAGACTGGAGCGTTCCAGACTAAAAGATAGGTTTTACTTTTAATTCAGCAGGAATCAAAATGTCTTCATAAAGGAATCAATATAATATAAACGATAATGACTATTGATTCTTAATAAATAATACACAAGCGAACAACGGCTAAATTGGACACTGATTTTAAAGTAATAGTTCCAAAGTTGACAGGATATAAAACAAACAGTATTTGACGGGAGTAGATATAAATAAAGAGGGTTTGACAGAATTAAAAATGGGAAAAGAAATACTGAAAGACATACCATTTAGGCAAATATAACTTCATGGACAAACAAAACACGATAGTTAACTTAACTCATCAGTAATAGCTTCGAACAACAAAAACAAAACGACGAGTACTGCAGTAGTGGACACTCTACACAGTATATGATGTCCCCTGAAGAAGTGGACACTCTACACAGTAGATGATTGCCTCTTGAAGGAGTTGACACTACAGTAAATGATGACCTCTGAAGGAGAGACCACTCTACAGTAAATGATAGTCCCTGACGGAATGAACACTATACAGTAGATGATGTACCTGAAGAAATAGGCACTCTAAAGTAGATGATGACCCTTGATGGATTGGACACTCTACAGTAGATGCTGACCTTTGAAGGCGTAAACACTATACAGTAGATGATGATCATTGAAGTAGTGGACACTTTACAGTAGATGATGATCATTGAAGGAGTGGACACTTTACAGTAGATAATGGTCATTGAAGGAGTGGACACTTTACAGTAGATGATGATCATTGAAGGAGTGGACACTCTACAGTAGAGGATGGCCCTTGGAGTGGGCACTTTACAGTAGATGATGGTCATTGAAAGAGTGGACACTCTACAGTAGATGATGGCCTTTGGAGTGGACACTTTACAGTAGATGATGATCATTGAAGGAGTGGACACTTTACAGTAGATAATGATCATTGAAGGAGTGGACACTCTACAGTAGAGGATGTCCCTTGGAATGGACACTATACAGTAGATGATGGTCATTGAGGGAGTGGACACTCTAAAGTAGAGGATGGCCTTTGGAGTGGACACTTTACAGTAGATGATGGTCATTGAAGGAGTGGACACTTTACAGTAGATGATGGTCATTGAAGGAGTGGACACTTTACAGTAGATGATGATCATTGAAGGAGTGGACACTCTACAGTAGACGATGTCCCTTGGAATGGACACTTTATAGTAGATGATGGTTATTGAAGGAGTGGACACTCTACAGTAGATGATGGTCATTGAAAGAGTGGACGCTTTACAGTAGATGATGATCATTGAAGGAGTGGACACTTTACAGTAGATAATGATCATTGAAGGAGTGGACACTCTACAGTAGAGGATGTCCTTTGGAATGGACACTATACAGTAGATGATGGTCATTGAGGGAGTGGACACTCTACAGTAGAGGATGGCCTTTGGAGTGGACACTTTACAGTAGATGATGGTCATTGAAGGAGTGGACACTTTACAGTAGATGATGGTCATTGAAGGAGTGGACACTTTACAGTAGATGATGATCATTGAAGGAGTGTACACTCTACAGTAGAGGATGGCCCTTTGAGTGGGCACTTTACAGTAGATGATGGTCATTGAAAGAGTGGACACTCTACAGTAGCTGATGGCCTTTGGAGTGGACACTTTACAGTAGATGATAGTCATTGAAGGAGTGGACACTTTACAGTAGATGATGGTCATTGAAGGAGTGGACACTTTACAGTAGATGATGATCATTGAAGGAGTGGACACTCTACAGTAGAGGATGGCCCTTGGAGTGGGCACTTTACAGTAGATGATGGTCATTGAAAGAGTGGACACTCTACAGGAGAGGATGGCCCTTGGAGTGGACACTTTACAGTAGATGATGGTCATTGAAGGAGTGGACACTCTACAGTAGATGATGGTCATTGAAGGAGTGGACACTCTACAGTAGAGGATGACCCTTGGAGTGGACACTTTACAGTAGATGATGGTCATTGAAGGAGTGGACACTCTACAGTAGAGGATGGCCCTTGGAGTGGACACTTTACAGTAGATGATGGTCATTGAAGGAGTGGACACTCTACATTAGAGGATGGTCATTGAAGGAGTGGACACTCTACAGTAGAGGATGTCCATGGAGTGGGCACTCTACAGTAGAGGATGGCCATTTGAGTGGACACTTTACAGTAGATGATGGTTATTGAAGGAGTGGACACCCTACAGTAGAGGATGCCCTTGGAGTGGGCACTCTACAGTAGAGGATGGCCATTGAAGGAGTGGACACTCTACAGTAGAGGATCTCTCTTTAAACTATAGACACTCTACAATAGATAATGGCTTCTTAAGGAATGGACACACTACAGTAGCTAATGGCTCGTTGAAGGGAGTCCACTACCAAAAACTGTGTATGATTCTTGAAGGGTGGTCTCATTATCAGACTGATTTTAAAACAGAGTTTATTAACTGCAAACTGAACTTTATTAATTTGCATTTTACTATATACGTGAGGCGCAGTTTCCGATTCATTTCTATCAAGGGCAGTGTTTCGGGACCCGCACAGGGAACTGCTAAATCTGGTTAAGTAGAATCAATGGAAATAATCTTTGTATCCACAAAAGACAATTGGAAACGCTGCATCCCTAGGTTAGTTTAGAGGTATGTTAACGTCAGGAAATTATTGTGTGCTGAAACAAGCAATGTTGTTTTAAAAAGAGCACATTTTAGTTTGAATGTTGGTGAATATTGTTTATATCTAGAACTTATAAGGTTAACTATCTGGTGATGTGTTTTATTTCTGGTCTCTTTTCCTTGAAATATAGATTATATATCACAAATAATCATACAAGCAGTAATTCGGTTGAATAAGAATATGACCTTTATAACCTTTAAAACATGTCTTTAAAGACAACTTAGTATGGTTGTGCATGTGTCTAGCAACGTCATCATGTTAACCCATTACTATTGAAATGGCAATTGCCAGTGATCGGATATAGGTCACCTATAAAGGGAACAGCTGTATTGGTGAATTATCTTTCACACGAAGCAAACATCGACAGCAAAAGGCACCAGAAAGCGTTTGAACTAGTTCATCTGGCTCTCATTGGAACATTGATATAAATTGCGTCTGTCTACATTGATTCCAACCTTTGGCTGCTTTCTAGCGTTAAGACCATTATGAAAGTTATCTTAGTGTGAAGATTTAGATTCGTCTGAAAAGAGCACTAGACCTCGTACATATATGGCTGTTAGCTCTATTAATCTCAGACCAACATGTATTTGTAAACAGCACTGTCGTTTCAAAACAATCAGTTAAATATAAATTAAATGGATATATTAGATAGAATCGCCAGAGAATACTCAAACAAGTGGTTTTCTCAAGGCATTATTGAATAGCAGGTAACTGTAGCAAACATAAACGATGAATTGATCTAACTGTTTCAGCTCAATTAATTCAATTCAGAAAATATATAAAAACATTTCCATAAAAATGTGTAATATTTTATAAAGAACAGTTTATATAAATGAGTTTAACAATGACATTTCATTGCATACAATTAATTATAAGATTGGCATATAAAAAACTTTGAAGAAGAAAAAGAAGACACATTTGTGTTACACAAAAAGAAAATTACAAACGAAAACAATTCTAGCAACAGCATTTATGGAGAGATTCCGAACGTAACACAGCTCTGTGATGTAGATATTTGCATAACTGTTCCTTTAACACACAATTCACATATCTGCAGGGTTCACCAATTAGTAATAATTATTCTTGCTGTAGTTCTTCAGATAAAAACACGTTCTAATTTCCAGGTCCACGGGGATACCTTTTTACTGCAGGAACCATCGCACGTCAATTGATACTTTGTGATGCACGCTTCCTGCTCGATACATTGTGTTGTTAATTCAGCTAAACGCAATTCGCGTGCAATAGAGCCTTATTTGTTTATTTATTTACTTTAATTATTTGTTTCTTTTTAATTTTGTAGAAGCATTAGACTGTACCGGTCTGAGTGAGAAGATAAGGTTTTCGGTACCCCTGTTCGCCTGGAAACTGTACTGGGTCTCGTCGATATCTGACTCCGCTAGGTCTCTTAATTTCAGTTCAACTTGTATCTGTAAATAGTAATTAAGAATTGAAGCCAACCATATTTGTTATGGTTCAGGTGTCCTGTTTCTACTGGCTTTTTTTTCAAGCACCAAAAAAAACAAAAACAACCGATCGAGTTTCAGTGAAAATAGTTGGAGCGATGATTCCAGAGAGATGATGCCAGAGTGATGATGACAGAGCGATGATGCCAGAGTGATAATGACAGAGTGATGATGACAGAGCGATGATGACAGAGTGATGATGACAGAGTGATTATGCCAGAGTGATAATGACAGAGTGATGATGCCAGAGTGATAATGACAGAGTGATGATGCCAGAGGGATGATGACAGAGTGATGATGCCAGAGTGATACTGATAGAGTGATGATGACAAAGTGATGATGCCAGAGTGATGATGACAGAGTGATGATGCCAGAGTGATGATGACATAGTGATGATGACAGAGTGATGATGACAGAGTGATGATGACATAGTGATGATGACAGAGGGATGATGACAGCGTGATGATGGCAGCGTGATGATGCCATAGGGATGATGACAGAGTGATGATGCCAGAGTGATGATCTCAGAGCAATGATCTCAGAGCAATGATCTCAGAGCGATGATCTCAGAGCGATGATCTCAGAGCGATGATCTCAGAGCGATGAACGCAGAGTGATGATCTCAGAGCGATGATCTCAGAGCGATGATCTCAGAGTTATGATCTCAGAGGGATGATGCCAGAGATATGATCTCAGAGCGATGATGCCAGAGCGATGATGCCAGAGTGATGATGACAGAGTAATGATGACAGAGTGCAGATGACAGAGGGATGATGACAGAGTGATGATGCCAGAGTGATGATGCCAGAGGGATGATGACAGAGTGATGATGCCAGAGTGATGATCTCAGAGCAATGATCTCAGAGCAATGATCTCAGAGCGATGATCTCAGAGCGATGATCTCAGAGCGATGATCTCAGAGCGATGAACGCAGAGTGATGATCTCAGAGCGATGATCTCAGAGCGATGATCTCAGAGTTATGATCTCAGAGGGATGATGCCAGAGATATGATCTCAGAGCGATGATGCCAGACCGATGATGCCAGAGTGATGATGCCAGAGTGATGATGCCAGAGCGATGATCTCAGAGCGATGATGCCAGAGCGATGATGCCAGAGTGATGATGCCAGAGTTATGATGACAGAGTGTAGATGACAGAGTGCAGATGACAGAGGGAGGATGACAGAGTGATGATGCCAGAGTGATGATGCCAGAGTGATGATGCCAGAGGGATGATGACAGAGTGATGATGCCAGAGTGATTATCTCAGAGTGATGATACCAGAGGGATGATGACAGAGTGATGATGCCAGAGTGATGATCTCGGGGCAATGATCTCAGAGCAATGATCTCAGAGCGATGATCTCAGAGCGATGATCTCAGAGCGATGATCTCAGAGTGATGATCTCAGAGCGATGATGCCAGAAATATCATCTCAGAGCGATGATGCCAGAGCGATGATGCCAGAGTGATGATGCCAGAGCGATGATCTCAGAGTGATAATGCCAGAGCGATGATCTCAGAGCGATGATGCCAGAGGGATGATGCCAGAGTGATGATGCCAGAGCGAGGATGCGAGATCGATGATGCCAGAGCGATGATCTCAGAGTGATGATGCCAGAGCGATGATCTCAGAGCAATGATGCCAGAAGGATGATGCCAGAGTGATGATGCCAGAGTGATGATGACAGAGTGTAGATGACAGAGTGCAGATGACAGAGGGAGGATGACAGAGTGATGCTGCCAGAGTGATGATCTCAGAACGATGATGCCAGAGGGATGATGCCAGAGTGATGATGCCAGAGCGAGGATGCGAGAGCGATGATGCCAGAGCGATGATCTCAGAGTGATGATGCCAGAGCGATGTTCTCAGAGCGATGATGCCAGAGGGATGATGCCAGTGTGATGATGCCAGAGTGATGATGCCAGAGGGATGATGACAGAGTGATGCTGCCATAGGGATGATCTCAGAGTGATGATGCCAGAGGGATGATGACAGAGTGATGATGCCAGAGTGATGATCTCAGAGCAATGATCTCAGAGCGATGATCTCAGAGCGATGATCTGAGAGCGATAATATCAGAGCGATAAACGCAGAGCGATGATCTCAGAGCGATGATCTCAGAGCGATGATCTCAGAGTTATGATCTTAGAGGGATGATGCCAGAGATATGATCTCAGAGCGTTGATCTCAGAGCGATGATCTCAGAGTTATGATCTCAGAGGGATGATGCCAGAGATATGATCTCAGAGCGATGATGCCAGAGCGATTATGCCAGAGTGATGATGCCAGAGTGATGATGCCAGAGCGATGATCTCAGAGCGATGATGCCAGAGGGATGATGCCAGAGTGATGATGCCAGAGTGATGATGACAGAGTGTAGATGACAGAGTGCAGATGACAGAGGGAGGATGACAGAGTGATGATGCCAGAGTGATGATGCCAGAGTGATGATGCCAGAGGGATGATGACAGAGTGATGATGCCAGAGTGATGATCTCAGAGTGATGATGCCAGAGGGATGATGACAGAGTGATGATGCCAGAGCGATGATCTCAGGGCAATGATCTCAGAGCAATGATCTCAGAGCGATGATCTCAGAGCGATGATCTGAGCGCGATGATATCAGAGCGATAAACGCAGAGCGATGATCTCAGAGCGATGATCTCAGAGCGATGATCTCAGAGTGATGATCTCAGAGCGATGATGCCAAAAATATCATCTCAGAGCGATGATGCCAGAGCGACGATGCCAGAGTGATGATGCCAGAGCGATGATCTCAGAGTGATAATGCCAGAGCGATGATATCAGAGCGATGATGCCAGAGGGATGATGCCGGAGTGATGATGCCAGAGCGAGGATGCGAGAGCGATGATGCCAGAGCGATGATCTCAGAATGATGATGCCAGAGCGATGATCTCAGAGCGATGATGCCAGAGGGATGATGCCAGAGTGATGATGCCAGAGGGATGATGACAGAATGATGATGCCAGAGTGATGATCTCATGGCAATGATCTCAGAGCAATGATCTCAGAGCGATGATCTCAGAGCGATGATCTGAGAGGGATGATATCAGAGCGATGAACGCAGAGCGATGATGTCAGAGCGATGA
Organism: Ariolimax columbianus; assembly: GCA_036924085.1. Classification (NCBI taxonomy): domain Eukaryota; kingdom Metazoa; phylum Mollusca; class Gastropoda; order Stylommatophora; family Arionidae; genus Ariolimax; species Ariolimax columbianus. The sequence continues at coordinate 62,399,939 of JAVGWX010000007.1, read as the reverse complement.
TCTCAGAGCGATGAACTCAGAGTGATGATCTGAGAGCGATGATGCCAGAAATATCATCTCAGAGCGATGATGCCAGAGCGATGATGCCAGAGTGATGATGCCAGAGCGATGATCTCAGAGTGATGATGCCAGAGCGATGATCTCAGAGCGATTATGCCAGAGGGATGATGCCAGAGTGATGATGCTAGAGCGAGGATGCGAGAGCGATGATGCCAGAGCGATGATCTCAGAGTGATGATGCCAGAGCGATGATCTCAGAGCGATGATGCCAGAGGGATGATGCCAGAGGGATGATGCCAGAGTGATGATGACAGAGTGTAGATGACAGAGTGCAGATGACAGAGGGAGGATGACAGAGTGATGATGCCAGAGTGATGATTCCAGAGTGATGATGCCAGAGGGATGATGACAGAGTGATGCTGCCAGAGTGATGATCTCAGAACGATGATGCCAGAGGGATGATGCCAGAGTGATGATGCCAGAGCGAGGATGCGAGAGCGATGATGCAAGAGCGATGATCTCAGAGTGATGATGCCAGAGCGATGATCTCAGAGCGATGATGCCAGAGGGATGATGCCAGAGTGATGATGCCAGAGTGATGATGACAGAGTGATGATGCCAGAGTGATGATGCCAGAGGGATGATGACAGAGTGATGCTGCCATAGGGATGATCTTAGAGTGATGATGCCAGAGGGATGATGACAGAGTGATGATGCCAGAGTGATGATCTCAGAGCAATGATCTCAGAGCGATGATCTCAGAGCGATGATCTGAGAGCGATGATATCAGAGCGATGAACGCAGAGCGATGATCTCAGAGCGATGATCTCAGAGCGATGATCTCAGAGTTATGATCTCAGAGGGATGATGCCAGAGATATGATCTCAGAGCGATGATGCCAGAGCGATTATGCCAGAGTGATGATGCCAGAGTCATGATGCCAGAGCGATGATCTCAGAGCGATGATGCCAGAGGGATGATGACAGAGTGATGATGCCAGAGTGATGATGACAGAGTGTAGATGACAGAGTGCAGATGACAGAGGGAGGATGACAGAGTGATGATGCCAGAGTGATGATGCCAGAGTGATGATGCCATAGGGATGATGACAGAGTTATGATGCCAGATTGATGATCTCAGAGTGATGATGCCAGAGGGATGATGACAGAGTGATGATGCCAGAGTGATGATCTCAGGGCAATGATCTCAGAGCAATGATCTCAGAGCGATGATCTCAGAGCGATGAATTGAGAGCGATGATATCAGAGCGATGAACGCAGAGCGATGATCTCAGAGCGATGATCTCAGAGCGATGATCTCAGAGTGATGATCTCAGAGCGATGATGCCAGAAATATCATCTCAGAGCGATGATGCCAGAGCGATGATGCCAGAGTGATGATGCCAGAGCGATGATCTCAGAGTGATGATGCCAGAGCGATGATGCCAGAGGGATGATGCAAGAGTGATGATGCCAGAGCGAGGATGCGAGAGCGATGATGCCAGAGCGATGATCTCAGAAGAATGATGCCAGAGCGATGATCTCAGAGCGATGATGCCAGAGTGATGATGCCAGAGTGATGATGCCAGAGTGATGATGCCAGAGGGATGATGACAGAGTGATGATGCCAGAGTGATGATCTCAGAACGATGATGCCAGAGGGATGATGACAGAGTGATGATGCCAGAGCGAGGATGCGAGAGCGATGATGTCAGATCGATGATCTCAGAGTGATGATGCCAGAGCGATGATCTCAGAGCGATGATGCCAGAGGGATGATGCCAGAGTGATGATGCCAGAGTGATGATGACAGAGTGATGATGCCAGAGTGATGAAGCCAGAGGGATGATGACAGAGTGATGCTGCCATAGGGATGATCTCAGAGTGATGATGCCAGAGGGATGATGACAGAGTGATGATGCCAGAGTGATGATCTCAGAGCAATGATCTCAGAGCGATGATCTCAGAGCGATGATCTGAGAGCGATGATCTCAGAGCGATGATCTCAGAGCAATGATCTCAGAGTTATGATCTCAGAGGGATGATGCCAGAGATATGATCTCAGAGCGATGATGCCAGAGCGATTATGCCAGAGTGATGATGCCAGAGTGATGATGCCAGAGTAATGATGCCAGAGGAATGATGACAGAGTGATGATGCCAGAGTGATGATCTCAGAGTGATGATGCCAGAGGGATGATGACAGATTGATGATGCCAGAGTGATAATCTCAGGGCAATGATCTCAGAGCAATGATCTCAGAGCGATGATCTCAGAGCGATGAATTGAGAGCGATGATATCAGAGCGATGAACGCAGAGCGATGATCTCAGAGTGATGATCTCAGAGCGATGATGCCAGAAATATCATCTCAGAGCGATGATGCCAGAGCGATGATGCCAGAGTGATGATGCCAGAGCGATGATCTCAGAATGATGATGCCAGAGCGATGATCTCAGAGCGATGATGCCAGAGGGATGATGCCAGAGTGATGATGCCAGAGCGAGGATGCGAGAGCGATGATGCCAGAGCGATGATCTCAGAGTGATGATGCCAGAGCGATGATCTCAGAGCGATGATGCCAGAGGGATGATGCCAGAGTGATGATGCCAGAGTGATGATGACAGAGTGTAGATGACAGAGTGCAGATGACAGAGGGAGGATGACAGAGTGATGATGCCAGAGTGATGATGCCAGAGAGAGGATGACAGAGTGATGCTGCCAGAGTGATGATCTCAGAGCGATGATGCCAGAGGGATGATGCCAGAGTGATGATGCCAGAGCGAGGATGCGAGAGCGATGATGCCAGAGCGATGATCTCAGAGTGATGATGCCAGAGCGATGATCTCAGAGCGATGATGCCAGAGGGATTATGCCAGAGTGATGATGCCAGAGTGATGATGCCAGAGGGATGATGACAGAGTGATGATTCCAGAGAGATGATCTCAGAGTGATGATGCCAGAGGGATGATGACAGAGTGATGCTGCCATAGGGATGATCTCAGAGTGATGATGCCAGAGGGATGATGACAGAGTGATGATGCCAGAGTGATGATCTCAGAGCAATGATCTCAGAGCGATGATCTCAGAGCGATAATCTGAGAGCGATGATATCAGAGCGATGAACGCAGAGCGATGATCTTAGAGCGATGATCTCAGAGCGATGATATCAGAATGATGATCTCAGAGTGATGATCTCAGAGCGATGATGCCAGAACGATGATGCCAGAGCGATTATGCCAGAGTGATGATGCCAGAGCGATGATCTCAGAGTGATGATGCCAGAGGGATGATTCCAGAGTGATGATGCCAGAGCGAGGATGCGAGAGCGATGATGCCAGAGCGATGATCTCAGAGTGATGATGACAGAGCGATGATCTCAGAGCGATGATCTCAGAGCGATGATGCCAGAGCGATGATATCAGAGCGATGGTGCCAGTGCGATTATGCCAGAGCGATTATGTCAAAGCGATGATACCAGGACGATGTTGCCAGAGGGATGGTCACATAGTGATGATCCCTGATGATATCAGAACGGTGGTCCCAGAGCGATTATCATAGAGTGAAGATGACAGAACGAAGATTCAAGGATTCATACTGCGAGTGGCTCCCTCTAAGAAGCAAATAAAAACCTTCACCAAAATCTGTAATTACAGTTTTTCACATTGCTGGTACTCTCGGAGAGGATTTACAGATCTGGAGAACATAGGCCGCTTGCCCTTGCAGTAGTTGCGCGGTGTACAAGCGAGGTTTTCCTTTTACCCTAATAGATAAAAACATGTGACAACCGATGTTTTTAACCCACGCTCCTTTTGTTAGACGGCCGGTATCCAAACCGTTTGACCACCTGCTCTTCACGGAGATCATATACTTTGCAAATATGCTTTCATGAAACATGTATTAGATAATAATGGATACGGCAAGTTACTGACATATACCTGGATACACGTTACACTGGAACGAGTAGGGAAAGAGAGAAATACAATGCCAAAGGACACCATATAATGAAATGTATCAGAGAAAGTGAAATCCTTATGAGCACGATGATAGCATGCGTCTCTGGTTTTATTCGCTGAAGCTCATTGTAAGTAGGCTGGATTTGTGAGTACTTTGTGAGAACAAAATATTCCATGACCACTGGTTTTTGTCATACAAAGTTTCCATGAACTTGCAAACATGATGTGCGAACATAAACCAGAAGTCTGAAAAGTTCAAGATCAATAGCGAAATTAGACAGTATGAGATCTTATCAGAAAACCTTTTCATACTTCTTATCTATCATGTCATCAAAACCTGCAAGTGAATGACAAAAAAGAACGCATTGGGGTATCGAAGATGAAACCAACTTATATATCGGAGTGGATCTGATCAACAAGTCGCGGGCATATCTCGAGATCAACTTGCAAGTATGGAAAAGGAGTTGGAAGAACAGGTATGTGCAACAGCAGCTCCAAAATAAAAACCATAATGCTCGTTGCTCGTGAGAGATAAGAAACGTCAGATAACACTGAGACAACGTCTGCAACAAGTCAGCCAATTCACAAATCATGCTGCGATAAAAAGCCATAATGAAGCATCAAGGGCCAGTCAGCTGCATGGAAGGAAGCAAATAGTAGACGTGTTCATGCAGTAAATAAATTAGTCCTTAGGAAAAGAGAAATAAGTGAGAAAACACAGATGGATCTATACTGACCAACGTATGTACCAGACCTGAATACATACGTGAGTCACAGACAATGACTGCGACCTCCAACAATTTAGCTGTATCCTTAGACACACATAAAGGAAGTTGGTGAAAGTGACAAGATAGGAAAGAAACTGTAACTAGACAATGTGGGGGAACTCTTAACCCACCTGAGTCATTCCTGTGAATATATATATTATGGAAAATCGACGCAAAACCTGTCACCAAATTGCAGAAACCGCAAGTCTTACTAGGATACGGTGAAGCACTTATTCTTCCTCTTCCTCTTCTTCTTCGTACGCTGTCAGACGTCAGCTTGAATTTGTTCGAAGAAAGCAGCTGTCATCCTGAGGCTGTCGACACTGCCATAGAGCTTGTCTAGTGATGGCCACATGTGCATTCTCTGGTCCTCGTATGTCGGGCAATTTTGCAGAAGATGTTCAGCGGTCATTTTCCCTGTACCACAGGTGCATTCGTCAGTGCCACCTATCTTGTTTATTGGATAGATGGTACCTCAGACTTTTGTGGCCTGTGCGGAGTCTGAAGACAACGATCTGCTCTCTTCTGTTGAACTGGTAATATGCATCATTTTTTGTGAAGCCAGTATGTTCTGTTTCCCATTGGGCCATGTATCTGGCCCTAATAAACTTTTTGGACTCTTCGTAGGTCACACTAGAATCTGGTTGTGGTAGTCTTGCACCTTCTTTTGCCAGTCTGTCTGCCTCCTCGTTGCCTTGGATGTTCCAGTGGGATGTAACCCACTGTACCACTACTCTTTTTGGTGCGGACTGCTGGCATAGTTGACATGGTACTGCTCTTAAATCATTAAGTTCAGTATTTTTCTGGCTTTTCAGTGCTGTAACCACGGTCAGGGCATCTGTAAACAGGGATATCTGGCTTTCATTGCTTTCGCCTGTCAGCTTTGCTTTTACTGCAGCCTTCAGTGCCTCTACCTTAGCTCTGAAATAGCTCGAGAATTTTCCAGTTGCCACTGACAGTGTTATTTTTCTACCATTTGTTAGGCTCAGGAATACCCCTCCACCTCCATTCTGTGTTGTGTTTGTTACAGACCCGTCGGTGTATGCATGGGTCCAGTCCATGCTTGGGTAGTTTTCCGCTATGTACCTCAGGGTTATGTCTCTTCTTTCTTCTTCAGTCTGGCTGTTTTTGTTTCCAATATCTGGTATATTTTCTACCACCTCCGGAATGATATGCTGCTTCCATGTGGGTTTGCGTACAGAAGGGATGGGCTTTGATGTTGTTATGTTGTTCATAGGGTCTTCGCTCATATATGCTTTGGCTATTTCTGCAAAGTTTCTCCGCTTTAGTTTCCCTTTTCCAAATATATTTAGTCTCTGATGCATTGGATGGTCTGTCAGTCTTCTTAGTTTCTCTGCTTGCTGCTGGGCTCTGCAGTCTCTTCTGTCGGTTATGGATTGCAGATTTGTAATCTTTTCAAGTTCTACATTTGGCGTTGACTTGATGCCCCCTGTTATAACTCGCACGGCTTGGTTTTGAAGTTTGCTAATTTTATCAAAGTTCGCCTTTGCTGCTGTTGTCCATGCCGCAATGCCATACTCGAGAACTGGTCTCACTCTTCCAGTGTACAGTTTCTTCAGTATAGCACGTATGCATTACCATTTGCATTTTCGGAAGAATAGTGCATGTTGGGTTTGATCACAAGGCGTCCTGCTCCTGCAAGATAACGCTTGACCTCATAGGGCTCACCGCACTATGTGCCATCTACAGCAACTTGATTGGAAGGTATTGTCACATTTACCTTACAACCGAGACTTCGCTCCAAGCAAATTTTTACCTGTTTGGCACCCTAAAAGAATTCCAGGATGGTTATAATTTCAGCACTTAAACTCTAGGATAAGTGCATATACGTTGCAGGAGACTATATCGAACAATAAATGGCCTTTTAACTATTTGAAAATGTTTTAATTCTAGCAAACAGAAAAGCCCCAGTTTGACTAGAACGCTCCTCGTACATAAGCGAATGAAGTCTAGGCTGAAACCAGGCTAGAAAAGAAGACCGTTGGTAGAATAGTCTAGCTATATCTCTGGCAAACCTCTTCACTTAACGGTAGAAGACAATGCGTATGTAAGTAAGTAAGTAAGTAAGATGATCTTATTGTGTAAAGCTCACAATAAGTATGTTTAATCTTTTGTGCGTCCTGAAAGGAGCGTTAAGTGGCTGTTTATAGACGATTGTGCTATACTTGGCTTCATCTGTGTGATGCTCGTTACTACGGGGATCTTGTCGATCCACATCTCGTCAGCCGTACTGCCTTGAAAACATAATGTTTCCAGGGAACGCTGCATGGAAGAAAGATAGTGGTCTTGGTCAGTATATTGTGCCTGACTCTGACCCGACGTCCTGGTCAGTCTGTTGTGTCCGACTGGACTGGCGTTTTAGTTTCCCACGAGAAAGTTATCCTACTGCATGTGAATGAGAGAATGCTAGGGACTTAATTATTGCAGGGCTTTTTCTCAGGTGCGAACACTATTTCCTGTTATCACTGCATTGACATCTTCACATTTCGTTATGAACCCATTTTAAATTGGATAGACTATTATAGCTTTGGTCGGCAGGAGATAAAGCCCGTTCCCTCTGAAACGAGAAACAGGCACACTAGTCGTTATACCACTCAATTAAAGTGTTTACAGAAAACCAAGATTCTCACAAAATCTAGGTATAGACTTAAAAAAGTTCAGGCCTATGCTTTGTTCATTATAAGTTGACAATTTATGAGTAAAAACTTGGTCACGTAAATGTTGATAAACATAAAGAGACGTACCGACCAGTTCGGCGCAGGCGTAAAATACAACAGATCACCTAAAACAAAATATGATAATATTACCGGTATGTCCAAAACGTCTTGGTTATGATGTTTTGATTAGTTAGCTAATATAATTATGGTTTGACATTTTCCCCGATGAAAGCGTTTCATTTGCACCGTAGGTTCCCACGCTGAAATGACTAATTATTTTTGTTTTTTTGCTGTATATTGAGGAGAAAGACTAACGTCTGGTCAGGCAAAATGTATTGATTAGACATGTTAGTCAGGACAGGCAAAACATGCTGGCCAAGACCCTCATCTTGGCTTCCTCATAGCCCTCGCTGAAAACGGGCTGTTTTCATGACAGCCTGGCTAACGAGGTTAGGGATCGACGTGATACCTTTAGTAGTGGTGAGCGACACGCAGATGGACCCAATCATAGCACAACCGCCTGGAGAACCCCGGTCCACCTTCATCAGCACGCTCGGATGTGTGGAAACCTACTACAACCCGCCTTTTAACGCCCTTTTCAGAGCGCACAAAAGAGCTAACTTACTCATTGTGGGCATTCGGAACAACTGTATAAAATATTCCTTAGAAAGATACATGTGATAAATGGTGTAGCTCTTGAACATTAAAGTCACACGAGATGTGTATGTCTCATAGCCGTGACAGTTAACTGTGAATTGTCTGTTTATTGGGCACATTAAACTCATATCAAACAAAATCCACGTGTGTATCTTCTTAGGTTAGACTTTCAATATGGCTACATTTTGTTTTTTCTCGTTCTAACATTTACGATATACACATAGTTTTCCAAATAGTTGTAAGATGTGGTGGGAAATAACCCAGTGGGGCGTTAACAGATAAGGTAGATCACTTAATCCGGGAACTGCACTCACTTCACAGCTTGCGTAAGCAGTTGCACTTTGAACAAATACATGTGCCAGGTATGTTCACACAGCTGTGGCCTATTAGTAAAATGTCAAGACAACGGTTTGCCCTAACTGCCTCCATAAGGAATAATTTCAGCTTTCTGTTCTTCCTCTCTCTCTCTCGCTCTCTCTCTCTCTCTCTATCTCTCTCTCTCTCTCTCTCTTTCTCTCTCATTCCCAGCCGCTCTCTTTGTCCCTCTCGATCTTTCAAACTAGATCGTTTCAGATAAAGTACTAATGGTTGGTTGCGCCTTGTCACCTTATCAAAGAATTTACTCTTGCAAGTGATCATCATTGCATAGGATTTTCATTGCAAGGATTTACATTGCTTTGCCTCGTAACCGGGAAAGATTTTCATTACATGAGATATATGCTAAAAGGGATCTTTATTGCAAATACCTCTCTGAATACTCTTTTTCTATTGTTATTGAATGTGTTTCTGCTCCTTACACACCAACTTGAATTTATGGAAAAAAAATGCAATAGTCAGTCTGAGGCTATTGTCGTCTCAATAGATCAGACCTAACTAGGTCACATGTTCAAGTCTTTATTTGGTCCTTTTCTTATTAACTTTAATTCCATAATAGTAAACAAGGTACGCACAGACAGCTGGTTTTACCGAAGCGTGTGGATATCAGAAGTCAAACTCGCCCACTTTACCGCGAGAAGCGATCGCTCTACCACTCTGATGCTACTAATACACTCTGATGCTGTTACAAACGTTCAACACTGTAAGCTATCTCAAAGTTGGACGTTTTCAACATTCTTCCTCCCACGCTTTGCTGTTCAGACTTATCATGTGCCAGGAATGGTTAACACATTACCGTTGTTTACACAATATTGGTAAATGGAGTATTCTTTAAATGCAGTTATGTTGTGAAGTTTTACATAAAGACATCATTTCAAAGTTAAGTTATTATAGTTTTCATCAATTGCGCTAGCAGAGCTTACAATAATTTAAGCTCTGTCCTAACCGCTATTCTCTGACACTGATCGTATGATTTGTATTACATTTCTTCAAGCGAGTCAACATACCATGTTTCTGTAACCGTTGCATATGATCACAGTTGCGCCTTGCTACTTCAGACAATACAACAACAAGAATCCTAAATGGATGCCAGATTCCTATAAATGAACATGCCGCAACAGATTCTATTTTAAGCTTAACAACAGCCTACATAAACCATTCAATAATATCATGTCTCTGCTTGAAGAAGCGTAATTCGACAAAAAGAGATAACCTTTTACAAAACAACAACGAATTCGTGGAACTTGGAATATCAGATAACGAAATAAGCTGCGGTTTCCAGAGACGTTGCGTCTTTTGCTCTTTCAAGGCTTTTTGCATGTTACGATAACTTATCATTGTTTATTGTATTTCTCCTCATTTTAAGAAAAATGTTTGTCTTAGGAAAAATATATGTTGATATAGTAGGTTAAATACATTGCAAATGCTTGTGTACCTACAGTGCAGGCCACTGTTTTGAAAGATTACTTGCAAAAGAAAAAAATAACTACTGTTTACATGTACGTGCTTGAAGTTCTGTGAAGTCTTTCGGATGCAGTTCTTGCACAAATACTATGGTTCTGTGCTCTCAGACAAATTAGCTCTTAAATATCTTTAGATGTGCCAGCGTCGATCCGTTTCTCTGATAGACATACATACTTTCTCTTCATTCAGCTATCCATAATGCTTCATATATGTGGCTATGTGATCCCTGTTAGGCATATTTATTTTCTCTCTATTCAGATGTCAATAATGATTCATGTATGTGGATATGTGATCCCTGTTAGACATATATACTTTCTCTCCATTCAGATGTCTATAATGCTTTATGTATGTGGGTATGTTAGTTGTGTTAGACAGACATACTCTCTCTCCATTCAGATGTCTATAATGCTTTATGTATGTGGGTATGTTAGTTGTGTTAGACAGACATACTCTCTCTCCATTCAGCTGTCTATAATGCTTCATGTATTTGGATATGTGATCCATCTAAGACAGACATACTTTCTCTCCACTAAGCAGTCCATAATACTACATGCATGTGGATATGTTATTGTGTGTGAATATCTGAGTAGCTTGAGCACTTGCTTCTAGCGTAAAAAGAACCGGATTTCAGTCAATATTAGCAACAAGCGTGATGTTCAAATGAAATACCGGTAGATTAATACAAACAAACGAAAGGAACATCAGCAGGTGTGGCAGAATTAAACAAAGCAATTGTTATGAAGCAAGCATACACCTGGCTCGTTAGAAAAAGTCGCCAAAGGCATTCAGACACGCATCCCACTGCCTGGGTAGACATCGGATTTCGTCCGAGAAGTCTGTCAATAGAAACCCTTCAGGGTAAATAAAATACGGTAGTATAACCTTACAAGCAGTAACCGGTGATTTGAAATTCTAGAATTTTGGTAATCCAAGATGCTTCCATTGCCTGTTTGTTATACGGCTCAAAGTGGAGAGGAACCATGACTCATCACCAGTCACTAGGCACAACAGAAATGCATCACGCTCAGCTTGGTAAAGAAGCAAGTGGTTCAAACTCCACCACATACGTTCTTTCTCATGGTAGTTGGTTAGCATATGTGGGGCCCATTGAACACATCTTCCGATTTTTCTTAACGATCATGTGAGCTGTCCTAAACGACACAGCGAATTCATCTGCTAACGGACGTCAGCTCCGACGACGGCCCACCCGTATTGCAAAATTAACCTTGAACGAATTCCGTGTCACATCGGTCATTTTCTCAATGGTCTGAAGCGGAACCTATAAATGCGAGTGTAATGAACACGTGTTCACTTGAGCATTAGTATGTGCTTATTGCATTAGATGGGACGCCATCACGCTTTTCGCGCATATGTCCAGGTGAAGCTGCACCAGCGGGTTTCATTTGAGCACGACTATTACTTCAGTTTTTCAGCTACAAGTGAGTACTTGCATTTCTGTTAGTGAGGATAAGACTGCAAAAAAGGTACACTTTTAAATGGTGAGACTTGATACAACATAGATTTCAACAGCTAGTAAATATCATGAACAATGATGGCAACATTATCAGACGGTTTTGTCTTGATGTAACGTGCACTGTATTTGGATTATAATGAGGAAGAAACCTTGCTGGTCATCAACATCATTCTCATGTCTAAGTCCCATTGCATGGCAGTTCAGGTCATAGTTTCATTGCAGCATCTAACGGCATGAGGGATTCAATCCCAGCCTCGAATGGTCCAACTGCAGTGGCAGCCGATAAAATTCCAGGGTCGACCGATCCAAACCTAACGTCAACCGATCCAACTCCAGTGGCAACCGATAAAATCACAGGGTCAACCGATCCAACCCCAGTGGCAACCAATAAAATCCCAGGGTCGACCGATCCAAACCTAACGTCAACCGATCCAACCCCAGTGGCAACCAATAAAATCCCAGGGTCGACCGATCCAAACCTAACGTCAACCTATCCAACCCCAGTGGCAACCAATAAAATCCCAGGGTCGACCGATACAAACCTAACGTCAACCTATCCAACCCCAGTGGCAACCGATAAAATCCCAGGGTCGACCGATACAAACCTAACGTCAACCGATTCAACGCCAGAGTGGACCGATTATGAAAATGCAAATATCTTTAATATCGCTTGCGTGTATGTTCTTGTATGTATACATAGTGTCCATAATCACATATTGTATGGCAGGATTGTATAACACATACACCGTCGTACTACTTTATTTCAACTGCTGGTGTAGTTGAGGTTTATTAGGTCGTTCTTGTTCTTCTTCTTCTGCGTACGCAGTCAGACATTAACCATTATTTTTTCGAAAAAAGCGGCGGTCATCCTGAGGCTGTCGCCACTGCCATAGAGCTTGTCTTGCAGTTCCACTGGTGATGGCCACATCTGCTCTCTCTGATCCTCGTATGTCGGGCAGTTCTGCAGCAGATGTTCAGCGGTCATTTTACCAGTACCGCACAGGCATTCGTCGGTACACCCTATCTTCAATTTGTTGAATAGGTGGTACCTCAGTCTATTGTGGCCAGTACGAAGTCTTCTTCTTCTTCTTCTGCGTACACAGTCAGACAGTAACCATTATTTTTTCGAAAAAAGCGGCGGTCATCCTGAGACTCTCGCCACTACCATAAAGCTTGTCTTGCAGTTCCACTGGCAATGGCCACATCTGCTCTCTCTGATCCCCGTATGTCGGGCAGTTCTGCAGCAGATGTTCAGTGGTCATTTTACCAGTACCGCACGGGCATTCGTCGGTACACCCTATCTTCAATTTGTTGAATAGGTGGTACCTCAGTCTGTTGTGGCCAGTGCGAAGTCTGAAGACAACGACCTGCTCTCTTCGGTTCAACTGGTAATAGGCATCGTTTTTGGTGTAACCAGTATGTTCGGTTTCCCATTTGGTCATGTACCTGGCTTTGATAAGCCGTTTTGACTCTTCGTACGTCATACTGGTATCTGTTTGTGGTAGTCTTGCACCTTCTTTTGCCAGTCTGTCTGCCTCCTCGTTGCCTTGGATGTTGCAGTGTGATGGGACACACTGTACCACTACCCTTTTTGGTGCGGACTCCTGGCACAGTTTGCAGAGTGCTGCTCTTAAGTCATTAAGCTCAGTGTTTTTCTGGCTTTTTAGCGCTGTGACTACGGCGAGAGCACCTGTAAGCAGGACTATATGGCTTTCATTTTCACTGTGTGTCACCATTTCTTCCACTGCCGCCCTCAGTGCCTCTGCCTCCGCTCTGAAATTGCTTGTGTACTTACCAGTAGCGAATGACAGTGTTATTTTTCTGCCATTTGGTAGGTTTAGGAATGCTCCTGCCCCTCCGTTCTGTGTTGTGTTTGTTACAGAACCGTCGGTGTATGCAGGGGTCCAGTCCATGCTTGGGTAGCGTTTCGTTATCAAGCTTAGGGTAGTATCTCTCCTTTCTTTTTCAGTCTGGCAGTTTTTGTTTGCAATACCTGGTATATTTTCTACCACCTCTGGAAATATATCCTGCCTCCAGGTAGGTTTTCGTACAGTAGTGATGGGTTTTGGTGTTGTTAGTGCGTTTATTGGATCTTCGTGCATCTTTGCTTTGGCTATTTCTGCAAAGTTTCTCCGCTTTAGTTTCCCATTTCCCAAATTGTTTAGTCTCTGGTGCATTGGATGGTCGGTCAGTCTTCGGAGCTTCTCTGACTGCAGCTGGGCTCTGCAGTCTCTTCTATCGGTCATGGATTGCAGTTTTGTAATCTTTTCAAGTTCTACAATTGGCGTTGACTTCATGCCACCTGTTATAATTCTCATGGCTTGGTTTTGAAGTTTCTTTAGTATGCCTTCGTCTGCTCCCCAGCTTGTGCCAGCAAGTTTCCTCATGATTGCCATTCTTTCTCTGGCTTTCATTCGGTTTCTCTCAATCTGACTTTTCCATGTCATGCGCCGATCAAATGTGACTCCCAGATAGGTTGGGTTGTCGTTTGGCTGCAAGAATTTGCCATTTAGACTTAATTTGGTACTTTGGGGTTTTAATGAAAGCGAGAATATTGTGCATGTGGTTTTCTCCTCGTTTATTTTGACCAGCCATGAGTTCGCCCACTCTTCCAGCGATGTTAGGGCCGTCTGCATCCGATTTCTTGCTATGGTGAGATTCTTTTCAGAGGTCCACATAGCCAGATCGTCTGCAAACATTGAGCTATGGACTCTTCTTGGTATATTCTCTGTAATATCGTTTATATATACCAGGAAGAGTGTGGGTGACAGTACTCCCCCTTGGGGTACTCCCTGCTCCAGTGTCACCTTTTTGCTCATCTGCCCTTGTACTTGGACTATGGCCGTTCTTTGTTTGAGGTAGTGGTTGATCCACTTGTACATCTTCCCACAAACATCACTTCTTCTTAGCTTGACTCTAAGTCCATCTTTCCAGACTTTGTCAAATGCCTTTTCCAGATCCACCCAAACAGCTAATGTGTGTTTCTGTGCCTGGTAGGCATCTTCTATCTCCTGGGCTATGAGGATGACCTGGTCCTCAGTGGATCTGTGCTGTCTAAAGCCGGCTTGCTGTGGAATTAGTATTCGTTTTTCTTCCAGATGCCACATCAGTCTGGTGTTTATCATCCGTTCCATCAACTTGCCGACACAGCTCAGTAGGCTTATGGGCCTGTATCCATTTGGATCTGTTTTGTCCTTTCCTGTTTTTGGTACTGGTACCAGTACTGCGTCTTTCCATGCCTGTGGTACAATTCCCCTTTTCCAGCTCTGGTTCAGGACCGATAGCAGTTTCCTCTTCGCTGTTTGGCCCAGCCCCATCAGCATTTCGTTTGTTATCCCGTCTTTTCCGGGAGATTTCCTTTTCTTTGGTGTTCTCATACCCTCTTCCATTTCGCGCATTGTTAATTTGGCAGTCATGTGCTCTTCAGGTGCCGTATTCATGTTTTCGTGCCCATTTAGCTCTTCGCTAATGTCTGTATGCTTATCTGCAGGGACCTCGATGTGGTTTGCTCTGGCATAGTGATCGACAAAGGCGTTTGCGGCTTTCTTACCTGTGATCAAGTTCTCGCCCTGCTTGATAGTAATTTGTTTATTTGACGGGGTTTCGTCGTTCATGGCTCTGACTAGCCTCCATAGCTTGTTCCCGTCTTTGTCCAGGTTTAGACTTTCCGTTTTATTTTTCCAGCTTTCTCTTGCTGTTTGCTTGAGAGTGTGTTTGTACTTCGCCGTGGCGGCTTTGAGGGCGATGTTTGCCTCCATGGATTTTTCTCGTTCTGCCATGTTCCTAGTATTTGTTACTGCATCTTCCACTTTCTGCAACTCATCATTCCAGTAGGGCTTATAGTTTTTCCTAGCTCCTCTTGGGATGGTTTCAGTGGCGGCTTGCATTATTGTCTTGCTTAGGCTCTCTACCATGGGCTTCATTTTGGTGTTTCGTGTGTTGATGGTTTTACACAGCCCATCTGTCAGGATTGCAAATCTGTCCCAGTCGGCTCGTTTGTAATTCCAACGTGGGAGTGGTTTTGTTTTCTGTGGGCCTACTTCCATGTCAATGGTTAACCTGATAGGCCTGTGGTCGCTACCTGCCAGTTGGTTTAGCACCTGGCGGTCTATTTTATGGTGTATGTCCTGTGTGTAGAAGGCCAAATCTGGAGTCGAGGTGGTATGCCATGTTCTTGAATAGAAGCTAGGGCTATCCTCCGGCCTATTGATTAGGGAGAGATTTGCATCTATCTCCCAATCTTCCACTTCGTCACCTCTGCAGTCTGTGTCAGAGTATCCCCATCTCTCAGAGTGGCTGTTGAAATCTCCAACTACTATGCAGTTGGAGTCTCTGACCTCCATACTCGAGAGCGATAGGTCTCTATTTGGTGGTCCGTACAGATTGAAAATGCGGAGCTTCGTCTCTTGAGCCATTATGTCAACTCCTACACTTTCTGCTTGTCCGGTGTGATTGACAGATACGGCGCTACTCGGTATGCAGTTTCTGGTCAGTATCAGGACCCCTCCTTTGTGGCCTTCTCTATCTAGACGGAAGGTCTGGTATCCTCTGATTGAGAATTTATGATTATTGTTGAGGTGCGTTTCCTGGATACATGCCATGTCAATCTTACCTTCATGCAGGTGATGTGTTAGGTAAAGTTTTTTGTTAATGACTCCCTCCGCATTCCACTGTAGTATTTTGAGGGTCTTGAGGTTTTGGTCAATAGAAGTTGCCCCATAGCCATGTGCCTTGACTCCACGACACATGGGTGGGTGACCACCAGTAGTCAAGGGTGGGCCCCTTCGAGGCGTGAGGCCCGGCACTATCGCTGCCTGGCGGGACTCCGCCCTCTGTAGGGATGCCCTCCTTAGCCTTTTGGCTGTCCCCAGCCTATCTGCAAGGCAGCAGTTGTTTATGATCAGAGTTGTCTCTCTTATGGAAGTTGTCTTACCAGACTATCGAGTCTTCACTACTCGTGTCTATAGGGTGCAATGATGATATGTGAGATGATATATGAGATGGACTGGTTTACCCGGAAGAGAGGCAGTCCAGTGTGTCTGTGTCCCAGGATCGTCACGTCCTACCAGAAACGTAGCATTTGCATGTGAGTGGGCTATCTCTTTCTCCCTTTTTTTTCTTGACTTTTATGCAGAGATGGTACGCATAGAATTCTCCGCCACCTGGGGTGTTGACACAGTGGGGCAGGTGTGCAATGTCCGCTGGTCTGCATCTCTTCTGCGTACAGCATGATAGTTATATGGCTGATAACGTACAGAGATAGATATCGTAGCCGAAGTGCATTTAGCCAGAGGACAAGCCTGGTAATGTCACAGAGATGTTGTTAGCCTAGTGTGCGGACAGATCTCATGGTCATTGGTTGAGTCTCGACAGTTCACAGTGAGGTGGCTGCTCTACTGTTTTCGACACCCCGACCAGGTACTAAGTCTTGTGTTGGTGGTTTCGCACCCCATCGCCGTATAAGGTGAGTATCAAGCAGTTGTCCGCCCGCTTTGATCGGCGGACGGCAAGGACCTCTTTCGGCGGCTCTACCGGATAGGGCTGGGGCTTGCGCCCCAGGTCCCGAGCATGTAGGAGCCTCCCATTGCAGTGGTGCTGAGATTTTGGGCGGGATTGCGGCTTACAAGGGTTCGGCCGTAATCCCCCACATGGTAGCCTCGAGCCATTGGCTTATCAGCCTGGTACGTGAACCAAAGTGTCTGCGGCTCCGCTCGTTATGAGCTGGTTTTCCGTAGCAACGCCCTGTCATTAGTAGGGTAAAACTGACTTGTCTTCAGATGGTCTATTTCCAGCACCCGTTCACTATTTGGCCAGACGAATTTATTGAGGGCTTTTGTTTGTCAATGACCAGGTATTTGAAATCTGCGGTTTCTGCCGAGTTAAACACGATTTCCGTAGCGTTCTTTCATTAGAGTGTTAGAGAGCTGACTTGTCTTCCGTGAGTCTAATACCAGCGTACGTTCATTATTAGACCCAACGGTATTGCTCTCGATTTTCCAGTCGTTCTACAGTATTGGCGTGTTCAGTCAAATTAAGCCACAGGTTCCACTCCTGGTGGTGCCCTTCCGTCAATTCCTTTAGCGAGACAATAAAGTTACTTAGATGGTAGCCCCCAGATTTTCGAGGGTCTAATTCCAGCACATGTTCACTATTAGACCCCACGAAGGTGCTCTCTTTTTGACAGTCATTCTACAGTATTGGCGTGTTAAGTTGATTTAAGCCTCAGGCTCCACTCCTGATAGTGCTCTTCCGTCAATTTCTTTGTCAGAACACTGGATGCAGACCAACCGAGCCACAGGGGGCATAACTTCAG
The DNA here is from genome assembly GCA_036924085.1 of Ariolimax columbianus. Taxonomy (NCBI): domain Eukaryota; kingdom Metazoa; phylum Mollusca; class Gastropoda; order Stylommatophora; family Arionidae; genus Ariolimax; species Ariolimax columbianus. The sequence goes on along the minus strand of JAVGWX010000007.1, from coordinate 62,382,258 downwards.
ATTTCTTAGGGTCTAAATCCAGCACCAGTTCAATATTAGACCCCAGAAAAGTGGTCTCGGCATGTCAATCATTTCAGTGTTGGTCGTGTTGAGTCAAATTAAGCCGCAGGCTCCACTCCTGGTGGTGCCCTTCCGTCAATTCCTTTAAGTTTCAGCTTTGCAACCATACTTCCCCCGGAACCCGAACACTTTGGTTTCCCGGAAGCTGCCCGCAGAGTCATCGAAGCAACTCCTGCGGATCGCTAGTCGGCATCGTTTATGGTCAGAACTACGACGGTATCTGATCGTCTTCGCGCCTCTGACTTTCGTTCTTGATTAATGAAAACATTCTTTACAAATGCTTTCGCAGTAGCTCGTCTTGCGGCGATCCAAGAATTTCACCTCTAACGCCGCAATACGAATGCCCCCTTTTATTTCTGTTAATCATTACCTCCAGTTCCGAAAACCAACAAAATAGAACCGAGGTCCTATTCCATTATTCCATGCACCATTATTCAGGCAGCCGAGGCCTGCTTTGAACACTCTAATTTTTCAAAGTAAACGCGCCGGCCACCCAGGACGCTCAGCGAAGAGCACCCGTGGGAGAGAGCCGGCAGACGGTAGGGCAGGAGACAACGGGCAGTGAACCGGCGCGAGCCGGACCGCCCGCCTGCGCCTGAGATCCAACTACGAGCTTTTTAACTGCAACAACGTTAATATACGCTATTGGAGCTGGAATTACCGCAGCTGCTGGCACCAGACTTGCCCTCCAATAGATCCTCGTTAAAGGGTTTAAAGTGTACTCATTCCAATTACGGGGCCTCGAAAGAGTCCCGTATTGTTATTTTTCGTCACTACCTCCCCATGCCGGGAGTGGGTAAGTTGCGCGCCTGCTGCCTTCCTTGGATGTGGTAGCCGTTTCTCATGCTCCCTCTATTAGGTCGTTCAACTTTATGTATAATTTATTTTTCCTTGTCCAGAAAATGTCTGTTGTGAAATGATGCTCTTCTCTTCACAATCAACAATCAACAATCACCAATCAACAATCAACAATCAACAATCAATCTATCAAAGCCGTCCCTCTTCTTGGTACATAAGCCTTTAACACATCTCCAACATACACGATCCTGGTCTGCTCTCTATGCCTCTTCACAAGGTGTAATCATTTAAATTTTAGTTACTTCTGACATTCTCTTCTCCGTGTATTTTTGGTGTTACCTCACTTTTTCTTTCCCTGAGAATTCCATACAACAGACTGACTATGTTGGACGGTATCTTCCGTAGCGAATATCATATCCAGCTCCATTGTCTTAGGTTAATGTAATGTTCTAGTCATTGTTGTTGACTCCGTTCGTACAGGTCTTGATGCCTCACCATGTCCTGCTAATGTATGCCCATTTTCCTTCAAAGACATATGTTAAAGAAAGGCTCACATTTTTGTTGTATGACTTTGGTCGTTCTCAATGATTCAGCTTCATACAGCACCGATTTGACACTGGAGTTGAATATTCTAACTTTGGTGTTCCCCACAACATACCCAGCATATTTTGTGCTTTTATGTTTAATATATATTATTTGAACATTAGCTTCACTCAGCAAATGTATATTTAGATTCCTTATCTGCCCAGGACATTTTAATATTCTGCTATAAAACTACATTAATATCGCTTGCGTGTATGTTCTTGTACACAATGTCCATGATCACATATTATATGATAAGATTGTATAACACATACACCGTCGTTCTACTTTATTCCAACTGCTGGTGTAGTTGAGTTTTTTTTTTATACAGAGGACTGCGTGTCGATTCGCCAATTTTGTCGCCACGTCGTGTGCTGACTATGTTTATTTATTCCCTCCCCTTCCCCCTCCCCACCCAACCAAGAAACAACATATGCCTTACTGGGGATTCGATCAGCTGCCCTCCTTTACAGCAGACAGGCGTCGGCACCATTTGGCCACGCACTCTTCTATACTGTATAAGAACTCTATATCTTACTTCAGTTCACATACATGTGTTGTATAGATGAGACTTATTGAAAAGGTAGCAATAGTAGCATCCGTATTGTAGCCAGGTGAAAACGAATGGCACCAATGTAATCATGTTGTAAAATGCTACTAAGATGCTTATGCATGGAGCCAGCAACTTGGCTTGGCTTGTATTCGTTCGTTCTCAATCTCCCGCTACTAAACCCTGACACGGGACTAAGTAGCAGAATGTAGTCCAGAGAACGGAATGCATTGTGCCGTAGTTTACATCTTTTCTGCGATATTTGCACCTTTCGTTCCAATACATCCGACTTCAACAAGCATTTTGTGAGTACCGGGTTAGCATTCCCTCTTCGAACCCTTATCATTAGCCAGTCTGCTCTGTTGCAGCCTATTATCCAGGATCACCGCGTGGAGATGTAGAAGGGTTTAGGCAGCTCTGGTTCGCTGGCCCTGACGTTAGCAGTCAGCTATGGGTCGATGACCGATGCAGCTCATGCGCTGATCAACATCTTGATCCCTGAGCCAGCAACTTTATCATTTTGTCTTGGAAACCATTCGTATTCACTTAATTAACTCGTGACGACGTGTCTTTGGTCGACCTTCGTACACACTGAGACGATGATGATCAGGTGAAACAGGGTCACCGTGGCTACAGGACAAGGTATGGCTCTCCAGTAGGATCTCCAATATTGGGATACTACGTTTATCGCCACCTCACCACCCATAATGCTTTAGCACAGCCTGATTATAGGAGTCTTGCAAGAAAGTTAGGTTGGATCTTGATCAGTATCCTTCTCCTGGCACTGATATTACTCATCGATGCATTGATCAGCATGTTTCACCAAAAAGTGATGTTGCTCTTCCATGCATTGATTAGCATGTTGCACCTGACCCCGATGTTATTTTTCGATGCATTTATCAGCATGTTTCACCGGACAGTGGAATGTTACTCTTCGATGCATTGATCAGCATTTTTCACCTGATAGTGATGTTAGTTTTTGCTTCGACCTTGATCAGTATGTTTCACCTGACAGTGATGTTAGTTTTTGCTCCGACCTTGATCAGTATGTTTCACCTGACAGTGATGTTAGTTTTTGCTCCCACCTTGATCAGTATGTTTCACCTGACAGTGATGTTAGTTTTTGCTCCGACCTTGATCAGTATGTTTCACCTGACAGTGATGTTAGTTTTTGCTCCGACCTTGATCAGTATGTTTCACCTGACAGTGATGTTAGTTTTTGCTCCGACCTTGATCAGTATGTTTCACCTGACAGTGATGTTAGTTTTTGCTCCGACCTTGATCAGTATGTTTCACCTGACAGTGATGTTAGTTTTTGCTCCCACCTTGATTTGTATGTTTCACCTGACAGTGATGTTAGTTTTTGCTCCGACCTTGATCAGTATGTTTCACCTGACAGTGATGTTAGTTTTTGCTCCGACCTTGATCAGTATGTTTCACCTGACAGTGATGTTAGTTTTTGCTCCGACCTTGATCAGTATGTTTCACCTGATCCTGATGATACTATTAGCTCCCACGTTAATCAGTTTGCCACTTCCAGCTGCATCATGTGACGTTGTTGTGATTGCCATTAAAAAAGTGCTGGGTTACAAGATTCTGATAAAAGAAGCCTATAAGGGTGACTCTATGATTCACAGGAGCAAAACAGAGAATACATGAATCAACCAATCAAAAGTATAGTCCATTGATCGATTACTTAACTCAGATACCTTTTTGGAGATAAAGTGGTAGTGACGTTACTGTACTAAATTTATCAGTGTGTTTTTTATGCGAAAGCCGATTACCTCCTTTGCTGTCTTGCATGTGTTCCTGTATGCATATGACAATTTACAGCTAGGTAGACTGCAAAGTGCTAATAATTCGACAAAAAAACTGATCCATTTGCTGAGACAAATCTTTTAATCGTTGTGATAATTCAACGCTTATTTTGGCATGATATAGTTTATTGAGACGAGGAATAGACGGCGCCTGCACCTGCGGTAATCTTGCAGTGTGCAGACTAAGCTTATATTTTCACACTCGATAGAAACACAAATATGCCTTACCTGGTTTTAGATGAGAGATGTACACAAAAAATGATGCCTTTTACCAGTTGAGCAGAAGAGAGCAAGTCGTGGTCTTCAGACTCCGCACAGGCCACAACAGACTGATGTACCACCTATTCAATAAACTGAAGATAGGTGGCACTGACGAATGCACTTGTGGTTCCGGGAAAATGACAGATGAAAATCTGCTGCAAAATTGCCCGACATACGAGGACCGAGAAAGCACATGTGGCCATCACCAGTGGCAACACTAGACAAGCTCTATGGCAGTGTCGACAGCCTCAGGATGACCGCTGCTTTCTTCGAAAAAATACAGGTTGACGTTTTACAGCGTACGAAGAAGAAGAAGATGAGAGATGACACTAACGTCTGGTCAGGCACAACATACTGATCGGACATGTTAGTCTGAGTCAGGTATAATATATTGGATAAGATGCCCCCACCTCAAATCGACGCAGATCTCTCTAGAAACGGACTTCTCGGCAGCCTGGCTAACGAGGTAAGGGATCCACTTGATCCGCGTAGTAGTGAGCAATACACATATTAATTCAAGCATAGCACAAACGTCTGGATGACTACGGTCCACCTTCATCAGAACACTCGGGATGTGAGAATAGTTATTGAAACCCGCCACAACGCCCTTTCCAGGACGCAAACAAGAGTGAACTTACTCCTTGTGAGAGCGAACAAGAACAACAATAACAACAACAACAACAACAACAACAACAACAACAACAACAACGACAACAACAACAACAACAACAACAACCGGGGTTTACAACCCTAATCTCATTTCTCAGAAGACACGTATTCAAACTCTTAACCGTTTCTCAACAACCTCACAATTTAACACACATTGTCGTAGAAGCCTAGAAGGCACAATTACAATATCATAGATAATCCTTTAGTGCAGGAAACTTGGAGAGGGCCATTTGCAGCTGTGGCCTTTTGTCACAAAGGGCCACAATAGGGCACGAATAAAAGCAAGGAGGTGGAAATTAATGAAATGTCAAGCAAGAGGGGATGTAATCCCAATAGCGTGAACATTTCTTTACGCCCGGATACCCGGATTCTGGACCTGCGTTAAATGTCGATTGGTTCAACGGAAGTAAAGACCATTTGGGGAACGTTTTTGCTGAAGGGTTCGAACGGGTGCTCCTAAAATAATGCGGGATGTATATTCATTTAGCAAATTGTTAAACATCATCACGAGTGTCACCACTGAGTCGATTACAGCCGTTAACCTTCTGGACTATTGGCTGTATCCGTAAATCTCCACGATTGGCTGTATCCAAAATCTTGGTCATATTGTTAATTTCTAAAACACGTGCTGATTTCAACCAATGTCTTGTACAAGGCGGTCAACAGTTGCAATCCATTCTGGTGTTACTACTCGGTCAGCATGACCCAGTCGTAAAAAAAATTATATCACAGAACTCACACCATTTTGGAACTTCCTACTCCACTCATACACTTGCTTAAGTAAAGGGCATGTATTACCGTACTGGATCCTCATTTTCTGGTGGATTTCTTTACGTTTAACCCTTCGCTGCTCAAGAAACGGATAACAGACGCTGCTCCTCATTGGTGCAGTCATTATTGGGGCGACCATCTTTTAACTGTAATTTTGACATGTTGTTCGTCTGCACCTATTATGACACGTGCAAAACACTCCTGACATACTTAGCAACCATATTTAAAAGTTCCAAAAGAAAATCCTGGTTTTTCTAATTTCTCTCTCACTTTTAGAGTTTTTCATTTGAAGGCCCTCCCTCCCACCACATACATATTTATATGTAACTTTACGTACAAACAATAACAAAGATGCACCGATGTGCAGGCTTATCCAGATCTGTCAAATGAGACAGGATATATAATAGAAACGAGCTAACTAATCGAAAAGAAAAGTAAAGATCGCATGTCAAGAGAACTGCACTGAAAGCTGTTGCGATTTACTTTACAGTCTACATTTGTTTTTATCTTTGTAAGAGTTCCTTCAATATGAGGTTTACATTAGCATGCTAGCATTCTGACATTTGGTAAGGATACGCAATTCACGTTTGATCAAAGAGCGAACAGTTTATTATAATTAGCATTTTGGCAACGTCTATCCGCGTGTTCGAGTGTTTTGTTTATTATACATTTATGTCTGCTGTGCTACGTTATTTATGTATTTATTGTGAGTCCAGTATTGGTACAAACGAAGGTAACCGACTGTTTCTGTACTTATGTTAATCTACTTTTCAATCAATTTATTCCAGTGATATTTTGTATCATGTACCAAAGTGTGATAAGGCTCATCTATCCAAATGCGTCTGTATAGCATTTTACAATGACATAATTCAGGCTGAATGTTCTAATCTATTTACATTTGATAAGAGACAACAGAAGCAAGAGACATTTGCTTTCATTACAAATGTTACCAATTGCTCAAAGAATTGACATAAGCCAAATTTCTTCGGGAACTCTTCACAAACATAATGTCGAACGTTGATTGAATAGCTTGCCTCACATAGTAAAATCTTGAAATATCCCACTTCTGTCTTCTCATGTCCAGAGCGGCATTTCAACGAATCCAAAGGGTAGGCAACAATGTATTTGATCATAAATGAAATATGTGCTTGATTGGCAGACTGTCATATTCATGATTTCAATCAAATGTATAGGAGTGTTATAAGAACATTGGGTGATTTAAATGAAATGTATTGATGGTTTTATAAGAACATTGTGTGATCTAAATAAAAGCAATACAATACAATATTCTCGACTTCAGTCCGACGGGTGTACTCGATCTTTCGCCGTGTCGTATCATTTCGGACCCAGGTCTCTCAGCAGACCATCTGGCCATCGTCGTTCTGAGTGTCTAACTGTTATCTGGCATGCGTACAACTGGCCAGCCCAGTGGTATTTGCGAGACAACGCAGCCTCCACGACGTCTCGAAATAGAGTGCTTTCTCTTATTTCAGTATTGTGCATTCGATCTATGATCGAGATTCCAAGGACGTGTCTTTCCATCGCTCGCTGGGTAATTCGTAGTTTTTCTGTATCCGCGTTGCGTAGATTCCATACTTAACATCCGTAGATCATGGCTGGTATGACCGAAGAATTGAAAAGATGCGCCCTTGTATTGGTGTCTTTTAGCGACAGGAGTATAGGCTTTATGGTATTGAAGCTAGACCGAGCTGTAACTCTTCGTCTTAAGATTTCCCGGTCTAGGGTGTGGGTGGCATTTATTTCTTGCCCTAAGTATATGTAGGAGCTGACATCTTTGATATGCTCATTTCCCAGCTTGATGTCGAATCTGCGACACTAAGGCTTTCGGAGACATTGCGTTTTCTTTTTGTTCATCCGTAGTCCGACACCTCTACCGACTTCATTCAGTTCGTTCAGGGAGTGTTGGGCCTCCTCGGTGATGTGGCTGATGAGCACAATATCATCGGCAAAGCGTAGGTAAAGCAGCCTTTCCTCACCTATATTTATTCCTCTATCGGCCCAAGTCATCTGTTAGAAGATGTCCTCAAGCGCCGATGTTAACAGCTTTGGAGAAATTGTACAGCGCTACCGCACAGCTCTTGCCAGTACTACAACCTAGTTTATTTCTTCGATAATCCTTGTGTAATTTTCGGCCACGCCCTGGTTTCTAAGGTCATATAGTATGGCATCAATTGCAGTGCTGTCGAAGGCATTTTAATAGTCTTTAACCCCTAGACATATGGGCAGACGTAGTTCACATGCTCTCTCCAGCAGCTGGTGGATTGTGTGTAGGTGGTCAGTAGTGGAGAACCCTCTTCTGAATCCAGCCTGCTCACGGGGTTGTTGGAGGTCCAGTTGTTGGCCGATCTTGTCAATGACTTTGGAGAATATTTGGTATATCATCGGTAGCAATCAGATAGCGCGATAGTTCTTCAGGAGTCTTGTGTCGCCGTCATTGTGGATGAGTATAGTTTTTGAGGTTTTCCATTGATCTGGAATTCGCTCCTCTGTGAAGCACTTTTTAAATAAATTGGAAAGTTGTAGTGCTGGAATATCTCATCTCGCCTTAATGATGCTAATGGTAATTCCGTCTATTCTCGTGGCTGTGCCTGACATTGCCTGTTGGATCGCATGGGTGACATCATCAGGTTCAATTAATTGAACACGTTCTAGATCCGTTGTCGCCAGTACCGTTTGGACCATCTCCTTTGATGAGAAAATGTTAGTATAGTAATTCATGCACGCTGTTTCTATGGCCCGTCTATCTGTTGAGATTGTGTAATCAGCCAATATCAGTGTTTAAGGAATGGTTTTCTTCTGCACCACGCTCTTAAAACATCTTACTATACTGTGCCAGTTTTCAGCGGCCTTGACCAATCTCTGTGTTTGATGCTGCTCGTAGTCAGCTTTGAGCAGATGACGTATTACTTATACAGTTCGCATAACGCAATATTGTTTAGTGTGCCATTGACTTTAAGCATTCTCCGCATCTCGGGTAAACGTCTAGTTTCTTATCCAGTCCTGGAGCATCTTTTTGTAGGGGTAAGAATGGCCCATCTCTGGATCTCTAACAAGTCTTTTAGTTCAACTGGTGACTAGAATAAAGGAATGCGTCACTGCTGCGACAATCTCTACCCCTACTAAATTACAAATATTAGGTGGTTTCATAAGAACATTGTGTTCATCCGATTTGCATTTCTCTTGCGATTTCCTCAGTTTCATACTGTCTTTCTAAGTATCTAGAGCAAGTGTTCTATTGTTAAAAACAGAAGAAAGAAATGGCATGACATGACATGACCACTAGTAAAAAAAAGAGAAAAATTAAATATATAAATAATTACAAATGGTTCTGGCTAGGCAACTAACCTGCAACACCATCTATTGGATACATGATTATGATAACTAGTTCAACTCATTGACATACACACATACACATAATAATGGTGAGTTTTAGAAAAGTATTAGAATTTTGATCAAGTTGTAACCATCTGCTCAAAATTTAAAATAAAAACAGCGGTGGAAAAAAAATATGCAAATAAATTAATGTAGTGTTGTTTGCAATATTAAAAAAAAATTAAACTTTAATCAGTACCAGACAAAAACGTGTGTTATTTAAACGCAGGTTATTGTAATGAACTTTCAGTTGGCATATTTAACTGTTGTATTATTTGCATTTGGCAATTATTGTATTGTCTGATCTTGTAAAGGAAAACACTTCATCATGCTTCACAATACCTGGAATTGTATACATGTATACCATTATCTCATCATAACTTCATAATGTCTATGATCAGTATACCTAAAATCACCTCATCGTAACTTCAGAATGCCTGGGATCAGTATACCATATGCATTCATCAGAATCAACCATTTTCACAAATTACAAAGAAACACACTTATAGCAAAGGAACATCTCTTTAATAAAACAAATTGCAACATGATACAGAAAACAGCTAGGCTGAGTTGACGATTTTCAGGAAACAAGTCTTAGGATATTCTTTTTCTACAACTAGTTATATTATCAATGTTTTTATTAATACAAATAACACATTGCATTTGCAAACACATAGTTATAATAGATCTCACGTTTTAAGGAGCTCATATGATGTGGCTATAATAAAATCTTCCCGTTTTCTTGTTCTTGTGCCCAGAATATCTTTCTTGCGTTATTGCATTCTGCGCCTACATCTTGAGAAACATTATCGTCTACATAACGCCAGACTGCTGCCACGACATCAGATCAATAATCACATTGTTCTCGTCACAGGCGACAGTCATCCCTCACTTTTTAAAATGTTTTAGATGTCATAACGTGCTAACCTTCACTTCATAGGCAAGTTTTCTAAAGTGATGATTATAATGGCAAGTCAGGAGACGTCTTAAAGTAATGAAACTTTTCGGAGAATATATATATATATATATATATATACACACACGCACACACGCACGCACGCACCCACGCACGTACGCACGCACGCACACGCACACGCTCACACACACGCGCACGCGCTCGCGCACGCGCACACACACACGCACACCCACACACACACACACGCACGCGCGCGCGAGTCGTGTTCCAATGAAACCGGATCTAACTGCTCTAAGTGAACATACGTATGATGCGCATGATGACGCCACTTATGGTGTATACAGCACATGCCAACCGTCAAGTTTACAAAATTGTATTATCCTCTGACTCATAGCAGAGCGTTAAAAAACATGGCGGGTGTGATAGATAATCCGTCCAGAATTGATCAGCGAGCGGTCATTCGGTTTATAACAACTGAAGGATGTCGACCGAGCCTTGTTCTCCTGCCACTATGCGTAAGAGAAACGAATCCCCTTCTCTTCGTAGCGAAACAAGTGGTTCAAACTCCATCCTATGCGTTCTTCCTCAAGGTGGTTGGTCAGCAATCGTAGTACCCTTTGTCAATACACTTTCCGATACTTCATTCTTGCTGACCACCAATTGAACTGTCCCCAGTGAAACAGCGATTTGTTCTGCTAGCAAACGTAAGCCCCAGCGACGGTCCACCCGCGTTGATGCATCAATTTTGGCGATGCCATCTTCTGGCGCAACAATATGCGCCTCACCTGGTATCGGAAGATCTTTCGTTATCTCACGTCATTCTTTAAACATCGTTTTCCAGTTCTTCACTGTTGTCTTGGACACACTTTTGTCACCATACACTGCCTGCATTCTGCGATGAATGTCAATTGGTCGACATCCTTCAGCTGTTAGAAACCGAATCATCGCTTGCAGATCAACTCTGGACGGATTCCGTATCACACCCGCCATGTTTTCAACGGTTTGATGAGGAAACTATGAGTCGGGGCATAGTAACATTTTGCAAACTTGACGGTTGGTATGTGCCGATTGCATCAAAAATAACGTCATCATGCGTATGTTCACTTGGTGCAGTTAGGCGCGGTTTAATTTGAACACGCCCGTGAATATATATATATATATATATATATATATATATATATATTTATATAAAATCTGATGTTACGATCTCTGCCGCTACTTACCTTACAGCCTAAATGAACTTGGTAAAAGCATGTTGACGATCTAATTGAATATCCTTTTCCGCTACTGTATGTACGAGTGTATTAAAATGAAGATAATTAAGGTAAACCCGGATTGTTTGACATTATGTTTAAGATGTAGATGTTATCAGAGCAGTAACGGGTATCCTATTTGAACACGGTCTTTTAAATGAAATGCGACTGTGCAGATATACTTAGTCTAGAAAGACAGGAGCAACTTCATAGCTATTATATTTAGGGGCCTTTAGGGGGCAGGCAAACAAAAAAATTGTTTTTTAAATTAGTAAAGTGAGACCAATTATTTTATAATGGTAATGTTAGGCTATGAATGTAGATGTAATTTTAGGTTAAAAAATAAAAAGCTTTCAAAATAACATAATTTTATATGTGAACGATTCTATTAATGTCGAACTTCATAAAAATGAACAATTAAACAAATCTATATTTTTGATCAAAACAAGAACTTTCCAAAGCGCGTGCCCCCTTAAGAAGACTGCCCTTTCATAGTCAGCATATGTATATCAAGGCGGGCAGCATAGCGTAGTTATTAGCGGAACGACTCACAAACACAACTGAGCCAGAAAGGTTGTACCTTTATGGGATGTGAACGCGTTACGAAAATGCGTATGCTACAGTAGGATGCACTCGGGCAGTAAGGCGCAAATCACAGTACAAAGCTCCCAGCATTTGGAAACAAGGCAAAAAAAGGTGAACAATATGTTAAGATACATGCAGATAGTCGTAACTCAATAGTCATCATTTATAGGACCATAAAGATAACTGGAAATTGATAGTCATCATTTATAGGACCATCAAGATAACTGAAAATTGATAGTCATCATTTATAGGACCATCAAGGTAACTAGAAATTGATAGTCATCATTTATAGGACCATCACGATAACTGGAACTTGAAAGTCATCATTTATAGGAACATCAAGATAACTGCAACTTGATAGTCATCATTTACAGGGCCATGAAGATGACTGGAACATGATAGTCATCATTTATAGGACCATCAAGATAGCTGCAACTTGATAGTATCATTTATAGGACAATCAAGATAACTGCAACTTGAAAGTCATCATTTATAGGACTATCAAGATAACGGCAACTCGATAGTCATCATTTATAGGGACAACAATATAACTGCGGTTGTAAAATCATCATATATAGGCATTTTTAGACAACCTTCACTCAATAGTCATCGTGCATAGGCATTTGAAGTAAACCTTCACTTAACAGCCATCATGTAGATGACATTTGTAGTCGACCTTCACTCACTAGTCTTTATATTTAAAATATGAAAACAGCTTTCAGTCAAGTCATTATTACTGGAATACGAGGGAAAACCATGACTAAAGGTGATCATTGAGGGGACACGGCGATAACCATAACTCAATAACCATCATTTATAGAACATAGAGCCACTAACAACTGCATCTCCATTGTTTTTATAAACGATATCATGAAGTTGTCCAGTTGTAACGATTATATGCCGTTTTCAATAACATTCTTCGTTATTTCTACAAGGGCGATGCCTTTGTATAGACGCCAGCTCTGACGTGAGCTGGATGTAGTCGGTAGGCGTATCTCTTGCTTATTTGGCTAGGCTCAAACAGCTTATTACTCCGCTGTGTTGGGATTAGTGACGCAGAGGGTGGTTAACTGATGTGCGAGTCCATCTTAAAAGACACTTGAGCAAAGTAAATCCGCAGCCTGTAAGCTCCATCTACGCTGCTCTTAAGAAACCACCTAACATGACTGGTGTTGCGCCATGTAATACAGTTAGTCGCCTCTTACGATATGCGGACTGTAGGGCAGTGGTGCTACTCTTGTTCTTGTCATACAAATACACCGCAAATTGTTGATCTGAACAAAATATCAAAGAGAACGATTTAGCCCAACATTTTTGAAATTTAAGCAGACTAAGTTATGGGGAATCAATTAGTATACACATTCTGTCGGGATGAAGTGTTCCACCTTGTCTCATTGTTATCATTAACTGGAGGCTAGGTAACCATTTACTTGTGGGTAGACTGGATGGTGCGGAGATTGGATATCCGACCAAGTACTGGCTGCGAACTCCCAAGCTCTACTCAGACGTTCAGCTGAAGCACATACTTGTCAATTAACTAGGAGAAGTACAATCCCATCAGGTGTTGGTGATAACGTGTCGGTACAATGTTTCCTTTTCAGTGCGTGTCATTCATTTCCTGACACTCATCAAAACCGGGTAGTTAGTACCCAACCGCTGACCTTTCTCTCAAACATGTCTTTAATCTACTCTTGTTCCACGTGTCCCAGTGAGTGCATATTTGCTCCGATGTCATCATTAAATGTACTAAATACAAGTGACAAATCACGATGCCATCATTAAATGTACTAAATACAAGTGACAAATCACGATGTCATCATTAAATGTACTAAATACAAGTGACAAATCACGATGTTATCTGCCTAGACGTTTACCGATAACAAAAAATGTTAAAAATTACTAATTTGACATGCCGCACCCCCCCCCCCCCGCCCCCCCCCCCCCAACCCCACTTTTGCTATATTCAAAATAGCTATCATTTAATTAGAAATGAATCTAATCCATACTATTCGTAATACGATTTTGTGTAGCACACTTATGTATTATTAGGAAATAATTGAACAATCAACACATTATTGTATGTTCTTTGTATAATCATGTATCCCTCTATTATTTTATTCTTCATTGTGACGAAGACACAGTTCACTTTCAAGTACATAGTTATTTTGGGTATGTAATTACATTTTGACCAATACAGGAACTCTGCATCCAAGCGTCGACGTTTTAGCAATAGTGGAAACTATCTTGTTCCAGTAAAGGCTGAAGTTCGATCTAGTCGTACGAAGGTAAATAAGATACAGATTAACTCATGCTATTTAAATGTGTTTGTTGTTGTGAAACATCGAGATAGTATTCCTATGACGTTACCTCTAGCCAATATGTTGTCAACTAAGGCTACATGGCAGATTTGTACAATGACAGAAGATGACCTGCTCACCCACAAGACCACGTGTTAACCAAAATATGTATTTACCGCAATCTTTGCGTTTCTGATGCTATAAATAAACATCTTCCCTATACTTTGTTCAGGGGGCCAGGCAAGACTGTTTCCACCATAATGCAGGCCACTACCCTGAAATATCACCGGGTTTACATACTGCTCGTAACTTGTAACATAAAATAAATAGTAATATTGTACGTAGTATACAACTAAATCATGTAAACTAACATTTAGAATAGTTTAAAATAATATAAGCATGGTCATATTTTCATTAATCAAACACAAAGGATTACAGTATTTAAACTAAATTGTATGCCCATTTGGCTTAATTCTGACACGTATAATAACCTGCCATTATGCACTTAAGTATTCAGTCTATTACAATTAGTGGGAACGGTTAGCTTAGTTTTACGTTAATTTTCAGTATGTACTTCTTTAACCTTAATCAGAGAATTTACAGCTTTTTCAGAAAAAAATACTGAACAAAGACAACTGGTCTTGTGGTGACACAGCATTATATACAATGTGATAATACTACAGCAATGTTAGTTATCAATAGAACAATCAGTGGAGCCAGCACGGTGATTTATTCGTGGAGATACTATGGAGATAGCAAAGTGAGTTTTTAGTCCACTAACTGATGGAACCAGCACAATCAATTATTAGTTCACAAAACAATGAAACCAGCAAAATGAGATATTAATCCACACATATGTGGAACCAGCAAAATGAGCTGCTAATTCTCCCGTTAATCAGCTCGTAAAGTGAGTTATTTATTTACCAATTGGTAGAGTCAATGAAAATGAGTTATTTCTGTCCCAGTTACTAGAGTCTGCTGAATGCGTTGTTTCTATATGAATTGGTGAAGTCTACCAAGGAAGTTACTACTCTAACAATTGTTGGAGCTTGGAAAGTGAGTTCCACAGACTAATGGATTCTGCGAAGAGTCATACATATAGCAGTTGCTGGATACGGACTTGGGATATAGAACATACAGTAGTTCATCCTAAATTTCAAAATTAAACCATATTTTTGCATTTTGACAGTTTTGACATTTTGACAGTTTTGAGTTTAATACATTACATCAGATGGAAGATGCAATTATAAGATAAAATGCAGAATAGCCCAAAAACAATCGGTCTTCCAGACCATGAAAGTAATATTGTGCGACAAAACTTTGTCGCTGGAACTGAGGAAGAAAATCCTCAGATGCTACGTGGAACATTACTGCAATGTTGCAGTGAATCATGGACAATCAACAAGCAAGCACACAGATCTTTAGAAACAACAGGGATGTGGTTTTACAGAAGAATGCTGCGGATCCATGGACAATAAGGAAGACTAAATATACAGTGCTCGAAGAGGCACAAAAACAACTTATTTCAGGATCAGAACGTTATCATTTTCCGGCATTTTATGAAAAGAGGCGACTTGGAGCACGTTGCGACAACGGAAAATAGCACAGGAAACAGAAACAGAGAAAGGCAAAGAGAGAAGATGTTGGACAGCCTGAAAGAATCGCATGGACAACAATCAACAATAGAGTTGGTAAACAACACACGTGATAGAAGTAGATGGAGGTGCATGATCGCCAATGATAGGGCATTTGATGATGATGGATCCAGCAACGTGATTGAATTCTCTAGTAACTGCAGGACCATGGAATGAGTTGATATTTGTTCATGAAATGATGCATCCAGAAAAGTGATTTATCTCTCTAGTAACTGCCGGAACACGGAATGAGTTGATATTCGTTCATCAAATGTTGGAGCCAGTAAAGAAGGTTGTCAATGTGCAAACTTATAGAGCCCACACAAATAGTCATTCTTTACCATTTAAGGGAGTCAGGAAAGAGTGATCATTCTAACATTTGGTGTCATAAAAGTGAGTGATTCGGCCAACAATTTGGTGGCGTTAGTAATTAAGTGAATTAACTTTCACTTCATTGATGTGGTAGAGCATTTGCTTTTGATGGAAAAGTACGGGGTACGAGTTCCGCTATCGGTACTCTCCAGTCGAATCGGCTGTAAATGAGTGCGAGGCACACGATTACGGAAGTAATAGGAAGAGAGGAACGGAACCTGCCTCCCTACCACATACTGGCTATTGTTTGGTATACTAAAGTCTCAAACAACTTCCGAATGTGGTGTAACAAATATGAGACAGCCCTTTACATTTAGTTCAAACTATCTGCATTTAGGTAAGCTTGATTCGAGTCATTTGCAGTGGTTTTATAGCAAATACTTTTCAATAGAAAACTTGCCCAGCCATGCTCAACCTTCATTAGTTGTTTTTTTCAATACGCGAAAATGGAAATAAAAAGTGGCAATATTTGTTTGGATCCAAACGGATTTAAAAATAGCTAAATTGATTGAACTTGTGATGTGAATTATTTCATTTTTCATTAGCAATTGGTTGATTCAGCAAAATAAGTTATTTGTTTACCAAATGATGCAGACACCAATTCTGAGCCATTAATCCTTCAACTAGTGGAACCAAGAAAGTGAGTTATAAACCCCCCAATTGTAGCGCCAGGGATGTTTTTTCATTTACCGACTTGTTATAAGGCAACCAATTGGTGGAACACCCAACTGGTGGAGCTAGTATGGTGAGTTAGCACCCTGTCGATTGGTGGAGTAAGCGATGTGTGTCAGCCAACCACGAACTCGTGGAATACCACTAAATTTTCTACATCAACAAGTGGCACGTCTAATCATCATACACACTATTCGCAATAAAGCATCGCCATTTTATATTTGTTCTTTTCATTCGGGATGCTTTTGACTTGGTAGATCTTCCAAATGGCAAAATCGCTTTTATTGAAGGAAAGAGTCATTACATATATCACACACGTGCATGAAATACACGAACATAGTGTTTGAACTAATTGAAGTAGCTTGTGATTTAATTTCTACAAAATGCCCTGAAAAATATCGTTATTTCACATCTCGAAGTGTTAATAGAAGATTATTCATCAGCATGTGAGGTAAATGATGCGTTACTTTTTCTTTTCTACCTCCTCACAGGCTTTCAAGTAACCACAAATATTTCCGTACAAAAATTGACTTTCCATATCGCGCTTCTCTATTTGCCATTAAGGTTATCAGTCCAATGGATTGGAGAAGAAGGACATGCTGCCAACTCAATTTGTGAAGCCTGCAGTCTTGGATGATAAATGATGCATTCATACCAAGGGAATGCAGCTTTGGGTGGCTTTTGTAGCAGTGTTCTAATGATGTTTAAATTCAAAATGTATTTACAAGTAATAAACATAAAAATACAAAGACATCACGAATGCTTAAACGTGTGAGATGTCATATAAGGCAAATCTAGATGATATTATGTATAAATGTATGAAACAGCGTGAGGCAATTTCTTAAAAATAAACGTCAGAAACCCGTCAAAAGATTTGCAGGTTGACCCAGGTGATGTACACATCATTGAGTTCTTAGTCAGCAGCGGAGCATGTCCATGTCAAACAGCTCCATTGCTATCTTTGTTGACCTCTCTCGACTTTCCTAAGGCCTCTTCCATTCCGTCAATAAGGGTCTGCAGGATGAAAGTGATGGCGATGGAGTAGATGTTCTGCATGTTATCCGTGTATCGGTCCCCAAGTGTCACCTTCACTGCCTCTAAGAATGGTTCTTTTATGGCCTGTAAACAACAAAGTTGAACAATTAACAACGTCCAATTAATTGATAGATCAATATCGCTGCCACTATTCTACCTTTATTCGATCTAGTTGAAGTATATGCACCCACTACTATTGCCCCACTTTTAGTGCCGTGACAACGATTGTTATAACAAATATGTGTGTACAGGGAACAAAACATACACACAATACTTCTTCTTCTTCTGCGTACACAGTCAGACAGTAACCATTATTTTTTCGAAAAAAGCGGCGGTCATCCTGAGACTCTCGCCACTACCATAGAGCTTGTCTTGCAGTTCCACTGGCAATGGCCACATCTGCTCTCTCTGATCCCCGTATGTCGGGCAGTTCTGCAGCAGATGTTCAGTGGTCATTTTACCAGTACCGCACGGGCATTCGTCGGTACACCCTATCTTCAATTTGTTGAATAGGTGGTACCTCAGTCTATTGTGGCCAGTGCGAAGTCTGAAGACAACGACCTGCTCTCTTCGGTTCAACTGGTAATAGGCATCGTTTTTGGTGTAACCAGTATGTTCGGTTTCCCATTTGGTAATGTACCTGGCTTTGATAAGCCGTTTTGACTCTTCGTACGTCATACTGGTATCTGTTTGTGGTAGCCTTGCACCTTCTTTTGCCAGTCTGTCTGCCTCCTCGTTGTCTTGGATGTTGCAGTGTGACGGAACCCACTGTACCACTACCCTTTTTGGTGCGGACAGCTGGCACAGTTTGCAGAGTGCTGCTCTTAAGTCATTAAGCTCAGTGTTTTTCTGGCTTTTTAACGCTGTGACTACGGCGAGAGCATCTGTCAGCAAGACTATGTGGCTCTCATTTTCACTGTGTGTTGCCATTTCTTCCACTGCCGCCCTCAGTGCCTCTGCCTCCGCTCTGAAATTGCTTGTGTACTTACCAGTAGCGAATGACAGTGTTATTTTTCTGCCATTTGGTAGGTTCAGGAATGCTCCTGCCCCTCCGTTCTGTGTAGTGTTTGTTACAGAACCGTCGGTGTATGCATGGGTCCAGTCCATGCTTGGGTAGCTTTTCGTTATGAAGCTTAGGGTAGTGTCTCTCCTTTCTTTTTCGGTCTGGCAGTTTTTGTTTGCAATACCTGGTATATTTTCTACCACCTCTGGAAATATATCCTGCCTCCAAGTAGGTTTTCGTACAGTAGTGATGGGTTTTGGTGTTGTTAGTGCGTTTATGGGATCTTCGTGCATCTTTGCTTTGGCTATTTCTGCAAAGTTTCTCCGCTTTAGTTTCCCAGTTCCCAAATTGTTTAGCCTCTGGTACATTGGATGGTCCGTCAGTCTTCGGAGTTTCTCTGACTGCAGCTGGGCTCTGCAGTCTCTTCTGTCGGTCATGGATTGCAGTTTTGTAATCTTTTCAAGTTCTACAATTGGCGTTGACTTCATGCCACCTGTTATGATTCTCATGGCTTGGTTTTGAAGTTTGTTAACTTTATCGAAGTTCGCCTTCGCTGCTGTTGTCCATGCCGCGATGCCATACTCGAGAACTGGTCTCACTCTTCCAGTGTACAGTTTCTTTAGTATGCCTTCGTCTGCTCCCCAGCTTGTGCCAGCAAGTTTCCTCATGATCGCCATTCTTTCTCTGGCTTTCATTCGGTTTCTCTCAATCTGACTTTTCCATGTCATGCGCCGATCAAATGTGACTCCCAGATAGGTTGGGTTGTCGTTTGGCTGCAGGATTTTGCCATTTAGGCTTAATTTGGTACTTTGGGGTTTTAATGAGAGCGAGAATATTGTGCACGTGGTTTTCTCCTCGTTTATTTTGACCAGCCATGAGTTCGCCCACTCTTCCAGCGATGTTAGGGCCGTTTGCATCCGATTTCTTGCTATGGTGAGATTCTTTTCAGAGGTCCACATAGCCAGATCGTCTGCAAACATTGAGCTATGGACTCTTCTTGGTATATTCTCTGTAATATCGTTTATATATACCAGGAAGAGTGTGGGTGACAGTACTCCCCCTTGGGGTACTCCCTGCTCGAGTGTCACCTTTTTGCTCATCTGCCCTTGTACTTGGACTCTGGCTGTTCTCTGTTTGAGGTAGTGGTTGATCCACTTGTAAATCTTCCCACAAACATCACTTCTTCTTAGCTTGACTCTAAGTCCATCCTTCCAGACTTTGTCAAATGCCTTTTCCAGATCCACCCAAACAGCTACTGTGTGTTTCTGTGCCTGGTAGGCATCTTCTATCTCCTGGGCTATGAGGATGACCTGGTCCTCAGTGGATCTGTGCTGTCTAAAGCCGGCTTGCTGTGGAATTAGTATACACACAATACAACTTGTATTATTCTTCCAGCAAGAATTATTCGTCATTTGAACAAAGCAAGTTCCATTCACAGGATGCTATTGAACAAACTATCATTACTGCTTTTTTTCAATTAATATGAGTACACAAGAACGATTGAGGGACAAAGGAATAAAGGTCGCATGATCCTGCAGTCGTCCTAAGATGTAGATGCTAGGAGTTTTTATTTTATTTACACAACCCACATATTTAAAAAAAGTACAACCTAAGCCAATTAACACATGTGTTTAGGAGATGGCTAAGAAATCTAGGAAAAGTGCTGGATATACACATTGGTGGGGGGGGGGGGGGGGATTATGCTTGTTAATAAGGGCATTGATCATATAATGTTATTTGCCACTACATTTTGTAGGCACTGCAGAAAAATGTATAGACTCCATGGCGACCTGGTGCCCATAATTTGTCATGTCTTGGCCTAGGCTTAACTAGAATTGTGAATTGGTGCCCTTTTGCCAAGAGACTAGT
Organism: Ariolimax columbianus; assembly: GCA_036924085.1. Taxonomy (NCBI): domain Eukaryota; kingdom Metazoa; phylum Mollusca; class Gastropoda; order Stylommatophora; family Arionidae; genus Ariolimax; species Ariolimax columbianus. The sequence continues at coordinate 62,361,721 of JAVGWX010000007.1, read as the reverse complement.
ATTACAACCGTCCAACCACATGATTGCTCTAGAAAATAATGATTGTTTCTACTGTTTGCAATGAACGAGGTAGTGATTACTATAATCTCCACTGGGGCGAAAAGAGTAAGGCCGCTGAATCTACGTGCGAGTAGTATTAGCCGAGTAATTAGCTGAGTACGAATATATGTCGACGTGATTAGCAACATCATCTTGTACAAAAAATTACTACATAAATACTTCTGAAAAAAACGTTGCAAAGAGCGTTCTGCACAGGCTACTAAAACGGGGCCAACTGTAGTTGTTGTTGTATGCTTCGACCATAGTGAGTGTAATACAATACAATACAATACAATACAATACAATACAATACAATACAATATAGCTGTCCTTACGATCGTTGTCACTAGATTGTTTACAGTTGATAAGTTTCAGTGTTTTTCCTAGGTTTCTCCGTTTCAGTGTTTTTCACAGGTTTTCCTTTTCAGTGTTTTCCCTAAGTTTCTCATTGTCAGTGTTTTACCTACGTTTCTCTGTTTAAGTGTTTTCCCTAGATTTCTCCGTTCCATTAGGCCTTTATCGAAACTGGAGTGTACTCTTACGTGAAGTGCTGTTTTGTGTGAGAATGTTCCACTTGATGAACCTGATATCATTGTGTAAATCCCTTTTGAATACTCTTTTAGAGAATGCGTATTCAGGTGCCGTGACCTAAGATCGATCATTGGCTGCCTCGCCTCTGTTGACATGGCAGTGAATTAACTGGCAATTTACGGGCTGCTACATTTATAAATCAATCGTGTGTTGAGCTGGAAAGGCGCATAGGAGGACAGGACATGATTATGTGACATCAGCAGACTACTGGAACCATAAGTATACCCACTCTTAGTTATTTGTCGGCAGAGACTAATCTGGGCACCTATGAGTCTGCTAAAAATTCAAGTCCATCTATTATTGATAGAATAAATAGAAAAGAGTTATGGTGGTGCATTTTACTTCTTTATACAGGGTGCTTTGATACGCACCGGTTCACGGGTCTGTAGTTAAATACTACCGACGGTCAGATATGAAATGCGCAGTTGTGGTCTCTTTAAGAATATAAAGACATAAATACATTTCAAAGCCGTTTTAGATATCAGTAGAAAGAAAAAGACAATTGATCAATAATATATCCATGCCAGCTCTCCAGCATCAGTGTAAAACATATTCGCTAACCAAGTCAAAAGAATGGACTATAATAGTCATTAGAACAAAAACAGCGAGAAACAAGGTAATCCGACAGAACATATCAACATTTACGGCGTGTAGACTTTAAGACAATTAAGTGGTTCGGTTATATGATAAGAATAACATATCTCCAGTTACCGGTTGTGCACACTAAAATAACATACAGCATTATTTGACATCAACAAGATTACCAAGCGTATGGTGAATTGACGGTGTTGAAAACATCAATAGTACCAAAGATACAGATGAATCACCTTCACATTGTGTATTATGAAAAAAGTGGGCAGATAAAATGATGATGAATGATAGAGCAATCTTACGTTTCCATCTGAAAGATTTATTGCCACTTTACTCCTATGAGCTCTATTTAAAAATGCATGTATCTCGTCTTCTCCATTATCGACGGTTCTCAAATGGTAACATGTATCATTGTCAGTAAGTACTGCGTATTTTCAATTGCTGGCGTCTGCTGAGGAAATTTATATGTTTAAGGAATAAAGGTCTCTTGGACTCAGCCGTAACCACAGTATTCACGCAAAGTTGTTTTTTTTGTATCGATATAAATAATTTCTAAGACCTAACTGGGATTCGGACAAGTCTCTTCTTGACTATGAGACCAATATACTATTCGGCCGAGTCAGTCATTCCTCTACCTGAACATCATCCACCAAACAGATTGAATGTCCTTCACAAAACGTTGAATATAAATCACAAAACAAACTGTTGTACATCTTTCACGAATTTGACTGTACGTCCTTTATAAAGTTGACGATTCATCCTTTAAAAAACTGACTGTACATCCTTCATAAAACTGATTGTACATTGCTTCATAAAACTGAATGTACATCCTTCATAAAATCGACTATACATTGTTTCATAAAACGTACTGTACATCCTTTACAAAAATATCATTCATATCGTTCATAACTATCGTTCACAAAACCAACTATATAATCCTTCGTAAAAATAACTATACAATACTGATTCTACATCTTCCACACCACTGACTTTACATCTTGAACAAAACTGACTGCACATCCTTCATAAAACCTACAATACAATCTTCCACAACACTGATTGTACATCCTTCTCAACATTGACTGTACACATTTCACTAAATTGACTGTAAATCATCCTCAAATCCCAATTTACACAACATCCGTCACAATATTACATCCACAGCACAAATATTACTCCCTCCACAGCACTACATCCCCCACAAATCTAATACTACACGATCCACAACACAAACACTACACCCTTCAGAACACTGACACCACATCCTCTGTAATACTACATCCTTCACAATACTACAACCCCCACAACACTAGCACTACATCCTCCACAACACTACATCCTTAACAAAACTACATCCGCCATGACACTGACACTGCACACCAGTGACACTACACCCCCCTCCCCCACACCCCCCCCCCCCCACAACACTGACGCTACATCCTCTATTAAACTACATCCTTCATAATACTACATCCTTCATAAGGCTAAATTGGAGGGGTTGAAAGTTGATACATGTCTAGGTCAAGATGGTATTCATCCAAAATTGCTGTATGAAATTTGAGACCAACTAGCAAAACCATTGGCTATATTATGTTCTCAATCACTTACAAAAGTGATTGTTTTACGGGATTGTTTTTCTTCTTCTTCGTACGCTGTCAGACGTCAACCTGTTCCACGGGATTGGAAAGATACAGGAGTGATCCCATTATTCAAAAAAGATCCAGCGAATTATAGACCGGTGATTTTAACGAGCATAGACTGTAAATTGTTAGAGTCAATAATCAAAGAAAACATTGTAATGCATTTAGACAAATTTAATTTAATTAGAAATAGTCAGCAAGGTTTACTACAGAGAGATCATGCTTAACAAATCTATTAGAATTCATAGAGGAGGTTACTAAAATGATAGATAAAGGGGAGCCAGTGGACGTTATTTATCTAGATTTTGCAAAGATTATTTCGAATGTTAAAATCACATGGAATAGGAGGGGAAGTTGCCAAATTGATTAAAAATTGGTTAACGGGAAGAAGGCAGAGGGTGGGGCATAAATAAGGAGTACTCTGAGTGGTGTGAAGTGAAAAGTGGTGTGCCACAGGGCTCGGTTTTGGGACCAATTTTGTTCTTGATATATATAAATGATTTGGACATTGATATGGGATCCATTATTGCAAAATTTGCTGATGACACAAAACTATGCAGTAGTGTCTTATCTAAAGCGGAAGTGGATATATTGAGGTCAGATTTAGATAAAATTCGAGAATGGTCTGTAAGCTGGCAAATGTTTAATGTAGATAAATGTACAGTCAGTCCACATGGGTAGATCCAATATGGAACATACTTACAGAATTGGAGAGAACAATATTAGAAAGAAAGACAAGGAAAGGGACCTAAGGGTTATAATAGATCATACAGGAAAAGTGAGTGAGCAAGTTCAGGTAGCAGTGAAAAAGGCATATGCAATGTTAAGTATGATAAAAAGAAATATTAAATATATGAGCAAGGAAGTGATAGTCAAACTGTATAAAGCTTTCGTTACACCTAGATTGGAGTACTGTGTACAGGTGTTGAGTCCTTATCATAGAGGGTATATAAACATGCTGGAAAGAATCCAAAAAAAGAGCGACAAAGATGATAGTGGGATTCCAGAATTACAGTTATGAGGAAAGACTCAGAAAAACCGGCCAAGTGTCTAGAAGAGAGGAGAATTCGTGGTGACTTAATACAGGTTTATAAAATGATCAGAGAAATGGATAAATTAGACTATAACAAGTTTTTTAAAATACAGCCACCCACAATAACAAGAGGGCATAGCTACAAGCTGACTAAAGAAAGGTCAAAATTAGATATTAGGAAATATATTTTTAGTCAGAGAGTTGTGTCTGCTTGGAATGCATTGCCAGGGTAGGTAGTGGAAGCAGGGACGGTTAATGCATTTAAGAATAAACTGGAAGCGCATAGCTTTTAGAGCAAGGTGATGTAAATGTAACTGGTTGTATACATACTCTGCAGGGTCTTCTAAACCAGTATAAAGACGTTAAGTTAAGTTAAGGTATAACACTGTCACTACATCATCCACACCACTGACACTACATCATTCAACATACTGACTGCATGTCTGCCCAAATGGCACGTCTGTTCATGTACATCTCCGGTTCCATATTGAGTGCACACAATTTTTCATTATGTTAAAACCATCAAGCATTTAGTTCTCATACATTTTTCTGACTTGACATTGTCGTTTAATTAGCAATTACATCCTGTCATGTACTACAAGCACGTTTAGTTAACAATTACATCCTGGCATGTACTACAAGCACGTTTAGTTAGCAATTACATCCTGTCATGTACTACAAGCACGTTTAGTTAGCAATTACATCCTGTCATGTACTACAAGCACGTTTAGTTAGCAATTACATCCTGTCATGTACTACAAGCACGTTTAGTTAACAATTACATCCTGTCATGTACTGCAAGCATCTTTAATTAGCGATGCCATCATCTCAAGTACCGCAAGCACGTTTAATTAGCGATGCCATCATCTCAAGTACCACAAGCACGTTTAATTAGCAATGCCATCATCTCAAGTACCGCAAGCACGTTTAATTAGCGATGCCATCATCTCAAGTACCGCACGCACGTTTAATTAGCGATGCCATCATCTCAAGTACCGCACGCACGTTTAATTAGCGATGACATCATGCCATGTACTGCAAGCAAATTATTGTTAACAGTACATCTGCTATAGAAATGCATACTTTCAAGACACCTTGATATTTCAGCTGTACAAATAAATAATTATATATTTATGATGTTTGTCTAAATTGATTGGGTCCACTAAGAGGATGTATAGTCCTGAGAAAAGATACCCATTATACAGTCGCCACGCCCTGTACATGAAACGTTTTCGTTTTCCCTCCGATGTAAAAATAAACCTTTATCACAAGTATGTAGATTTCTTTTGAAGACACGTCTAGATGAATATTAGAAAATATATTTTTAGTCAGAGAGTGGTTAATGTTTGAAATACATTGCCACATGAAATAGTGGAGGCATGGTCAATTAATGTATTCAAGAATATATTTGTTGTGCATAGTTTTTTTTAAAATCAAGGAAATGTAAAAGACACTAGATGTATACAGACTTTGCAGAGTCTTCTAAACCAGTGTAAAGACGTCAAACTTAGAACACCGACACTCCAATCTCTCGACCAACTGTTCCTCTTTTTCATCAGTACTTTTGTTAAAACAATTATATTTACAACAGGAAATGATGCTTGTTAAATGTTGTCGTACTAATTATTTGTTAAATGTATTGTTTTCCGGCAGTTCGAGCCTATCGGGTCAACATAAAACGTTCCAGATAATTTGAAACGAGAACAAAAATAGTTCTCTAAATAAACAGTTCTCTAACAAATTAGTTCTTCTCTAAAATACTTCAAGTGATGACATCAAGTTCGTTAACTGTCACTTTTGATGCTGTCAACTGAATCGCTTCCGTTTTCTAACATCTTACAAGCAGCAGAACAAATCAATAACTGCTGGTTGCAAGAAAATTGCAGTTTTCAAACTCGGATTTAGTGCCGGCTGTTGTTGTCTTTCTTCTCTTCGTTTTTGTTGTCTGTTCATGTGTCAAAGAAAAGAAATTATTCATTCTTCTTTTATAATATTTAATATTTATTCAACACGATTTTCGTCCCGACACTGTGCTATATATGGCAAAACTGGACACTAACATCATTTGAAAAACGACAGATCGTAAGGGACATAAATGAAGTACCTCTGACAAATATTGGGTGTAACAAGGCAAATAGACAGAATCAGAAACAATAACATCCAAATAATGGTGAGAATCAACGCCAGCATTACACTTCATAAATAAACAGCAATTACAATGGTTTGGCCTCGTAATATGTCTACCACGACACATCACCATCCAATAAACAATACCACCACACATCACCATCTAATAAACAACGCTATTTGGTGGATACAACGGAATCAAGGCCGACCATGAGACAGTGGCTTACGAAAATATCTGAGGCGGTGAATGCCACTGTGCACAAGGCACACATTAGGGCTCGTTCTAGAGATCTCTTCAAAACATCACGCTGAGAGGCAAATAGGATAAGCGAAGGGAAAAAGAAAAAGCGTTTTTTCAATGCAGTTAATACTTACTCTCCAAGCGTTTTGTATGTGTGAAGGACAAGATATGGGCTGCAATCAGTTGGAAAGTCTTTTACTCTATAGAAACAATGTGACTCCGTATGGATCAGAGGTTGTTTTGGTAGGAAATAAAACAGAACCACTATATTTCCATACATGTCTTAAACGCCGACTAAAATGTTTGCGCTGACCGACACAATCGGTGTACACAATTTGCATTCACGTTGATCTAGTTGTGTAAGCGGTCACATATAAATGCAGTCCTACATACTTTTCTTAATGAGATGACTAAGAAACGAAAATGTAAAGAAGTCTGCAACTTCAGCGGAATAAATTAAACATTCCAATTAGTATCTTTAGCATTGCTTTATTGTTTTTAAGAACAAATATAAAATTCAGCAAACAGTGTATAAGTTAATAAATCAATTCATCCAGCGGCCTACGTGCTCCTGCCCGTTAACCCAATCAATCAATCAATCAATCACAACCAAAAAACTGCTTGCGGAACATATACTTGCCAAGTCTTTCTGTCATGCGACTATCATTCTTGCCATTTTTAGGTTTGTCTGGACTAACTTACCATGTCTAGAAGTGTTTATGTCTGCCCCTATATCTCGTCCCTTGTGGATTCCAGAACAGTGACTACTTTGTAATGCTATCAGCTGGATTCTAGTCCCACTGGCATATGTCCAGTCCGTTGCCACAGTTCTATATAAGTAACTGTATTACATCACTACTACCTCAATTCAGCACATGCCTCTATCAATGAAAGAGTTGGTCTTTTTAGTTGTACTTTTCTTTAATAACCACTTTAGAGAGTGAAACAATAGTATAGATGTGGCTTTGAAGATCTTAATTTTTGTGTCGGACTTAATTTCTTTCGATTTTAACATATCCCTAAATCAATAAAAACCTCTAAAATTTTTCTATTTTAAATTTGATATCTCTGTCAGTACTACCCGCCTTGTCCATATGTATATCAATCTACCTTTTGAAAGACCGCGTCTCTCAGTACAATCTGAATGTGACTAAGTGCTTTTATTCTCATAATCTTGAATTTTTTTCTGTGTACCTTTAGACCTTATTTCAGTGACAATTAGTAAGTATATTAATTTTATTTTGCAATAGGTTGCGGTTGTATGACAGAAGAGCCATGTCATCAGCAAATTCTAGATCATCAAGGATTTTCGTCAAAAGCCAATATTTTCCATTTTCATTTGTAGATGTGTTCTTCACGAGCCAGTTATCTGCCAGCAGAAAGACAAATGGTAATAAAAAGATAACCCGTTATCACTCCAGCTCTTTTTCAAACCATTTATCATTCCAGCGCTTATTTCAAACCCTTTATCACTCCAGCTCTCATTAAAAGGACTCAGAAAGATATCCATCATGTCAAGCTAGTCTTCAAAATAACAATTACATCCGATGCACATGCATTAAGACAGAGCTCACATTTGACACCCGTCATCACGAACTATATATGCTAAACTGTCACATTTTATGTACGTACTACAAAGTAACATAAAAGTAATACTCCAATTTTACAAATACTTCAAAGTAACCATCACTTGTTATGTACATGAATCAAATCAAATGTTGCTTTTGATATGCACACATGAAAGTAACCTTGCCATTTAGCACACACACAAAGCTTCAATCTTCAAAGTAAATAGCATGTCCTTTGCAGAACGTGGCTTCTTACAATCGCAAACCTATTTAGCTGTTATACGTTTCTTGCGTAGGTTAGTATCCCTAGGCAGAGGAGCGGAAAAAACCCATGTCGACCAAACTGGACACGAGAGTGATTCGAACAGGGTGTGTTGAGATTTTGAAACGGACGCTACACCCCTAAGCCACGTAGACTCCTCATTCTTCAAAGTGACTTTCCAATTTGAATTATACTCATCAACTGGATAATCCCATTTCACACACATTCATCAATGTAAAGATACTATTTAAAACGTACATCAAAAACATTTTCACATTTTATACACATCCATCAAAGTAACGCTTCCACCACCATCAGTCCCAAAAATAGGCGATCGTATATTCCAGGGGCTAACAGATGCTGGAATTGACCTGGCAAGTCACCAGTGGATATTCGCCTGCGCATTACAAATATAAAACAAAGGAGGTCACGCCTAACCACGATGTCTAACGACACCAATGGACTGACGACAGATATATACACATCAAATTAATGTTCCCATCTTTTATAGATGCATCAACGCAACGTTTCCATTTTGTACATATACATAAAATTAGCCTTCTCATTGTGTTCACATGCATCAAAGTAGCTTTTCCATTGTAAACACATACATCAAAGACCGTTCACATTGTGTACACATACATTAAAATAACGTTAACATTGTGTACTCCTTCATCAAAGTAACGTTCCCATGTTGTACACATACATCAAAGTAACGTTCCCATATTGTACACATACATCAAAGCAACGTTCCATATTGTGTACACATACATCAAAGTAACTTAACTAACTTAACATCTTTATACTGGTTTAGAAGACCCTGCAGAGTCTGTATACAACCAGTTACATTTACATCACCTTGCTCTAAAATCTATGCGCATCCAGTTTATTCCTAAATGCATTAACTGTCCCTGCCTCCACTACCTCCCCTGGCAATGCATTCCAAGCAGACACCACTCTCTGACTAAAAAAATATTTCCTAATATCTAACCTGGACCTCTCTTTAATCAGCTTGTAGCTATGCCCTCGTGTTATTTTAGGTGGCTGTATTTAAAAAAAACTTGTTATAGTCTAATTTATCGATTCCTCTGATCATCTTATAAACCTGTATTAAGTCACCACGAATTCTTCTCTCTTCGAGACACTGTAGGCCGGTTTTTCTGAGTCGTTCCTCATAATTGTAATTCTGGAATCCCACTATCATCTTTGTCGCTCTTTTCTGTATTCTTTCTAGCATGTTTATGTCCCCTCTATGATAAGGACTCCACACCTGTACACAGTACTCCAATCTAGGTCTAACTAAAGCTTTATACAGTTTGACGATCACTTCCTTGCTCCCATGTTTAATATTTCTTTTTATCATACCTAACATTGCATTTGCCTTTTTCACTGCTACCTTAACTTGCTCACTCACCTTTCCTGTATGATCTATTATAACCCCTAGGTCCCTTTCCTTATCTATCTTTCTAATATTGTTTTATCCCATTCTGTAATTATGTTCCATATTGGATCTACCCATGTGGATGACTGTACATTTATCTACATTAAACTCCCATGGCTTAAACGTTCCCATGTTGTACACATACATCAAAGTAACGTTCCCAAGTTGTACACATACATCAAAGTAGCGTTCCCATGCTGTACACATACATCAACGTAACGTTCACATGGTGTACACATACATCAAAGTAACGTTCCCATGTTGTACACATGCATCAAAGCAACGTACTCATTGTGTACACATGCATCAAATAAGCGTTCATTAGAATGTTGATATATGGTCATAGTGACACTTACATCAGTTATCCTTCATTCAAAATATAAAATGATCACCAAGCGATAGCAACAAACTAGGGCCTGGTGTGTGTAGAGAGTGAGATAAGTTCCCAGTACGATAGAACACTTCATCATCCATTCAGGCTTCTCGAGAAGGCAATGGAGCATCACAGCAGTCAACCATGATTTGTCGTCGCCTTATCTCTTGTGCACTTTATTTAACATACAGTTCATTATTGTGTAATCCTTTTTACATGTGTTAACACAGTCCAGATCTGTGATTCCTCGTGATTACCCATTACCTGAAGGACACTTCAGCTTCTTTATCAGTATGTCTTCTTCTATCCGTACTTTTTTAAAGCGTTATCCAGCACACGATGGCTTATTTGTGAAGACGCCATTGTCCAGTTTTTTAACATGATATTTTAAATTTATGTTTCTTCTGTTGGCATGGCAAGCATTCTCGTTTTTTAAATTTTTGATCTAACGAAATTGCCGAACCATGTTATTACTGTGTCTTTGTGTAGGACAATGCTATCTGTACTCCTTTTCCTAAATGCGCCAGTATCTGTTAGATCAGTGGTCCAAAAATGTTTCCCAGGTCGTGAAGGCAATGATAATTCGTTACGGCTCCCTAACTTTGTCCAATCACACGAGGATAACAGAAAAAACCTGCACACAAAAAGCTAACTTAAACAGCTAGATTTGGTTCGCTACTCTGACATGACTTTTTACATTCTGCTAACCTGAGGTTGGGAACCATTGAATTACCTCTTTTAAATCTGAGCATCATTGATTCAGACCACGTATGTATTAGTGTTGCTGTGTGTAATCAAATCTAGCTGTGCGTGTTTTTTAGGTCACCGTTTATCGAACGCATATCCCGAAATACGGGGTGTGTTCAAATGAAACCGGACCTAACTACACCAAGTGAACATACGTACGATGGGGATGATGATTTCTAATTATGGCACAAACAACAGATACCAACCGTCAAGTTTGCAAAATTGGATTATTTTCTGACTTAAAATCTCAGCAGAACGTTGAAAACATGGCGGGTGTGATGCGCAATCCGTCCAGAGAAGATCAGAAGCGGGGATTCTGTTTCTAACGGCTGAAGGATGTCGACCAGTTGACATTCATTGCAGGATGCAGGAAGTATATGGTGACCCGAATTGCTGTATCAATTTTGGCGATGGCATCCCCTGATACAACAATATGCGCCTGACCTGGTTTTGGAAGATCTTTTGTAAACTCACGACCTTTTTTAAACATTGTTGTCCAGTTCTTCACTGTTGTCTTCGACACACTTTTGTCACCATACACTGCCTGCATTCTGCGATGAATGTCAACTGGTCGACATCCTTTAACTGTTAGAAACTGAATCACAGCTTGCTGATCAACTTTGGACGGATTCCATATCACGCCCGACATGTTTTCAACGGTCTGCTGAGGAAACTATGAGTCGGTGGATAATGAAATGTTGCAAACTTGACGATTGGTACGTCCTGCTTACACTCGATCTGACGTCAAAGTGAGCATCGTACGTATGTTCACTTGGTGGAGTAAGGTTCGGTTTAATTTGAACACTTCTCGTATGTAAGATACTGCTATATGTGTGTCTATGATTGGCTTCAGTAGGTGAACGATTATATCAAACTAGTTACAGCTGTAACAAGAAAAGTATCGTCCATGAAATATATTACAATCACGCAAGAAGACATCGTACCATCACGCAAAAAAGGCTGCAGTTGTGCTTACGTAACTTTACGCTATTTGTATCTGCTTTAAAGTCAGAACAGACCACAACCAATTTATCATTGATGAAGACATTACCAGTAACAAGCCAAATATTGTAACGGAAGAGCACTTTCTGGCTAATTTAACATTGTTAGTGGCAATACGATTTATATCGAAAAACAAATCGCTTGGAAAAGATGAGATTACATGAAATATTATTAGGTCAAGATGCTGGAAAAAAAATGAAGACCCTAACATGCAGTTGGAAAAACAGAGTTACACCGTAGGGATAGAATTGGGCAATTTGATACTAAATTCAAAGTAGGATATCAACTTAGCAAACGCAAGTAAATACTGTTATATCAGTTTATTTAGATGTACGAACATTTATCAAACGCCTGATAAATGACAGATGTAGCATATGGAAGGAAAACATTTTCATTCCGTTTCAAGCTGATTACCAACACCAACGATCAACTAGAGTTCAGACTACCCCCATTGCTTAGGAAATTGAATATGACTTCCAGGAAAACGAACATGTACCTAGGGGTTTGGGACATGTACTTAAGGGTTTGGGACATGTACCTAGGGGTTTGGGACATGTACCTAGGGGTTTGGGACATGTACCTAGGGATTTGGGACATGCACCTAGTGGTGTGTAACATGTTCCTAGTGGTTTGGGAAATGTACCTAGTGGTTTTTGGGACATGTACCTAGTGGTGTGTAACATGTACCCAGTGGTGTGTAACATGTACCTAGTAGTGTGTAACATGTACCTAGTGGTGTGTAACATGTACCTAATGGTTTGGGACATGTACCTAGTGGTGTGTAACATGTACCTAGGCGTTTGGGACATGTACCTAGTGGTGTAACATGTGCCTAGTTGTTTGGGACATGTACCTAGGGGTTTGGGACATGTACCTAGGGGTTTGGGACATGTGCCTAGTGGAGTGTAACATGTACTTGTGGTTTGGGACATGTACCTAGTAGTTTGGGTGGATTTAGGACAAAACGACTTATGATAAAGTGGAGAGAGAGGGGAGAGGGGGAAAGCAGGTTGAACGTCATTACTGCGCAGAAATCAATATGCCGGAGAATGTGTCCTTGTTTTTTGCATTGAGACCAAAACCACTACAGTTCAAGACAAGGACATATTAGGAGAAAGATGGCATTTAATCAGCAGGTGCCTCAAGGGGGGTGGGTGTCCTTTCCCTTACAGTGTAACACACTTATGTAAATTGTAAAACGAATATTATTCCAGAAAGCAAGGGCATATAGTTATGTTTGTAGTGATGATTTGCTTGTAAGTCCGAAAAGAAATAAAATTGCAACACCACGTTTTTAATGCATCATGCTCTAACATGGCATGAGGAGTGCGGATAGGTAATGTCTGAAGATAAATAATGGAAACACCACATATGCAGTATGTCAGCTCTCATATAAGATGCACAGCTCTACATTAACGGTGAATGGTAATATAACTGCAGCTACGTGAAATCCTCACCTATTTAGATATTTTTTAAATCAATGTTTGACAAGGAGAACAACCGAATGCGTTTGATGTAAATACAATATAACTGGCTTTTACTGAGGAAACTGAGGATCCTGCAGATTCAATACTGGGTATGTGATATCAGTTATAGAATATGGCATTTCGGCATGAGCAACTGCAGACAAATCAAGTTTTGGTATAATAAGTAGAGTCCAGAACTTATCAGTGAGAATCATTCAGGGGGAATGAAGACCACACCAAATAAAGAACTAGAAAAGACTACTGAGCTACAACCAATATTAAACAGGTGATACAGCAGGGCGAAGCAAGCAGGCTGGTACCAGAGAGTAAATACGATTGGGAGGGGACAACTGAATGAAACATGTTCGTAGCGTTTGTAGGTAAAAACAAATTGGGTGGCAGATAAAAGGCACATGATTTAAATACACTCACACTATACACATGCATGCTAAATGGAGAAACCAACGCTTTCCAGAGCTGACAGAAAACATTCCCAGCATTGTGAAAAAGAACAGCCATATAGAAACAGAAAGAAGAGCGCTTTCTATAAAACACATCGTGAATGACTTCCCAAAACAATGAAACACAACTGACAGTGGGATTCCGGAATTATAGTTATGAGGAAAGAATCAGAAAAACCGGCTTACAGTGTCTAGAAAAGAGAAGAACGACGTGATTTAATACAGGTTTAAAATATGATCAAAGGAGAGACTAACACGTTTTGTTTTCAAAATACAGTCGCCTACAAGAAACGGAGGGTACAACCACACATTAATTAAAGGAAGGTCCAGATTCGATACCATGAAATATCATTTCAGTTACAGAGGGATGAATGCTTGGAATGCATTGCTACAGGAAATAGTGGATACAGGGTCAACCAATGCATTGAAAAATAGATTGGATGCGTATATTTTTAGACCAAGTGAATGTAAAAGAAACTGGTTATATACATACTGTAAATGGTAATGTACACTAGTATAAAGACGTTAAGTTACAAGCAGCAGGTGGACTCGTATATGTAAGGAATGTGTAAACAACAAATGTAACTGAGAATGGAAGTAGCGAAAGCAGCATAACTTAAAGAATAGTTCGCATATAAAGTTACCAATGGTAATAGGTACCATTTTCATGTGCTTTCAGAGCGGAGAAAGAGGCTTTTAAATGTGCAGCACATGTCCTATTGACATCAAAGATAAACAGGAAGTGCTCTTCACAGACGTGCAGTATATGGGGATACTACTACTTCTACTTCGTCGTCGTTCGTCCTCAAACTCTCGCTACCAAACCTCGAAAGGGCTTTGTTAGTACAGGATGTAGTCCTGAGAACGGTATGCGTTGTGTCGTACTTACAGTTTGACTGCGATATTTTCATCCTTTGGTCCGGCACACCCCATTTCAGCATAGGATTTTGGATACAGCTTTGCCTTCCATATTCTATCCCTTCTCTGTCCTGATGCAGCCGTTTATACAGGATCACCACGTGAAGGTGGAGAATTGTTTTGACAGATCTGGGTCATTGATCCTGACGTTAGCTGTCAAATTTGGGCCAATGACTGCGACAGCTCATGCACTGCTTAGCATCTTGAACCCCGTGTGATGATAATAACTTCGAGCTTTCTTTGGAAATATTCAAGTTGATGTTTGAAAGCGTATGCAGAAGAAGCACAATGAGAAGATCGTAATAATGTATAACTGAAGCAGCTGTATGTCATCGTGACGAATTGCTAGTGTTTCTTTATAATTCATGCTCTACTTTCTGGACGTTGAGTACAGCTGGTGTTCAATTCAATCACCCATGAGTGGTTATTTGTGCAAAACTGAGTTAATGGAGTTATGTGCACACTTTAGAGTAAATGGAGTTTTTAAGTGCACACTATTGATTAAGTCGAGTTAAGTGCACGATTTTGAGTAAATGGAGTCGTTATTTCTACAAAACTGAGCAAAAGGAATAGTAATGTGTACACAACTGAGCAAATGGAGTCATTATGTGTACAAAACTGAGCAAATGAAGTCATTATGTGTTCAATATTTAGTAAATGGAGTCGTTATTTGTACAATATTGAATTAAGTAAATGGAGTCGTTATTTGTACAATATGGAGTAAAAACATGAAGACGTTTTCCTTTGCATATTTATCAATTAAAGTTTAGAAAGAGTTCATCTATTTTAATCCAAGACTAAACAATGCATTCACTATACTATACCTGTATCACAAAATCCAGGTAAAATTTATAAAACTATCCTACAATCATACGCATCTACTCCAAACTCATTAGGACATTGAGCTTTGTAAATTGGCGAGTAATGCCAATACGATGAGTGATCTACACTAGTGTGGTAATACCGCACGGTAACCCGCCTTTTACAATGTGCTCTAACTGCTCTAGTTGTCTGATTCGTGTCACTGTTACGGACATTGTACTTACAGATACCAGTCTGTCAAATTTAAAACCGTTTTATCATTGCAATGCTCTCCAAATTTGGTCAGACAAGTAAATCACTTAAATGTTTGCTAGATATTGGGAATTTGATATTCCAAAATCTTCAAGGTTTGTTGTTTTGAATGCCCACAATGAGTAGGTCTACTCTTTTGAGCGCCCTGAAACAGACGTTAAATGACGGTTTGCAGTAGCTGTCCTCACATTCCGATCGTGCTGATGAAGGTGGACCGGGCTTCTCCAGGCGATTATGATATGCTTGGCTTCAACAGCGTGTCGCTCATTACTGCGGAGATCACGTTGATCTCTCTTCTCGTTAGCCAGGCTAACGAAAACAGCTATGAAAACAGCCCATTTACAGAAAGGGCTACCAGTGTAGCAGATCCCACTGTTTGCCTTGGCCGTGATCTAACTTAGAACATTCTCACACTCATCCACATCATCATGACCATACTCAGTAAATGACATATCAAACAGCAGGTGGCATATTTATTATATCATACTCATATCATACAATGAGTAGAGAAATTACAAACACAATATAATACATATCTTAACTAAACATTCTACTAAAACGGGAATTGTAAGCATTAGCTATTGATGGAATTCCCAACTATCTAAAAAACCCAGTTCTATTGCCTTGCAATTGCATCACACACACATCGCCCTAACTGCGTCTTCAACACACCTTATCAAATACTCTTCCTCACTGAAATCCCCTCAGACGGGCGATCTCGACATAACTCGTTCACAATGTGTCCTTGCTTACAAACAGATTATCAATTTCAGATTATCCATTAATGCAAAACTCACACACCTATTTGAGCGATCCTGTTCTATCACTAAACATTCGTCCAACCGTCTATCAATCGCTCCTCTATCTAAAGTCGGTGAGTTAAACACACTATCTACATTCAGTCTCTCTCTCTCTCAATCTCCATACAGCCTCACTCTCTCTCCAGCCTCTCCATCTCTCCTCCAGCCTGTCGAGCTAAACTTTGTCTCGAGTTATATATCCTCAAGCAAGGCCAGAGCTTGACCAATCGATCTCAGGTATGGTCATCTTCAATCCCAATTGGAACGAAACACTTTGCACACCTGTCACTCATTCTCTCACAGCAAGCCCCGTTGCCAATTTCGTCTGTCAATCAATCTCCCCCTACCAAAATCGGAAGGCCAGTGGTCAGTTTCTACCTGTCCACATTCCTTAACCCAACTCTGTTCTCCTTTGCTGAGACAGTGAGTGACCTTGACATGCATTCATGTAGCTTTAAGCTTTAACATGTTCAGGCATCCTAAACTCCCCTTGCTCCGGCGGGAACTGTTACACCAGGAAGCCAAGGTGAGGGTCTTGTCCAGTATATTTTGACTGACCCTGACTAACATGTCTGATCAGTGTATTTTGACTGACCCTGACTAACATGTCTGATCAGTATATTTTGTCTGACCCTGACTAACATGTCTGATCAGTATATTTTGACTGACCCTGACTAACATGTGTGAGCAGAATGTTTTGCCTGACTCCGACTAACATGCCTGATCAGTATATTTTGCTTGACTAGACATTTGTCTTCCTCCCCATCTTCAAGGTTTTACTTAGCGAATTAAGTTGACCGACATCTTGAATTTGTAAGTATTTATTTTTAAGCGAAGCGACTAAAATGAGCCACTGTGTGTTAATTATGCTCATGTATTACCCATCGGAATGGAAAATAAACCACTGCAACCTTCCATGCAGCAAAGGAGAGTTCGTTTAAGTAAAGGGAGAACAAATTTGACAATTTGATACTAGTTTCTAATAACACTGAATTGATAATTTGATG
Source organism: Ariolimax columbianus (assembly GCA_036924085.1). Lineage (NCBI taxonomy): Eukaryota > Metazoa > Mollusca > Gastropoda > Stylommatophora > Arionidae > Ariolimax > Ariolimax columbianus. The sequence goes on along the minus strand of JAVGWX010000007.1, from coordinate 62,344,340 downwards.
GCTGCTTTTTAATAACACAGAATTTATAATTTCATGGCCGGTTTCTAATAACAATGAATTTATAATTTGATGGCTGGTTTCTAATAGCACTGAATGGATAATTTGATGGCTGGTTTCTAATAACACTGAATTGATAATTTGATGGCTTGTTTCTAAAAACACTGAATGGATAATTTGATGGCCGGTTTCAAATAACACTGAATTTATAATTTCATGGCTGGTTTCTAATAGCACTGAATGGATAATTTAATGGCTGGTTTCTAATAACACTGAATTTATAATTTGATGGCTGGTTTCTAAAAACACTGAATTGATAATTTGATGACTGGTTTCTAAATGATAGCGAGTAGGAATATGAAGGCAAGTGAAACATGCCGATCAAGACCACTGTCTCTCGTCCACATCACGATTCTGAGAACAGGCTATCTCAGCAATCTGAACAGCGGGTTGGAAATCCCCAGAGTGGTAAGCGTTATGATGAGTCTTGCATTATACTGCAGTCAGGAGAATCGAGGACCACTTTCTCAAATGCGATTCTGGATGCAAGAAGAGCAGCTGTAACCAGTCACCAACAAAGACACTAAAGAGTTGAAATGAACTCATTACAAGTGAGTTTCACAACAACACACGTATTCCACTTCATCTACTTGCTTACTCGAGCTACTTGAAATCTCGGTATTCAAACAGGCAGATTATGCCTGCTGTCCGGTAGCCGAAGGAGATTCGTAGTACGTTTTTTTATTTTACAACGCTTACTTCCTGCGGCTTACTACTCCCGGAGAAAGGTAGGCTGGGCTTGAGGAATTTCATTGATTTTTAGAATTGTGTCTGGACAGCGTCTATGAGTCTGCTTTTGTATATTGGCAACTAACAACTGCCGTGTTTGTTTATGCACACGGGTGTACAGGAAAACATCGTGCTTTTCGTGAGTCTCTTATATGGTTAGACTCTGGATTTATCCATTCAAAATTGAAGGGTTCGAATCCACACCGTTTCGTGAGTTTATTTCTTTAGAGGCAAGGGCCTTAACTTATCAGCTATAGCGACCACATTACTTGCACATTTATTCATCATGATAACTGTGTGGGTGTAAGCTGTTGTTGCTGAGAACTTTGTGGGTGTGGGCTATTGAGGCTGAGAACTGTGTGGGTGTGGGCTATTGAGGCTGAGAACTGTGGGGGTGTAAGCTGTTGTTTCTGAGAACTTTGTGGGTGTGGGCTATTGAGGCCGAGAACTGTGTGGTTGTTGACTATATTGAGGCTGAGAACTGTGGGGGTGTGGGCTATTGAGGCTGAGAACTGTGTGGGTGTGGGCTATTGAGGCTGAGAACTGTGGGGGTGTAAGCTGTTGTTTCTGAGAACTTTGTGGGTGTGGGCTATTGAGGCCGAGAACTGTGTGGGTGTGGACTATTGAGGCTGAGAAATTAATTACATTTGAATGTTTGTTTCGAGGTTTGACAAGGGTTTGTATTAAAGTCTGACAACTTTGTATACATATTGTGTAAGGAAAACAAATGTGTTTGTAATAATAATTCTGATCTCAGAAAAAGATGGCCCCAAAATTACAAATGCCTATTTTTGTCTACATTTGTGGAAGAAAAAAAAAGTGTGGGGCACAATTTTCTAGGGCTGTTGCTGTTGAATGTGCACAGTTAGTATGTCTATATTTGTGTACGCCCAGAATCGGGCATTTGGTGGTGGACGGACTGAAGTAGCTTCCTTGCATCCCAAGCTTGCTGATGAAGGTGGAACGTGATCCTCCAGAATGCTTTGCTTCATCTGCGCGTCGTTCATTACCTCGGCAATCACGTCAATCTCGACCTCTTAAGCTAATTTGTCATGAAACAGTCTGTGTTACCACTGAGAACAGCATTTACGTTAGGTGGGGGTCTTGGTCAATACAGTCACCAGATCCTGAGATCTTGTTTAATCTGTTAACCCTGACCCTGACAAACACAGTCTGACCAGCATGTTTAGCTGATATACCCATGGTATATGGCTGTGAGGTGTTGAACCTTCGAAAACATTACACGGCGCAGCTCCAAGCTGCTCAAAAATCGGTGGAGCGATAACACTCGCCTTCACTTACAAGATCACATTCGCAACACTGCCATCAGTAGTCAAACCTGCTTCTATGACGTCGCAAATACGGCGGTGATAAGAAGATAGCAGTGGGCAGACCACGGGGTACGCATGTCGGACAATCAACGGACACGTGAAGTGACGTCATAGTGGCCCTACACATATAATCGTTGCCCAGGGCGTCCACAAATGAAATGGAGAGATATCTTTCGACTGGACGTTGGTCCAGCATACTACTTAATGGCAAAGGACAGAGCTGAGTTTAGACAACATTTGGCTACCTAGCATAGGGCACAAAATGTTCCTGAATGAACACCAAGATTACAGTATTATAAACGTTAGTCACCTTTCCCCTCTGAAGTGGTAATATATCAATATAATTGAAACTATCTGCAGTCTGACATTCGTAAGCTTGTGTAATAGCACATTCGGGAATGACGTCAATGGGTTTTCTCAACGAACATACTCTTTTGAGAAAGATATACAATTATTTCTAAAAACATCAAAACAAAACACACTTGTCTTATTCTAGCACATGCGCTTTGTGACAGCGCATATTCAATATCCCTTTAAAAAAAAATCAATTTTGTGGCGGTGCTTGGCGTCAAATTTATTTCATTAAATAAACCGTTTTCGAAATTCTCCAGACTTTGTTTTGGCCTTTTGAACAGATAACACGATAAAGGGAAGCTTTATTCATTGCATTCCACCGGTATAGCTTACATACTCAAGTATCTATCTGTGTGTATGAGAAGGGTGGAGAGGATAGGGGGTGGTCTAGGTTGACCAGCAATCTCGTTGTGTAAAATCAATTCCGACAGACTCCAGAAAGGCATACAAAGCTCTTCCATGGGCTGAATCAATGTCAAACGTGGCGGGAGCGCAATATTACTTTCACGTCAAAAGGAAAACGCATAATTTAGAAATTCTTTTTGCGTCTGCTATTTCACAAATTTGAAACAGACATATTGACTTTGTCCGCTATTTCATCGGTTATTACAAAAGTTCTTCCACAGGGTTGAAATAACCGTCACTTTATCAATTTACGTACACGTGTGTAAAGTATACGGTCTATCTATATATATGACCACATTGTGTCAATCATAATTGATTGTACAATGTCTGGGAGACAAGTTATTATAATTGGTTTTTATTAGCTGGAGGAATCGGTTGTGACTACGATCAACATGTGGTTGGTGATTTCTAATCCTGTTTTCACAATTATGTATTATGACGTGCGATTATGATACTTGCAATATATTTAAGAGATATCGGTTCAAATCCTGATAATACCTAAGATTGTGTTTATTTTCAGGATACTAAACACCTAATTTGCACACTGCGCGGCGACTCCCGGCGCAGGTAGTTTTAATTCCTGAACTGTATAAATACCCCCTGTGTACTCCTGCAATCTGAATTAATGTGGTAATACACACACTCCATTATATTATTTTAGTCTATGTGTTTATTTAATCGGATATAACCGAAATTAAACCATTTCTCTGAATGGGTCTCTTCTCTTCGTATTCCCTGTAGCAATCATTTAATAATTACAAAACGCCAACTAGTTATCGGCATTGCGCAGGCGCTTCTGACCGCTGGCTTCACGAAACAACAGGGCTCTGTCCCAGTCACGGACCACTCCCTGTACTAGTTTACACAGGATCATCAACACGACCCATCTTCAAAGTTACAGATCAGTAACAGACCACACAGAAGGCTGACGGTGCGCATGTTCTAAAGTGGAGAATAATAAATGAAAGAATACATTTGTATTTTTTGCCATATAGAGTGTATGAATCCTATTGAAAGCATACACAAATAAACGAACGAAGGAGTTCGTTTTTAAATTGTAAATAGAAGTATTAACTAATGTCTAATGTAAAATGAAACATGAAATTGACACGCTGCGAACACAATTCTTCAAAAAGAAACTCAATGAGGTAGTCAAAAGTATGGAAATCAACAAAGTGTGGGGCGGGGGGGGGGGGGGGGGGGGAGGAAATAAGAACATAGCATAGACATTTTAGACCCAGAATATGGATACTACAATTATTGAATGCATGTATAAGCAGTAGCCTTGCAGATATCAACAAGTTGGAGAAAAACTAGAGTCGCAGCACTGCAGAAACCTGGACAAATACCAATAGACGCCAAACATTTCAGACTTGTATTACATTTATTGAAAACATATTGGGTCGAATCTCAGGCATTATTGACGATTAATCTAATCTAAAGCAGGGAGGTTTTGGGCCCTGACAATCGTGCTTCGGACAGGTCTTTAACCTTACGCAACGCCTTGATAATAGGAACGAGCAAAAGCAGGTGACAAGAGTTGCTTTTACTGACCTCACGGTGACATACTACACAGCAAACCACCAACTACTTTTCACAAAAGAATGTAAAGACACTAAGAATGGTGCCTGACCCAGGTAGTCAAATGCATTATGTAGTAAACGTAAAGTAACCCATAGCATTACTGTCGTAGGGGTGTGAGGTGTTAGCGATATCACTTTTCAAAGGCTTGGCTATATGAGGGAGGTAGTCATCTCCTCTCCATCGCCGCTTTTACTTCCCGGACTGAACCGGTACACATTTAAGGCTGGGTCGACCCGGGAACCATTGCGGTCTGAAAAAAACATAACCGCCTCAACTGTGGAATGAACCCAGGACCACACATATGCGAAGCTAGTGCGATAACCAATGTGCTACGCGGCTCCTCGTAATTCTCCATGTAATTCTACATCATTAAGAGACGTTTATATGTGACTTTGAAAAATAAAGGCAGAAGATGGCGTAACCAGAAGAACAGCCTGGCACAATGATGAACAACCAGTTAGTCTATGGACAAGACAGTTCAGATTTACCCGACGACACTGGCTGCACAAGAACAGAGTTTTGAGAAAGTGAAGCTCCAGCTCACAAAACCTCTAGACAGAACGACTGATTTATCTGAGAAAAATCATCTCAAAATCAACCACTGCAACACACAGTTATGTGCTGCCTACTTGAAGAACAAAAAAGCAAGAAGACAACTACATATTTAATGGCACGGACATGTACTCGAACATAGTGATTCACCTAATCACATAGGCATTGCAATGGACCACGCATTATTTATCTTACTAGGCCCACTGCAATGCGAAAAAACAAAGTCAGTGAAATAAACAATGTAATTCGTAGGCTAACAAACATTGCTTGGGGAGTATCCCTAGCGGTGCTCCGCATTTCAGCTCTTGCGTATGTCTTTCAGAGGCAGAATATGCGGCACACGTATGGAAAACACACTACATGCACACGCAACAGGTCGATATGGCAGTAAACCGATGCCAACGGAAAAGGTCTACGCTATCACTGGTATCGCATTTCTGGATATTAGAAGACGTGTCACATCTGAAGTTGAAAAACACAAGCAGTCCTGTGATCACAAACATTCTCTTTTTGGACTTACAAAAGCACAAAAAGATACCGATTGAAATCGAAGACACGTTTTGTGCGGACTGTACAACTCTCGGAACAGAACCCCGAGAGCAAACCGCACAGAAAAGTCGCGCCATAAAAACGATGAAAGTTGGATCAAGAAATAAAAGTGGAGATATGCAGACGATGCATTCTACGAATGTGGGGCTATCCAAGACCAGGAACACAAATATGTATGAATCTTGCACAGTGAAGGACCCGATGGTGGCATATGAAAGAGCACTGACGGTGGCTGGTTTTGGGGCGAAAACGATGTGAGATGTCGGACATAGTAAGTCAATTAGCAAGACAAATACATTAAAACCATCGAATCCTACCAAATAACCACTAATCATCTGTTATAATTCATTTCGAAAGTCATCTCTGCATAAAATATGCAGTCCCGTTTAGAATTTTAGCCTTTCAACATTCTTTGCCAAAAGACGACATATGGTGTTAAATAACGAGCATCCGGGAAAGTGTGAAAGAGACGTTCACTTGAGATATTTTCATATGCGCGTATTTGTGAAACTTAAACAGTCACTATAAAATATAGCAAAACAACAATACACGATTTAAACCACTTTAACGGTCTCAATGCGATAATTAATACAATTCAATACACGAATTTCCACATTTGATTTTTTGTGTCGTGCTGTGCATTCTCTTACTAGCCCGCTAATGCAAACGGCGTCATCATAGCGCATGAAACCATGTCTCATGTAAGTAAGAAATTTGTACTGACAGTGATCTGACATCTTTGCTTAAAATCTATCCCGCCGTTTTTTCTTTTTACTTGTTAGTATTTAATTGCATAGTAGTATATATGGGTGAGTTAGAATGGGTACTTAAATGTGCAAGGCATATTCAAATGACACCGGACCTAACTGCACCAAGTGAACATACGTACAAGGGGCTTGTCATAAGTCTTTACCCTGACCATGAAGGAGTAGCAGGAGAAAGTAGAAATTTGGAACAGTGCTTGCTTCTTCTCAATGCAGCCACCACTTGAATTTATACATTTCTGCCATCTCTGTGTGATCTTGAAATAACCTTGAGAATAAAGTAATCTATTTGTCGAACTTAAACCATTTATCACAAGCCAGTATGACATCTTCATCACTGTCAAGATGATTTCCTTTCAGCTGTGTTTTAAGTTTTTGGAAACGAAGAAAGTCTGATCCGAAGATACATCCGGAGAATATGTGAGTGTGTAAGAATTTAAATATTAAAATCGTTGGCTGTTTGCAGCACACGCCTTGCTTTATGGGAGGGCGCGTTGTCTTGAAGCAAAGGCAGAATTTGAGTGGAAGCTATACCTCATTTTCTAGTCACAGTCTTTTTTAGTTTGGTAAAGAGATCTGCATAATACTACCCATTAACCGTGTTGCCATGAGGTAGGTAATTTTTTCAATATGACACCTTTAACGTCCCAAAAAAACAGTCATCATCACTTTTCTTGTTGATTTCTGTGCTCTTGGCTTGGCATGTATTGGTGAGCTCGGGGTTTTCCACTGCATTTTAGAAATTTTTAATTCTGGGTCATAATGTCATAAAGTCTCATCTACATTCAACATGGCCGGCAACATTTTTTTGCGACCGACACATTTTGACAAACTGGCCACAGCAATCAACTCTCGTTGGTTTCTGTTCACATGTCAGCAGACGTGAGACCCAGTGGGCACACACTTTTCTCATGGCCAGTCTGTTGTGAAAAATTCTAAAATCTGTACTTTCATTCAGTCTTCTGACCTAGATGTTTCTGTAATTGTCATTTTCCTATCCTAGTCAATGATTTTCTTCACCCCTATAGCATTTTGATCGCTCCACTCTGAGGATGGTCTTCCTGATCTTGGAAGATCAGCAACATGCGAACGTTCACAATTAAACTGCCTACACCAGTTTTTTACAAAAACAAACGAAGGGCATAATTCGTGTATACTGGTTCCATCTCCCTGTGTATTTATGTAAGTGTTATTCTTGCAACATCACGAATTTTATCACAATTGTGGCCTCCGATTTCTCCATTGTTCTGACAACCCGTTAGAGTATCGGATACCGTCAATAAGGTGTGTTGCGCCATGCACCATACCGGGTGAACCCGTCGAGAAGAGAAATTCAAATTTCTAAGTCCAGAACAAATTTAATGAGCTAGATATGTGTCAAATTTCAACTTTCTCCTCCTACTACTCCATAGTGAGGGTAAAGACTTATGACAAGCCCCTTGCACGATGCGCATGATTGCGTCACTTTTGATGTAAACAGCACCTACCAACCGTCAAGTTTGCAAAATTGCATTTTCCCCTGACTCATAGTTTCCTCAACAGCCCGTTGAAAACATGACGGGTGTGAAACGGAATCCGTCCAGAGTTGATCAATAAGCGGTGATTCGGTTTCTAACAGCTGAAGGATGTCGATAAGTTAACATTCATTGCAGAATGCAGGCAGTGTATGGTGACAAAAGTGTGGCGAACGTAAGCTCCGGCCAAGCTTCACCCGAATTGCTACATCAATTTTAGCCATGGCCTCTTCTGACTCAACAATATTTGCCTGACATGGTCTCGGAAAATAATTGATTAACTCACGTCCTTCTTTAAACATCGTTGTTCAGTTTTTTACATATATATCGTATATACACTTTGGTTACCATACACTGCCTGCATTCTGCGATGAATGTCAACTGGTTGACATCCTTCACCTGTTAGAAACCGAATCACCGATCGCTGATCAACTCTGGACGGATTCCGTATCACACCCGTCATGTTTTCAAAGAACTGCTGTTAAAACTATGAGTCGGAGGATAATGACATTTTGCAAACTTGACGGTTGGTATGTGCTGTTTACGAAATAATTAACGTCATCAAGCGCATCTGATTGATGTTCACTTGGTGCAGTTAGGTCCGGTGTCATTTGAATACGCCTTGTACTTTTCGGAACGAATGGAAAACGCATTGAATATTGAGTTCATCCCTATCTCAAACACAGACTAGGACGCTTAAATTTTACTGAGAACAACCATGACATGAACACTTACACAACTGAGAATTGTAGCAACAGCCGAAGACTGAGCGAAGACTAGAACGTACATGATATTCCACATAACAAGAATGAATCTCTTGGCTGTCTATATTGTATGTATTTATTCCGGCTAGTATGCAATTGCTTTAAACCTGAGAATGACAAATAGTTGTCCTTACAGTCGCTTCGCTACACTACCTATCTGACATTCGACAAAAACCCGAAAGACTTTTATTTACGAAATGGAATGTCCCATAACACCTGATACACCATTACACAGACAGGTTAGAATATGTCCTATTAACATGTAAACTATGTTGTCATCTTTACGTAAAATGATGGTTGAACGTGTGACTAATAATTCATAATTTTGAAAGAAATGCAAATTACACCACCTCTCCACGAGGTAATTGCAGTAAACCTGATTTATTTAATGAACCCAGTTGCATTCGACCCCAAGGACATCGAGCAAAAAGGAGGCAATACGATTTCACAAAATCCTAAAAACATGCATGATAAGAGAAACTATTGATGATAAGAGAAACTATTGATGATAAGAGAAACTATTGATGATAAGAGAAACTATTGATGAATATATCATCAAAATACCATTGCATAGAGACCACTGATTGAATAATTGGTGAGCGTGCATCTTAGATAATTTGGATGCAACGCATGACAAAGAAAGTTAGATAAATAAATGAAGATGTCCTTGCAATGATTACAACAAACATAAACTGTTAGCAAAATAGCACCTTAAAGCGAGATTCCGTGGTTTGCCGTGACCTTGGAAATGAGATTACTCTATCGGATAGGAATATAAAATATACACTAATCAATATATTTAGAAATGATACGTTATCAAAATATCACATCCGTTTCACTGAACTCCACAAACAAATATTTGCGCTTTACATTTCGTGTCAGATAACACGTAGTACTTAGGTGCGAAGTCCTGGTGATGTGAACAATTATGTGGGAATTCGAAAAAGGAGGACAGACACATATACAGTATGTCTGTCTATCTATATATCGATATATGTATCTCTCTGTATCTCTCTTTCTCTCTCTCTCTCTCTCTATATATATATATATATATATATATAATATGTAGAGAATTGGTATATATATATATATATATATATATATATATAGAGAGAGAGAGAGAGAGAGAGAGAAAGAGAGAGATACAGAGAGATACATATATCGATATATCTATCTATCTCTCCATCGCTGTCTCTCTCTCTCTACACACAAACATATTCTGCCTCCTTCGTTCCTCCCCTAAAGACGAGTGCCAACCATGCGGCCTCCTAACTTACGCGATGTTTGTAATGGTGCACATGCACTGGTGTCAATTGCAACGGTTTTACGCCTTTTACGACTTGATTTAAGATTGCAGTGGAACTATTTTCATAATTGGTTGCACCATACTTTACAAGTCGCAAATATTAACTAAGTAATGTTGTGAATGGGAATGGCTTCTTCATCTGTTTTAAAAATTACAACCGAAACTTTACTGCAATAGCGCATGGATGTGTTGATAAATTTATCATTAATGAAGGCCAATTGTAGTGGTACACCCATGTTAAAACTAGAGTACCATTACCCTATGATAATAATAATAATGTTGACGTACATGTTACTCAGGGAACTGAGCTGCTAGTCCAGTCATGCACACGATATTGACCAAGACGTTGTGTCATGGTCAGACTTAATACACTGACCAAGACCACCATCTCTCTTCCATGTAGCGTTACCTGGAAACAGCTTGTTTTAAATGCATCCTGGCTGACGAGATGTGGATTGATGTGATCACCTTAGTAGTGAGCGTCACGCAGATGAAGCCAAGCATAGGACAACCGCCTGGAGAACCGCAGTCCACCTTCATCAGTATGTCGGTTTGTGAAAAAAGCTACTATAACCCGCCACTTAACGTCCTATTCAGGGCACACAAAAGAGTAAACGCACTCATTGTGGGCATTAAACAACACAACAAAACAGCAACAGAACATATTACTCGGGCAGAATTATGTTTTGTTCCTAACAGGCATTTTAGAAACTGTCGGAATGTTACCAACGTATTTTGTACAAATCAGCGATATAATGTTAATGGCGACAGATTTGATTAATTTGTGGTTTTCTAACCATATAGTTGTAAATAACATTCACAACTAAATATTGTATACGTGTATGTAAGTGAATGCCTAAATGAGTGACACAGAAAATAGAACTATTGTCTGTTGCGACAAAGAGACCAAGTTTCTATTTTTCACTCTCAGAACATTCTATTCTACCTAGCTATAAATGGACACATGTCGTATACCATTGGAAGTCAAGGCTACAAGAAATATAAATGCGTACACAATCTCAGAAACAATGTAGACCGTATACAAAGAATTATCTAACACTTTATCCTGGACACACTTTTCGTTTGTGTTTCTAGCTATACGATTTTAATGAGCAGGAACAAATGTCGCAAGACTATAAATGAAGTATTTGCTTGAGAACCAACGGAAAAGTTTCGAGAATAACACCGATTACGTATTGGTAACAAACAAAATAATCTTTATAAAATGACAAATAGATGAAGAATTTTAGTAACAGAAAATATATTTGTGTATTGAAGTGAGCTATCAACATTTTTCTATATATGATGGTAATATTATAAGTTCTTTAGCGGATATACTATGACAATGCGCCAGTAACATAATACCCTACTGTATCTAAATACAACAGTATAAATAGCAGAAAATTATAACGTACTATTGAAGCGTGTTGAGTAACGACTGGCATGAAACGTAAAACTGACTAAAGCTAAAAAGAATGAAGATGGAAAAAAATGGTTATCTCACATATAAACTGACTAAACCTAAATAGCACAAAGATGAAAAAAATGGATATCTCATGCATAAACTGACTAAAACTAAATAGCACGAGGATTTAAAAAATGGTTATGAGCGTCAGGTTATGAAGAGATCTCAAGAACGATCCCGTCTGTGTTCCTCATGTACAGTAGCATTCACTGCCTCTGATATTTCTATAAGCCGCCGTTTTCGTGGTTTGCCTTTGGCTTTGTATCCGTTGTATCTAAATATCATTTCTTGTGTGGGAAAGAAGGGAGGGGTGGGGAGGGGGGGGGGTGCGCTGTGTGGTGGTGGACTTGTTACGTGGTCAAACAATTTTAGTCGCTGTTATTTTTTTGAAAAGAACGACATCGAAAAGTACTGGGCATCATTGAGAAACACACTCTACGATACAGCTGTTAAACACATTGGCCCAATCACGCGCAAGCATAAGGACTGGTTTGATGAGAACGATCTAGAAATACAGGGCCTTCTCGATGCAAAACATGAAGCGCACAGGGAATACCAGAGGGACACACCATCTCTGGCAGCAAAAGCTGCGTTCAATACTGCTCGCAAAGCTGTCCAGACCAGGCTTAGAGAGATGTAAGACTCCTGGCTCAGCAAAAGAGCTGACGAAATTGAGATGTTCGCCGAGCGTCATGACACCAAACGGTTTTACGAGGCACTGTAAGCTCTCTACGGCCCGCAGCCCTCTAGTAATACTCCAGTTCACAGTGCGGATGGGGTACTGCTAACATAAAAGGTTCAGATTATAGACAGATGGGCAGACCACTTCTGCAAAATACTAAACCACCAATCGTCCATAAATAAAGAGGCCATCCGGCGAATGCCGAAGGTGGAACTGAATCTGGCGTTGGATGAAGTCATTACTGAGGAGGAAGTCGACAGGGCAATCAGTTCACTATCTATAGGAACAGCTCCAGGAGCTGATGCAATACCAGCAGAGGTATTTAAGACAGCTGGCCCATCCCTCACCAGAAGGATCACTGAACTCTTCTGTCACATGTGGGCTGAAGGTAAAATTCCGCAGGAACTAAAGGACGCCTCAATCGTTCACCTTTACAAAAGAAAAGGCAATCGTCAGGAATGCGACAATCATCGAGGAATATCGCTACTCTCCGTAACAGGCAAGATCCTAGCGCGCTTACTGCTAAACAGGCTCAACAAACACCTTGAACAAAGCCACCACCTCCCAGAAAACCAATGTGGATTCAGAGCCGGAAGAGGAACAGTGGACATGATTTTTGGCGCTCGCCAAGTACAAGAGAAGTGTCGAGAGCAAAATCAGGCCTTGTACACCACATTTATTGATTTGGCAAAGGCATTTGATTCAGTAAACAGAAGAGGGCTGTGGATGATAATGTCTAAGTTTGGCTGCCCCAACAAGTTCATAACAATGGTGAAACAGCTACACGAAGGCATGTGTGCTCGTGTACTGGACAGCGGTGCAATCTCTAAAACGTTTCTAGTATCAAACGGAGTAAAACAAGGATGTGTACTCGCCCCGACTTTGTTCAGCATGATGTTCGCGGCCACGATGACAGACGCCTTCAGATCATTGGAGCTTGGAATACCCATAAAGTACCGCACAGATGGCAATTTCTCAATTCCAAAAGAATGAAGGCCAAAACCAAAGTGGCTGGCGACATAATCAGCGAACTTGTATTTGCTGACGACTGTGCTCTAATGAGCAACTCAGAACTGAACATGCAGGTTGGAATGGACCAGTTCTCTGCCGCATGCGAAAATTTTGGCCTGACCATAAATGCCAAAAAAACAGAGGTCATGTACCAACCAGCACCATCATGCCGTACACAAAACCAGAGACTACAGTCATCGGGCAGACGTTGAAGGCCGTAGACAAATTCACATATCTGGGCAGCACGCTGTCGAGATCTGTCAGCCTAGACGATGAGGTGGCAAGCAGAATAGCAAAGGCCAGCACAGCCTTTGGTAGAATGCGCTCGATGGTCTGGGCACGTCGTGGCATCAGCGTCAAGACCAAATTGAAAGTCTACCGTGCAACCATCATTCCAACCCTACTATACGCTTGCGAAAGCTGGACTGTATACTCTGGCCATGCATGGAGGTTAAACCCCTTCCACACAGGTTGCCTGAGGCGAATATTCCACATCCGATGGCAAGATCGTGTCACTGACATCGAGGTTCTCTCGAGGGCTAACATGCCCAGCATACATGCACTACTAGAAAAAGCACGACTAGGATGGGCCGGACACCTCGTCCGTATGTCAGACGAGCGGCTCCCAAAGTAGCTTCTCTACGGCGAGCTGAGAGACGGATGGCGCGAGAGAGGGCGCCCAAAGAAACGTTTTAAAGACGGTCTGAAGGACTCACTAAAAAGTTGCCAGATAGACTTCGACATCTGGGAATGTCTTGCGAAAAACAGATCTGACTGAGGAAGCGCAGTCAAATCGGGTGTAGCTGCTGGTGAGGATGACCGTGTTGTGAAAGCCCAGAACAGACGCGAGACGCGGAAATCCCGAGCAGCGGGAACACCATCCCCTTCTACAAACCTCGTGTGCCCGATATGTAGCAAATGTTTTCGTGCTCGCATTGGCCTGTTCAGCCACATGCGCACCCACACCCAACAGGGAAATCTGTGACAAGGATGATGTCGGCGGTCCTCATCGACAACGATGGACAGCTATTATTTAAGGTGGACCATTTCTGGTGTTGTTCCCACCATTCTACTGATGTCATCGTTTCAGATCATGCCTCTCAATATACGTTCACTATTTGTCGCAGGCATTTCATTTCTGTAGTACCGATGCAACGTTCTTCGTTTGATTTTAGTTTCCAGTTTTGACATTGGCAGCACAGTGTCGGGAAGAAAAGAAAATGGAGTTGTATAAAGATCTTTTGGTAGTGTTTCACGTGTTTGCAATTACGTATTGGAGTAAATTGTCCAATAATCTGATTTACCTTATTGCATCTTTGTTGGATTTCAGCCGTAATTTTTCCGTTTGCTGATAACGTACTCCCTGTTGTTGCTATTATCCCATAGCTGCTTAGAAAGCGTGCTCTAGGCAGTCCAATGCCATTCTTAAATCGATACTGGTCTTCCTTCGTTATGTCACTGCTCCGTACAGTGTGTTGGTAATTGTCGGCAGTGCTTGTAAGAATATATTTCTCATGTCTGCAAGCACCTTGCACTCAATGAGTAGATGTCGAACTGTTTTATCAGGATAACAACAATGTCTGCACAAATGCAAGCGCTAAGGATGGGGATGGATACGATTAAAGTGGTTATTGACTCTGGTATGTCCTGTTCGGAACTGAAAACGCGACTTTGGTCTCTTCCATGTAGATTATTTATGTCATAGTTATTTTTAGGCTGTGACATTTTACTAAATACATTACGACCTGTTGTTCCTGTCGCTCACCTTTCATCCAGATTTTCCAAGTATTATTCTTAATAATTCGTGTTACTGTGTAGTTACTGCAGCGTATATCCAATTGTTGTTTTTAAGCTCATGTTTTTCCCAATCAGTCGGTCATCCCGTTCCCTAGTAGCTCACTATGTCCAGTGATCCATTGCAAGGTGACGTTTATCCCATTGACGGTGATGATGTTGTTGATCGCCCCCTCCCCGCCAAGAATATCTCATTTTATTTATATGGGGTGTTCTTCAGTGCCTCCAGAACCAACTTGGAGTCGCTAAAAATCACAAAGCCCATCGGCAACAATTCGTCCAAGTCAAACTATTGGTGCAAAATGTCAACTGCTGTTTTTATAGCCTTGGCCTGCGCTTCATCATTTGAACGATTTTTGCCGGATGAATCACAAAACTCGTATAATGACACCATACTCTGCAACAGAGGTAGATTTGAATGCTGATCCAACCGTATAGACCAGAACTGCCGGTTTTGGGTATCTAGAGACTGTCTCTAAGGCACATGTCTTCAGGATAGTAGGTGTAGTTTCCTTCATGGCAGCCTTTTCTGTCAGGTGTGTTTTTATGGCTAGAAGGCAAAGATTTTCCTAAAGGGGTGGTCCAAAAAAACCTATTTTCCGTTTCTCTCTCCTCTGATAAATGGTGAATTTGGCTTACCTCTTCTGCTACATCCAGTGTGAACAATTGCTTCAGTCTCCTCTTATTCTTCCAAGTGTCTATGTGTACCTAATGTGGATGGTCATTTTCTTCTATCATGTATCTCACTATCGCTTCAGTCAATGTCCGCTTTCTCCTGATATTTTGCAGTTCTATGTTGGCCTCTTTTCGCACGCCGCAGTAGGTGTTGATCTCATCCCTTCATAAACTACTTTGAGAGCTTTTTTCTGTATCTGGTCAATAGGTGAGATGTTATTTGTACTTACAGTGGTCTGTATGCGAAAGCTGTAGTTCATCACCGGTAGTACAATGCAAGGTATAGTTGCCGAAGGGTTTGGATATTAGCTCCTCAATGTGTATGTAGCTGCCAAATTTCAACAGCATGTCTGTCCAGTGTTACTTCTAGATACATTGGAGTGTCCTATTTCATTAGTAATCCCCATTTAATTTTGATGTTAATGGATCTCTTTGCTTTTTTATGACTGCCGGAGAAGATGGTGTATTTAATCTTTAGTTTCCACTGTTCGCCTTATACTAAAATTGTTAGTAGCTTTCTGTTGATCTTGGCTTTTGCCAAAATGGGATATTTATCTATGGTCTAAATGGTTAAATCATCTGCAAACAATGCCTTTGACATGAAGACTTCCTAAGTAGGTGAACTCTTTCACCTATTTGATTTGCTGTTTTTCAATGACGATATTGATGTCTACGGCTATTTTAGAGATTTTCATGACCTCCGTGTTCTCTACATTGATTTTCATGCTGTATTCTCTACTTGCTGTATTTAGTTGATCAATTTGTTGCTGCAATTGTAGTTTTGGAGTTGCTATGACTGCTTGATGATCAGCAAAAAAGTTTTTAATTAAGAGTTCACCAATATTTCTACCTTTATTTGGGTTGGTTGTTTTACAGATGAGGTCTACAATATGTAATGAACAACAAAGGGGATATGACATACTCTTGTCGTACTCCTGATTTGATATACAATTTTGTTGAGAGTCCGGTTATTGTTCGGAAAGAGCACTGGCTATAGGTGCAGAGACTTTTGTACAGGTTAATTAGGTGATCAGTTACTCCATAGTGTGCTAATATTTTCCATAGATGCTATCTATCTACCCTGTCATAAGCTTTTTCTTGTTCTCACACATCAACTAAATAGTACGAAGACGGAAACAATAGTCATTTCACACATAAACTGGCTAAGACAAAATAGCACGAAGATGGAAACAATAGTAAATTTCCCACATAAACTGGCTAAAACAAAATAGCACAAAGACGGAGATAATTATTTGAAGTATTGCAAGCATAGACCACACCAAATCATAATTCCAAACCTTTTAAAACACATTAAAACACATCGTACTAATAAAAGCAACAGAGTTCAGCAATGAGACACAGGAAGACCGAAAGAACAATAGTTCGATTTCATGACATGCTAAGTGTACACAATCAGTTGTAGCCACATAAGTGATGATAATTCTATGCAAATTGTAGACAACTATGAAATACGACGATATGTACTACAATTAATGTTTTCAATGGTCGCCGATAAATAACACGACACAGACAATCGGCGAAAGGGTGTTTTTTTTAAATTAAGAAAGGTTCAATAGCAATGTGACAAATTAGTGAAAAATTAAGCAATTAACAGCAAATTGATATATGAAAAAAAACTGGCATTTGAAGTACTGAAATGTTTCACGTAACCGTTGGCGTATACATTATTAAGTTAGACACTAAAATAATTATATTAACAATGGTCAAGAACCAAATCAACGGAAATTGCTAGAAACATGATGACGTATTTACGTAGGTCAATCTGTGCGACACATGATGATATCGAGAGTATGCTGACCTGATCTGTTTTATTTATGGAGGGAAAAAACGAATCAGTCGGTGTATCCTTTCAATTAACATATGATTATTGCCGTATGCTGTACAGGTATAATTTATGGAAAGTAAAAATAATTCATATTGTGGGTGGCATTTGTATCTTAGACCAGGTAGATGTAGCAGCTACCATCCTCGACAATTTCACTTCCTAGCTTGATTTCCTGCGTAATCTTAAAGCGGAGAACAGTGGCTTGATGTAGTTGAGAGATACCCCAGCTAGACCACACACCTTTAATCCCGTGATCATTCTAGCCACGATTTACTGATTTGAAGTGTGGCAATTGCGCATATTCGATGCCGAATAGCTCCAAGTTACTTTAAAAGCTGTGTAACAGTGCACATTAAATAAATACATGATTCAAATCCGAAATGATAACATTCGATTCAAAATTATATTTATGGACTCCGTAGAAACAACGTTATCGCACAAATACCGGTGGGTTGGACATCAGATAGGCACAGCGAACAACGTTGTAGTGGCCTTATAGTTAAACACGACGACGGCGTACCCACCTATGCAGTGGTGGATAGTTTGAGAAAATATCTAGGTTCGCTTTGGTAGTGCATAGCAAAAGATCAGGATTCATACCCAATGGTGTTTATTTCTCGCATACGGCATACCTATCGGATTGACACCGAAGTTATGTGATGTGACGTGTAAAAAAATCATGCTGTAGCAATGATTGATGCAAATGAAGAAACACAAAACTGGCAAAATATCAAGCCTAAGTTGAAATAATCAAACCGCAAAAGTGAACAACCTGCAACAAAATCCATCTACCAGGATTCAGCAATTGACAATATAATTAATTGATATTTAAATCCAGTCCATATATTTTACAAAATACCGGAACTTGCATCAGATGGAAGATGAAGCACCAAAATACAATACCCAACAGCACTAACAAAAGGAACATTTCCGAATTTGAAAAGCCTCATAAAGAATAGAACATTTAAAAAAGAGAAATAAATTTAAATCTTCAATATTGCAACAATCCAATCAATTGACAGCAAATGTAACAGAAAATATATGATTATTAGTGATCAAAGTGAAATGCAGAAGAATTATATATTATAAATAATATTTTTAGCTTGGAAGCCCTAGTTCGTAATCCCAAAACAACTCCAGTTGAGCATTAATTGTTTTCGCTGTATTTGTAAATATATTTTTCGAGGGAGTGTTTAATACTTGAAATGGTTTCCAATATGAAGGTTAGCGAAAAATCATATTTTTAGGACTAAATGTCAGCCATTGTTTAATACACTCACCTAAATAATTTGAACCTAATTTGAACATCAATAACTTTTGAATTATTAAATATAAACACATAATTCAAAAAGAATATAGAAGTTAAAAGGCTTAGAAATATTAAAAACACAATTTCTATGTACAAATAAAAAACACAATTTTTTGTCAATTATTGGGTATATCTTCCCCCTGAAACGTTGAGTAGTTTAGAATATGCAAAAACAAAGTTAAAAGTATTATATGAATATAAGTATAGCAAGGTACTAACAACGGGATCGAACTCTAGGTTATTTTGCGAGACCAACATACGTGCATTTGCACCAAATGTCTCAATATCTAGAGTAGCCAGAGAACATGCTTCGTAAGGATAACGTTAGCGCTTTGTGTATGCTTACTAGATCAAAGAAAAGGAGAGTGTGAAGAATCCATTAAAAGTGTATTTACCATTTGCCTACCAAATCAAGCTGTGTTTCTGTCAGCAGAGTTAGTGGAAGTGTGCCACTAGCAACATTTTATTTATCGCATCCATATCTATGTCTTTGCTCCGAATTGAACATGTAAATGAAGAAGAAGTGCATGAAAAGGTCAATTGAAATAACAAATAGTGAAGAAACATATGGTAAAAATATATGTCGTTTTTTTTAAATTTTTGCAAAACAAAAGCAAAGGATGGAAACATAAAATAAGAGGTAATACACAACTCCAAACAAATATAAGCTTAACGAAGCTTTATCTCTTTTGAAACCCGAAATAAAGCACATTAGAATCCCTTCGATCCACGTTTCACGCTTGACTTGAGCAAGATTTGGTGCTAGCCATGCGTAAATGGTAGTGATCCGGAAAAAAAAAGTAAACTTACTATTAGGCTCAGAAGCAAATGACTTAGTCACGACGATTTAATACTCAAGGCTCCTAATTCTCGCTACCTCGCAGCGTTAATTAACATTTCTCTTCAAAGAGACTATGGGAAATTATATTCACGAATAGAACGCACTAAAGTAACTCATGCAATTCTAAATGAAATTAAAAAGGCGAACAAAAAAATTACTCTTTTGTAAGTTTTAAAATAGAAATTAAAATTTCTTTTGCAAATAAATCTAAATACACGCGCAACTTGAATATGTGATTTGAATTTGACAAATGAGGGAATCTGCAATACAGTTTAGGTAACACATGAAAACGAAATGTTACCGTCAACAGATGAATCGAATAGTAAAATATAACGTAACATTTGGATACATTTTGTTACATTAGGAATAGAAAAATGACATGCATGTACCTCACGAATAATTTATGGCACGCATGGAAAAGATTAATAACATATACGTAACATTTGGATACATTTTGTTAAATTAGGAATAGAAAAGTGACATGCATGTACCTGACGAATAATTTATGGCACGCAGGGAAAAGATTAGTAACATATACGTAACATTTGGATACATTTTGTTACATTATGAATTGAAAAGTGACATGCATGTACCTGACGAATAATTTATGGCACGCAGGGAAAAGATTAGTAACATATACGTAACATTTGTATACATTTTGTTACATTAGGAATATAAAAGTGACATGCATGTACCTGACGAATAATTTATGGCACGCAGGGAAAAGATTAGTAACATATACGTAACATTTGGATACATTTTGTTACATTAGGAATAGAAAAGTGACATGCATGTACCTGACGAATAATTTATGGCACGCAGGGAAAAGATTAGTAACATATACGTAACATTTGGATACATTTTGTTACATTAGGAATATAAAAGTGACATACATGTACCAGACGAATAATTTATGGCACGCAGGGAAAAGATTAGTAACATATACGTAACATTTGGATACATTTTGTTACATTAGGAATATAAAAGTGGCATGCATGTACCTGACGAATAATTTATGGCACTCAGGTAAAAGATTAGTAACATATACGTTACATTTGGATACATTTTGTTACATTAGGAATAGAAAAGTGACATGCATGTACCTGACGAATAATTTATGGCACTCAGGTAAAAGATTAGTAACATATACGTAACATTTGGATACATTTTGTTACATTAGGAATAGAAAAGTAACATTTTGGGTTACCAGAGTTACAGAACAGTACATGGTATGTAATCCACAGGGTCAGAGAGGAAGAGGGAGAAAGAGAGAACGGTAAACATTCTGACACTATAGCACGAGTCAAATATAAACATTCTTGTTTTTGTTTCTTAAAATCGAGGGCACTGCACTTCGGGGAAAGCGATAGGTGCAGTCTCTCTCGTCAAATGACGGAGATTGTGGACACTTCTGTTTCCTGTCGCTCAGTATTTGTATTCTTCTTCTTCTTCTTCTTCTGCGTACACAGTCAGACAGTAACCATTATTTTCTCGAAAAAAGCGGCGGTCATCCTGAGACTCTCGCCACTACCATAGAGCTTGTCTTGCAGTTCCACTGGCAATGGCCACATCTGCTCTCTCTGATCCTCGTATGTCGGGCAGTTCTGCAGCAGATGTTCAGTGGTCATTTTACCAGTACCGCACGGGCATTCGTCGGTACACCCTATCTTCAATTTGTTGAATAGGTGGTACCTAAGTCTGTTGTGGCCAGTGCGAAGTCTGAAGACAACGACCTGCTCTCTTCGGTTCAACTGGTAATAGGCATCGTTTTTGGTGTAACCAGTATGTTCGGTTTCCCATTTGGACATGTATCTGGCTTTGATAAGCCGTTTTGACTCTTCGTACGTCATACTGGTATCTGTTTGTGGTAGCCTTGCACCTTCTTTTGCCAGTCTGTCTGCCTCCTCGTTGCCTTGGATGTTGCAGTGTGACGGAACCCACTGTACCACTACCCTTTTTGGTGCGGACTGCTGGCACAGTTTGCAGAGTGCTGCTCTTAAGTCATTAAGCTCAGTGTTTTTCTGGCTTTTTAGCGCTGTGACTACTTCGAGAGCATCTGTCAGCAGGACTATATGGCTCTCATTTTCACTGTGTGTTACCATTTCTTCCACTGCCGCCCTCAGTGCCTCTGCCTCTGCTCTGAAATTGCTTGTGTACTTACCAGTAGCGAATGACAGTGTTATTTTTCTGCCATTTGGTAGGTTCAGGAATGCTCCTGCCCCTCCGTTCTGTGTAGTGTTTGTTACAGAACCGTCGGTGTATGCATGGGTCCAGTCCATGCTTGGGTAGCTTTTCGTTATGAAGCTTAGGGTAGTGTCTCTCCTTTCTTTTTCACTCTGGCAGTTTTTGTTTGCAATACCTGGTATATTTTCTACCACCTCTGGAAATATATCCTGCCTCCAAGTAGGTTTTCGTACAGTAGTGATGGGTTTCGGTGTTGTTAGTGCGTTTATGGGATCTTCGTGCATCTTTGCTTTGGCTATTTCTGCAAAGTTTCTCCGCTTTAGTTTCCCATTTCCCAAATTGTTTAGTCTCTGGTACATTGGATGGTCCGTCAGTCTTCTGAGTTTCTTTGACTGCAGCTGGGCTCTGCAGTCTCTTCTATCGGTCATGGATTGCAGTTTTGTAATCTTTTCAAGTTCTACAATTGGCGTTGACTTCATGCCACCTGTTATAATTCTCATGGCTTGGTTTTGAAGTTTGTTTACTTTATCGAAGTTCGCCTTCGCTGCGGTTGTCCATGCCGCAATGCCATACTCGAGAACTGGTCTCACTCTTCCAGTGTACAGTTTCTTTAGTATGCCTTCGTCTGCTCCCCAGCTTGTGCCAGCAAGTTTCCTCATGATCGCCATTCTTTCTCTGGCTTTCATTCGGTTTCTCTCAATCTGACTTTTCCATGTCATGCGCCGATCAAATGTGACTCCCAGATAGGTTGGGTTGTCGTTTGGCTGCAGGATTTTGCCATTTAGCCTTAATTTGGTACTTTGGGGTTTTAATGAGAGCGAGAATATTGTGCACGTGGTTTTCTCCTCGTTTATTTTGACCAGCCATGAGTTCGCCCATTCTTCCAGCGATGTTAGGGCCGTCTGCATCCGATTTCTTGCTATGGTGAGATTCTTTTCAGAGGTCCACATAGCCAGATCGTCTGCAAACATTGAGCTATGGACTCTTCTTGGTATATTCTCTGTAATATCGTTTATATATACCAGGAAGAGTGTGGGTGACAATACTCCCCCTTGGGGTACTCCCTGCTCGAGTGTCACCTTTTTGCTCATCTGCCCTTGTACTTGGACTCTGGCCGTTCTTTGTTTGAGGTAGTGATTGATCCACTTGTACATCTTCCCACAGACATCACTTCTTCTTAGCTTGACTCTAAGTCCATCCTTCCAGACTTTGTCAAATGCCTTTTCCAGATCCACCCAAACAGCTACTGTGTGTTTCTGTGCCTGGTAGGCATCTTCTATCTCCTGGGCTATGAGGATGACCTGGTCCTCAGTGGATCTGTGCTGTCTAAAGCCGGCTTGCTGTGGAATTAGTATTCGTTTTTCTTCCAGATGCCACATCAGTCTGGTGTTTATCATCCGTTCCATCAGCTTGCCAACACAGCTCAGTAGGCTTATGGGCCTGTATCCATTTGGATCTGTTTTGTCCTTCCCTGTTTTTGGTACTGGTACCAGTATTGCATCTTTCCATGCCTGGGGTACAATACCCCTTTTCCAGCTTTGGTTCAGGACTGATAGTAGTTTCTTCTTCGCTGTTTGGCCCAGCCCCATCAGCATTTCGTTTGTTATCCCGTCTTTTCCGGGAGATTTCCTTTTCTTTAGTGTACTCATAGCCTCTTCCATTTCGCGCATTGTTAGTTTGGCCATCATGTGCTCTTCAGGAGCCGTATTTATGTTTTCGTGTCCCTTTAGCTCTTCGCTAATGTCTGTATGCTTATCTGCAGGGACCTCGATGTGGTTTGCTCTGGCATAGTGATCGACAAAGGCGTTTGCGGCTTTCTTACCTGTGATAAAGTTCTCGCCCTGCTTGATAGTAATTTGTTTATTTGACGGGGTTTCGTCGTTCATGGCTCTGACTAGCTTCCATAGCTTGTTCCCGTCTTTGTCCAGGTTCAGACTTTCCGTTTTATTTTTCCAACTTTCTCTTGCTGTTTGCTTGAGAGTGTGTTTGTACTTCGCCGCGGCGGCTTTGAGGGCGATGTTTGCCTCCATGGATTTTTCTCGTTCTGCCATGTTCCTAGCATTTGTTACTGCATCTTCCACTTTCTGTAACTCATCATTCCAGTAGGGCTTATAGTTTTTCCTAGCTCCTCTTGGGATGGTTTCAGTGGCGGCTTGCATTATTGCCTTGCTTAGGCTCTCCACCATGGGCTTCATTTTGGTGTTTCGTGTGTTGATGGTTTCACACAGCCCATCTGTCAGGATTGCAAATCTGTCCCAGTCGGCTCGTTTGTAATTCCAACGTGGGAGCGGTTTTGTTTCCTGTGGGCTTACTTCCATGTCAATGGTTAGCCTGATCGGCCTGTGGTCGCTACCTGCCAGTTGGTTCAGCACCTGGCGGTCTATTTTATAGTGTATGTCCTGTGTGGAGAAGGCCAAATCTGGAGTCGAGGTGGTATGCCATGTTCTTGAATAGAAGCTAGGGCTATCCTCCGGCCTATTGATTAGGGAGAGATTTGCATCTATCTCCCAATCTTCCACTTCGTCACCTCTACTGTCTGTGTCAGAGTATCCCCATCTCTCCGAGTGGCTGTTGAAATCTCCAACTACTATGCAGTTGGAGTCTCTGACCTCCATACTCGAGAGCGATAGGTCTCTGTTTGGTGGTCCGTACAGATTGAAAATGCGGAGTTTCGTCTCTTGAGCCATTATGTCAACTCCTACAATTTCTGCTTGTCCGGTGTGATTGACAGGTACCGCGCTACTCGGTATGCTGTTTCTGGTCAGTATCAGGACCCCTCCTTTGTGGCCTTCTCTATCTAGACGGAAGGTCTGGTATCCTCTGATTGAGAATTTATGGTTATTGTTGAGGTGCGTTTCCTGGATACATGCCACGTCAATCTTACCTTCATGCAGGTGGTGTGTTAGGGAAAGTTTTTTGTTAATGACTCCCTCCGCATTCCACTGTAGTATTTTGAGGGTCTTGAGGTTTTGGCCAATAGACGTTACCCCATAGCCATGTGCCTTGACTCCACGACACATGGGTGGGTGACCACCAGTAGTCAAGGGTGGACCCCTTCGAGGCGTGAGGCCCGGCGCTATCGCTGCCTGGCGGGTCTCCTCAGGATGAGCGCCATACGTTTTTCGAATAGGTTGTGCTGCCATCATACTGTGATTTACGTTGCACTGTTTTGTTAGGCTTACGGCCCCGTGCATCCGATTTCAACAGGCGTTTCTGTAGGGATGCCCTCCTTAGCCTTTGGCTGTCCCCAGCCTATCTGCAAGGCAGCAGTTGTTTACGATCAGAGTTTTCTCTCCTATGGAAGTTGTCTTACCAGACTTTAAAGTCTTCACTACTCGTGTCTATAGGGTGCAATGATGATATGATATATGAGATGGACTGGTTTACCCGGAAGAGAGGCAGTCCAGTGTGTCTGTATCCCAGGATCGTCACGTCCTGCCAGAAACGTAGCATTTGCATGTGAGTGGGGTATCTCTTTTTCCCTTTGTTTTCTTGGCTTCTATGCAGGGATGTTACGCCTAGCATTCCCCGCCACCTGGGGTGTTGACACAGTGGGGCAGGTGTGCAATGTCCGCTGGTCTGCATCTCTTCTGCGTCCAGCATGATAGTTATGGCTGATAACGTACAGAGGTAGATATCGTAGCCGGAGTGCATTTCGCCAGAGGACAAGCCTGGTAATGTCACAGAGATGTTGATCGCCTGGTGTGCGGACAACTCTCATGGTCAGTGGTTGAGTCTTGACAGTTCACAGTGAGGTGGCTGCTCTACTGTTTTCGACACCCCGACCAGGTTCTAAGTCTTTGGTTGGTGTTTTTTCGCACCCCATCGCCGTATAGGGTGAGTATCAAGCAATTGTCCGCCCGCTTTGATTGGCGGGCGGCAAGAACCTCTTACTGTGGCTCTACCTGATAGGGCTGGGGCGCAAGCCTCAGGTCCCGAGCATGCGGCATACCTATCGGATTGACACCGAAGTTATGTGATGTGACGTGTAAAAAAATCATGCTGTAGCAATGATTGATGCAAATGAAGAAACACAAAACTGGCAAAATATCAAGCCTAAGTTGAAATAATCAAACCGCAAAAGTGAACAACCTGCAACAAAATCCATCTACCAGGATTCAGCAATTGACAATATAATTAATTGATATTTAAATCCAGTCCATATATTTTACAAAATACCGGAACTTGCATCAGATGGAAGATGAAGCACCAAAATACAATACCCAACAGCACTAACAAAAGGAACATTTCCGAATTTGAAAAGCCTCATAAAGAATAGAACATTTAAAAAAGAGAAATAAATTTAAATCTTCAATATTGCAACAATCCAATCAATTGACAGCAAATGTAACAGAAAATATATGATTATTAGTGATCAAAGTAAAATGCAGAAGAATTATATATTATAAATAATATTTTTAGCTTGGAAGCCCTAGTTCGTAATCCCAAAACAACTCCAGTTGAGCATTAATTGTTTTCGCTGTATTTGTAAATATATTTTTCGAGGGAGTGTTTAATACTTGAAATGGTTTCCAATATGAAGGTTAGCGAAAAATCATATTTTTAGGACTAAATGTCAGCCATTGTTTAATACACTCACCTAAATAATTTGAACCTAATTTGAACATCAATAACTTTTGAATTATTAAATATAAACACATAATTCAAAAAGAATATAGAAGTTAAAAGGCTTAGAAATATTAAAAACACAATTTCTATGTACAAATAAAAAACAAAATTTTTTGTCAATTATTGGGTATATCTTCCCCCTGAAACGTTGAGTAGTTTAGAATATGCAAAAACAAAGTTAAAAGTATTATATGAATATAAGTATAGCAAGGTACTAACAACGGGATCGAACTCTAGGTTATTTTGCGAGACCAACATACGTGCATTTGCACCAAATGTCTCAATATCTAGAGTAGCCAGAGAACATGCTTCGTAAGGATAACGTTAGCGCTTTGTGTATGCTTACTAGATCAAAGAAAAGGAGAGTGTGAAGAATCCATTAAAAGTGTATTTACCATTTGCCTACCAAATCAAGCTGTGTTTCTGTCAGCAGAGTTAGTGGAAGTGTGCCACTAGCAACATTTTATTTATCGCATCCATATCTATGTCTTTGCTCCGAATTGAACATGTAAATGAAGAAGAAGTGCATGAAAAGGTCAATTGAAATAACAAATAGTGAAGAAACATATGGTAAAAATATATGTCGTTTTTTTTAAATTTTTGCAAAACAAAAGCAAAGGATGGAAACATAAAATAAGAGGTAATACACAACTCCAAACAAATATAAGCTTAACGAAGCTTTATCTCTTTCGAAACCCGAAATAAAGCACATTAGAATCCCTTCGATCCACGTTTCACGCTTGACTTGAGCAAGATTTGGTGCTAGCCATGCGTAAATGGTAGTGATCCGGAAAAAAAAAGTAAACTTACTATTAGGCTCAGAAGCAAATGACTTAGTCACGACGATTTAATACTCAAGGCTCCTAATTCTCGCTACCTCGCAGCGTTAATTAACATTTCTCTTCAAAGAGACTATGGGAAATTATATTCACGAATAGAACGCACTAAAGTAACTCATGCAATTCTAAATGAAATTAAAAAGGCGAACAAAAAAAATACTCTTTTGTAAGTTTTAAAATAGAAATTAAAATTTCTTTTGCAAATAAATCTAAATACACGCGCAACTTGAATATGTGATTTGAATTTGACAAATGAGGGAATCTGCAATACAGTTTAGGTAACACATGAAAACGAAATGTTACCGTCACAGATGAATCGAATAGTAAAATATAACGTAACATTTGGATACATTTTGTTACATTAGGAATAGAAAAATGACATGCATGTACCTCACGAATAATTTATGGCACGCATGGAAAAGATTAATAACATATACGTAACATTTGGATACATTTTGTTAAATTAGGAATAGAAAAGTGACATGCATGTACCTGACGAATAATTTATGGCACGCAGGGAAAAGATTAGTAACATATACGTAACATTTGGATACATTTTGTTACATTATGAATTGAAAAGTGACATGCATGTACCTGACGAATAATTTATGGCACGCAGGGAAAAGATTAGTAACATATACGTAACATTTGTATACATTTTGTTACATTAGGAATATAAAAGTGACATGCATGTACCTGACGAATAATTTATGGCACGCAGGGAAAAGATTAGTAACATATACGTAACATTTGGATACATTTTGTTACATTAGGAATAGAAAAGTGACATGCATGTACCTGACGAATAATTTATGGCACGCAGGGAAAAGATTAGTAACATATACGTAACATTTGGATACATTTTGTTACATTAGGAATATAAAAGTGACATACATGTACCAGACGAATAATTTATGGCACGCAGGGAAAAGATTAGTAACATATACGTAACATTTGGATACATTTTGTTACATTAGGAATATAAAAGTGGCATGCATGTACCTGACGAATAATTTATGGCACTCAGGTAAAAGATTAGTAACATATACGTAACATTTGGATACATTTTGTTACATTAGGAATATAAAAGTGGCATGCATGTACCTGACGAATAATTTATGGCACTCAGGTAAAAGATTAGTAACATATACGTAACATTTGGATACATTTTGTTACATTAGGAATAGAAAAGTAACATTTTGGGTTACCAGAGTTACAGAACAGTACATGGTATGTAATCCACAGGGTCAGAGAGGAAGAGGGAGAAAGAGAGAACGGTAAACATTCTGACACTATAGCACGAGTCAAATATAAACATTCTTGTTTTTGTTTCTTAAAATCGAGGGCACTGCACTTCGGGGAAAGCGATAGGTGCAGTCTCTCTCGTCAAATGACGGAGATTGTGGACACTTCTGTTTCCTGTCGCTCAGTATTTGTATTCAACTACTACTCTGTCCTATCAGTCAGCGTCTGACGCCACTCGTCTCTCCCTTGATTACAAATTGATGCAGTCTGTGATTTGCTGATTAATCTTTTGCGGTTTAGTCATTCAACAGACGGTCATTTCCATGCACATAAGAAACATGATTTTTAGAAATATGTGACATTTGACATAGGACATGAACAAGAACTTTGCGTGTGTTTGCTTGAAGACATTTGTTACACAGAGATTACAGATTTTGATATTGTTAATAATTAACTCATGTGGGTGGAAGTATTTCATATCCCGAATTGTGTGGGTGTGTGTATATATGTGATGGAGATAAAAAGACAGAGTACAAGGAAGTAAGTGCTCAAGAGGTTAGAGTACTGGGTCTCAATTCAGAAAGAAAACACGAATCCCGATAATTTTTTATCGGGTTAAAATCAAATCCAGATGCACATTGTTCGGAGACATCAGGATCACTCGTCTTATAATCTTCACCATGGTGGTATTCAACAATAGGAACAGCTCCGTAATGGTGAGTTTACTTAAGTACCTTCACAAGTGAGACGGATAATATGTGTAACTTAAGGTAGATTCTGATTGCAGTAATCACCTCTTACAGAGTCAGTGCTGCATGAGTCAGCTCTGATGGCTTCTCCCATGACCTATCAGAACTAACACTATGCTTTAGTATAACTTAGTAGATGAAGCAATATATAATGATGGTTTTATTCTTAAACCTTGCCAGTAACCTATCTGTACAAATAGGTTTCCTATTAGACAATACGCATGTACACTCTGTGGTTAGGAAGGAACCGGCACCATGGTGAACAGACATCGGAAAAGAGAACCTGCATTCGCCGTACCATGACAATCGAGGCCAATCGTAAAGGCACAGTGGCCCAGCACGTGACGATCCAATTGTCTGAAATTTTTGGTTTTAGGTCTAGAGCCTAGGAGAACTCGACCTAACCAGTAGACAATTGGTGGCGGGGAATGGGCACAGTGAACCCTACCGTGGCTTCTGTAACTTGGAGTCTTGCTAATGCCATCCCTCAATTACTTAATGTCAGGACAGTACATTCCTTACTTCTGCCTGGGGTGGGAAGAAAATCTACAGACTCACCAGCCCGACAAAGCCAAAATATGGGAAGTACACAATTTACAAGTTTTACAATCGAGCTCGAACGACGCCTTGGTCAGCAAGGTCCGCGCCTGGTAGTTAGTGACCAGGCTGCAATGTTAAAAAAATGGACTACTGGAAACAAACATAAACATACTAACACGAGAACACCTAGGAGGAAGCACGTGCAAAAACAAGATAACAAGCTTTCATTTAACGTTCTACAGTTGAATATTTGTGGCTTGAGAAATAAGAAGTTTGAGCTTACCAAGGTTTTGGACAGCCAGAAGGTTCATGTGGCTCTCCTGCAAGAAACTACACAAGGACATTGGGATGAGTTTGACAGGATACTCTAGCTATGCTAAAATGACATTCAGGTATATGTCACACACATTACAGCCCATCCCACAGACATACAGAAAATAAATACCTGGTACACTGGATCAAAGTACATTATATACAACATTTACAGCCACAAACAGACGAACTGCAACCTGCCAGATCTGCATGAAACACAATATCACAAAACACCCCTTGCAGGTGACTTCAATGGACACTCGCCTTGTTGAGGTTAGACTGACCACAACAGTACAGGACAATTCATCGAGGAGCTCTGCGATGCAACCAGCTTTTCTGAATTATAGAATGCAGACTCTACCCCAACGTTGTTGCACATGGCCCACCTCTTTCTCAGTCGACGTGACTTGACGATCTGCTCCTCTGATTTGATAGAGTTTTACAACCTGCACGTTCTTGATGACATTGGAAGTGATCACAGGCCAATCCTCACCACCATAACCATTCCCAGTAAAGCTACAAACAGAAAACTTGCTGGAACTTTGGTCAAGATGACTGGAGACATATTCTAAAAATCATCTGACTACCTGCTTGGTAATTTTGACAGCAGCAGCACAGAAATACTCAATAATGGGGTGACAAGAGCTATTTTTAATGCAGCATCACAAAGCATCCCAAGGGGCAGTAGGATGTCGTACAAACCATTCTACACTAAAGAAATGCAAGCTGTCATATCTGAAAAAAATAAAGCAGGAACAACCCTCAAGAGAACACCATCACAAGAATTATAGATACTCTACAACAAATTAGGTGCAAAGGTCAAACTCATAAATAAAAATGCAAAACATGATAAATGGTCATCAACATGCGCGAAACTTGACTTTAAGCACAATGTGAAGAGAGTCTGGACAATGATGGACAACTTGTCTGGAAACAGGAGAAGAACAAATCCGAAGCCAGTGATAGACGGAAGAGGAGAAATAACTGAAGACCAGAAAAAAGCAGTGCACTTCAACCGGTACTTTGCCTCTGTGAACAGAGCAGGAAAGCCTTATGAGTTGGACAAAGAACGTCTAGGACACTTGAAACGTCAAGAGAAATCCCCAACCACTAGTCCCTCCATATTTGAAGATGACTTCAGTATATCACTCCAGTATTTTTTCAGTCTTTAGAAATTAAAACCTAGAAAGTCTCCTGGGCCGGACACAATCTATAATGAAATGATAACTCACCTGGGCTCATTTGGGGAAAGAAAAGTTCTCAAATTAATAAACATGACTTGAAGAAATGGAAGAATACGCATGTTATTCCCATCATGAAAGGCAACAAAGCTCCAGATGAACCAAAAAGCTTCCGTCCCATCTCATTAACATCATGCCTTGGAAAATTAGTAGAATGAATGGCAAATGCACATCTTTCCTGGTTTCTTGAGAGTTCAGATATTTTTTGCCATGAACAGGCAGGCATTAGAAAAGGTAGTTACATAGAAGAGCAGTTTTTTCAGGTTAACTCAGAAAATTTACGATGGGTTCCAAAATTAGATACTTACAGTAGCAATCTTCTTCGACTTACAACAGGACTATGATGGAGTATGGAGAAAAGGTCTCTTGATGAAGAGGACTGACGTGGCGATTAACGGAAAGCTGTACAAGTGGATAACATATTTGCTCATTGACCGAACAATCCAGACAAAGATGAACAATACAGTCTCATTTACAGAAGTCTTAGAGGAAGGCTTTCCACAGGGCTCTGATTTGAGCTGCACTCTCTTTCTCATTTACATAAATGACCTGGCCAAGCACATCAAAGCTGAAAATGCCATGTATGCTGATGATTTGGCAACATGGCAGAGCCATGAAGATGTAGAAAACGCAACACAAAGATTAAATGGAGATCTGAGAAGACTGCATGAGTATTGTCAAATGTGGAAACTAAAGATAAACTGTGGAAAGACTGTTTACACTATCTTTACAAATAGCCACACAGTAGCTAAGAAAAATATCAGTCTGAGATTCGGCAAACAGAAATTGCCCAGAGGAAGAGCCTACATATCTTGGAGTCACTCTCGACCGACAGCTTAGTTTCAAGAAACATGTTCAAAATGTAAAAATAAAGCGTTGAGGCGGTTACAGCTATTGAAGAGGCTCGCTGGTACAGCATGGGGATCAGACAAGTACACTCTGAGAGGCTTGTATCTTGGATACGTACGCTCTGCTTTAGAATACAGCAATGCACTCCTGACAAAATGTTCACAGACTAATGTAGAGTTCATAGACAAAGTGCAGAATAATGCGCTGCGCTGCGGCATGGGAATTCATGTGAATGTAGAACCCCTTTAGATGAGAAGAGATGTGGCTGCTATTGAAGCTTATGATAGGATTAAAAGAATGAGCAAAGAACACCCCAACAGAAGACTTGTAAAGACATTTCAGAAAAAGCAGAAAATAAAACAAAAAGTCAGTCCTCAACCACATCAGTAATATTAAAGACATATATCACGTAACAGACAAAAGAAAAGAAAGAAACACAGAGAGCAACAAAAAATTTACCACCACATACATGTTTAAAAATGCCATAAATTGAAACAAAACTAACAGATAAAACAACAAGAAGTGCTGATCCAGTCAGTCTTATGAGAGCCATCACATAGATCGATTTACACATACACAGAAGAATGGATACACGTCTATACTGATGAATCTGCTTTTAAGGCCCCCATTAAAGCGGGATATGTAGTCGACATAGAGTATCCATAGAAAACATCTGATGAGCTGTTTGATGTCTGTGGGGAGATATGTTCAAATTATTAGGCAGAAATAACAGCACTGGAATTAGATCTGCACCACTTGAGGACTGTATTTGATGCTTTCCCATCAAAAGCCAAAGCATCATAATCTTTGCAGACTTTTGTCTTGTAATATTATGTAGCAAAAAAGTAATATTCTCGGACTATCTGTCCATGTCATTGGTCGACGGCCACAACATGCTTACTGAAAAAATACAGCAAACGCCTTTATAGAACATTATGCCAGAGCAAACCACATCAATGTCCCTATAGACAGGCATACAGACATTAGTGAAGAACAAAAAAGAAGCACGACAACATCAAGATGGCACCAGAGGAGCACGTGATGGCAAAACTAACAATGAATGAAATGGAAGAGGCCATGAGAACTTTAAAGAAAAATAAATCGCCCGAAAAAGATGGGGTAACAAACGAAATACTGATGGGGCTGGACTAAACAGCAAAGAGGAAGTTACTATCAGTCCTGAACCAAAGCTGCGAAAGGGGAATTGTACCGCAGGCATGGAACGAGGCTGTACTTATACAAGTACCAAAGAAAGAAAAAGATAGAGCAGATCCAAATGGATACAGGCCTATCAGTCTGCTGAGCTGTGTAGGAAAACTGATGGAGCGTATGATAAACAGCAGATTGATGTGGCATCTGGAAGAAAAACACATACTAATTCCACAGCAAACAGGCTTTAGACAGCACATATCCACCGAGGACCAGATCACTCTCATAGTCCAGGAAATAGAGGATGCTTACCAGGAGAAAAAGCATACCGTAACGGTTTGGATGGATTTAGAGAAGGCATTTGCCAAGGTATGGAAAGAGGGACTTAAAGTCAAGCTACGAAGAAGTGAAGTTTGTGGGAAAATGTACAGATGGATCAGCCACTACCTCGAAAACAGAACAGACAGAATTCAAGTACAAGGGCAGATGAGCAAAGAGGTGATACTTGAACAGGGAGTACCCCATAGGAGAATACTGTCACCCACACTTTTCCTGGTGTTTATAAACAACATCACAGAGAATTACCAAGAAGAGTCCACAGCTCCATGTTTGCAGACGATCTGGCTATGTGGACCTCTGAAAAAATCTCACCATAGCAAGAAAGCGGATGCAGCAGGCCCTAACATCGCTGGAGGAGTGAGAGAACTCATGGCTGGTCAAAATAAATGAGGAAAAACCAACATGCACGATATTCTCGCTTTCAAAAAAACCCCAGAACACCAAAATAAGTCTTAACAGCAAATATCTGCAGCCAAACGATAACCCAAACTACCTGGGAGTCACATTTGATCGGCGCATGACATGGAAAAGTCAGATCGAGAGAAACCGAATGAGAGCCAGACAAAGAATGGCAATCATGAGGAAATTTGCTGGCACAAGCTGGGGAGCAGACGAAAGTATTCTAAAGAAACTGTACACTGGAATAGTGAGATAGGTTCTCGAGTATGGCATTGCGGCATGGACAACAGCAGCAAAGGCGAACTTTGACAAAATTAGCAAACTTCAAAACCAAGCCATGAGAGTTATAACAGGGGGCATGAAGTCAACGCCAATTGTAGAACTTGAAAAGATTACAAATCTGCAATCCATGACCGACAGAAAAGACTGCAGAGCCCAGCAGTAAGCAGAGAAACTCAGACAGACCATCCAATCTGAGACTAAATAGATTTGGAAATGGGAAACTAAAGCGGAGAAACTTTGCAGAAATAGCCAAGCAAAGATGAGCGAAGACTCTATGAACACATTAACAACACCAAAGCCCATCCCTACTGTACGCAAACCTACCTGGAAGCAGCATATATTTCCGGTGGTGGTAGAAAATATACCAGGTATTGGAAACAAGAACAGCCAGACTGAAAAAGAAAGAAGAGACATAACCATGAGGTACATAACGAAAAACTACCCAAGCATGGACTGGACCCATGCATACACCGACGATTCTGTAACAAACACAACACAGAATGGATGGGCAGGGGTATTCCTGAGCCTACCAAATGGTAGAAAAATAACACTGTCTGTGGCAACTGGAAAATACTCAAGCAATTTCAGAGCGGAGGCAGAGGCACTGAAGGCTGCTCCAGAAGCAATGCTGACAGGCAAAAGAAAGGAAAGCCAGATAGTCCTGTTCACAGATGCCCTGATCGTAGTAACATCACTAAAAAGCTAGAAAAATTCTGAACAGACCGCCCCAAAAAGAGTAGTGGTACAGTGGGTTCCATCCCATTGTAACATCCAAGGCAACAAGGAGGCAGACAGACTGGCAAAAGAAGGTGCAAGACTACCACAACCAGATTCTAGTGTGACCTACGAAGAGTACAAAAGGCTTATTAGATCCAGATACATGGCCAAATGGGAAACAGAACATACTGGCTACACAAAAAATGATGCCTATTACCAATTGATCAGAAGAGAGCAGGTCGTGGTCTTCAAACTTCTCACATGCCACAACAGACTGAGGTACCACCTATTCAATAAACTGAAGATAGGTGGCACTGACGAATGCAGTTGGGGTACCGAAAAAAATTACCGCTGAACATCTGCTGCAAAACTGCCCGAAATACGAGGACTGGAGAAAGCACATGTGGCCATCACCAGTGACAATACTAGACAAGCTCTATGGCAGTGACGACAGCCTCAGGATGACCGCTGCTTTTTTCGAAAAAAGTCAGGTTGACGTCTGACAGCGTACGAAGTAGAAAAAGAAGATAGGTCGACGCCCGTATGGGCGCTTAAAAGACGTCACTGTTGTGCCCGTCTGTTGTAAAGTATGCGCACCAGATGCCCGGTCTATTTCCATTTTCATGATAATCAACCAGGGAGGTCTGGTGTCGGTGTTGTTAATTCGGTTCTCTAGAAAGGCGTTCATTGTTCTTCGCCTGATTGCCATTTGAACAACTTGACACTTCTCTTCATCAGCTTGTTGTAGATTCCATACCTCGCCGAAATATAATATTTCTGGAACAGCCTTCCTGTTAAAGTTGTGAGCTCTTGGCCGTTCGTTTCTCACCCACATTTGATACTATTGAAACTGATCCACCCATCTGCTCTCCTTGGTAAAATCCCACATATTTATTATGTGGGACCGGATTTGCTTGGCCCAGGTAAATATACGATTCAGGTTTTTACCGAAACATTTCTTAGACGCATTTCTCTTGTGGGGAAAAAAGTGTTTAGTGTGTACTGGGTTTTCGTTCGATGCAATATTTAGTTACGGTGTATGCAGATTATCTAAATACCTATTTTTATGTACCTTGTTGAAGCTTGTTTAATGTATTGTCTCCATTTTACATTGTGCTTAGACATACAATTATGGATTGTCGATTAAGGGGAGCAAACAATATAACCTTTGTTAGATTTAAAGTACATAGTAACATTACGCCTAAAGATGTTTTTTGCATTAGACCAACAACCTGATGTAAAACAATGTCTACATAAATCACCCCTGAATGAGTACCTATAATTCTGTTTTACACGTTCTTTTTCGGTACGTCAACTTTCAATGATGGTACTTTGGTTTGAAAGCAGCGGGAACTATAAAACAGAAAATGCGTGTATCTTTTTGTCCGTCTTGCCGAATTTCTCGAAAAGCGAGCTCTAGAGACGTGAAGTTAGCATATCTAATTATGTCTGGAATTTCCAGGTCAACGCATCTATGTTACGCTTGCTGCGTCATCCCTCTCGAGTTAATTAATATTAGGAAGTTAAATTATTTATACCTAATGTATTTTTTTGGCTTACCGTACAGTGCCGTTTTCTTTGCGTGGTCGAACAAGGTCAGATACGTAAATCTCTTGGACCAGTCCATGTTTGGAACTGGTCAGGATAAGGGATGGTTAGTTATTTGATCAGGGCTAACGCATGAGATGGGCCGTGTTGACAATGTCCTCCACCCGCGAGCTTTCAGTTCCGTAACGTTCGATCTGCCACTTGAGTGCAAATGAAAGAAGCATTGAGCCACATAATCAGAAAATATATTGTCGGTGGAGCCAATATTGAACAAGAGTCTGAGAGTTTTAAAAACAATTCTACAAAAAATAAAGGGGGATGGGTTCCATTTAGGGAAGTAGACCCAAAGCGAACAAATGGATAGCTAGATCAGTAGTTAAATGTAGAATAACTAAATATAGAGCATGGACAAAAGTATATGGAGACAGACACATCAAAAGAACCATATGTAAAATATTTGGATAACCAAAACATAACTCAGAAAATTAATAAAGCAGCAACAATAGGCTTCGAAAAAAAATGTTCAAAATATCAAGACTAATAGCAAAAGCTACATTTCTAATGTTAAAAATGAACTAGAACGAAAGACAAAATAGGCCCTCACATAGATAGCACATAAACAATAATAAGTGAGAAAAGAGATGCAGCTAATCTACCCAATCAGTATTTTGGCACATTCTCCCAAAAAGAAGACTGCTCTAAGATCACAAAGCCTATAGATATTTAAAAAAAAACAAACATGTACACAGTGAAGTTAAGATCAATATGTATTACGGAGGAAATGTTTAAAAACAATAAAATTGGAGGGGTTGAAAGTAGATAAATGTCCAGGTCAAGATGGTGTTCATTCAAAATTGCTGTTTGAAAATAGAGACCTGCTCGCAAAACCATTGGCTATATTATGTTCTCAATCACTTGTAAAAGGGATTGTTCCAGGCGATTGGAAAGAAGCAGGATTGATCCTCTTATTTAAAAAAGACAAACAATCAGATCCAGCAAATTAAATACCGGTTTAAAGAGCATAGTCTGTATAATACAAAACAAACAACATCGTAATGCATTTAGACAATTTCAATTTAATCCGAAATAGTCAGCATGGTTTTACTAAAGGGAGGTCGTGCTTAACAAATCTATCAGAATTTATGGAGAAGGTTTCAACAATGATTGATGGAAGGTTGCCATTGGATGTTGTTTACTTAGATTTTACAACAACCTTTGATAGAGTAGCTCATCAAAGATTATTTCGGAAGTTAAAATCACATGGAATAGATGGCGAAGTTGCCAAATGAAATGAAAATTTGTTAACGTGAATAAGGCAGTAAGTGGTCATAAATAAGGAGTACTCTGACTGGTGTGAAATAAAAAGTGTAGTGCCAAATGGCTCAATTTTGAGACCAATTTTGTTCTTGATATATATATATATATATATATATATATATATATATATATATATATATATATATATATATATATACATGATTTGGACAATGATGTCGGATCCAGGATTTTAAAATTCTTGGATAAGGCAAAATTTTGCAGTAGTGTCTCATCTAAAGCAGAAGTGGATATTTTGAGGTCAGATTTAGATTAAATTCGGAAATGGTCTGAGCGCCGACAAATATAGTTTAATATAGATAACTGTACATTCATCTACTTGGGTAGATCCAATATTAAACATAACTACAGAATGGGAGTGAGCAATATTAGAAATATAGAAAAAGAAAGGGGTTTAGTGGTTTTAATAGTTCATACAGGTAAGGTGAATGAACAAATCCAGATAGCAGTGAAAAAGGCAAATGCAATACTAGTATTGGGTATGATAAAATGACAAATATAGGAGCGTGGAAGTAATAGTCAAACTGTATAAATCATTAGTTAGACCTAGATTGGAGTACTGTGTACATGTGTGGAGTCCTTATCGTAGAGAGAATATAACGATACTGGAAATGATACAACTAAGAGCGACAAACTGACAGTGGGATTCCAGAATTACAGTTATGAGGAAAGACTCAGGAAAAACCGGCATATAGTGTCTAGAAAATAGAAGAATTCGAGACTTTAAAACCGGTTTATAAGATAATCAACGGAAAGAATAAATTAGATTATAATTAGTTTTAAAAAAATACAACCACTTACATGAACAAGAAGGCACAGCTGCAAATTCATTAAAGAAAGGTTCAGATTAGATGTAAGGAAATATTTTGTTTGTCGGGGAGCTGTGAATGCTTGAAATGTGTTGTCCTATGAAATGGTATGGGCAGGGTCGATTAATGCTTTTAAGGATACATATGATGCGCTTAAATTTTATATCAAGGACATGTAAACGAAACTGGTTGCATACAGACTCTGCAGCGTCTTCTAAACCAGTATAACGACGTTAAGTTATGTTGTTCTGACGCAGTTTTCTGTGTTAAGTATAGAGAGATAATCGTAATGTCACCTACTCATATTTGTTATACTCTCAAACACGCAAAATCGTAGCGACCAACGAAATCTATTTTAAGTCAGATAAGCTAGATTTCAGCTTGAAGTCACATCCGAATTGTGTGTAATTAAAAGTAATGTTATGTTCTAGTGAAGCAATACGCCGAGTACCATGACTGACTTGAATGCTAAGACACATTTTGGTGCTTGTATAAATTTCCGATTCTATTTTTTGCAATGCATCTACATAATGGGATAAAGTGATGTTTGAATGGGGCTTACAACCGCATCATATAAAGACTATTCATATCAAACCACACTACAAATGACTAAAATCAGGATTTCCTAAAAAGCTGGCTTCAGTAAGCTGAGTATAATGTTGGGCCTAAGCCTTAACGAATTGAGCGAGGAGAATAATTGTATTATTGTGGCTCCTCATTAAATTATGATTTACGATACTACTTCTTCTTTGCGTTCGGTGTCGTATGCTCCTTTTGCTCGTTTATGCACAGTTTGTCTTATATGTTTCATTCCTCGGGCTAGCTATTCTCACGGGCGCCTTAGCGCAGTAGACATGTTTGTAGAATGTGTTCTGGAGTCTGGGGTCCTCTCTGACATGTGCATTGCGCAGTCTGTGCTGCTTTCATTTTATGCATATGTGCATTTAGTTTGCAATGATCTGATCTGAGGCTGAAAAGTGTGGTATACTGTTTTCTATTCCTGTTTACGATACAAACATGGTTCGTCAAAACAGATAGTGGGATCCCATAATTATTGTTATCATGAACGACTGAAAAACCGGCCTACAGTGTCTAGAAATGGGAAGAATTCTAGATGATTAATACAGGTTTTTAAGATAATCAACGGATTATCAAAATACAGCCTCCTTCTAGGACAAGAGCGCACAGTTACAAATAAATTAAAGAAAGATCCAGATTAGATACCAGGAAAAATGTTGTTGTCGGAGAGTGGTGAAGATCGTAATGCATTGCCACAGGAAACAATGGGGCAAGGGTCAATTAATGGATTTAAGAATATATTAAATGAGCATATATATTTTTAGATCAAGTGAATGTAAAAGACTGTGGTTGTATACATACTCTTTACCAGTTTAAAGACTGTAAAGTGAAGCGTGTAGCCTAGTAGACAATGAGCTGGCTTTTATACTGGCATTACAGCTTGCCAAGGATTCGAGTTCACATACCAACATAAAACAAATCAAGGACGTTGTCTAGTACGACCGCTCCTCTATTTGACCCAACTATAAATGGGTACCTGACGCACGAGTTGGGAAAGGTAAAAATAGCAAGGAAGTGAACTGGTCACCCCACCTGACATATGCTGCGACTTGGCACATGATGAGTTATCTTCATCCCCGACGGCAATTATTGCCAGGGACTAACCTTCACCATGAAAAGGTATTAAGTTAAGTTAGATACATTTGTATTACATATGAAGGCAAATCCGTGAAAAGGGTAAATTGATTAATTAAAAAAGAAAACTAAACGAGACATGAACTTGAAAAACCATTAATTATTGCACATTAATTATCTCATTAAAAAAAAAATTACACTAATGTTTTTACATTTATTCCATCTGTGCATCAATGCA
The DNA here is from genome assembly GCA_036924085.1 of Ariolimax columbianus. Taxonomy (NCBI): domain Eukaryota; kingdom Metazoa; phylum Mollusca; class Gastropoda; order Stylommatophora; family Arionidae; genus Ariolimax; species Ariolimax columbianus. Next base: position 62,303,751 of record JAVGWX010000007.1, on the reverse strand, counting down.
TCAAAACCTGCAGGATAGAAGTCTTTAGTCTCATGTATCATTCTCATTTGGACTTCCTTTTCAATCTCTCCGTCATTTGCTGAACGTCTCTGGAGAAGGTGCGTTTTTAACACTAAACAGATGGAAATCGCTTAGTTGTAAGTCTGGACTGTTAGGTCGATGTTGAAGAAGTTTAACTAGAGTAAGTAGATTTACTCCTAGATTAATGAATGTGGCAATTCGAACAGGATGACCCAGTCGGGCTTCATCGGCAATTTTTGAGAAAATGTATCGGCACATTATGCACAGTTATACGAGACAAACACTTGCCACCGTAAAAACGAAGCATTTCTTTGTCAATATCTTTTGCATATAGTCTTTATGACCCACAGCGCGCACATCATCTCGCTGTTCTTATGATGTACACTGTGTGGGCACATGCATTTTCACCCTGAATTGCGCACGTGCCTGGGACACATAGCTTCTACTACCTAAAGTAGTCACAAAGCTGGATGTTACTCCCACTTAATAACAGCTATAGAAACTATCAACTACATTTTTTTGTAATCCCACATTAATGTGGGACCTACTTACTGACTTACCCTCCTATGTTCCATACGAAGGTGTTTTTTTCAATTGTAATAGTTCACATAACACATATCGAATTACAGGTAAAGTTATTCCTAGATGACACCGCTGTCGAGGATGAAATGCTGCAGACTTCATTGTACAAGGTTTCATTATTTTATGAAGTGGAATGGACAGTTGCAAGTATCGATGACCTTCCTTCCCGAACATTAGAAAAGGTACTCATTAACAGATGATTTGACTGGGGCGTATTGAAAACATCGATCAAATCCAGTAACTCTGTCGTGAGACGCGCGTGTCCTGCCTCTTTCGCATACCGTATTAGGATTTTCAAAGCATGTCTTTTTCGTCTTAAACAGACTAGACTTGCAGACTCTATTGATCATCATGTCCTCTCGTTACACCGCATCCCTATTATGTGTGGCTAGCAAGTCTCTCTTTTCGTTTCTTCCAGACTTCTACTTCTATTAGTTCTCAATTTTGTTTAGCTATTGTTTAGTTGTTATGGTCAAGGTATATATTGAGTTCACTTATTCTGCATGTATATATTTCATATCTCATAACGTTTGTGTTGAAAGAAAATGTATATGACAACGCATTTATCATGTTCTGTCTTTGTTATATTTTCATGCTATATTTTAAAGTTATATTTTCAGGTTCTCATGTTGATTAAAAGAAAACAGTTCGTATTCTCCTATATTCTACAAGTAATAACTTCATGTTCTTACACATTCTACAAGTAATACTTTCATGTTCTCATACATTTTACAAGTAATAAGTTAACATTCTCACATATACTACAAATAACAAGTCCTTGTCCTCACACATTGTACATTCAACATGGTAGTGGTGTCATACCTTTTAAACGAAGGTGGAACAAAGCAGCCTAGGCTTGCGAATGAAATTTTATCAAATATCGCACATGTAAAAATTCATTGTTAACAAACATACTATAGCTAATATCCACTTGCAAACAAACATTACAATTAAGTAAAGTAAACTAACGTTATTTATGTGAGTGTGTTTAGTAAACAAATATAGTAAAGTTGGTCACAGCTTATAAACAGACTTCATGTAAGTGAGAACATTTAGCAAACAGGCAATATATAAGGGAGAAAAAATCTTGTAAACAGACAAATAGGTGATAAAATCTTGTAAACAGACGTCTTT